>CM008283.1:8174227-9374227 GCA_002319775.1 Fagopyrum tataricum
TTGATTGAATCAGTAAACCATTTCAAAACAATCGCAGAAACAAGAACCAAAAGAGAGAGTTATTAGGATATACTTAATTCGACTCTTGATGAATATCCCATCCATCGTGCTTTTTCTTCCCGGAGAATTCGATTTAGGGTTCCTTTCGGTCAAATTCTCGCAGCGACAACTGGTCCGGGTTTCGCTCTTCCCTCAGGTAGGCATCAAGAAAAGAGAGGGAGAGGAAACGCCTTTAGACCGATCTTGTTGGGGGAAAACAACTGGTCGGCTTCAATTTCTTCCGTCTAGTAACCGATCTTGGCTAGGGTGACAACTGTATTGTTTTTAACTATTTAATTTGAGAAATACAAAAAAGTAAAATAACTTCTAAATGTGAACACCAAAACTCCAAAATTATGTAGAAACAATTTTTCCCTAAAAATCTTTCGATTGAATTAGTATGCCCCCGTTTGATATCATATCTTTTCGATTTCTTCTTTTTTCCCCTCTCTTCATTCCTTTCTTTTGCGATTGAAGAACCAATCGAAGTTCTCTCCTTGTCTCTCTTCTTCCTCCCTATCTTCGTTCCTTTCTTCTTTCCTTCCCCTCCCTTCGTTCCCTTCTTCTGCAATATTGATATGGGAAATGTGCGGTATTTCCTCGCAAACCCTAGCTCTCAACCCTGAAACCTATAATGTCGATTGAAAGAGAGATTTTACAGTGCAAGAAGATCGAAACCAGTTTGCTCAATTTGGGAATGCGTGCGATTTTGGGAGACAGGCTTGCTCAATTGACGACCCATATGAAGAATTGGGTCCCAAATCGCTACTGCTCATATCCGATACTCATACCGATCGATACTACAACTAGACCTGTTCATATCCGGGCTCGGGGCGGGCTTTTTTGAATTTTCGGCCCATTTAGCCGACCCAGGCCGGGCTAAGCCCGGATGGTGGGCCTAAAATACGTGTCGTACCCGGCCCGGCCGGCAGGCTTCCGGGTACCCGTTTTATTTTTTCTTTTTTAAAAATAATTTAAAAAACTATGTTAAATATATATTCTATTTAAAAATAAAATATATTATGATATTAGGAAAGGAAACCGAAGAAGTGAAGAACGATTCACCGATTCGCCCTCTGTCCTCACCCTCACGGCCTCACCCTTGCTAGTTGCGTCTGAGTCACAACAATCGTTAGCCTCCATGTCTTCATCATCGTGTCCTCGGCCCGTCGTCTCCTCCCGATCACCCTCTCAACCGAAGCATTTCTTATCTTGTGGTTGTCGGCTGTTGAGAAAGAAGGACTGAAGGAGAGGGGAAGCAAATATTCACACTTTTAAACCTAAACTAAGGCTTGTTCGGTATTTATTTTGTAATTTCGGTTTGAACCGAAAATCAAAAAACCGAACCGCAACAGAACCGAAAACTTAAAGTAGATAAACCGATTACTGAACCGATATATATATATGTGGTGGTTTTCCGTTTGTGTTTGAACCGAAAATGGCGGTTTCGGTTCGGTTCAAGTGAACCGACCGAGTTTTTCTCAGTCCTAGCTTGATGGGACATTTGACAAGACTAAGAAGGGGTGTAAATAAGTTACCCCTTTATTTTTATGTTCAACCACTCAAACTTGTTTGGTTTGAACCGAAAATGGCGGTTTCGGTCCTTTGTCTACTTGTAAGAGTTTATCATAAGCTTCCTTCTCAAGCTTCCTTCTCCAAATTATTTGAGCATTTTTCAGTGTTTAATGATCCTAGATGCACTGAATTAAGGGGTGTAAATAAGTTACCTTTTATTTTTATGCTCAACCACTCACACTTGCTAGAATTGAAAGCTAATGGTGCATAATTTAGTATATATGTTGTTATGATTTATAGCTTGTGATTACTTACCGCAGGTCCTTTGTCTACTTGTAAGAGTTTATCAGAAGCTTCCTTCTCCAAATTATTTGAGCATTTTTGAGTGTTTAATGTTCCTAGATGCACTGAATTAAGGTGTTGCCAACATATTAGGAAAGCTTCTACATTTCCAAAGAAATGAATGACGCTTTACTTGCATTTCAAATAGCCTTGGATCTTGTAGAGGGTGAACGACACGCTTTTCTTTTGAATGTGAGGGACCTTAAGACTAATGTAGAGTAGAGTACATTTAAATCGCTTTTTGTCTAAGGATCAAATTAAAAGTCGTTCTCATGGACTGCAATGTCTTATTGAAAAGACGCTCGTCGAATCATGTTGGACTTTAGGGGAATAGTGTTTCCTGACTGTAAAACTAGAACGATCAAAACTATGAATATAAGCTTGAAATTGTCCAATGCTCCAAAAAACACGAAGCTCCATATCAACTACTCACTGTTTCGCAAGATGTGGTCGTGAAGGTTCAAGACTGGGCCTTGAATGCCAAAAAAGAAAAGGAAGAAGTCTCCGTAGGTGAGTATAAAGCAAGACCCCCAAACTGACTAGGAAAAGAAGCAAACCATCACTAAAGATCCCAAAAAGAACCCCACAAACCACAATATCCTCGACCGATCCACGGATTTCAAAATAAAAATAAGTTGTTGCACACTCCCCATGCTCCAGTTGACAAGTCCTCAAGTTAAAATACACCTAATTAGCAACACTCATACAAGAACGAAGCAAGTGAAGCTCACACTACGGGTTCCTCAATTATGGAATAAGGTGCATAAACTCAACCATCTTAACAACTCTCTTCATGACTAGCTCTCTAACAAGCCCGTCATCTTTGCTCACGGCCTCACCCAACAACTTAACACCCAACGTCGGCCTCGCAATGCAATGAGAGAATAGTTAATCTCTGAGTTTGACCTATCGCACGAAGGCCAAAAGAGTTTAGTCTTGCAAACATTCAACTCGAGGCCAAAACTCGGGGCAACCTCTCGAATGATATCAAGTGCCGTAGCCACTTCCTATGACCGTCCAATAATAGTATCATCATCAATATACCAAGTATGTAGAAGAGGCTTTCAACTGTCTATTATCCTATGAAGAAGTGGGTGTAAGACAAGAGAAAAAAGAAGCGGCCCCAAAGGGTCCTTGTTGCACACCGGCGCCGACCAAATAAATTCATCACCAATGTATATTCGGACAACCTAACTGTTCGCTGGTTTTGCACACCTATAAACTCCTATCAAAAGAAATAGAAACTCACATGATAGTAAAACAAGGAAATGATAGTTTTAAATTTATAAACCTTTAAATAATTCCCCTAGATAGCAACGAACCCACAGTGTATGAATCGTACGAAGTAGGACAAGTATTCCAGGGTCGAACACAGGGATTGAGAGGATTAACCTGCAGCAGTGATTAAGGATTGTATAAATCTAGAATAAGAAAGGAGGTTGGAAAAGTCAAGGGAAAGAAGGATCAAAAAGGTTTTGAAAAAGGTTTTTTGGGTTGCTCTTAATTGAATGTCACCTTCAACCAAGAGCAATTTTATAAAAAAGAAAGATAATCAAATTAAAGTGAATAAAAAATTAAAAATGGATTCCAAGGAATTCAAGAACATTGTTTATACACAAGAACTCGGGACAATCTCACAAAGAATATATGATTTGAAAAGCATACAGGGACGAATGTTTCTTAACCTATGCTCTTTTACAGTTACGTATCAAGAACACAAAGGTCCGCAACCTAAAATCTATAGTTTTCAAGATAATACAAGGAGACATCATAAACAAACCTTATTCTTTCAATCAAGGAAACACAATAACCCTTTACAGTTACGTCTCAGGAATTATTGCTTCAAAGGAAAGAATAATGACACATTCTATCCAATAAAGGTTAAACCTTTATTACTTAGGAACAGGTTTTCTTATGTATCTAAATAGGATTATCTCAGTTACGACTCAATTCCTATTTAGGTTAAGGGATTTAGAATTATTCTAATCATGCAAAAACCAAACCTTTCTAAAGGATTTAAAGCGATTCAAATTATATGGAACAACCCCTCATTGATCTTTGTATAAACAAATCTTCTATTCTTCCCTGGACCAGAAAGATCTAGCCAATAACAATCATATCAAACAAAGAAAACATAAAAGAGATAAAAAGAACTCAACTTCGAATGAATAAAAACCTGCAATCTTCTCAATTCTCAAAACTCAAATCCACAATCTCTTTCAAACATATCTCAATGCGAAAAGTCTCCAACTTGAATCTAAACTAATCTAAACTACGAAGAACAATGATGAAGAAGAATAGGGTAGGAGACGGCTCCTCCCTTCTAGGGCAACTTCTGGGCGACTCCTTGCAAGCACACCTTGGAATGAATCCAAGTCTTCCTTTTATAACAAAAACCTAGCTAAAATACATTGGGCCTAAAAGGAAAAAGCCCGTAAACAATATATAACGCTCGGGGAAAAATCTTGGGCTGGATCTCGGCCGAGATGGGTCAACATCGAGGCCGAGATTTCGTCTTCGATCTTCAGCGTCATGGATCTCGGTCAAGTCACCCGAGATGCCGACCGAGATTTTGCAACAGTAGCTTTCAAGCCTTCCATCTCGCCCCGAGATAGGTGGATCTCGGCCGAGATGCTCCTTGGTCGTTCCCTTCATGCCTTTAGCTTGATTTCTAGCCCTTTCCCATGCACGTATGCTCGTTCCAATGCGTCCACTTCGAGGCTTGATTCTCAAATACTTCGTTTTAGCTCCAAAATGTGTCAAATCACCTACAAAGCCACAAATAGTGTGTGTAGACATCTATTCTTGCAAAGTAACACTAAACAAGCATAAAAGACACAAACTAAGGCTAAAACATGAATGCGGAAAGGGGAAATCCACCTAAATGCATGACTAAAACAGGTCGATAAATCATGTTATCACTAACTATACAAGAAATTAACCTATAAAGAGATAAAATGACATTTTTCCCTTACTCCCCTAAGCAAAATAGTTTTATCAACCAAGTTGAAGCCATTAGAAAAATCCATTGTCAACATACCAGAGAATCATCAGTGTGACGCTCGCTCAAAACCTTGTTAACATTATGTAGTATAGCCTCCGCACTACCCGGAATACCGACTCCAAACTAAAAATCTCCAAGATATTCTTTCATATCTTTACCCAAACCTTCATGGTTACCTTAGACACCAATTGCCTTCAAATAGTACCTACTACAATGGGTCGAACCCCATTGTTAGGCTTCAACAACGACATAAGAGGTGCCGAAGCAACAAATTTAGCCAAACTCAGCGGACCCTTACCTCCAAACCACAAATTAACCAATGATGAAAGCGCTCTCAAGAGACCTGTGGGCCGTGGAAACCGCATAACTCACCACACATAGCATCTAAAAGATGTTGTGCCCTCAAACCATCTCTACCACAAGAGGTACCTTTGGAAAAAGACTTTATGCATTTAAAAATCAAATCAACATCAGCAACGAGGGCTGGTTCATGAAATGTAGTGCAAGATTTAGAAGGATGAGGCTTGTAAAGGTGTTTAGCTCCAACGCCTTCAAAGTCTCATCGTTATAAGAAGTTACTTCAAATGAGCACAACACTTTAACAATAGACATAAAATTCATATCCGAAACCTTATGAATACACTGCTTGATGTTAGGGTTCCTCTTCACCCCAACTCCATTCCTTGAGTCACCATCAACCCTCACAATAGGCATATGCTCTTAACAGTCTAACAACGCCTATACAAGATTGGAAACACCACCAACCTCTCCCCAAGTAGACAAGGTCTGTATAATCCGTTGATGTTAGGTCGACTTTCTACTTCCCGATCTTTTGTCTCTCTTGCTCATAGACCTAAACACCTGCAAGGTGCAACGGGGAAGCAAAAACAACATAACCAAAGCAACCACACAACTTGACTCAGGGGCCACCTTCAACAAAACACCCAACAACGCCTGAGAGAGGCCTAGACGACAACTATGAAGGATGATTTTCAAAATAGTAATAGGAACGTGCATAACCCTCTCCAACAAACCTGTATCAAACACCATACCCCATCATCAACTACAATTTGCTCTGCAGCAATCGGCATCGAAATGCCCATAACCGACCTCGAAATACCCACAATGTATTCACCATCATCACAAAAAGCAAAAACATAGTAATCAGGGTGACGGGCCTTGGGTTTTTTAGATTGAATCCCAGTCCCGTCTCGGCTGTTTTAAATGGGACGGGATCGGGACGGGCCTTGAGTTTTTTAGATTGAATCCCACCGGGTCTTATCCCGGCTGGGACCGGGACGGGACGGGACGGGATGGGCCCAATCCCGTTTACACATTAGTTTATTAAATGTTTTTAAAATTTATGCTTTATCCACAAAATATTCGTATATATCGTACTTAAAACGCAAAAACATTAAAGTTTTCAAATATTCATGATAACATATTATAGTTAAACTAAAGTTTTCAAATATATATAATAAAACACATCTAAATGAAGTTGATACATTTCTCAATTTTAACGGTTTGACCGACATGGTTTGTTTTTTAAAATATAAGAACGTTACTATGTAATAACTATATAAGTATTTTGCTAATGCTTAGTGATTCTACTTATATTTATAATTTTAAAATAAAAACTTTATTATATACGGAACGGGACGGGCCTAGCGGGATGGAGAAGTTAAGGCCCATATCCCTACCCGGATAGTTTTTTACGGGACGGGTTCGGGATGAGATTTATATTTTTGAATAAAATCCCGCCGAGATTGGGACGGGATAGGGATGGGCCCGGGACGGGACTGGGATTGGCGGGATTTGTGCCCACACTAATAAATATCATATTTTAAAAAAATATATATGAACAGAATTTATTTTTTTTCGATTTGGAAAATTTTAAAGTCTGACGCAGTATTTAACACCGTGTATTAACCCCTCCCTTCTCTTTTTGTTTTCTCTTCCCTTCCCTGATTTTAGTGATTTACTTCCTTCCCTCCATTGATTGGAAAGCTAAAGAGGGGTTTAGGGTTTGCTTTCTCCCTCGACGACGTAGGTACGTCAAATTTATTGAGAAATCAAGTTTTATCTCCCACTCTCTGCCTTTTCTATTGATGTTTCAGATTTTAAATCTCGAAGTTTCAAGCCAGTTACGAATTCCTCTCTAAAATGCACTGCAATTCCTTGTGGATTTGACTATTATGTGAAAACTATTCATCTTATTGTTTGGAATTCGCGTTATTGTTGATGGCGTAGGAGAGGAGAATTGGAAATCTTACTTTTGATTTGCCGTTGAAGCAATGTTTAAGAACACTTTCCAGTCCGGATTTCTGTCGATTTTGTACAGCCTTGGGTAGGTCTTCTGGTTAGTGGTTTAAGTCATCCTCTCACGTGCATTATTTAAAAAAAAATAAAAAATCATATTTGGTACTTGTTCTTGCAGGAGCAAGCCTCTACAAATATGGGATAAAGAAAGTAAACTCTGCACACTGGTTTTGGTGTTTATTTGCCTAATTTTCTTAATGTTCATGCTCTGTAAGGACTTTGATAAGTTTTAATTGTACATCATTGCTTATCATATATATTGCTCAAATGAAGGTACGGCCTAAGAGCCTAATTATGTCTTATAAATTCTTTTTTTTTTTAATTATTATTTTCATGTCTAGATGACCAACTGTTAAGCTACCTTTTGATTAGTTGATTAGCTTACCCTTTCTATAAGTGCTTAATTATACAGGTAAATGCATAACTCTGACCTGATTTCCTACATCTAAATAAAATGTACCATTCTCTGTTGCATTCCAGTTGAAATTTTGTTTTAGGTTTTGGCTCCCTGTGTCACTGTTGTAAATGAACAAAATAGGTGATTAGTAAAGCTAATACGGCATTCATTTTTAAGTGAAGAAGAGCATCACGTTATTTGTAGTTACTCTGTGTGGAAAGGTTGTGCAACAGCCGACATGGATAGCATGAAACAGTCACATCTGTTCATCTTTTTTCTTTTTCTTGCTCTGTAAGAGTTACAAATTTTGCTATGGCACAAGTATAGATCCAGTTATGTGTTTTTTTGTTGATTGATTGTTAAGAGATGAAGGATTTAACCATACATCTCTATATTTCTCACCGACGATTCCTGCTGATACTTCCCTTACTGAATAGAAATGCCCTTGATGGTTGTATTATATGAAGTCTTAAACTTGCAGCATTCTGCTAATAGTTGGAAGTGCACTGTAATCTCCTGTATATATACAAGCTAGAATCATTCTTCACTCTTCTGCCAGCTTATGACATCATTTTGCAGTTGTAGATATGTCTGCAACTTTGCGTTGGCTTGAATGCCAGCCACTCGGCCATTCAAATTTCTTGAATGTGCTCAACCTTATTATGATGTGTATTACATGATAAATTATGAACCAAGTGAATTTGTATATACTTCTCTATCTCCCTCTCTTTCTTTTTTTGAAAAAAAATAAATAATGTCATGAAACCACAAACATAAGGTTGTTTACCAAAATAGACACTTTTTCCCCCAAAAGAATCCACCCAAGTTTCTCATATATTTCACATTCATCTATTTACAAAGAGAAAATTTAGGCCCCTCCCCCCTAAACACCACGTAAGTTTCTCATCAACAAGTAATTAAAGAGGTGTGACCTTGGAAAGAATGAAACTTTACAGCTCTTCCTGTAAATGCCTGTAGTTATACTGTAAGATTATGGTGGCCAGGATGAATCTTGCACTGAGATACCTTTAGAATGCATCTTTATTTTGCTTATCAACTTCTCTCTTTCCTGCATGAGAGTTTAATTTCAGTTTTTTCTTGCACTTGAATATTGTTTTGCGGTAAGTGCTCAACTGAGCACAGTTAAATTGTTGGTCAGGAGCCACAATACTGGTATATTTGAAATCAAGTTGTAGAGATTAAGTAATCGTACATTATTCTTATTCTGTTTATAATGTCATTTTTTCGGAACAATGCTTGCAGTTTCCGATGGCCATGTTAAGCGTCCGATGGATGAAGACATCCAGTCTAATGTGCTTGAGATCATAGGCTCAAACATTCAGTCTACGTACATCACATGTCCAGCAGATCCAAACGCAACACTTGGCATCAAGCTACCGTTCTTAGTTATCATAGTGAAGAATTTGAAGAAGTATTTCACATTTGAGATTCAAATCTTGGATGACAAGAATGTGAGGCGGCGCTTTCGAGCTTCAAATTACCAAGTCTGTAAGTTTACCCAATTATGTTGCTACTATGCTGTAGTATATTGTGTCACCTTCTTAGCTGGACTTGGAGTCTGTTCATCTAGCTCCTTATTTTCTCTCATGAATCTTCGCTTTCTTCTAGTATCACGCTAAATATGATGCAGTTATTATAGTTAAGATAGTATATTGTGGTCTCTCGACTTAAATATTGCTCCTCTTTCTCCATAACGAATTTGTAAGATGGTATGTATTGGCTC
Organism: Fagopyrum tataricum; assembly: GCA_002319775.1. Taxonomy (NCBI): domain Eukaryota; kingdom Viridiplantae; phylum Streptophyta; class Magnoliopsida; order Caryophyllales; family Polygonaceae; genus Fagopyrum; species Fagopyrum tataricum. The sequence goes on from CM008283.1 coordinate 8,183,588, forward strand.
TTATCCAGGGTTTAATTTAGATTCATACGTGGATGAATTGTTTCTTCCTAACTTGGTACCTGTATAAATAGAAAAATGGAGTATGCCTTTGAAGAGCCGTAAATGATATGTATAGATGATAACCTGTATAAACAGTTTGTGTTAAACTTGTGTACTTGCTGATCTGAAAGTGACATCAAGTTTGCAATTGCAGTCTACAACTCGGGTTAAGCCGTATATATGCACCATGCCACTGAAGATGGATGAAGGATGGAACCAGATCCAGCTGAATCTTGCAGACCTGACCAGACGAGCATACGGAACCAATTATGTGGAAACATTGCGCGTTCAAGTCCATGCAAATTGCCGTCTGAGGCGGATATATTTCTCAGACCGCCTTTATTCAGAGGAAGAATTGCCACCAGAATTCAGACTTTACCTTCCTGTTCAGGTAACTCAAATGTGATAGCCCAGCATTTGCAAATTGCAGTGTTTTTGACAACAGTTATAATTCATGGTCTTCTAAACACTAAACATTACCACTCCAAATATTGCAGAAGGCCTGACTCTATGATCACTCTACTGAAGCTGCCCGAGAGAACTTCGTGTTAGTGTAAACTCATCGCATGGTTTTCTTTCTTCTGTGAAGTATGATGCAGTATTTCTAAGCATCTACAGTATACCTTTAGACTGATTTATTTGTGGTTACTTTCAATATGACTGTCGAGAGATGCATCTACTAGAGCCCTTGATTGGACGTCAAAATCTTATACAAAAGAATAAATTATTAGAAAAATTAAAGTATAGAAGATGTGTAGGAGTAGTTAAAATATTATAATTATAAGATTGTTCCAACTTCAAGGTGTCGATTTAGGGTTTGCGTGACAGAAGGACATTGTTATATTTGACAAGATTCTGAAATTTTGAGTTTTCAAATTTATTAAAACGCTAGACTCATCCCATGTATAATGGCCAGTACGGAACTGAAATGACCTCAATTTTGTACCAACTTGTGCCCAGTCCAATTGGAAAGTTGTCTGGAGCCCAGTTTGGGCAGTACATGCAAGGGTTCGGGTCCCTTTGGCCGTTTGTCCTTCCCGAATGCTAGTTTTTATTTTGTAAATATAAATTAAATCCTACATATAAGATTGTAATTTTGTCATTATTAATGTGATAATTGTAGTAAGTTCTTTCTTTTATAAATGTAATCATATGTAAGGAGGTTATGCTTTATTTCAAAATAATACAATTATGTATAATAATTTTATTAAACAAATTTATAAATCTTCTCTTACGTGTAAGAGTATAATTAAATTACAAAACAATACATTATAAATCACACCTGCATGCATGTACAATAAGCCCTATTTGCATGTATAGTCCCCTAAAATCATACATTTCAGGATTTTATAAGAATTGTCAAGTTGCATTGATCCCGATATGTGTGATTTAGGATTTCAGAACCACTAACTTATCAGATGAAGATGAAGTCGAAGCTCATTGACATTTAAAATTTATTACGTAGACGAAATAAGTACCGCTTGAATGAGCTTGGTTTTGTAAGCTTGATGGCACTTTGAAGGGTGAAGCTTTTCGAAGTTGATATAAGGGTAAAATTCTCAAAAGAGCTTACGTTTTATTTGAAATTAATTCTTAGTGGTTTACAATTGTAATATGTTACTCAATAAGTTACTATAAGTCTCATAAGTTTGCTTCCTTCATGTAACTTATTGGTAGTTGAAATTGTAAATTATTGGGTAGTTAAACTATATAGTTGATTGAACGACTTTTTTTTAATAAGTTTGATGGAGTTTGGAAGAGAAATTGTAGATTATACGTACAAAATTATCTAAAAGGTTCACCTTTCCATTTAATATTAATTTTGTAGAAATATATTTGTAACATATCACTCAATAAGCTATCATAATTTCTTAAATGTCAATCCATGTAGCTCTAAGCTAATATAAACTTGCATAAGCTTGGACCCCAAACACATATCTTCTAGCTTATGTTTTTTCATAAATTTTGATAAGTTTTTATAAACTTGCTAAAAGTATCTTCCAAACGAACCCTTGCTTGATAAATACGCACAAACATTTGAAATGATTAATTTAAATACAAAAAAATAATACAAATGCGTTTTGTTTTTTTTGTTTTTTTTTATACACAGGGTTATCTGAGTCTACTTAGGATCAAAAGTAAAACAATTGAAATATTTAATAGTAAAAATAGTACCTCTAGACAATCCAACTTAAAAAGTCAAGGTAAGGTTAATAAATTATAGGTTTTAACTTTTAACATTTACTAGTTTAGAACCCGTACCGTACACGGGTATTTGTTAGAAAAAGATTTTTTTTATCTTTTAATGAGAATTTGTATTTCAAAATACTCGATTTATAACGGGTCACGTCAACAATCATACTATCTACTTTGGTAGTCATACTATCTACTTTGGTATATTTATGTTGATTGATTTAGTATATTTATATTGATTGATGATTGATAGGTCAACAACCCACATATTTGTAAAACAGTAGGTCAACGACAATATGAATACAAATTATACTTGAACTTAGTCAAAATTCCAAGAAATGTATGATTTATTCAATCTTCAAAACATTTATTTATAGAAGTTTTCAAACCACATATCGGTAGTCATACACTCTACTTTAGTATATTTATGTTTATTGATTTAGTATATTTATATTGATTAATGATTGATAGGTCAACAATCTATATATCAGTAGGTCAACGACCGACGGAGTAGTAGGTCAACGACCGACGGAGTAGTAGGTCAACGACCCACGGAGTAGTAGGTCAACGACCCACAGAATAGTAGGTCAACACCCACGGAGTAGTAGGTCAACGACCCACAAAATAGTAGGTCAACGACAATATAAATACAAATTATACTTGAACTTACTCAAAAGTCCAAGAAATGTATGATTTGTTTTATTTTCAAAACCTCTATCTATAGAAGTTTTCAAACCATCAATCTTACATATAGTCGATGTGGGATAGAAAAACAAACGTAGCTATCAGATGAAAAAAATTTAGTTATCAACAATTTAGATTTTGTAGATTTTAATTGTTTTTAAAAATTTTATTCTATTTAAAAAAGTGGGTGAGATAAGTAAGGATATAAAAGATAATATGGAATCAAATATAGCCTAATATATATTAACAATATTATAATCGCTAAATATATTATATTTCCTAATATTCCCCCGCAGTCAAGGCGTAGGGTACCGAGATGAAGACTGAAATGACGGCGATGATGTGTTCGGATGACGGCGATGTTGGTGTGATTTTATCGACAAGGTCGATATATAGTTGATTGTAACAAGGTTGTGATCGGGCAAAAGTTGATCCCGTTTGTGTTTGTTGGACGATACCAATCTGAGTTGGTTGCTTCGGACGAGTCGGAATAGAGTACGGATGAACCGTTGTCTGATGTCATATTGACATATATGTCGTGTTTGGATCAGCACAAGCCGAATCGAAAATGTGTGATGAACTGATAGTGGGAGTTGATAGGATCGAATATGCCGTTAGGCAAAACGCTCCGATACCATGATAAATACTGAATTTGAATGTAAAATGTTAATCTACTTTATTCATAAGAAAAATTACATATTTATATTAAACTAAAGATGAAATTAAGCCCTAAACTTAGCAAGAGATAATACATAAAAGGAAAAATACATATTACTAACTATATACATTAGGAAATAGGCTAAACACCAGGTATTGAATTTAACGAAATTTTCTCTCCAGTTGCTAAAATGATGTCGGTTAAAGTCTTTCTTGCAGTAGCCGCCAATAGCCGCCATTAAACAATGGGAACTCCATCAAATGGACGTTCACAACGCGTTCTTGCATGGTGACCTCCATGAAGACGTATACATGTCACTTCCACCGGGTTTTTCAACCACCAACCAATCGAGTGTATGTCGTCTCCGGGAATCTATTTACAGTCTTCGGCAATCACCCCGTAATTGGTTTTCCAAGCTTAGTGCAACCCTCAAACGTGTAGGTTTTTCACAATCGTATGCTGACTATTCTTTATTTTCCTATTCAACCCCAGGTACGGTTAAATAAACTTGGTAGCCCCTCCCTCTCACCCTTTAACCAGCTAGGCTAAATAAACATGGTAGTATATTGTCTATTTTTTAAAAAATTATACTTAATTCCTACTTACACAAAAAATCGACTTACACAAGACCATCGATTTACACAAGTCCAATCGACTTACACAAGACCATCGATTTACACAAGGTCATCGATTTTATGTATTTGTTGTTTATGTAATAACCGATTTACACAAGCCCCACCAATTTACACAAGATCTACACAAGCCCAATCGAGTTACACAAGTCCAAATCGAGTTACACAAGTCCAAATCGAGTTACACAAGTCAATCAATCGAGTTACACAAGTCCAATCGAATCGAGTTACACAAGTCCAAGAATTCAACGTTTACACATTCGAGTTACACAAATCCGAGCTCAATCGTTACACAAGCAAAAAAAAGTTTGTTGTATAAAGTTAAATGTTACGGACATTTTCTATAATTATAAAGTATGGGTTATCTTCTGTAATTATACCAAATTTTACAATTGAGGGTATATTTGCAAATTACAAATTACATGCCATTAAACACAGATATAAAGTGTGGGGTATATTTTGTAATTATACCCAAATTGCATACCAATCGATCTTCTGTGCACTGTTCCACCGAGGCCGACGATTCCAACCGATCTACGGCAGCAGCCTCCCTAGGCCACGCTTTTACACCGACGTCAAATTCAACGACCACCGAGTCAATCCACCAGCACCGATCCTTGATCCGCTCCTTTCACGGGTTGCTGACGCTTCACTGGTCCATGGGAGGCCTTAGTTACAAGCGCCTCCGTCTCCAAGGCCGGATCGAAGAAAACGTTAAGAAACTCCAGAAAGAGAGGGAGAAGATCCAAAAGAAGCGCGATGAATTCTTCACTCCAGTTGCTTCAATCGGCGATGACGAGCCGGAAGATGAGAAGTTGTGGAGAAGAAACGTATACCAAATACAAGATCCGACAAAAATCGTAAAAAAACGCCGGATCGAAGTTGTGGAGGGTCGAGATTCGGCGGTTTCCACTCATGAATATGCTAGGGTTTCGTGGAACCTATTTTGACTACAAGAAACCCTAATATGAAATTGAGGGGTTTTATAAGCCCTCTATTTTTCAATTTACCCTTCTAACCTTTTAGTATTTATTATTTTTTTAATTTAAAATAGAGGGGCCTAGTTTGTATCACTGATACAAAAAAGGCATTTCTACCCCATTCTTTTCATAAAATAACTCATAAGGTATTTTTCCATTTAAATTAGATGACGGGGTACGATTAATTAAATAACAAGCAGTGAGAACCGATTCTCCCCAAAAATCAAGAGGTAAAGAAGATTGGAAAATAAGAGCACGTGCCACATTTAAAATATGGCGGTGTTTGCGCTCGACACGCCCATTTTGTTGTGGGGTATATGTACAAGATGTTTCAAAAAAAATACCGTTCTTTAAAAAAACGTCTTGAGAGCCAAAAATTCAGAACCGTTGTCACTACAGAATTTTTTAATTGTTTTATGAAATTGTGTTTGAGCCATTCGACAAAATTTTTGAATAATATTATGAACTTCCGTCTTTGATTTCATAAGAAACACCCAAGTAATACGGGAGTAATCGTCAACAACGGTTAAAAAAAATGTTGCGCCACAACTTGACTTTAAACGGTAAGGACCCCAAATATCACAATGGATTATTTCAAAAATAGAGTTTGCGCGAGAGGAACTAAGAGAAAACGAAATACGAGTTTGTTTTGCCAGATGACAAACGTCACATGGCAAATGTTTAGTAGAAGATAAATCAGCAGGAGTAACCCCTGGAAAGTTGGTAACTAAATTATGAGCAGGATGTTCTAATCTTTGATGCCAAAGATATGACATATTTGGAGTTGTTTGGACATGAGCACTAGTGGATAAGACGGGTATATCGAACCACCTAAGCCAATAAACGCCATCACAAGTCTCACCCGCTCCAATCAAAATCCGCGAATTGATGTCCTGAATCACACATAGTTTTGGCGTTAAAATAGTTATGCATGATAGATCTTTATTTAGGCAAGCTAACGAGATAAGATGACACGTTAGTCCAGGCACATATAATACATGATGTAAAGTAAAAACTGAGTTAATAACTATAGATCCGATTTTTGTCGCATTCGTAATAGAACCATTAGGTAAACGAATTGCATAAGATTTAGTATTCTGGATTTTAGAAAAGAGATTCAGATTACTAGTCATATGAAATGACGCCCCGCTGTCCAAAATCCAAGGTTGAGAAACAGTACCTGACATCGTCTCGGTTGACTGGGTATGAAAATGTTTGAATTTTTTAAATAAGTCGGCCCACTGATCATCCGTTACGAATGAACCAAGATGAATTCTATCTTGTTGAGTGACTTGCGAACTGAACGGAATGGTGGCTGAGTTGGCATGAACAATTTGCATTGAATTTGAAACAGCCACAATAGACCGATGCCCAACAGACCTATTGGTATTTGAAGAAGAATGGTAGTTCGGTGCATTACCTGTACGACCATAGACCCCTCTTCCATTGTTCCAACGTTTCGGTTGACCAACCAGCTTAAAACAAGAGGCCTTGGTGTGACCTTTTATGGATCTGATTTTACCCTTTTCACGAAACGCATTCATTATATTGCGTTTCCATTCAAACAAGTTATCTCCTTTGAGGATGACCAAGCAGATCGATAGATCCGAATTATCCGAAGGACGAAAATGGTAAGGATTAGTGACTCGGAGAGCACCATTAGAGCCCATAGTCGAACGAGTTTTGGTGTTTTGTGTTTGACGGTAGATAGGATCGCTTAATTAGCTTGATACCATGATAGATCTAGGGTTTGAGAACCCTCACAAATGGTGGGAGAAAGACCACAAATATTATTAATGATATTAACCCATTATATAGGGAATTACAATAGATAAGTAAGGATATAAAAGATAATATGGAATCAAATATAGCCTAATATATATTAGCAATATTATAATTGCTAAATATATTATATTTCCTAATAATAAGACCTAATTAGATTTTAAAGATTTTAATCGATTTAAATTTAATTAGACAATTTAAAAAATAAAGGTTATTCTAGCGATTAATGAGAGAGCTTCATTTCAAATACTCGCACCACAACGCGTCACGTCAGCAGTTATGCACTCTGCTTTAGTATATTTATATTGATGATTTGACTACTTTGTTTTTTGTTTAATGTTTTTATTTTTACATTTCATTAAAACACCTAACACCCCTTATAAAGCTCAGCTCAAACGAACACATATTATGCGAAGAAAACGGATTAGAAAAATAATTTACCGAATTCATATTTGGTATGTCAATAGGTCAGGTTTGTGGGTGATTGTAACACTTCCATCAACCGACTCATACTACAAAACGGTCCACCCGAACTATCACCCACTCAGGCTCCCCTTCATCGTAAACTATAATCGCGGTTGAAGGGTGAGTCGTGGTTTTTTCGGGTTCAACCAACAAGTTAAGAGAATGGAACCCGAAGTGGCGCCGGAAGGAGCAACTCGAGCGTGGTTGCATAACATGCGTCAGACTTAGGATCTTCCCTTTGGCGACGACTCGAGCGTGGAAGCATGGAACATCAATGTTTCTTCTTAATCTACGTTAGAGTGTTTGTTTTATAAAGAATACGTGTTATAGTGTAATTAGACTTAGGGAATAGGTTTGTATATTACGAAAAATAAAGCCATATTTTGTTTTATTTTATTATAGTTCGGGTGAAAGTCGGATTGGGTGATGAGTTTTAATATTCTCATCCTAAATCGTAACCGGATCATCAACCATCACCCTCACTCCAACTGCTATTTTGAATTTTCGATTGGTTTGAATTTTTGAATAACCATCGATTACAGCTTAGATTGTAATCCCTAATCCAAATTATTAAGTCTATGTTACATTTCTGCATCTCATTTAGATATCCTTAATATACAAATGGTTGCTATTATACCATATATTGCACACATATTATGCGGAGTACATAATATAAATTATACTATTATAACTCTACTTTATACTAACTTTTTCACTTTTTCGAAAATCGTAAAAGAAGATACCAAAATAGTTAAGAGGATTGCTATGAGCAATAGTTAAAACTTAAAAGCTAAAATAAACAATAATTCTCATCGAGTTTGACTTAAACTAGGCTTATAAAAATTTAAACTCGTTTGTTTTCTAAATATTGGATTTTGAGTCAAACCCAATATTCAGAAAATAAACAATAATGTTTTTTGGATTATGTTAACGGGTTTATTTTAAGTTCGTTTAAATTTTATACATGTTTCGAGCTTGACCGATTCTACACGGGTTAAACATGACCATACTAAAACTCGATTAGAATAATAAACCTAAAGCACAAACAATGCCATATGGAGTGGTTATAGGAAATGGATTAGGTATCTTAAAATTAGCAATGAAACACTCTCAAAGCGGCTAACCCCATGACTCAACAAACGAACCTCTCCACGGCATAACCTGAGGTCAGCTACAAAGCATAATATAATCAGAAATATGATTTAAAAAATTGTGTTAAGCATATACAAAACGGATGTTCCAAAGTAAAATATACTAATAACGTGGCCAAGATCATACACGCTCACAAACAGCTAAAAACTTCATTTTAGAGAATTATTTTTTTTAAAGTATTACAATTCCTGACCCAAGATTCCTTCCTTTTCTTCTCTTTATGGCATCCACCTCATTTTTTAAATTAAACAACCTGTTTGTAGTTTGACAACACATGAACCACAAAACATATACAACTAAATTACCAAATTACCCTCTAAAATATACATGTACATCACAGCCGTCCACGTGGCTTCAACAGCTAGTTGGAAAATTATTGGACTGTCATGTTTCTCAAATGATTACCACTGTGAGAATACGCTTTTCTACGCACTATACCAAACCCTCTTTTTTCACGTATTACCAATTATTTATCATCGTTATCCATCTATCGGATATGCTATTCGGATATCGTTAGCCTAGACGATAAAAAAGATAATTTCAATTCGGTCATAAAAGTCGAAGCATTTGCCCTCAAAACTGGACTAGAAGAGGCAATCAGACTACAAATTAAAAAGATCGAAATCGAATGTGATAATGTGTGTGTAATCAAGGCACTCTAAGGTTTGTGGAGTTGTTCGTGGGAGATCAAGATGATTATATCAGACTCCAGACTGGATCTTCGTTTATTTGACGAGATCCGTGTTAGACATATTTTCAGAGAGTTAAACTTGTTGATGACCGATTGACCCATCTGGGAATCTCGACCCCCAACACCAATTTTTCTGAAGATCCCGAACTTCGTGTTCTCATCCGCAAGGACCGCAAGGATGCTTTAGGTTGGACTACCTCTAGGAGGTAGGCCAATCTAACCGCTTTCCATTAAAAAATAAATAAATATTATTTATCATCATTATTGAACAATAGTTACAATACGTACGTAGCACTTGTTATTCTATAATCTATACTATTCGTTTACTTGAAAACTATTTTCAATATGTAAGACCAAATTCTTGATTACTCATAACATATTTCAAAGTGCTCAGCATAATGTTGCTATATAAATTATATAGAAAACATGCATGATTCAAGTGTATCGTTTAAGTTACAATTATTTATCTTTACTTTATAATGATGATTTACAAAGGCACGAAGCGTGCTCTATGGCCGCCATGTATTCAAATTTGGAACTTTAAGGACACATATTATGATTAAGGCTACATTTATAGCGTCTTTTAAAAATAACAAATTCTAACCAGACTTTTTTTTTTTTTACATATACTAATATAAAAAGTAATATGATTTACTAAATTATATTTTTGAATAAAATTACATGACTTTTTAGATGTATGAAATCATCGCTTATTTTATTTAAATTAAGCTAATTTACTACTATTTATCCAAGTTTATACAAAACCCATCCTCATTTCCAGTTACACAATATCAACCCTCGTTTGCAATCATTATCAATCCAACACCTCATTTTCATATCTTTGTTTGGACTCCATTACATAGGATTCTGCACTTGAAAAAAAAAAAGGAAAAAGAAGATTAGTACGTTTATACAAAGTTGTACAAATAATTTGTAAATTTTACCATTTTAATTTTTTTAGTTTGACTCGTTTTTTTTTCAAATGGTAAACTAATAATTTCAAAAAAAATGTAGTCTTTAAAATTTTTTCTTGCGTACATATTGAAATTTAATATTTTTTTATTTTTAAAATTAAAATTCTATGCTCATCCATAGGCAGAAAATATTTTGAGTAAACCAAAATAATTTTTGAGTAAACCAATCACTCGACTACTCGAGTCTCGAGTAATGCAAAAACCAAATATCGGAATATTGGGACACACGAATTTTGAAGAATAATAGAGGCCAAAAAAGATTATTTCGTTGGGTATCGATGTTTTTGTTGGGACCCGCAGGTGTGTTGGTGACATGTGCTTTGGTTTACAGATATATCAAAGCCGACAACTTTTCTCCTTCATTGCAATTTACATTTAACTATCCTCATTGCCCTTTATATTCAAAACTTATAACTAATTTCATCTGTTATTTATTCTTTTCTAGAAGACACCCTTTATATATATGGGTTCGGGTGACGATGACCCTTATGGAGGAGAGGAATAACGAAGGAGGAGAGGAATAACGAAAATTGAACTTCATGTCCATAAAATCAATCACAAGAATTGCTCTCTTAGTATTATAACAACAACCAACAATGTGCGTGTGTTTTAATCATGATTGTTGATTTATTTTGATATTGTGACTCACAACCCTCCTCACTCCTCTCTATAAAGATCCTTCTCACTCGAACCTATATATATAATCACACAACCCACTTCTTACCGATCTCGGTCTATGCATTGTCCCTATTGTGCAGTTTTGTGATGCTTTGTATAGATTGAGAGTTGCATGGGAGGAGTTTATAGGTCGGTGATTTTGAAAATAAACTCACAAATTGTAACTATTCTCCTTATTTAGGACATATTTATTCAAGCATCTAAAATACGAAATCTTGGGCTACTTTTATAATTTAGTTGTCACATCAACGAAGATCTTATACTAAATTTTACTCTTTTATCAATGAATTTTACTTTTGAAGCATTCTACCCACGTGTCTTTTTTTTTTTAAAAAAAAATTAACTCAAAAATATACGTTTAAAAAAGTTAACTAAAGATATATTAATCAATATGGATATCTATGGATATATACAAAATAAAACAAGAATTGTAGTGCAACTCTTTAATATTTATTTAACATACAGATCTATAAATAATGATTATAAGCAAAATAATATATGAATATCCCTCAAGATCCTCACTTTTGAGGTTCTTGATGGAACATCTCTATCAAGAGATCTTGGGCCCTAAACTTTAAAAAAAATAAAAAGTGGTCCAAAGATTCTCAAGATCCTTACTTTTTCATTGATAAACATGACCTATAAACTATCCTGTCATCACCTACTTTTTAGTATGATACTTAGGTGTCAAGACTGGTCTGTATAGTTTCGTCATGCCTTTAGCTAGGTAGACTAATAGGGTTGTTGACTCCCTTGCGAGTTTTGGTTTTGACTTTCCTTTGAGCTTATATGTATTGTGTGACCCTCACGAGTGTATAATGGATATTATCTATGATGATATAAGGGGTTGGACTATCCAATTGATGAATACTTAACCATTTTCTTAATAATAATAAAGTGCGATTATATGCTCCGGATATATTGACTCATACTTTTCAACAAAAAAACATTTCATCTATTTCATCTATTAAAATGACTAATAATTAAGACATAATCGTCGATGACATCCATATTGACGCCCGCGAGGTGAGCACTTGGTCACTTGCTCAGCACCTCGGAATGATATTGGGACCTCGGCTGAATTGAAAAATTATTGTTACTTCCTTACATTTATTTAAGAACAACATGCTGGCCCGGTTGGTAAAATGTCCTAAGGACTAAGGAGAGTGTTAATTTTTCAACACGTCTTGTGTTCTACTCTTTAAAGTAGCACTTTCTCATTCATAAATTTTATTTAGCACTACCATAGACAATATATTAACTTGACCTTTTTATTTTTCATTTTATAAAATCTAAAATAAATAAGTTCCAATTAAATCTTTAAATTTACTAAAATATTATAACTTTGCTGCTAATAAAATTAGATGTAAACATGTTATATATACTTGTTTATTTATAAATTAATAAGGTAAAAGGTCTATTAAAATATCAGAAACCAATTACGCCTTAGCACTATCGATAAATGAATACCGTAATTAATAGCCATTTGATTAGTTTAATGTACATTAAATTGAGAGATGATTGGGATTTGGGTGTGTGCATTTTTGTCTAAATCTGTAGAGGAGCCTTTAATAAAGTTCTTTCCCGTTTGGCTTTGCTTAGATCTGAATTTCTAAATCTCCAACCAACTTATATAAATTCCGAACCCCACCCCTCCATTTCAACGAAAAATTCCGAAATTACTGGATCTTCTCCCACTCTGTGCTTTTGCCAATCGCCATTGTTGATCCTCAACTCCTCCTTACGCTATTATCCTTTCGCGCTGTCTTGTTTATCGATTATCAATCGCCATTGCGGTTTTCTATCTTTACGTCTCCTTGGAGGTTCGAATTTATTTATTTATTTTATGTTTGGTTGGTTTCTCGAACTCGAAGATCGGATCGTTTGCAATCGAATTGAAGTTCGAGGTTGTCGTTCTTAATCTGTAATTAAAGCGGTCAAGTTTACGGGCACGAGGAAGTTCTAGTGTATATGTGTGTGTGAGTGACTGACGGTGGGAGTGTGCATACGATCTTTTGGAATTCAGGTAAGGTTTTTTTAGTTTGTTGAATCCCGTTGTTAATTTTTTTTATCAAACTAATTTTGAGCACGAATGAAACTAATTGTATAGTTTCTTCTTGAAGGAGATCTGTCACATTGTGATAACCAAACTGAATTGTTGGCTTTGTAGGTGTTTGATCTTGAATTGGTTACTGGTTTTGGTTTATGTGGTTATGATTTTTGCAATTTTAGGAGACTTGGCATCCTCTCTACTTATATCGTCGGTTGTTTTGGACGATTTACTGAAGTGGATAGTACGAATTGGACATGAGAAGCTCTTGGTTTAACAAACGCTTACTTCTCTTTTGGCTCAGGCTAAGGCATAATTGGTTTCTGTTGACTATTGTTGCCATCCTTGCGTTAGTTGTTCTATTAGGATCCTCATCCTCAAAACAATTTGATGATGTAACCACTTCCCCAGTACCCGACTTCTTCTCCAATTATAGAAAGCTCAAGGAACAGGCTGTGGTTGATTATTTTGATTTGAGGGCTCTCGATGCTGGGTCCAACAACAGGCAAAAGGAACTTCCTCTTTGTGGGAGAGAGAGGGATCACTATGTGCCGTGTTACAATTTGACTGCAAATCGTTTGCCAGGTTTCCAGGACGGTGATGAGTTTGATCGGCACTGTGACTTATCTAGGAATGAAGAGCTATGTCTCATTCGGCCTCCAAAGGAATACAAGATCCCACTGAAGTGGCCTGCTGGTAGAGACGTGATATGGAGTGGGAATGTGAGGATTACTAAAGACCAATTCCTCTCTTCAGGAAGCATGACGAAGAGGTAACTTAAGTTTGCATAGTATCTATCACCTGATAGAGTAGAGTACTGCGGTTTCTTTGACAATTACATGTGGAAGGGATTCATTTATTTAATAATCCTGTCTAGGATGATGCTACTTGAAGAGAACCAAATAGCATTTCACTCCGATGATGGATTGATCTTTGATGGTGTCAAGGATTATGCTCGCCAAATTGCAGACATGATAGGACAGGGCAGTGAATCTGGTTTTCTCCAAGCTGGTGTAAGTCTTTTGGCAAAAAAGATCCTTTTTGGTTACTTGATTGAGATAGGCAATAAGAACTTCTCAATAAGTTTCGTCTTTTCTCCCAGGGCATAAATGCTACAAAGCATTCCTTCATAATAAATTTTATGAAGAGCTTTGTATCTGAATAAGATACGTTTCCTTTCTATTTCAGGTTCAGACAGTCCTAGATATTGGCTGTGGGTTTGGCAGCTTTGGAGCTCATTTAGTATCGCTCAAGGTGATGCCTGTCTGTGTTGCTGCGTATGAGGTAACGGGTAGCCAAGTTCAACTAGCGCTAGAGAGAGGCCTACCAGCACATATTGGAAACTTCGTTTCAAGGCAGCTTCCATATCCATCATTGTCATTTGACATGGTACATTGTGCCCAGTGTGGAATTGACTGGGATGCAAAAGGTATCGTTTCATCGTTCACCATTTAACATATCCTACAACTTTATTGTTCAGAAACTCCCAAATGCATGCAAAAATCTTCCTTAGACGCCAAGTTCAGCAATCTGGATAAGCATTTGATGAATCGTCTGGCATAATACTTATTACTTATCCTTATGAATAATAGGTATGCTGTGCCAAACAAACAAAAAGGAGAGTCTCATTATTGTGCCCTGAGTAGCATGCGTCATCATAACCCGACAAAAGTCCTGTTGCAGACTTTAGTAGGCATACCATGAATTGTGGATCACTTTCGATGTATATTTGTATATCAAGTGATCTGTATCCTTTAAAATTTTTCCCTAGAACTATGAAGAAGTTTAGGCTACGTTGAAGCAATATAGGCTCGCTATTTTAAAGATAGAGCTTTTATATTATTTTTTTATAGCTCAAGGTCATTGATAATTTGATAGACCGATGATAGATTGTGATGCGGCACAACCCTTCCAAGTATGTCAAGGATTTAGAAACAGTTGTTTGTAACATTCTCTTCGTTATCACTTGGAATTGAAAAGTCTTGCTACTGAGAACATCAGTTCCATGTTTTTTCTACCTACAGAGGGCTACAGTTTGTTTAGGGATCTAAAAGCTCAAATCATTTTGTAATTAGACTGGGTTGTTTATTTGGTCAATAAATTACAAGGATGAGTTTGAGGAATCAAAGAAAAGAGTAAACATGATGGATTTGCTACTCCAGAATACAGAAAAGGATGCCTATGCTATATATTCCTTTCTTGTGTATGTTTGTTATATGAATCTGTTTTCCTGGTGTATGTGTGATGCATTTAGGTTTCAACTATTTATTCCTCTGGGTATTGTTTTTTTCTTCGTTTGAAACATATGTATTGATGTAAGGACACTGTCATTAAAATATAGAAAGCTGACTGTAAGAATCAAATGTATGTTGCAAATTTCACTGGACAACATTAGTTTCGATAGCGATTTATCCTTGCCGAATTCTGACAAAATCTCATTATAAAACAGCTGGAAAGTTTATTATTGAAGTGGATCGGGTACTCAAACCTGGGGGTTACTTCGTCTTGAATTCACCAGCAAGCAAGTCACAAGGGAGTTTGTTGACTATAAAGAAGGGCATCATGTTGACACCTGTTGAAGAATTCACCCACAAACTTTGTTGGACCCTTCATGATCAGCAAGATGAAACTTTCATCTGGCAGAAAACAAAGGATGCCGGTTGCTCTAGGTGAGTATAGAAAATAATCGAATGTACTGAAACTTTTGCTTTATAACCAGTGTTATAAGGTTTTTGGCTTATCTCTTTATATGGATGCCTTCTTGCTTCCTATATATTTTTCTTTTTGAAAATTGAAGTGACAGTCTTTTCTATCTATACTGCAGCAAGCAGGGACGAATACCAGTTTGCAAGGATGATCACGATGTCCAGTCATATTATCAGCCCCTTGTGTCATGTATTAGTGGAACTAATAGCAAACGTTGGAAACCCATTGACAAGAGGTCTGTTGGTCTCCAACTGTCTCCAGAAGAGCTTGATGTTCATGGAAAGTATCAGTCCAATATCTTTACTGTTGTATATGATTGCGACATAATTTTGTCTAGTGTGTTGAGCCATAGTTGTTTTCACAGGCATAAGACCTATAGAATTTTATGAAGATCAGGACTACTGGAAATCAGCCCTCAAAAACTATTGGTCTTTACTTTCCCCGCTGATCTTCTCTGACCATCCAAAGAGACCTGGTGATGAAGACCCATTACCTCCGTATAACATGGTGCGGAATGTAATGGACATGAATGCACATTACGGTGGTTTTAATGCCGCCTTTCTTGATCAAAGGAAGTCGGCGTGGGTCATGAATGTTATTCCAGTGGGGGGCCGCAACACTCTTCCTGTTATACTTGATCAAGGATTTGCTGGCGTTTTGCATGATTGGTATGATCCTTTTACCTGTTATTCAAGCATTTTTTCTATTCAAATTGCATCTTCACAGTGGAATGGCTATAAGTGGCATCATTTTTAATTTAATATTTTTTCCACTCTCTCTCAAATGGTGCTCTGTTTGCTTGTGTCTCTGTTACTTTTGTTGTTATGTCTGCCAGCCTCCAACAGAAAAGAAATGAGAAAGGTGTAAAATTTTGTGAATGTAACAAGGGAATTCCAGGGACTTGAAGAAAAGTTAGTTGTTTTCCCATCATGGGCTGATAAAAAAGGGTTAAATATTGGAACTATTAGGTACTTGTGACAAAAAGGCAACATAGTTTACTTGTCTGCGTCACTACATGGCATACTTGTTCTCTTAAAGAAGGCACAACTCTATTGGTCTTAAGTTTCAACGTCTGGTTGATGACTAGACTCGCTTCATGTTTTTTCCTTTCCTTATTGTCCTGTCAAGAATAAGGTAATGCCACATTTTTCCTGAGGAGTGAATATATTTTCTCTCAAACAGGTGTCAACCTTTCCCCACATATCCTCGTACCTACGACATGCTCCATGGAAGTGGCCTTCTATCACACATCAGTTCAGAGAAATGCAGCATGATGGATTTGTTCTTGGAGATGGATAGAGTTTTAAGGCCTGAGGTATAAGCTTTTTAATTCATTGTCATTCAATTTTCCTTGATATTTTGTTTCCTTTCTATTTGCTTACATGAATTGCTACTTGCTTTGGAATTACCATCTGATCAAATATAAAGTTATGATCATTGTGTGACACTATGATGGCTTACTAGGGATGGATAGTTCTTGCTGATAATGTTGGAGCAATCGAGATGGCACGTATGAATGCTGCACAAATACGGTGGGAAGCAAGGGTGATTGACCTCCAAAATGGAAGCGACCAACGACTGCTTGTTTGCCAAAAGCCTTTCTTGAAAAAATAATAGAATAAAGAACCATTTCATCCATGGCAAAGCTTCCCATCCCACTATTGGTAATCTTGTTGCTGATAAAAATAACTTCATTCTTGACTTAATTACCAGAAAACTTGATGTGTCTTCTTTGTGGGTTTCAGCTAGCTGATAGAATCTCCATGGCAATGGAACATACAAAGAAATCTCCGGCATCTTGCTTGGTGGGATTATAGGCAGGTAAAGGCACACTCAATCTTATAGTAATCACAAGGTCAGGACATGTAGATTAGAAGGACATTTAAAGCAGAAAGATAGCTGCAGAGTTTTCTTTTTGAATGTTTTTGTCTAGGCTTATTTTATAGCAATTCATTGATTTCCTTTTTAATATATGGTTTCACTTCTTTCTCCAATTCTCTGCTCTTCCTCAGTGTTTATGTTTTGAACAAGCTTCTCAAGGGTGTGACGTAGCCATAGAAATGTATAAAAACTAAAAGGTCATATTTGCATAGTCGTTGTTTTGCTTCTGTTAGCTACTGTTAAAATGAAGCTCTGTATTGCTGATGCCATTCACAAGTAGAGCATTCTGTTCGGCTTTTCTAACGTTCTGAAGAGAGTTATTCTTTTTGCTCAACAAGACAATCTATAGCTTTTCTTACCAAAAAAAGAAAAAGAAAAAAGAAAGACAAATATAGCTGACAAATTGAACACCTTCAGTATCCTTATGATACAGTTTATTTTGTGTAGTTTGATGAAATATCATTATCAAATTGAACACTAACGTTGTACAAGAAAAACTCCAACGATTATGTTGCTGTCACTCCAATTTTATAATCACTCACGATTACAAAGCTCCTTAGTTTGTTCATCACCAAACTTGTCAAGGCTAGAACCAACAATGTAATAAGCAAGCTTGAATTAATTTAACCATGAAAAATGCAATCAATTTGATCTACAATTCCTATTTAACCAAATTCAGACTAAATAACTAGAAATGATATATTAACCACCTTCAAACTAAATAACACTGGACCAGTTTGTTCTAACTAGTTTATTTGAATTTCGAAATTGGAAATATAACTCCCCTACCATATTATATTTTGTTTTTTTTTTAATAAATCTAAGTTTAAAAAAAAAATTAATCCATATTTATATATTTTTATCCAAATTGTTTGAAAAAATATTAGAGTCATGTTATTTTCAAAGAGTTAGATTTACTAATATCAACTTGACACGTTGTTTTACTACGCGTCAATTTCAAAAACTTTATAAAAAAAAACTATGCACAATTGTTTTTTTTAACAAATTTTTTAATTTGAATTGACAAAGAAGGGTAAGACGTTGACGCACATTTTAACTGCTTGTTAGTACGAGACTGACATTCAACCACAATGCACGCTATTTATGCATTAGTAAGTCCATCACAGTGTACATAACAACTCAGTTTTAAAAATAATTTTCCAGTTTTATTTTTTTGTTAATAGTACAATTGATGATAGTAGGTCAATGACATTAGAGTTTTTATTTTTTATTAATGGTACAATTAGTGACAACATAATTGTTGTCAATACAATTGTTGATTGTACACTGATCAATATACAATTAATAGTGGGTTGGTGACAACATTTGATGACAACACAATCAAAAACTGTAAAATGCATTAAAAAAAAATATTAAAAGAGTAAAAAACCAAAAGATTATAAAAATTGAGGGTTATTATTTTCCTACAAAGGTAAGAAGAAAGACACGATTAGTTTTTAGAAACTGTCATTTCTAAAATATCCTTTCGGATGAGGTCTTCAACATCATGGAGAATGTCGTCATCTTTTGCATCTAGGTTGTGTTCATGCAACACGAGTCGTCTACAACCGTGTTAATTTCTTTGAAAATGTGTTGAGCGTTATGATGCATAAAATCTGATATCATGGAGGAACTATCTAAAATGATATGTATCTTCCACGACAGTTTTCAGATTTAGTTGATCGAGTTAATGAGCATCAAATTATCACCTTCAATCTCAATGGATGTGACGCCAATGCTAGTGGCCTTTTAGAGACCCTCCTGAAGAACGAGGTTTGTGCCTCTACAATAGATCAATCATCACATCTTCCATTTCATGTAACTAGAGGTGATTATATCATAATGATACTTTTAATAAATGAATAGATATTTTCTCAAGTTTTGACTGCAGAAAGATTAAGCTTTTTAAGATTTACTTGATATTATTATAACTTTTCATCAATTAAAATATATTAGAATGAGAGATACGTAAGAAATTATCGATCATTCATTAAAAGAAATAGGTAATGGTAGTTGTATTAACAAAATATTGGTATGACTCATAGTTGTTTGATATGTGACATCAATATAGACTGTTTAGTATATAATAAATAAATAGGTAAATCGGGATTATATTGGAAAAACAATAAATGTAGCGGTAGTTTTTGAGAAATATTGTGTAAAAATAAATCAAAAGCTAAGAATTGGAGATGCGGGGGATCGAACCCCGTGCCTCTCGCATGCAAAGCGAGCGCTCTACCATTTGAGCTACATCCCCATTTGTTTATTTTAGTATAAGTATATTCTTTAAATAATTGGTGATTTATTGTTTTTCTTTTGGATACAAATATCCATATTTCTGTGATGAAAATATGCAACATATATTAAAGCAATACCCGTTTATGTATCGAGACAAACTCCTCTATAAGTGAAAATATAAATTATTAATAATCACATATCGTTATCAAATATCCTTTTTTTGTAAAAATCTCTTATAAAAATTACAATTTTGATAAGATATTCATTAAATACCTTTAATTAATTAATTAAATACAAAAATATATAACTTGATTCTATTTCTAATGTTTAAAATTAATTAAGGATAATAGTTTTTAAATATACTAATAAAATGCTAATTGAGTCGTAATAAATATATGGAACATATGCTACCTGGCTGAAAATTAGTATTTTAACGCAATTTATTCTAAATTTGATTTTAAATGTGTATTTGTTTTTTTATATCGACTATGCATGTCATGTAAAATATAGATTATTCAGTCAAAATAAAAGAGTCATTTATGACTACGTGTTGGTGTTTAACATCGAGTGAGCGTTAATTATGTACTAGTAAATCGATCGCCTTGTATTTAGATTCTAAAATTAAATTTAAAACTTCCATCTTCATGTGTTGGTTGTTGTATAAAACATACTTACTATATCATACAATGATGGTGTACTTACACGTCAATATTTCATGAACGTATACAAATATTACCGCCGGCTACAGATGAGCCGACGCAAACACGTATCATTTGAAATACGAGTATCAACTAATTATTTTATTTTTTTTAGCAAACTAAACTTTAATTCTAATATAAACACAATAGACTTATATACGATTTATATTTTGCTTTATTTGGAAGAGATTTTCTTATGTGTTCATCAACATTTTTTACTGTTTTCCGTGACTATTTTTATTAGGTTTGTGCCCCGAATAAATCAAAATCAAAAATCCATCTCAATTTGTTTTAGACAATGTTGTTCATATTTGTGTTGCACTATATATCCGGCCATCTCCATCTAAATAAAAATAAGACAATCACACCATATCGTTCGAATTTCAAAGCAAGACGTACACTACTTTTTTTGCCCAATAGTTCAGCAAGTTTGAATGAGATTTGTATGGAAGAACCATATCAAGACCTTCCTCACCTAGATGGTTGGTTTCTATGTAGTCCATATTTTTTTTATCAACTCATCTTTCTTTTCAGGAAACTATTTTCCTCTCACTAAGTCAACACGACCCTTTCATATAAAGATCGAACTTTCTTAGACACAACTTCTTTTCCTGTATCACTCCATAATGAACAAGGACTCCGTTGATGTATAAAGATTCATGCATTGTTCTTTAACAATAGAACAACTAATAAATAGTTCATTGATTCAATAAATTGTGACACCAATGTTAATACGCCAATAAAAATGAAGTACTTGTATGTCATATTTAGACCACACACAAATAAAGATATAAAACTTGTTTCTAATAAAGAGTTTATTGATTCAATAAGGGTATTTAAGTAAAGTATAATAAACTTTTCTTATTTTTGAAACACACAATTCTCAGTCCCACACATACATTTACCGGGAAACCTGTTCCATGTACAAACGCCTAATTGTGCGCTAAGCCTTTCCAAGTTAGATTAATCTTCAAACTATTTTTTTATGATAAAGGAAACGAATTCAATCTGACGGTCAAGATAAACACTATTGCCCAACTAACTTGCTCAAATCCCTACACACTTTGAAACTCTCTCCATATAAATACACCTTCAACACTACACAAACGCACCATTTCTTTCACTCTGCCATTTCTAAATTCTGCATTGTTGTTTTGTGTTGTATAATTCTCTGATTTTTTTTTCTGTTTTCATTTCCTTACAATTTCTCTCTTATATTGATTTGGAGCTTCAACAATGTCGTCTGAAAAGGAGAGAGAAACTCAAGTTTATTTGTCCAAGCTCGCCGAACAAGCCGAGCGCTATGACGGTATCTCTTCTCGATCCCGATCTTCTTCTTTTTTCAGTTTTTATGTTTTCATGTTTCCATTTCTTCGAGATTTATTTTCCTTCTTTTCGGATTTATGATTCTCGGTTTGCTCTGTTGAATAACTGAAATAATTTTCTCTGGTGATTAGGATGATGGATTACATGCTTCGTTTGTTCAAATAATTAGATAGTTGATTCATATATGTATTTTTTTATTAAGACATGTCAGTTTGAAAGATTGCATGTCCTTAGTGATCTAGAATTCCGATCATGGACTTGATGTCATTTTGACTGTAAATATTATCGTCCAAGTTAGGTTACAGTGAATACAACATTGCAAAGCTATCTATGGGCAATGGATCTAGATCTTGGAATGCATGAAGCAAACTCATGTTTTTCTCAATGAGATGCTTAATCATCTGTGCAATTTATAAATCGTGTATGTAAAAAAAAAAAAGGGAATATTTTTTTCCATTTGTACTTAAAATGTTTAGGTTACTGGATAGTTTAACGGTAGCTTTGTTGAATGCGAAATGAAATAATGTCGTTTCATTTTCTAATGTTTAATTGAAGAATACTCTTTGATAGATTCTTGAGGATGTCAATTTGTGGAATTCTAAAGTATTTTGACACTGTAAGGAAACCTACAGTGAATGGATCTGACAATTTTTATTGGTGGGAAGGATCTGGCATATAGAATACGAGAAACAATGTTTTTTATATTTTTTTGAGTGAGTTTTGATGAGTCATTTCTGTAATATTATCCATCTACACAGAAATGGTCGAGTGTATGAAGAATGTTGCAAAGCTAGATCTGGACTTAAGTGTTGAGGAGAGGAACCTCTTATCCGTGGGTTACAAAAATGTGATTGGAGCTAGAAGGGCTTCTTGGCGTATAATGTCATCCATTGAGCAGAAGGAAGAATCAAAGGGAAATGAGACTAATGTCAAGATAATCAAGGGATATCGCCAGAAGGTTGAAGATGAACTTAACAAGATTTGCAGTGATATTCTTGCCATTATAGACAAGCATTTGGTTCCTCATTCTGGTTCCGGGGAAGCCACTGTTTTCTACTGTAAAATGTAAGCCATATAAGTTGTTGGTTGTTACTGTTAATCCTGTTCATACGAAGAAATAACTTTCTTTATATGATTATTCTTTTGAGTTTTCATCTTGCTTAGATAACTTCTTGCATTATGAATTGCATGATCTAGGAAAGGTGACTATTATCGATATCTTGCTGAGTTCAAGTCTGAGCAGGATAGAAAAGAGGCATCAGAACAGTCACTCAAGGCATATGAGGCACGTGTTTTACTTTTTCCATTGATTACCCAAGATGCACATTTATTTTACTTATCCTACAATCTTGTTGATTTCAAATGATATACATTCTTGCTGTTTCTTTCAATATAGGCTGCTGCTGCCACAGCCAGTACAGATCTGCCTCCAACACATCCTATTCGTCTTGGTCTTGCTCTCAACTTCTCTGTCTTTTACTACGAAATCATGAATTCTCCCGAAAGGTAATTGTTGCATAGTTTAAGATTCTTCCAATTTCTGAAACAATTACTAAACTTGAAACCACAGGGCCTGCCATCTGGCTAAGCAGGCATTTGATGAGGCAATTGCTGAGCTGGATAGTTTGAGTGAGGAGTCATACAAAGACAGTACATTGATCATGCAACTATTGAGAGACAACTTAACTCTATGGACATCTGATTTGCCTGAAGGAGGTATGGTTTTTATACAATACATCTAATTATAGCAAGGAGTCAAATTTTAGCATATACTACATCAGTAAAACTTAAACAACTTAGCAATATTGAGACAGACTCAATAAAAGTCATTCAAAACTTCATAAGTATGAGTCACTTAATGAAGTTTCAATTGCTACTAGAGGGCAGTATAACACAAAGCAACATACTCATAGTTTTTTTTCCTGCTCTTTCTAATCATATCAGTAGAGTATGGAGTATTCTAATAATCTTACAGACAAATTGGCTTAATTATTTTAGTTATTTGGATGAGGGAAACATAAAAAATGAAAGTTATCCTCATAATGATATATGTCAATTAGAAAAACCATGGCTACATTTATGAGTTTTGCAATCAAAGCTCTAAATCGAGTTTCATAAAATGAAGAATAAACCTCCACATCCTCACTAGATTAATTTATATCATATTAGTTTGAATCTGTAACACTCAAATTTTCAAGATGACCTACAACAAGAACATGATTTTCTACAGGCGAGGAAGGTATGAAAGTCGATGAATCCAAGGATGCAAAACTCGCAATAGAGAAGGAACCTTTGATTCAGCAGTAGAGCCTTTGATGAAGTTTCTACAAATTGAGTATCGATTAAGACTGTAAAGCAGTAGCCACCCATGGTTTGTGAGTTTGGACATCTGAACTAGAAGGATGAAGTCAATTTTCCGTGTTCACCTATATTTGCTTGTGTTTGTTCACCATTTTTTATGTTGTAGAACTCATTCATTTGGATTTGTTCGTCCTTTATCACTCGAGTTTTTAGAATACAGTGTTGTTGGGTCATTCGACATTTTATTGTTCACAAAACAAACCATTTTTTAAAAAAGTTTGGTTAAATTTGTTAATCAAACTTAGTGTTTTTTGCATCCTTTGCACTATTTATAATGACAATCAGCATGTTTTTCTTTTGCATCCCACCATTTGACAAGCAATGAAGGAAAATATGTTGAATATATGCCAAATATGGTAATTTCCTATGTTTCTTACGAGTAAGGTATTGTAAAATAGATCAATCAAAAGCATAAACCAAGGAACAAAGGAACCTTAGTCCCGTTTGGGTGTCACTCCGAAAACGGAAATGGAATGAAAATACATACAATCTATATGTATACCCTTGTTCATGAAGTTTTTTGGAATCATTCCTTATAATTTTATGCTAAATGTACTTGTTTCCTCCATTTTGTTTTCCCCCATTTTACTTCCCTATAAGGTATTAAAACTAATTAAGTTCTACTACAACCCTTGAAACCACTAGGAATGATTCCAAAAAACTTCTGAATAAGGATACACATGAACTAGATCCGTTTCCGTTTTCGGAGTTAAAACCAAACGGATCCTTAAATCCAAGAGGAATAACCGAATAAGCAAAGGTCATTTACACACCCAAATGCAATGATATGAGCCCCGTCTACTCTTGAATAGGATGTCCCAAAAACCTATTATAAACACATAAATTTCTACTTATAGAGTTTTAGTTGGATAGTGCTGTAAGTTAAATGCCCCCGAAGTGTATATTCTTCACATCCCTTAATGTGCAAGGGCTCTCCCAAAAGGTCTTGTTTCAATTTCTCTTGAATGACAAGAACCGGGTTCACAACTTTGGACATGTTTGAACTTTGAAGAGGGTAGGTGAAGATCAAACAATTTATACAAAATTTCATCTTAGTCTCATTTTTTTTATATATATCGCAAACTTGTTGTCAGAAATTTGTGTGATTTCTGGTGTTCAAAAGAACACGTCGCCTTTGAATAGGATGCACCTTCATGCCTTAGCTTCAGATTTGTTCCTTGCAAAGTGCCATATTTGCATAACAAAGGCATCTAATTCTTTAGCTCACAGCAATCATATGGTGTTTGCGAATTGCAAAGTTTTATTAAAGATGTGCATGGCATATAAAATGCATTCAGCCCAATCAGTCTAAAGCACAATTATTCAATGGACAACAATCATATGGTGTTCCGAATTGAGACGCTCTAAGGATCCTTGTAATTTGTAACGACAAAGCTCAATCACAGTCTAAAGCACTAGTTCTTGTTAAACTGGAACTGCGATTTTCCAGTGGACAAGATTTCCTTGTAATTTGTAACGACAAAGCTCATATGGGTTAGCACCATAAGGGTAAACAGAGTTTCAGCTCATCAAAAAAGCTGCAAGTAAGGTGCTTAAATCTAAGTAAGTTCAGGAGAACATGTTTTTACATCAAAACTGAATGGAAGAGATTTTTTGAAAGCTAGCACTGGCCTTTAGTCATAACTTATTCCTAAGCTCTAGAATGGTATCAAATGTCCTCAACAAGAATAGTACATCAACCAAAAGGCAAAATAATTTATGGCAAGTTCAATGGATCTCCACCTGCTTGGGCTATTATAGATGAACTAATGTACAAACAAAGGGGAACAAGATAATTAGGTATGAGCTGAAATGTCACCTTCTGTCAGTCAAAATGACAAAATGTTCATTTTTCTTCATACTCAAAGGGAACCCAACTGAACCAAACCAAACCAAACCTGTAGCAAAAAAGTGTTATGAGGAAGAATTTCATAGGGATGATGAGCTGTCAAATTCAGGGTGCAAGATTACGAAATCTTCAGGAAGATTATCAAGAATAGATACCTATCAGGCAAATTCAGTGCTATACTGCAGATTAAAGAGCTGGTCCCTACGGCCTTCGCGTCCCAACACTATTTTATGCTCTATTGCAAGGGAGTCTACCTTATCATTGCTTTCGTAATCCATCTCCCTTATGCATCTTCTTCTAATCTTTTTCAGAGTCTCCCTAGTTGGTACAAATCCTGCTTCAACCTGCAATAAACAAAGATAGATGTACCTTCTTTCTTTCCCATCCAAATAATGTTTGTTCGTGACTTCAGTGGAACAATACAAATAAATAAAAAAAGATCTAGCTAGAGAGTAGTTTTAATTACCATATTGTTAACCATAGACAAAGCGGCCTTCGGATCACGGTTAATCAAGTGAGCATCGACAAGCAAACTGTAGGATGTTGCATTTGGCTTCACACCCAGACTGATTAGGTGTTCGAGTACGCTTGAAGCTTCGTATGTCTGAAATCGAGCATCAACCCAAGCTCAAACCAATAGCAACATATACATGTGAAAGACAATGTTTGTCCATTTCTCAAAACTAATCATTATAATTATGATGTAAAATATGCTATATCGTAATAACCACCTTAATTTTGAAAACTGACAACTTAAAAACCAAAAAGGTGTTTCCAAACAAGCCCTAATGTTTTTGTAAGGCCATCAAGATCTCAGAATACAACCTATGCAGTATGCACAAGTTAGGAGCATACAAATCCACGGTCAAAAGAATTCAAAAGCAAAATCTCAACAAACGAACACATAGATGTCTACAGTATAAGAAGTCTAACTAACCTTCTTGAGCTTGCCAAAGGCATACATCAAAGCATTGTATGAATGAATGTTAGGAGTCAGACCAAAGCTAGAACTGATGGCTTCAAAAGTCTGATAAGCCCTATCAAGATCCCATATATTTGCACAGCCTAAAACTACACAGTTCAAAGCAGCAACAGATTTGTACGGAGGGTCGGCTCGGCTCAGATTCTCCAGTTGATAATAAACCTACATTAATAGATGACAGAAAAGAGAGATCGTAAATTTGAAAAGATGGGACATGATAAGTAACAATGATCTAATAATCATAAATAGGAGAGGGGAATGATAAGTTCACATCTACTACTCCATAAGGAACATGAACATGGATCCTGGTAATCATAAGAGAAAAACCTCACAAATTTGACGGGATGACAATATAAAGTTATTGCATGCTGAAGCTATACATACAGATGGAATCCTACCGAATCAAGACTCTCAAAACCCTTTTTGCAGCCTGCCACAACCAGTGGATGCAGAGAAGTAAATGGAGAGAATAGATCCTCGTCACCAGAAGAATTTCCATGGGCAGTTTCAAGTTCATGCAGAGTGCTAAAGGCTCTCTGCAGATCGCCCAATGATGCATAAGCATATATCTTAGCAAGATATGTTTCTGGGTTGGCAACCTTCTTCTGACGCAATGAGCGCTTTAAAACAGCCCATGATGCATCTACAAGCACAGAGCTATAGGTTCTACCAGCTGTGGCAAGAGTTGATACAACTAATCCTTGATCAACAGAAAGATAAACAGGTGGCCGAGCCTTTTCACCAATAGCAATCCATCTTGCCATGAATTCCAAGGCAAAAAAGGCTAGCTTGCTGTTGTCATGTTGTGTGGCAACCTCTGCAATGTAGTTGCACAAACGCCAGCTTGGACAAAGAGCTTTATTTTGGTCCGTACTCTGATGACATTCCAAAGATCGAGTCAAATTAGGTGCATAAACCAAAACAGTCCCCTCTCTTACAGAACAGAGTTAAAAAGAAATCAGCTGATGAAATACCTTGCATTTCTCTATAATAGAAACCAAAGTATCAAGCTTTCCCTTAGTAACACAGCTTTGTACGCATTCAGTGAAAACCCTTGTGGATAACATATATCCTGATTTCAGCGATAAATCCATATATTTGAAAGCCTCGTCAATCTGCCCTTGAAAAAACAGCATGCAAACAACCAAGTCAAATGATTCATCATCAGGTTGAGATTCTTTTCCTGATTGCATCATCCTGAAAACAATAAACAAATCTCATCCACAAAAATTACATAAAAACAAATGCACATTGTTAAATTGAATCAATTTGCAGTGGTCAATAATGCAAATTTACACCTGAAGTGAATCAGGGCAAGAAAAGGTGCTCAAATGGCATGTTAGGCTAACACATACAACCTTCAGTTTATTCATCAACCTCTTTTCGATTGAAATACACAAATTTGTTTACTGTTGATTAAAAAAAATATCGTGCGTCAGTATACATTAGTTCCAACTTCCAAGTGAAGTACAACACATCCAAAATATAGTCTACCTTGCATGAAAATCTTCTTAAATAGCATCTCAAACATTGAGCATGTATTTATACAGAGAATATATGGTCCATAGTATGATATTAATAACAAACAAATACGATAGATCACAACTCTGCGCAACTTTGCAGCTTACCTTTTACCATTAGCAATATAATTTAAGAAAATTAAACTCTGTTTGCAGTTTTCAATCTTTACAACAAACAAATATACCCGATTCAAGAAAAGTGAAAATCTACCGTTCAAGCAATTTGGTAGCAGCCAAAGTCTCCCTAGCCTGAAACATTGCCTTGAGGACCAAATTGAAAGAAGCAGTATTCGGCTCAATCCCAAAATCATCCATCGCAGCTACCATGTCCAACAAATCCCCCGCCGAGGCCCCAACCATCAAATTAGCCCTCAAGTAATGATTATACAAGTTAACATCTGGCTTGTTGGGCTTCCCATTCCTATCCAATGACTTAACCCATGTCTCGAACAGCTGCTTCATATCATTCCATTGCTGAGAGGTCATCCAATCGGCGAACAAATTCATTAGAGAAGGAACATCCAAGGTCTGCGACAGAGATCTTATGCGATTAGAAGCCGATTGGTTGAGTAAACCAATAGGAACGAGAGACTGGGCATTGGCGACCGGATTTCGCCAGTTCTCGTTGTATAGTGGGCTTCCGGTAGCGGGATTGGGTGGAAGAGGAGGAGATTGAGACGGAAGAGAAGGCGGATCGGCGAGCTGGGCCTCCTGGGAAAGGAATGTAAAGGTGGTGATGCATTTGAAGTAGGGTTTGGTAGGGTTTAAGGTTTTGGCCAAGGTACGAGATTTCGCAAGCAACGCCATTTTTGATAGCATTGGAGCTTTCGGTGATGGTGGTGATTTGATGAAACAGAGTGTTCTCAAGAGCAGAAATATTTCTTCATAAGAGACACACGATTGGCTTTGACAAGCGCTAGGGTTACACTCAGAGAGAGGGGGGAAGATAGAGAAGAAAAGAACCTTTTTTTCGTGTAAAAAATAAAAGTATTGATAATTAGAAATTTTGCAGTTGGACTATTTTACATGGATACAATTAGACCCGGGCATCTCCGGGCTGGACTCGGGCCGGGCTCACATAAAAATTTTACCCGTTTTTTACGGGTCGGACTCGGTCTAAGGTCTTGTCCGTATCCGCCTGAAACGGGCTTCGGGTCGGACGGACCGGATCCCTTTTTATATATTTTTAAAAAAAATATAAATTATACATATTAAATATAAAAGAAATAAAATTATAACACATAATTCAAAGTAGTTCAATGATCGTGAACATTTGAACTTTATCTTAAGATATCGGGTTTGATTTCTACTATTCATATATATATATTTTACATAAATAAAACGTGCTTCCGGGTCGGGCTTAGTGACCCGGACGGGCCTGCACCCTTGCCCGTAGCCGCCCGGCGGGCTTGGCGGGCCAGGCTTAGCGGCCCTTGTCTTATGCGCCATACTCGCCCGTTTACTGGCGGGCGTGCTTGTCCGCGTTTGCCCAGGTCTATATACAATATAACTTTTCTAAATCAAAACGAAGGTTATAATAATAATACCAAATATTAAAAATATAAGGAAAAATAACCCAAAATAATACCAACTATCAACATTGAACCGAAAATAATACCAAACTTTGAAAATTACTAGGAGCGATACAAACTATCAATGTATTTACAAAAAATAATACGTCATACTTTCTAGCAAAAACCCTGACTCCGGCGATGACGTAACACCCGGAATATTACATGTCATCAAATAAATGGATTAAATGTGTGATGTGGATTTTATTTTTAAAAAAATCAATTTAATAATATTGAAAATATTAAAAAAAATATATAAAAAATATAATTTTAAAATTTAAATAATATTTTTTAAAAAAAATATTGTAGAAAAAAATTTTAAAAAAAAAATTTTGTAAAAAAAATTTTTAAATAAAGCTTGAAAATTTGTAAAATAGGATTTTTAAAAAATGTAAAAATATATATATTTTTAAAATATTTTATTTTTATGAGATTTTTATTTAAAAAATTGTTTTAGAAGTTTTTTTTTATATAAATAAATCGCTTTCTTGTGATATTTTTGAAAAATGTTTTTTGGGGTTTATTTTTATTATATATTTTAACTAATTTTTAATAAAATATCTTTTTAACAAAATTGGAAGAAAAAAAAATCTTTAGAGACTAGGTTAAAAGATGAAATTTTAAAAAAAAATTAGAATATTTTTTTACAAATTATTTTTTTAGAATTAAAATTTTCTTTTTATACAAAATTTCGAAAATAAATCTAATATAAAAAAAATTCGAAAATTATTTTTTGGAAAATCAATTTTTTTAATTATTTAATTATTTATGTTTTTTGGAAAAACAAATATTTCTTATATAAATTTTTTTACAAACCTATTAAAAAAATGTTCAAACTTTATTCAAATTTTTTTGTTTACAAAAAATATTTATACAAATATGTTTTTAAAATTATTATTTAAATTTTCAAAATAATGATTTTTTATTTTTTAATAATTAAAAATTATTAAATTGATTTTTAAAAAAATAAAATCTACATCTCACATTTAATCCATTATTTGATGACATGTAACATTCCGGCTATCACGTCATTGCCGGAGGTAGAGTTTTTGTCGGAAAAATATGATGTATTATTTTTGGTAAATACATTGATAGTTTGTATTGTTCCTAGTAATTTTCAAAGTTGATATTATTTTCGGTTCAATGTTGATAGTTGGTATTATTTTGGGTTATTTTTCCAAAATATAATTATCAAAATAAGTAAAACTCAATAAAATCAAAACGATTAAAAAAAATATAATAAGGATTTTTAAATGAGATACCCACTTGTTAGGGTAAGGTATTATGGTTAGTAAAATCAATTTTGTTGTTGTGGTTGTAAACGAGTATTTTTTTTCGTCATCACAACTTATGATTTTCAACTCCGTAAGTAAATCTCGATTTCCAAATCCACGGAACCAACCACCTCCACTACATTGTTGATGTCCGTGTTCTATTGCATTGTTGGATTCCACCTTCCGCTGCACCGCCGGATTCAGCCTTTCATTACGTTGTCGTCCCAAGGGCGAAGACAAGGGGGTAAGGGAGGGAACTGTGCCCCCCTTGCAACGGGATAATTGCTACGCATGCCGGTATTATTCATAATTCTCTGTTACCTTATTTGGTAGATGGTGGATAGCAAAAACATTCTTTTTGTTTTTATTATTGCTATTATGTGAATTAATATGCAAAATATCTTATACGATTTATTTTTTTTACCCCTCTTCGAAAATTTGCTAGCTCCGCCACTTGTCGTTCATCCCGTCTACCACTACTCTGGCGGAATCTGCTTTTATCTGGTTAAGTTTTCTTTCTTCTCGAATTCACCTAGATGAAAGTGATCTCAATGGGGTGTATGAAGAATGACAAATGTGTTATCATTTTTCCAGCCACGTCATAAAAACTAACAAAACCTTATTGAGACACTTTCAAAATTCTCTTTTTTATTTTGAAAGGGTAATTTGTATTAGATCATATCAAACCTTCAAAGCTAGACAACCCCTATGGTAAAAAACACATCAAACACTTGTTCAATTTCAATGATTGGACACACACGGCCATTAGATGAGTCACAGTGTTACTGTCACGCGGAATGAAAACTAGCGATAAAAAACTAAAATTCGAACTGAAAAGTCTAATATCCTCCATATATAATAGTTCCCCACCGAGCAAGAACTTCCTCGGAATAAAAGTACTTGACAAGCATTTGTAAACCTGTCTCTATCAACAACTTTGTCAATCCTCGTCTACTAGCTCCATCATGGTCATCCTCGCTGCCGCTAGCTCGGAATGAGTGGCTCCTAGAAACCACGAGCCTTCTTACCATTGCCGCCAAAAGGTTTCCATGTTGGTCCCAAAATACAACCCCTGAGCCCACCAATGAATTGTTCATAACTGATACATCCGTATTCACCTTAATAACCTCAGGCTCTTCTGGTGGTCTCCAGCTCCGTCGATGTACCCAAGTAGAAGTCCTTCCTTCATCTCTCATTCTTGCAACATCATCATCATAGATGATACATAGAAACCCATCTCTACGTACCCATTCATTTGGTCTTTCCTCTTGAAACACCCACAAATTTCTTATAGTTCAAGCAATCCATGCATGTATGACGAATTCGCGCAAAACCTTCTTCCCATATACCGAAACAATCGTTACCACCAAGTTCGGGATGGAACAAGGTATCAAGTCGGAGATCCCATCTTCTATTCTAGCGCATTTCCACGTTATCTTGTTTGCTCGGCATTCAAAATCAACATGCTAATTAAGTTGATTCCTCGAATCCTTGTTCCCCCACATCACATGCATAAGGGAGATTGCAGAACTCTCCTATTAAAAAGGATGTATGAAGTACTCAACACAATCACTTCATAATTTTCGGGCAAAGTTCATCACCTAGTGGTAGTTGAAGCTGCCACATCATCGTCCAGTCATCAGGCCCATTCCCGCGTAGCTTGTCTCGCCACCTCTCAATGTGGCCACACCTACCCAACCAATAGACCGTTCTAACCGTAAACATTCCAGATTGGGTCGGCCACCATAAACGTTCGTCTTTTGGCTTTCGAAAATTAAGTGGGATGTTGAGGACAAATTCGGCTTCCCTTGGACTAAATAAATGTTTGACATCCTCCTCCCGCCAGTTACCATCACTTCCAATAAGGTCACTGACTTTAAGCATGAGATCTGGATTTTGATTGAAAGACATTATCAAAAGACGCGGCCCATTTACCCATCTATAACCCATGCATCCTCCCAGAGTAGACTTGTATATCGGAATCCCTCCCTACTACCCATCTTAAACCTTCTAAGAGTCCTTAGCACCCAACACACTTCTTCAAACATAGCTTGGAAGCCAACCCAACGATGATCCCAAAAAATTCCCTCTTTTAAAACTCCTAGCGTTAAAAAACCTAGCCACCAAAGAGATAGGTTTCCTCGTGAAATTCCACCCATGTTTAGCTAGTGGAGCTTGATTGAAAATCTAAGGTCTTCGGTGCATTTTAATTTATTTATAAATTTCATTTATTTAATATAGTTATAATTTTATATAATCATCATATCTAATTTTAATCTCATATAATTTTGTCACGTCAGTTTAACTAGCAATTTTTAAATGACAACTTATAATTTAACGTTGTTGATGTTAAAAATAGGACTATATAAGGCATACTCATATATTTTATTTATAAAAATTACAAAAATTTGTACTTTGGGCGTGGAATTAAATCTATTATTACAAAAAAATTTTAAATTTCGTTTCTTTGGTTCAATGCGGAATTGATTAAACTCAATTTCAATTTCAGGGTCCAATTGTGGAATTGAGTAAATCCAATTTTGGTTTGGGTTCATGTACAAAATAAATCAAACTTAATTTCAATTTTGGGACAAAGTACAAAATTGATTAAATTCAATTTCGCTTTTAGATCTCTAAGTGTGGGAACTAAGTAAACACTAATTTGACATTTTGGGCATTAAATTATAAAGATGTTAAAAAAAAATATATGAGTTAGTTTAAAACTTACGTAAAAATATAGAAGAAATCACAAAATGATATATTTTCTTTCCTCATTTATCAAAATCAAAGTTTTGAATCATTTTGATGAACAGACACCCACCAAAGGCAAAATTCACCACCGTCTCAGTTATCCTAGCCTCACAAGTAACAAGGTTTCCACAGTTCATACAGCAAATTCCTCAATTATTATCCAAACACCTTCTCTGTCATCTTCCCCACATCTCATTTCTCTCTCGCCTTCTGCGTCCTTTTCACCCAGAAAAATAAACTTCAAAATTCTGCATCTATAATGGCTGTTTTAGTGTTCATGGCAATATTTCTTGGGATGGCTGGTTATTCAAGTAAAGCTTCAATCTTTGTACTCTTCCTGAATTTTTTTTTCTTCAAATCATGAAAAGGGCTTTTGTAATTCATCATTTTAGAGATGGGTTTTCAATTTCTGCCTTCTGGGTTCCTTCCAGATCTCTATAATCCCTTCCTTTTTTGATTTTGAATGAAGGTGCCACATATTGTGTATGCAAAGATGGGGTAGGTGACACATATCTTCAGAAAAATATTGATTTTGCATGTGGGAATGGAGCTGATTGTACATCTATCCTTCAAAATGGAGCTTGTTATCAGCCTAACACAATCAAATCCCATTGTGATTATGCTGTTAATAACTACTATCAGAAGAAGAGCCAAGCCACTGGAACCTGTGATTTTAGTGGAACTGCCACTGTTACTTCTACTCTCCCTACCAGTAATTATGTCTCATGAACTTTTTTTTTAACCATGATTTTGAAGTTTTTCTTGTTGCGTCTTTCTTCTAATCTCTTCCATTTTCTATGGGGTCAAATTTCCGGTGAAAACTTGCAGCTGTGACATCTGGTTGCACATATGCTTCAACCCCCAGGTATGTTTTTACCCATAGGATCTTGTTTCATTTTTTGCTTCTTTGAGAAATTTCGACATAAAAAGTGTTTTGTTACTAGTTACTGAAGCAGATCTTTAAGCCTGTTTCTTGTTCTGATGCAATTTTATATCCCTCTTAGAAATTTCATTAATAAACCATCATCAGCAATTAGTTTAGAACTCAAAAGAAATTTAGGCTCTTTATTTTCTGATATCTTAGTCACTGGCATTAATGAACTGATTTTGAATAAGAGTAGTTCATGTTTGTATCTTTAAAGCTCTTCACTGTGTTGATGTTGTATTTGTTCTTATATCCCCACTACCATTTTCACCCATTCTTTCCTTTTCAATATGTTCATCATCATTGTCCTCATGGGTCTTCCCTCTCATCAATTGCTTCTTGTTTAATCATGGCATATGAAAATAATCATTCATCATTTTTTAAAAGTTCAGGCTCATGTTAATCATTGTTATAACAAAAAAACAGATTAAAGTTAGTTTTACTAGTTCTGAAATGTCACATCTCAGCCAAACAACACACATGGTCTATAGCTTGCTTCCAGTTTAATCATGGCATAAAAAAACTATCCTCAATGCCTAAAGTTCAGGTTTTTATGTTTACAATGGAATTACCACAGAAAATATAACCGAAAATAATACAAGCTATCATCAATGAATTAAAAATAATCCAAACTTAAAATTTACAATAATAATACAAACTATACCCATATTGACCAAATTTGTTATTAGCACGTTTTTGCCACAATTCCAGCCAAAATGGTTAAAATGTTTGTATTATGAAGTACAGTTATAATTCTTCTGTAATTTTTTATTTTTTGGATTATGAAGTACAATTTGTATTATTTTGGGTTATTTTTCGTTTAACCAGTAATTTTACTAGTTATGTCATGTCACATCTGAAGCCTAACAACATTGATTGCTTTGTGAATCAGCCAAGTGACTGGTAGCTCTACAACAACAGGCACCTCACCAACAACAACAACAAGCAGCACACCCACCACCAGCACCTCAACGAGCTCAACCACCTACGGAACGGGTCCCACAGCGAGCGGGATTGATTCAACTGGAAGCTATACTTCTGGTAACCACCATGGCAGCTCTCTTCATCCTGTTGCAGTTGCACTGTTGACAGTGCTACTATTTGTACAAGTCTAATGATAAGAGTGATGGAAATGGAATCTGTTGATCTTCTTGGATGTGGGCAATTTTTGAGCACTTATTTTTATGATGATGTTTCAAGAACAATAGAAGATGCCCACTAGGCCACTAGGTTTGTTGTTTTTTGTTTGTTTGGTTCTTTGCCTTTTCTTTGTGATATAAACAGGCTAAGGGATTGGATTCCTTTCCCTAGTATGTTCTAATGTACATCTTCTGTAGTAGATTTTGGTCCATGCTTTAATCGATGACTTTATTAGTGAATAAATGATTTAGGTTCTTAGTCTGTTTAATAAATTGCTGAAACAATGGGCATCATAAAAGCCAAATGCCTCTTCCCCAACAGTTGACTCTTTTTTGGGGGGGTTTGAGCATTTGAATGGTGCAATTTTGCATGCTTGCTTTCCATATGAATGGTTTTCAGCATCAAGCTTTTCATTAGGTAAAGAGTAGTGTGGCTTCCAAGGCTCTGTTTGGCAAACTTACAGTATACAACAAGAAAAACATGCAACTAGTAAATTATGAATAAGGCTTTGATGTTGTCTGTATATCTGATTGAGGACAGTGGTACCAATTTCTATCTGTCTTAACCACGTGAGTGTGACTCCACCATGTCCCTACAAACTGCATTCAACTTCAATTAGCTTCCACCTAATAACATATTAATTCTGAACCATAATTATATCTAATTTGTAGGTTAAATGCCTGCAAAAAATCTAACTTTTTTGTTTTGTTTTTCTTTGGTATTTATACAAAATCACCCTAACATAATCTTTCACAACACCATCCATAAACTGAAAATTATCGATACGGATTCGTAAACTCGTTTTTAATAAGCAATTAACAAGTAACAACCACTCTTTTTTTTTCTTTTCTTTTTTCTCTTTAAAAATTTTTACTCTTACGGGTTATACAAGACATAGTTTAATTACAAATAATTTAATATATAAAAATAAAAGCAATAATTTACATTTTATTTACACTTTCAAATATATAAAGCGTGATCCTTGGATAAGCTGACTAAGAACCTAAATCATTAGGGAAAAGGAAGATGCAATCAACACAAAGCAAGCACAACGTCCGTCATCAAAGGAACACAAGTACAAAACCTGGAGAACAACTGTGGACACCTCAAATTTAGATCGCAACAGAGTCATTAGGAGTCTGTTACAAATTCACGCTCCCTCCTAGACACAACACTCGAACGCCCCCAAAACATGATCAAACTAAGAAAAGACTGAAATGTGGGTATTACTTAGAATGTATAGGTATGGATTGGTTTTTAAAGAGAAAAAATATAAAATAAAAGCAATAATTTTACATTTATTTACATTTCTCTCCTGTTTTCTTTTTCTTTTCCATTCTTCCTTACTTGATATTTTCACGAATTAAATGCAGATATTTGTTTGCATTTTCTTTGCTTCTTGTATCATTCGGTTTTAGTTCTTGTAAATATATATTGTAAGTTTTTGTACCTAACTTCCTACGGACAAAAAGTTTTTTTTTTTTCCTAGTTTTTGGTCGTTTCTTGTAACTTTTTAATTTTAGCGTTTGTAAACACAAGGGTATCATGAGTATTTTTTTCTCGTATATGATCAATTTATTTGTTTCTTGTATACAATTATTGTAGATTATATATACGGACAATGTTACTTCTTTTCGTTCTTTATATGTCTCTAACTTTTGAGAAAAAATAGTTTATTTTATTATTTATACATATTTCTTTTAACAGTCGATCTATATACGGACAATGTTACTTATTATAACAAAAATCAGAATTTCATCAAAATATCATATCCGTAGAGAAAGATCAAACTTACAGTACTAATAGAATAATTGATAATACCAACCGTTGTTTTCCGACCGATAAATTTTAAACCGAATCAAGAATCAACGATTCCATTCGTCGTAAACTCCCAAACAATTAGCAACAGTGTGCCCTCAGTTCTATTTTCTTGGAAAAATAGAAACGTTAGACCCCTTATTTTCAGGTACAAAATTTATCAGGAAGATTTTTTGAACGTTAGAAGGAGATATAGTTTGAAGGAGATATAGTTTGTAATTAAAAATTTAAATTGTTAATTAATTCTACGTGTACATCATATAAATACAAACCGATATCAATTGTGATAGGTAATATGCAAATGTCATACTAAAATTTTTGGTATCTAATGGTTGTAGTTATACTATCGTAAACAAACAATTTGTTGGACGCGAGTTTTCTTGAATTGGTTCTCCTTTGGCTTGGTGGATATGATTCAATGTTGGCATTGGGAGACTCGATCATCTGAACTCCAAAAGGTATGTTTATTTATTTATTTTTCGCTTAAGGAGGTCGTATGTTTTTTTTAATAATGGAAATTGTTCAAAACACTAGACGACACACCGTCTAGTGGGTCGAAAGGCCGAAAAAGATCGGCAAACGGACTAACCATCAAGGAAACCCACAATAATAGAAAAAGAAAACACACAAAAATACATCAAAGAATAGTCCCGAAACCATATATATCTTTAGGGGAAAGGAGGATGCAGTCAACAGAAAGCGGCAAACACAACGTCCGTCGTCAAAGGAAC
The DNA here is from genome assembly GCA_002319775.1 of Fagopyrum tataricum. Lineage (NCBI taxonomy): Eukaryota > Viridiplantae > Streptophyta > Magnoliopsida > Caryophyllales > Polygonaceae > Fagopyrum > Fagopyrum tataricum. The sequence continues at coordinate 8,222,337 of CM008283.1, forward strand.
ACAAGTACGAAGCCTGGGGAACAATTGTGGACACCTCAGATTTGGACTCGCAACAGAGTCATTAGGAGTCTATTACAGATCCATGCTCCCTCCTAGACACAACACTCGAACGCCACCAAAACATGATCAAACTAAGAAGACGATACTGCAAAACACGGGAGTCTTGACATATAAAAGTGTATAACTTTGACGGTAGTGATTAAAGATTTATGAGTAGAATAATTGATGAAAAATAACCGAAAGTTGTTAATTTATTTATTTTTCCGTAAAATAAAGAACAAACTTGTTTGTACACAATTGTAGGATACGAGTGCATACCCGGTTTATCAACAATCAAGTTGACATATGACATACATGAAAGAATTGTTTGAATGATTTTAAAGTTCGAAAAATATGTTGGAAAGAACCAACCCAATAACCCTTTTGTTTTCTTTTTGAATTTAGTAGTCAATTGTTCTAAAAGACGGCTTGGACGATCGTCTAGACGCTGTCTAGACGGTAGATGGCTCCCGGCCGTCCCGACTTGGTGCTAGACGGACCTTCCTGGACGGACTAGGACACCGGACGGTTCAAGACGGGAAAGTCCGGGTTTAGACGGTCCGAACGATTTCAAAACGATCTAGACGTTACTTTCTAAAACCAAACCCTAAACCTATTTCCTTCTCATTCTTACCCCGATTCCTCTCATTCTCAGTTTCTCCAAGCTACTTAGCGACGACGAGGACTCCAACCGGTAACCTACCTCTCTATATTTCTTTTGCCCTTTGTCTCTCTCCCTCGATTTGTCTTCTCCCTTTTTGACTAGTAACCTAACTATCTCGGTTGGCCGTCTCCATCTTTGCCTCGTCTTCTCTCTATCTCTCCCGCCTCCCTCTCTAAGTCTTTATTCTCCTTTTTTTAATTCCTTCTACAAACCTCCTTTTTTTTAATTATTTCTACAAAACCCAAAAGTAAAGAGAATGTGCCTCTATTCTCCCTTCTTTCTTTTTATGAATGACTCCTTGTGTAATTTTGTATATAGTTGTGTTGGTTGTGGTGTAGTAGAATGTATTTTTGGAATATAAATGTCACTATAACTCTATAGACAACTATTAAAATGAGTATTATATGCAATATATGAAATTGGTACAAAGTTTAGGATAAAATACAAGAAAACAGGGCAAAATGTCTTGGTCATATAGAATCCGTCTAGACGGCCATCTTTGCCTCTCCGTCCCGTCTCCGTCTAACTTCTTTTAAAACATTGCATTTGTTAAAATAAATTGATTTCTTTTAAAACATTGCATTTGTTAAAAGAAATTATCGTAAAGGTTTCCATTTAGTGAGCAAAACGCTAACAACATTCAATCTAGATATAAATTGTATTTATTATTGTTTGTAGAATGTCATTTTTTGTGACAAAAAAACTCAAACTTTCACTTGAGGTTGTCTCCACCCCTGCTCCGGTGTGTGACCACCTTCATCAGACACTGAACTAGAAGTGTTTAGATCACCGGTTTCCCTAGGATGACGTTGATGAACAAGTTCAATGATCATTGTTTTGATCGTAGTAGATTCCTTGTCTTGACTTTACTTAAACTCTGCACGCATCTCTTCCATTTGGTATAACATAGCTTGTTGAACACTTGAACCTCGTCAATCTTCGTAATCTCGAAAAGTTGGAGGAAAGAGTGCTTTGATACAAATGATGCAAATCAAATTCTACGGATCTAGCCAGAAGCTAGGCGAGCTCGAAGTCAGAATTCCAAATCGGAAGGATTCGAAGGATTCAGAATTTGAATCGAGAACAATCCAAAATTGCGTAATCGAGAGAGTTTTATACTAAAAATACTATTTCATTATATCCAATGTGAACTAGCAAACGAAATTGATTCTTGATTGATGGTCACTCTTTTGACCAAAACTCTTCCCGAACATTACCCTCTCTCTAGTTTGGTATGTCAATGCCACGACTTTTTGCGTAGGGATTGGACTATCCAATTCCGTCATGCCTAACGTGAGGCGAATAAATGTGTGGATTATTTAGGTAGCATTGCCTTTAATTATTTTTCTGGACAAAGTGTATTGTGTGACCCTCGTAAGGGTATAATGGACCTTCTTGTGAATAATGTAAGGGGTCGGATTATTCCCGTATGCTGACTACTTAGCTTATTTTTTTAATACATGAAATGTGCGGTTAGATGCGTAAAGGGTACCAAACCTCCTTCTTAAAAAAAAAGTGAACTACCAAACGATTATTTATAGTCATGTCATAACCGGCGGTGGAAAAACCTGGAATATCCAATGGATTAAACCCGAAAATGAATTCACGAAACTAAAATTTAATGGCTCTAAACTTGGATCCGGAGAATCTGCCTTTGGATTTATCCTCAGAGACCAACATGCTTCGACCATTACCCTTGACTATGAACAATGTGAAAACATATCAGTCCTCCATGCTAAAGCATGTGCGCTACGGGAATGTTTGATCAAAACATGTGATTTAGAAATAACCAAAATTGAAATTGAAGGGTCTTACAATCATCAATTCTATTAAAGCATGGGAACTTGACTTTCTAATATGAACTTGGTCTTATTATCTCGGATATTTATAACATTATGACTAGTTTACGTCAGGTCAAGATCTAACACGTTTTCAGGGAAGTCAATTGTGTTGCCAATCCGAAAGGATGCTTTAAGTTGGAGAGTGAGATGATCATTCTAATTTTTTACTTTATAATATAAAAAAATTTAATAATAACCGGCGGTGGAATAACACAAACCCGGTTCAACTATAAATGCAAGAAATAGAAACGAAAAAGCTATATACACGAAGCTCGTTTTACTAACGTAAAATTCGGGGCGCAATGCGATGCGCTCAACTTTTTTTTTTCTGGAAAAAAAAAACGGGCGCCGGCTGATGGCACCGGCGCCCTTAGTGAATTTTTTTCTCCATATTTATTTTTTAATTAAAGTCTAATAGTAAACTTAGTAACCAAATTTTATCTCCATTTTGTTAAAAAAATTTCATCCCAATAATACTCATCAACCCTATAAATTTCCTCTACCGAATGAATCCAAAGTGACTTATATTATTTTTTACAGGAAAAAGAGAAATATATGAATTGAATGAATCCAAAGTTACTTATATTATTTGTATAGTCCGACACCCTCTTTTTTTTTATTTAAAAAAATTCTAGAAAAAAATAAAATAATTGAGCGCGGGAACCGGATGGAAAAAATGTTTGGCTCCGGCGCCATAATCTATTTCAATTCGATTTTATCTTTTGTGTAAAGCTCAATGTTCATCCATAGTGATCGTTTTCAACCCCATAAATTCCCTCTATCACGGTTTAAGTCGTACTGTACGGAGAAAGAGAAATTTATAAATTGAAAAAGTTAGTTATGTAATTTTTTTCATTGCCAAAACATTTGCTTATAAACATCGGACATCATCAACCAACACTAAGTTTTTTTTTTTTTTTTTAAAAATAAAACTGGACATCGGCGCCCGAATCTGAAAAAAAAAGGTTAAAAAAATATATACATGGACACCGGCGCCATTAGACAACGTTCAAGCGCCATGCGCCTGTTTTTGACAACCAGTAATTTGAATTCCGTGTATATAACACGCCCAATAGAAACCAAGCTATATATTGAGGCAATGTCGGTTTTCCAAAGATTCTGCCAGAATCTGCATCATCTTACTCTTCCGGCTACGATGCACACCAAATTCCCGGCGAGGCTCTGAGGCAATGTCGGTTTATTTCTCCATCTCTCTCCTCGGAATTATAGGGTTTCTTCCTCCATCACTCATCCGAATTATAGGGTTACTTCCTCCATCTCTTACACCCAAATTACTAGGGTTATTCTTGTTGCGTTTGCTTAATTCGCTAAACTAAATTGATGATGAGTTGATTGAGTTCTCTATATCTTAGTTTCTCGATTCTATCCTTATTCAGTTCTCGGGGTTTAGTTTTAGGTGGCATCCTAAATTCCAGATGCCATCAAGGACATTCGATCAACAAGGAAATGTTTAATTATTCACTGTTCTGATTCCCCTAAAATTGCTTAAACTTTAACCATTGACTAGTTTTGGTCAAATCTGGCATTTTGTGATAAGTAGGGAGGATGAAGATGAAGGTGATCTTATTATGGAAGCTTCTCCTGTGATGCCTGAAGCCATGGTGTTTGTCGTAATGTATGGAACTGGGATAGCGTCTGTCAGCATGAGAGGTAAAACAAGATGATAATGAGGAGAAACTCAAAACAACTTCCACTGTGATTTGTTCAAGCTACAATATTTTTCTGTTTTTTTTTTATACCTTTTTACCCTCCTCGTCCACTTTCCTGCCTCTATCGTGTTTTTTTTTGACTTTCCAATGTGTCAATCCCTATGGTTTTCTCAATTATGTGTCAACACCTACAGCCTTTATCGGGGCAAAGGAGTAACGATTCTCCTCCTCTTCTGAGTTCACCATCTTCTTTTCATTTGATTTTCCGAATCTCCAAATTTTCTCTTCTTCAACAGCTTTGAAATTCATCCTTATGATGATGGTTCTTCTCATCCCTTCGCCCACTATAGATTTATGCGCACTCTATTCTTCTTCAACTTCGCCGCTTGTGTTGAAACTAGGTCAAATCCGAGCTCCTCTTCTCTTTTATTTCTTTATCGTCCTCTTTCCACTCAATTCGATATTCTTACTAACGTTTCCGGCTGCTACAATTTTGTTTCGATATTCCGTTACCAAATGTAGACGCCAAAAATTCGGTCAAATTTCCCACGTCACCTGCTCAACCCAATTTTAGCGACAGATTTGAACTGTATCAAGAAGAGTCTGATGATGTTCTTTTCAAGCAGGTATGATTTTCTTAGGCATGTAACAATTAAATTCAATGTTATTTGGTAATAGTATTAGTTGCCCTTCCACTATGCCTTTTATTGCATTCACATTGCTTTGAGTTGTGTGGCGTGGTGTTGGAAGTGGGATTTGAGAGGATTTCTATTTTGATGCTTAGTTAATGTATTGAAATTTATAACAGCTTAAATTCCTATTTCTTGTAAGGTATACATCACTGCAATTTCAAACCGAATGTCTTGCATATCTATAAAATAATAAAAATATCAGAGGTCCATCGCTAATGTCTTAACTTAAGCTCTTATCATTCTAGACAGACTATAAGATGCATCAGCGTGTTCATATTTTTAAGAGTCATGACCCAGTGTCTTAGTTTCCATAGAAGATCTTCATTCATTATCAGATTCTTATTTACGAGGTGTGCAGTCTATTATGTCCTAATGTTTCTTGCTACACAGGCCTGGCTTACTTATTTTTGGAATCGAGCGAGATATCATGGAATTGAAGATGATGTCGCTGCAGAAGAGCTCCAATTTTGGATCAACCGAAGTGGGTGTTCAACAACATCTCATGATGATATTGATGGTATTCTTCAATCTGCTTTGAAAAATATGAATTAGATTTACATCTGAAGTCAACTTTAGCGAATGCAAGTACCTCAGCTGATTTTAACTAATGTCGTCTTAACATAAGATTTTGTCATTATATAAGAACTAGAACATTTTGTTGCTCTCATACCATACGAGTTGTCCAAGAAAGAATGAATAATTCATATGCTAATGTGTGTGGCCGTAACATGGCTTCAACTTTTAATTGATGATGCAACAAGGGTTGCCGAGTCTTGCACTTAGTGGTTTGAATGTCACAACCTTTCAATCTCAAAAAAGATCTTATTGTGGATTGTGTATAGCTCTGTCTTCCTAGATCATTGAGGTGAGTTTTTTGCTATGAATTTTAGTTGGATGTTACACGTAGTTGTGTTGATCAGGACAAGCTGTTTTAAGAGGGCTGATATATTTTGTAATCTGATCAACTCACACTTATTTCCAGAATTTTCTTTTTTCAAAACGAGTCCACTTAATTCTCCAAGCTCCACCATTTTTCATGAACCAAAATATAGGCCCATTAGATTAATTTATGGTTATTATAAGCTCGTGTTGCTATGTGTTATAGGTTGGTGACAAGTTTAGTAGCAGACATGGTCCGAATTCAGAAAGGAGTATGCGGCAACATTCTGCAGCAAGAAGATCTGCCTTTGACTGAGCAAAGAATCTGTCCTGATTTGAATATGAATTCTCATGGATTTCCTAGGTATGTATATTGATCATTTCTTGAATCTCTATGCTATTTATGTGCATGTTGGTAAACTTTAGAAGAGAGGAAAAGGGAAGGATGTGAATCAGTCTAATATATTTTGGCAATGTTTCGTTTGGTATATTGTTGTTCCAATTATATTTGGTCATGTGAGGACCCCTAGCTATAAAATATGCTTAATTGAAATTTATTTGTCGATCTACTCAAAGTCTTGACGTATAAAATATGCTAACCAGTTTCCTTAGACATTGTAAATGTTGCTCACCACTCTCTCTTCGTCTTCCTCACCAATTTCAAAATCTTCTCCGCTTCTCCTACCGGTGATACTCAGTAGTGTTCTATAAACCAAGATTTGATCTTCAAAAATCTAGAAATATAAGTTTACGCTTGTGATTTACAAATGCACTTCAACTGTTCGATAAAAATACCTCAAGTAAAATTTTCTCTTCTTTGGCTCATGTTTGTTCTTTTGCCAAAGTTCAGTTTTGAAATTGGATGGGTGGTTTCACAAAATTCGAGACTATATATTGATTTCAATTATAATGTTGATTTCATGGTTTTTGTAAATTGCTAAAGCAATTGATTATTGTGGTGGGTATTGCAGACTAGGAATTTCTAGGTTCCATTGCTCATTAGTCCGTATATGCGTAAGTCTTGTTAATCGATTCATTGTTCTCTTTTTTCAGTTTGAAGATGAAAATTTCGACCAATTCTTTTGCTGACTTTATGTAAGCACACAATAGGTTTGTTGTAGTTAGCTTGCAATTTTTTGAGTTGTTGATTTTTAGAGGAGTTTTGTCTTGTTTCACTGTCTTCTATGAGAATGATTTTTATACATGTTTGCTTCTTTGCACGGTCTTAAAGTTTTTCCTGTTGTTTCTTTCATATGCATTTACATAAGGAAAGGACAAACATCCATTTGCTGAAGTGCAAGGATAACATTCGATACATGAAATTTTCACTTAACCGTCTGACTATATCGTATAAAAGCATTATTTTCTCTAATTATCTTTTTCATACATCTAATATTTCATAATTTGTAATATAATCTTTTTTCTCTTATCTTGATTATTGCTCATTGTCATTCTTTGTTTCTTGCTCCAGTTTATATAGCCTAGACGGTAGGAAATTAGTTTCTTGAGATTCTCTCTTTCCTTTGACTTTAGATAAATCTCCTGCATGATGGTTCAAAAACACATTATTCGACGATTGACCTTCATGATGCTCCAAAGTCATGCATTTAACTATCCTCATGTCAACATTTTGGAAGATGAGTCATTCCTAAATATTCAGGGCCACCGTCTTCAATTTTGGGTTTTGGTTTTGTCTTCGATTCTAGCTTTTGATGGATGAGTTTTGGTTACTATTGTTGTCTTTGCATGTACAGTCCGAGTAATTTGTTGGGCTCTCGACATGGTTTATTGTTAATTTGACTTATGTAGAGAAATTTATTAACATGAGTAGAAGTTGTGCTCTTTACATATGATGTTCATCAACAATTTAAAAATTCTCCAAGTCTAATTATGAAACTTGAAATTTACACCTATTGCCCTATTGGTATCCTTGTGCTGTAATGCCTCCAAGTGGGTAACTAGATATAGGCAAACTACTTGCCATGGAGGTTTGTTCTCTAAACGGACTATTCATCATTTGTCCATATATTGCGTTGAACTATATCATTCTTTTGCAATTGCATTGTTTTCTTCTTATTCAATCTTTGTTTGCACTTGATTGATGTTCTAGCTTGTAAATTGTGGAGGGTCAAATATATACGAAAGCAAATTACTACTCTGCTGAAAGTCACCTGCCAAAGACTGAAAGAACTAGAAAATGACATTTTGCAGGTTTGTGGGATGTTTAGACCTGGCTCACAATCTGATTATGCAATTAAATTCACGTATCATGAAACTTTATGAGCTGAAACCTTTATACATTTGTCTGGATGATATATATTCATACTTGATATATAATTAGTGAGAGAGGCATTAGTTTCCTTAAACTATTTTTTATCAAGTAGCTTTTATTTTCTACTATAAAGTAAAATAATGTATGATTTATTGTTACAAATGCAGACTGTTCAGGTTCAAATGAGTATGGGATGAGGTCCTTTGCTACTAAACACTCTTTTTTTTACCCTAAAAAGGTTTGACACAGGGTTTAGTCTTCCTTGTTATTTGAATGTGCAGAAGTTCCTTTTAAGTTCAACAAAATTACGAGTCTTTAGCTTCTGCTTTATTGACAAGTCCTTCACAATTTGGTTGGTCTTCCGGTGATAAAAATTTATGCTTTGCCTCTTTTTCTTCCATTTTGAAGTTCCTCCAGAGAAAAGTTGTCTTGCAAACTACTCTCACTTCAATTTCTTGATTCTTTTTATCTTGTCATTTGTGTTTGTTCTTTGACTTGTAGCTGCTTTTGTTGTCCTGGAAAAGATCCATCTTGCCAAGATTTTGTGGCATCCTCGCTGGTGCTTTGTACCGTATGAACATCTTCTATATTCGCATTATGAAGGTGCTCCTTCATTTCTTTCCTTCTACACATTTCTATTTCATTGCTTGAGTTGTCTATAGTACGTTATATGTTCAAGCTGTAATTTGTACCAACTTGAATTGTTCCTCAATCTCAATCAGTTCTTAAAGACTTCATAATTATGCATAACTTTTGAATCTCCTCATCTTGGATAGTAATAATACTATGTTTTCCATATGCAATGAGTATCATACTACCCCTATCATTCATTGGTTTCATGTTTTACATCATATCAACCCTCTATCATTAATTGGTTTCATGTCCTTGAATCATTGACTATGCTTGCAGGTTGCAAGAAAAAGTGACTCAGTTAGTAATCGTACATTTTGAATAAGAAATTAATCGTTATATCTTGAATAAGAAATTACATCGGTAGTCCTATTAATTCCTTCTATGTTTTGTAACTTTCTTGATTAGACGTATATCACTCGTATATCACTGATGGGTAAGTGTATTTGGTTTCTACTAAAGGTATACTTTTTATTTGAAGCCTATTGAGGAACTACAAAATGTAAGGTTGATATAGAAGTGCTTCAGATGCTAATCAACCAACTTGTTGACATTCCTCAGGACTGAGATGGATAATGATAAACTACAAGCTTACATATGTAGCAAATGAACAATATATACCTATGCTTGTTTTATGCAAACGTCCACTCCGTCTCTCCCTCAAATTTACCTCACGTATCTTCCCTCTTCCATCACAGATGCACGCGTGCGTTGCACGCGGGTTACACCTGGTGTATAAAAATAATAACACGTAGAATAAGCATATGCTATTTTAATATTATTATGATATAATTATTATATGACACAATCTTGCAATTGTATTTCCTATTTTTTCATTGTTATATTATCAATGAACAACTATTATCATTATGTAGTATTTCCTATATTATTTATAGGATTTTCTTGACATAGGATTAGATTGTAATTTCATTTTTTAATATTATATTTGTGGTGAATTATCATATTCATCGGATCTTTTTTATTAATTATTTGTTTAATTATTAATTTATTTTAATATTATTATTGGATAAATATTTGTTTGTTTTTTTTGACATTATAATTATCAGTAGATAATACTTATTAACTCATACTTATTTTTAAATATTTATAGAAAATGTGTTATTGAGCCTTATTTAATTAAGTCTTTATTTTTCTTCTTTAATTGAGGCTAATATTGCGTCATCTTTGAAGCCACTTGTTAAACTGTCATTGAGGCTACAAAGGGGTCAATATTATGGCTAACTGTTTCATTGAGTCTACATAGTAGGAAGTGTTAAGTCCACATATGGGTCTGTCGTTTTAACCACATGTCGGACAATAAAAGTATCATTTCTGAAATTTGATTTTGAGTATATCTCTATTTTAATTAACATCAACTCATTTTAAGGTGCTTGTAATTTTTTTTACCGCACACTGTTTTCTACTCAAATTAATTATTAATTTTTTGTAGGTCACATGATATTAGACTAGTCAATTCTATTCTACGGACTTATTTTTTCCTTTAATGGTTGTATTTTTCATGAGTGTTGTCCATTTGTCTTACTTTTTCTGAATCTTGGGCAAAATCAATAATTTCTGGATGTATATCTCTAAAGAATAACTCATCTCTACTTTTTCCCGGAAGGAGGACTTATTTCTCTATTCTCCGGGTTTAAAAGGCCCCAGAGGCAGGAGCTCTTGATCATTTGCAGAGCAGTTTCATTGTAGGTGAGTACTCTACTTCCTTACGCAATTCGCAAATTCTCTTTCAGGCTTTTTCTTCCTCGCATTCACCATTTTAGGTTTTTAGCTCTTGAATCGGCTGTGTTCTCTGTTATATCTAACAAAATTTTTGACTCTATGAACTTGCATTTCGTTAGGCCTGAAGGTGTGTGATTTATGTTCATCTATTTTTTTTCTTCTTCTGCTTTCATGCTCTATGTTTACAAAACCCTCTGATTGTTCTGAAGGTGCATGATTTGTAAATGTGTAAAACCTATTATTGCTTGGTTGAATAGTTGTCATGCAAAATAACTCAAGTTGTTGGTCGGAGCACTTGCTACTTGTGGTAAAGACTCTCGAATTGTTTAGATGAATATGCAAGTTGCATCTGTTGGAAATTCCGTTTAAGTTATTTTTGAGATCAATTGCATCTGGTGCGTGATAGGATAAGTCATTGCCGGTCAGAGTCTTGTGGTTCGCCTGCCTTGGATTTCCCGATCGTGTCAAATTCGTGCAAACTTTGTGGTTTTAATACTTTTGATTTAGATTATGTAGTCAAAGATTCGTTTTTGGTGTGAGATCCAGGAATTTATTAGTCATGTTGACCATGTTATAGCAAACACACAGTAAACCCCTAATCTGTAACAAGCCATAGAGTTTACTACTGTCAGATGTCGTTTGTTTGTAGTGATCGGGAATTCTAGGTTGTGATGGTTTTCTGATGTTTCTTCGCGACAATTTTTGTTCCACTATGTTCTCGACATGGGTACTCATAAATAAAGTATAAACCGATGTCACAAGACAATGTTTTCCAAGTTTGCTGATCATTTTTGTTTTGATCAAAGACGAATGGAAAGTAGTACCATTCTTGTACTTATTGATTCTGTATATTTTGAGTTTTACTATTGTCTGCAATAACAAAACATCATTTTAAGTATAGTTTACACTAGGTAAGCGGTTTTGATATATGCTTATAAGTAAACCCCTAATCTGTAAACAAGAAGCCGTAAAGTTTCCTAATGTCAGATGTTGTTTCTGGTAATTGGATGCTTTGGTAATTCTATGCTGCTATAGTTTTTTATGATTCTCTGCAGCACTTTATGTTCCATTATATCTTCTATCCATGGGAACTTAGAAATAAATTGATGTCACAAGACAATATTTTCCAAGTTTGCTGATCATTTGTGTTATGATCCAAGGAAAATGACAAGTAATATCAAATTTTTTCCTGGTTATTATTGTATGATTCTTTGTATGTCGAGTTATACTAATGTCTGCAATAACTAAACATTGTTTAGGTCTAGTTTATATACTAGGTAAGAAATTTTACTATACGTTTATTAGTAAACCCCTAATCCATACACAAGAAGCCTTAACGTTTACTACTGTCAGATGTCACTGTTTTTGGTGATTGATGAATGCTTGGTAGTTCTATGTCCGTTGGCATATTTTTTTTGGTAATTCTTTACAACAATTTTTGTTCCATTATATGTTCTCACCACGAGAACTCATAAATAAGCTGACTGTATGATTCTTTGTGTATTGAGTTATACTATTGTATGCAATAAACATCTTTTGAGTGTACGTCTTACTAGGCAAGTAGTTGTAATTTTATGCTTGTATTGCATTATCTCTATACATCATTTGGATTTGCAATATAAATGATTTTCCTTGTCAAAAGAGATACACACAACTTGTATTAATCGGTCTTAACATAGTGATCGTGCTTGAGAGTTGTGCATTTTCTACAGTTAAAGCATCTAAATTGACATGAATATGAATATTGCTTGCGCCCTGTAACAGAAGTCTAATTTGATGTGTGCAGGGCTAATGGCGAATGGTTCTAGCAACCAAGTTCCAAAAAGAAGTTATTTGGCAAAGAAAACTCGGAAGGTGCAGTTTATTCCCCCTGCAGAAGCCATGAAGCTAGTGTCGGGAACTCGAGTAAAGTGTCGTTCTATCGCCAAAAAGCCTAGCATGTTGGAGGCACGAGCATGCAAATCTAGATGCTTCCGTACATCACATGCAAAGAGTGCACCCTCAAGCACACAGGTTTCCCGTACTAATGAAAATTCTCAATCTATTGGGGCTAATCAAATTGGAAAAGCTCATCAAGAGGTCATTCAGACACCGAAGTCACCAGGCATCAATTCAGAAGGATCTAAGTCATGCTCTCCGAAACCTAATCTGAAAACTTCTTCTAAAAGTGCTGGTTTATCCGTTGACCCGGACAAGAAAGCTGGACTTGAAGTGAGCAAGAAAAAAAGTACGGCAAATTTCACTATTCAAAACTCTATTGGTACTTTCATCCCCCCCCCCCCCCCCCCCCCCCCCTTCTTTGGCTAATAATTTAGTTGACCGCAATTGTCCAGGCCCGGCTAAAGCACCGGTGGCGGCCCACAAGGGAAAGCTAGCTCGTGAAGATGGTCCGAAACCGAACAGTGACAAGCTAGCTCATGCAGCAGGAGAGGTCTGCAATCCTTGAGAGCAGTATTGTGCATATAACCTCTCACAAAACTATGTTCTGGGTACTTGTTTGTTTTGCATTTCGAGACTTGTATGTGTTGAAATATAGCAATATGAATATGATAAATTAGTAGAGGGGAAGTGCTAGAGTTCTTCCAGTTGATGTATTTCTATTAAGGCGTGGTGAGTTTCCCATATGAGTAGTTTCCAGACTTGTAGTATGTATTATGCTATACATCAGAAATATAAGGCTAAGATCATCAAATACTTGATATTAAGGTGCCAACATTGGTCAAACTGAGTGATATGACCAAAACAATTGCTTAATCATGTGGGCAACGCAGCTTGTTCAAGAGAATACAATACATGATTAGTTTGAGATGCATTGTAGAAAACTCGAAACAAATTTAGATTGAGCAAGTTTTGAAGTTTGCCTAAACTTGCACGAAACATAGTGTTCCAATTATACTGTTAACAATTGGGGGCCGATATGGTCCGATCCGGACCATACACCGCTGGAGTAATGGAATGTGGGCCGTTATACGGTCTTGTTTAGTCAAAGTACAAACCAGATTGTATACGGGCTTCATGTTCAACATCAAAACTGAAAATTATATGTATATTGTCTTATGGAAGCTTTTATTTTTTTTATTTTTTTTCTAAAACTGAGTACCCTTAGTTCACATGTCACGTACTTAGCTCTGCCACCTCTGTTTATGAAGCATACAATACACATGTACATCTTGGACCATACCATAATTTTTAGTGCAATCCAATCGTTAAAGTTTATGTTTGGGTTAATTTTTACTACACCCCATTACGGTTTCTTACATTATGGCCCCATTCGACTGGTTGAAGTAAATCTATAAACCATCCCATAAATCACCTGTAAACCAATAAACTAGCGCTAGGTGGTTGAAAAAATTTGATAAATTTAATACCCATAAACTACTTATTACTCTTCAACCACTACCAACCGAACGAACTCTATGTATTTTTTATTAGTATCTAATTAATTTTTTGATTTTGAAATTTACATTTTGAAATAAAAATTTTGGAATTTAATACTAGAAACTTAAAATTTGAAATTTGAACTTTGAAATTTAAAATTTGAAATTTGAAATTTAATTTTTGAAATTTCAAATTCAGATAAGAAATAGTCTGCACATAGACAAGACCATCTTAACTTATTTGAAAAGCATTATTGATAGAAGGGGAATGTATTAGGGGTGTTTCATTCTTTAGTATGATTCAAATTATTCTCTGAAAAGGGGAATGTATTAGGAGGTATCCATACTTGTAATTTTTATTTAATTATGGTTCAAGTAATGTGAACGGTTCAAGTAATCTCATTTTAGAGTTAAAAAAAACTTTTTTAAATGGGGTTTTTAGACGTACTGGCGAAAACCTTTATTAGTCATCAACACTACACAATTCGGATGCGTAATTCAGTTTTTCATCTCCGGATTTAAACAATGCATATGGTGTGCGTAGTTGGAACAATTGGAGCCGACCAACTACGCATTCTGTATTCGTAGTTGAAGTTCATTAATTTTTTTTAATCCAGCTACTCTTATGGGATGCGTAGTTGGAGTGTTTTTTTAATGCACTCCAACTACGTACGGACGCACCCATAAGCGTAGTTGAAATGTTTTTTTTAAGAAAATAATAACTACAACTACGCTTCCTAGAAGCATAGTTCATCGGCTACTATCGGCTTCATCCCGGCTCCAACTACGCACACAAAACGCGTAGTTGTAATCCAGAGGTGAAAAACAAAACTAGACACTCGAATTGCATAGTTGTGCTGACGAATAAAAGTTTTTACCGGTACATCTATCAACTGACTTTTCAAATTTAAAACTTTTTTTTTATTAAAATATTGGTTACTTAATGATTTTTGAAAACTTTTACAAATGTGTTTATCCACATCCCACATTTTATATATTTTTAAAGTAAATTCATCATAAATTATAAAATTGGATGACCAATAATAATTTTTAGTTAAATATCAAAATACCTTAAATTAATTAACTAAAAATTAGTACTATAATTTTTCAAAATACCTCTTTACGATGATATTTATGTTTACAAAATTTACTTCAAAAAAATTCATTGATGCAAAGATCTCATTTCTAAAATTTAAATTTATCATCTTGTTATAGTTTTTTTTATTATATTAATTATCATAAATAATATTTAAATTTTATAATTTATTACATCGAATTAGAAGTTAGGCGGTCAACAAACTATATATATATATATATATATATATATATATATATATATATATATATATATATATATATATATATATATATATATATATATATATATATATATATATATATGATTAATTCTTTAAGTAACCTTTACTTTTAGGATTGTTTCCTAAAAGTTAAATTATTTACAAAAGTTGTCGATATATATATATTCTCCAATTATTTACAAATATATTATAAGATATTTACATACTTGTCATTTTTCTTTAACAAAATATTTTCTATAAGCATTAATAAACAATCAGTAATGACACATCACGTCCTAAAAATGTCATCTAAATTTTTTTTACTTATTTACAAATTTATCACAATATTAGCTGTTAAATCTTAAAAAAATAAAAAAATAATAATATTTTGATAACAAACCACATCTTAAAAATTTTAACAAACCAGGTTTTGAAATTATTTTTCGTAAATTAATTTTTTTGACTTATTTACATATTTTTTTATAGACTTATTTATATATTTTTCACAATACTACCTATCAAATCTTAGAAATAAAAGTTCATAAGATATTAATAACAAGCCATATCTTAAAGTTTTAACAATCCAAAACTTGAATTATTTTTCAGTAAATTAAAAAAATCATCATATTTTCAAAGTTTTGTTTTTATATTTTTAAAAATAATGTATGCACATTTTTAATTTTCAAAATGTAATTACTTGAATGAATTTATAATTTTTAAATATTAAAGGAGGCGCAATTTTTAGCACGTCCTCTCTAGATTTAAAAATAATGTATGCACATTTTTAATTTTCAAAATGTAATTACTTGAATGAATTTATAATTTTTAAATATTAAAGGAGGCGCAATTTTTAGCACGTCCTCTCTAGATTTAACATGTGTCTAATTTTATTTTATTTTTTAAATTTGAATTTTAATGCAAATATATATATATAGTTTATTGTATTAAAATTGAAAAAAGATTCGACGGTCGGATTTAAAGTTATTGGCAAGCAAAGTTGGTGCATAACTTAGTTTAAGAAATTGTAAGAATTTTGGTTAAGTATGGATTTTAGTGTTCATATAGACAAATTTGGATTTTTGTGTGGATCTTAGTGATAAGTGCATTTGGATTTTGATCACCCTAACTAGGATTAAATATGACATAGTACGTTTAAGAATTTTCTCGGAATTATAGGGATTTAGTAGAATGGTTTTATCGTAGGTCAAAGTAGGACACTTGATCGATTTCCGAAAGAAGTGTGGTTTAGATTTTTTTTTACTTAGGATGAAAGTTTGAGTATACCTCAAACCCGTTATGGATCTTTTAGGGTTGTGAGATGTTGTTGGACAATAGTGAGGGTATTAGACTCGTTTTGAGCACTTTTCGAAATTTTAAGAAAGTTAGGGGTATTTTGGTAATTTTCATAAAATTTTTCTTATTCTTTCTTTATAAGAACCTCATAGATCGTCTAGAACCCTTCTATAAGCTTCATATATGATAGAATTATGTTGTTAAGACATCTTCCGTCTTGATCAAGTTGTTGAGATCGTTTACGTACGAATCGAGATTTGGCGAGTTTGGATATCGGACCAGTTCAGGTAAGTTATACGGAGTTGCTTAGCTAATGATTCATGTATCAGTGCATATTATGTAGTGGTGCATGTTGAGTGCTTTATAATTATAACTTGAGTAGGATGACAATACGATATAAGTGGACCCAAGTGTTTGAGAACGGGTCGTGACATCACTGTCCAGCGTTATCAGGTTATTAGGGCTCTTTGTGACCATTCCATACCGGTATAAGGTGAGATGCATCGGATCCATTCCAATTGGTTTACGGGGACAGAGGCGAAGGTCGGGAGACCTTATGCCACACGATAAGTTGAACCAATAGAAGTGAATCACCTAATTGAAGATAATAATACGGTTGAGTGTGAGTATCATGATTGTTCAATTTCCGCATTGTGTGTATTTGTGATATAAAATAACAATTGACATCTAGAATTGTTATCTAACGGTTTTTACCGTCATGTTGTAGATGCTTTGCAGGGTAGGACCGTTGTGGAGTGATTAGGAGAGTGTTGACAGCCGGGTTTCCGTACGAACCGTTTTGGATTTTTGATATTTTTTTAGTGACGAGACTCATTTTATTTTCCTTTAGATTATGTCACGTTTCTTTTGTTGCCTTTTTGTTGTAAGATCCCGAATTATATTTGTTATTTTAATACTTAGGATTATAATAATTATCACAATAATAATGTTTATGGTGTACTTTTGTGTAGTTATATATTAATATTCATTTATTATAAATATTGATATTTTTTGTACAAAATTGGCTTTTAAAATGAATTATTGGAAAGAACCTTTTTGTTAATTTAAAATAAGTTGGCGATAAATGTTCATGTTAAGTAACATTGTAACAAGGGAAGGCAAAAATAAAAATATAACGCTAGAAGGAGGGCTTGAACCTCCGACCTTGTGGTTAACAGCCACACGCTCTAACCAACTGAGCTATTCCAGCATCAATATGCATTTCTTAATGATATTTTATGATCGTTGTATGCCTATGAGAATCTTTCGTTGAATATCCTCCGGTTCATCCAAAGTTCAGAATCATAATTGTTGGTATTTTTGTCCAATCTCAAAGCCAAAAACTGGGAAATTTGCATAATATAGCTCTCAACATTGGATAGTTGTGATTACCAGCTTATTATTGATGATAAAAATCTTATTATTTAAGCCATTAATCGTAATTCACCAGACAATAAAAAACTGTTGTTTACAATCATTCCAAAGATTGGTTCTGCATCAGACCATAAAAATCGAAGAAACCAAGAAAATCTATTGAATCCTTGTTTCGAGGCTTGGCTTCATCTCTCTTCTTCTTCAACTCTACTTGTCTGATGATCAATTTAGGTTTCTTTGTCGGTATGAGGGTTTCTGCTGTGATGCTGTTACAACTCTTCTGGGCTTTCATAAGCCTCAAAGCTGCTAATTCACATGGGGTTCAACCATTATCAGAGATTGCAATCCAACAAGTAACTTTTGCCCTTGATGATTCAGCATATATTAAAGCAAATCCCACTCTTCTTGGCCTCAAGGTAACTTCTAATCTCTTTATATCACAACTTAACCACAACAATAATTATTGCTGTATCCTCCTTCATATGGTTTGGATGAACATTCAATTTTTTGGCAATTCATAGTATCTGTTAGAAATTTGAGATATCTCTGATGAAATTAATGCCTTCACTTCTTTTTTTTTCCTTGTGTAATTGAGGTGTTAATTAGGAAAGTCATTTTGATGTCTTAGTTATTGGTCGTTTGTTTGTGTTTAGTTGAAATCTTAAGCCTCAAGGTGAGCATTTGCAAGCCTAATAGCAACTTCCTCTACATGGTTTCCTATTTTTATGATGTTCAGTTTCATTTAAGAGAATGCATGGAATGAATTTTTCAGCTTTTATTTTCTGGTGAATATCGCAGGGTCAAAGCTCAGAATGGATCACATTAGAGTACAGCTACTCAAACCCATCAGCCAATGATTGGATCGGCGTGTTTTCACCTGCTAATTTCAGGTTTACTAGACAATTCAAAGAATGAATCTATCCTATTGACATGAACTACCATCTTGATCATGATTCTTGAAAGGTCAATGAATTAAATTTGCAGTGCTTCAACCTGCTCAGGCGAAAGTCCGAGAGAGTATCCTCCATTTCTGTGCACTGCTCCTATAAAGGTGTATATATATATATATATATATATATATATATATATATATATATATATATATATATATATATATATATTGCTTTGGTCTTTTCTGTTTGTATTCTAAGAAACAGATTTGATGCTCAACATTATGAGTCTTATGCTATTTGGCAGTTTCAATTTGCAAATTACTCCAGTCCAGATTACTTGAGTACTGGCAGAGGAAGACTGAAGTTTCAGTTGATCAACCAGAGATCTGACTTCTCTTTTGCACTATTTTCCAGTGGAATATTTAATGTAACACTGGCCTTTCTCCTTTATAACTACTGAACACCAACTACTTCATATCCTGTTTCTTAGTTTTATGTGTGAATTTTGTTATTTTTTTCTCTCTTTTGTATATGATCAGCCAAAGTTGGTAGCAGTGTCAAATGTGGTAGCTTTTGCTTATCCAAAAGCACCTCTTTACCCACGATTAGCTCAAGGAAAATCTTGGAATGAAGTAACTGTTCTTCTTCTTTGATGTTGCTTTGACTTAATGTGAGATCAAATATTACAGACCAGATTTTTCTTATATGCTCTTGCTCTATACACAGATGACAGTCACTTGGACAAGTGGATATGGTCTCAATGAAGCCAAACCCTTTGTTGAATGGAGGCCTGAAGGAGGAGAAACGATTCGATCACCTGCTGGGACACTAACCTTTGATCGGACTAGCATGTGTGGTGAGAAGAACTACTTTCCTTTTTGTTAGTGTTTGATTAATTGATCCCAACAAAAAAACTCACTGTACTGTAACAGTTGATGGGAGCAAAAACTACTTTGCGACATTTAAAAAATTTCAGAAAGAGAGTATAAAGCTCTTTTCTGATAGGATCATATAGAGCAAAAGAGCAGCTACTTTCCTGTCATGAGCTTAAGCTTTATGTTTGAATGTCAAGGAAGACTACTCGTGTAGTTATAATGTGAAGCTGAATAATTTACCTTCAAGGTCATTGGTATAAAGCACTAAAAAATCAGCTGAAGTCTCTCCTCCAAGTTCCAATCTAAAATGGTATTAAATTATATGCAGGTGCACCAGCAAGAACAGTCGGGTGGCGTGACCCTGGATTTATACACACGAGTTTTCTAAAGGAATTATGGCCCGATTCAGTGTAGGGTCTATTGTTCCATGAAAGCTTCAAAATTTCACAAAATGCTTATGTTCTTAGACAAAAGCTTCACACTACTACTATCCCTAGCAGCGCGAAATAAATGCTAAAGTTTACTTCCAAGCTAAAATTTTCTGCAATAGTTTTCTACACTTTATTCCGATATGTAACCATGAGCTGTAAATACTCACATTGAAGTTTACATGATTTTCATTTAACAATCAATGCAGGTATGCTTACAGATTGGGCCACAAGCTATTGAATGGCACATATGTTTGGAGTCAGAGTTATCAGTTTCGCGCATCACCTTATCCTGGTCAAAACTCCCTTCAACGAGTAGTCATTTTCGGTGATATGGGAAAGGTTTGAGCTCTTCCTGTGTTTTATTATCAGTTGTTAGATGATTAGGGTCAATATACTATTATACTAATTTCTCATATGAGTGATCATTAGATTATGAATTCATGTGAAAGATTAGAAGTAAAAGGAAGAAAGAGGAAAGGTAAAAGAGAATAGCTGAAACAAAATGCATTTGATTCCACAAGGGTTTCATCACAAGTTTGATGCACATCATTCTTCTCATACTTCATCTGTTGTATAGTTTGTTTTCAGTTATCACCGTTTATCCTCAAAGTTTGAAGCTTTCTACTTCTTTTTATCAATCATCATTACCCGAGATCTCATTTATTCCTGCAGGATGAGATTGATGGTTCAAATGAGTACAACAACTTCCAGCGCGGCTCTCTCAACACTACAGCACAACTGATCAACGACTTGAAGGACATTGATATCGTATTCCACATAGGAGATATCTGTTATGCAAACGGGTACCTCTCCCAGTGGGACCAGTTCACATCACAAGTTGAGCCCATTGCATCAACTGTTCCTTACATGATTGCAAGGTTTTGCTCAACTTTTAACCTAGATTACCTACCACTGTGTTGTTGATCAAATCTCAAACAACTGTATTTCCATTCATGTACCTAGCGGAAACCATGAGCGTGACTGGCCTGGAACCGGATCCTTCTATGGGAACTTCGATTCAGGAGGGGAGTGTGGTGTTCCTGCACAGAACATGTTCTATGTTCCTGCAGAGAACAGGGCAAAATTTTGGTAAACCTTACAAAAAGCCCTTAACATTGCTAGTTGATATGACTATTGTGAGCATAATGATGTAACTAGACACGGGTTTGTCTTTATCGTAGGTACTCGAGCGATTACGGTATGTTTAGATTTTGTGTGGCTAACACTGAAGAGGACTGGAGAGAAGGCACTGAACAATACAAGTTCATTGAGCATTGTCTAGCATCAGTGGACAGGCAAAAGCAGCCATGGCTGATCTTTCTTGCGCATCGTGTTTTGGGTTATTCTTCTTGCGAATATTACGTAGAACAAGGCTCGTTTTCCGAGCCCATGGGTCGAGAAGGCCTTCAAAAGCTTTGGCAGAAATACAAGGTTGACATAGCCTTGTTTGGTCATGTACACAGCTATGAAAGGACCTGTCCTATATATGAGGTATGTCTTAACTTCATAATTCTTAAGGGGTCTGGTATGAATCAAGAATCAAGAACCAAGTTGAAATTTAAGCATGACATGTCTTGTTGATCTAATACATCCTGATTCTCAAGAATCATATAAATTTTTTTATTTAGTATCAGATTTGTTAAAGAATTTATAATCACTCATCCCTTAAATCAATTTGACTACCTTTTCAAGTCTTACCAAACACGAAAATTAACCACTTCTTTTTCTTTTGAGCAGAATATCTGCACCAGAGGAGAGAAGAACCACTACGAGGGCTCACTGAACGGGACCATACATGTGGTTGTCGGGGGAGGGGGAGCAAGCCTGTCGGAGTTTTCAAGCATGGTTCCGAAATGGAGTTTATACAGGGATTTTGATTATGGGTTTGTGAAGCTGACAGCATTCGATCATTCCAACCTGTTGTTTGAGTACAAGAAGAGCCGGGATGGCAAGGTTTATGACTCTTTCAGCATATCCCGGGATTATAGGGATATTCTGACCTGTACATTTGACAGTTGCCCCAGTTTAACACTGGCTTCCTAAGCTCAAAAGCGTAGAATTCCCAGCCATATGTGATTAGATGCTCAAAAGAAGGAACACAAGCACATATTCAGGTTGGTATGTTGCAAAGTAGCTGTACTGTGTAATAAGTGTCACTGCAAATATGTTGTTGTGTTACCTCTATTGGAGTTAATGAAGAATGTAACCAATGATTTGCTATAAGCACAATTTTGCCAGTGTGATCTAAACAGGGAAAACTTTCTTCCCCCTGAAATAGATTACAAAGAAGAAATATAAGAGTCCACAGCAGCTTCCAGTTATTAATAATACCCAATTAAAACCAGATGGCTCGTCGAAGATTGGGGCTGCAAAGTTCATCCCAAAGACTGCTGTGATGGAAGCAAAAATTGTTGCTACGAATGTTGCAGCCGTGAGAAGCAACTCGAATTGTATCAATTTGTTCTGAACATTGCCCTGTTGATTGTAGAATTTATTAGTAAAAAATCGGCATTGAACGTCTAGCAACATTTAGTATTAGAAGAAGTGCCATAACTAACGTGAAGAAAATAAATGAGCAAAAAAAGTCATACCAATTTGATGTTTATCAAATCCTCTGTATCATCAATGTATTCTTTAAGCTGCATTGCAAAGAAAAATTGTAAGTATCTGCTTGTTTGCCTAATTTAACAGAATGCAGACCCTTAGGGCGCTTACCGATGACAACTTGCTCAGCGTATGGTCAATGAAAACAAAATATGCCTCGAGCAACATTTCAAGTTCTACAATGTCCTCCTTGTCGCTTGACGAGCTCATAAAACTTCCTCGTCTGCTTGAACTCATACTGCTAAAAGTCCTCATTAACCTATGAGATACAGTAGTTGATACACCAGGTGAAACAGGTGCAGATTTTGACACCCCCTTCGAACTAGATGTAACACAATCTTCCCCAGATGAATTACCAGAAGTATAAGCTTCTTCTCTCTGTTTCTTTTCAGTCAGGTACATTTCCGCCATGTCACCATCATCATCCATAAGATGCTCTAATTCATCACGGACCTGAAAAACCAGACATATAAGCTTTAGTGTGCAATCTGATGTATATACCAGACATAATAAGCTTTAGCGTGCAATCTGATGTGAATACATGAGAGATAGGTAAAGTGACTATAATTTGCATCTAACCTTCTGAACCCGCTGAGTCAGGCCAAGGAGGTGACCTTTGAATCTACGTACGCGTTCAAGATTCAAAGTGCTAATCGTTTTAGCAAGTTCATCTAACACAGGATTTATTTCCATAGCCAATTCTTTAGCCTAACAAAAAGTCATTAATTAATAGACCTTCATCAAAATATTTTATGCCATTGAAGAATAGTCATGAAAGGCACACGAGATGAAATCAGAAACATCCATTGCATTAAATTCCTCACGGTATATAAACAGATTGTCAAAGCTGAGCCATTGCAAAAGTCTTTCCATATGCATGTATATTTTCGAATACTGGATTCAATTTTACATTGCAAGGCTTTTGTATAAACACATTATCACCTTATTAGTTTCTGCGCCAGGCGTTATCAACACCAACTATACTATCAACATGTTTATGAAACACATCCTCGGAAAATGCCAATGATAAAGATGCATTATCCATGATTTTGTTGGGCTAGCTATAATAATGTACCTGGTTATCCAACGATTTGCATGTTAGCTCCAAAGCCAATTCCAGGGCCTTAAATTCAAAAGGTAGGTTATCTGGAGAACAGATGACATTAATAGCAAATGATGAAGTACCAACTTATATAATTGGAAAGTAAGGAGGCTATATGTATCCAATAGTCTCAAAACTCTTTTTTCTCCTATTGTTGGAACAATGAATAGAGGATCTCGTATTCCTCTTATGCTAGTTAGCAGAAACAAAATAATTAAAAAAAAGAGGATCTCGTATTCCTCTTATGCTAGTTAGCAGAAACAAAATAATTAAAAAAAAAACACATGTATTGAGGCGGCTTTATCTAACTAATCCAAAAATCCTCCAAACAATCACCAAAATACTAGAAGACTACCAATATATGTCATTAGTAAGTTTGTCTCATAAACAAATAGGCTCTATAAAGAGTTAATATAAAGAGGAAGATTACCAGCTTGCTCTCTCTTTGCCTGAAGGCGATTGCACAATTCTGATTTGTACTGTAGAACAGCACCATCCAAGGAATTCAACAAGACAACCTCATCAGCAGTTATGACACACCTAATCTGTTCAAGATTAACCACAATTGCCTTCTCTCTTCCCAATATAGTAGAAGGATAAATAAACAATGGGTCCAACAGCCGAAGATCACGGGATGGTAGAGAGCACTGTCGCATTATAGTTCCCTTGTCAAGCTCTATAACTTTCGAGTTGCCGTCCGCATCAATATTTATCCAAGAGCGACTCCCATGACCTCGCTTCTTATGGCCAGGAACAGAAGATCTTGCTGAGGTATCATGCGAAGAGGTAGATTCAGAAGCTGGCAAAGACTGAGGTTTCTCCATCAGGTTTCACCTTTTTCCCTACAAATGTAAGTCGAAAACTTCACAGAAGTGATGCATGCATCTGTGCAAATGAAGATGTCTGGTTCCCACACCCTCAAATTGAACCTGTAAAGTGAGAAAAGAAGAACAGAAACCCTAGATCAAGAAGCATCCAGTTAATGTAACGCGAATAACTATGGGCCGTTTAAGCGTTCATCAATCTAACAAATACACCGCTTGAACACCCTAACAAGTTCAAGGTATGAATTTCGTCTTACAACTGAAAATTTGGCAAATATAATACATAGAAAATCCTCTATAACAACACCACTAATTCAATCCACTAAGCAGTTCAAACATACTTCTACTTGAATCTAAGTTTCAAATATCCATTCAAACATACTTCCACTTGAATCAAGTTCCACATATCCATTTAATCTTCATTCACCTAAGCTAATTTCAACGACACTGAAATATTATGGGAAGAAAATCTCAGTTCTTACCTACACACATGATAATTAGCACCATACTCAGCCACCACATATTATATCATAAACGCAAAGAGTTTCAGATCCAACTAATGCAAATTATAATCGGAGATACGCAGTTCCATTGAAAGATGAACAATCAGGCTGGTTAATGATAAAAAAAAACGGAAGAAGCTTTCAGGAATTACAAACCCTAACGTGGCAAATTAATTGCATCGACGCTGCAAGAGCGAGAGATAGAGTCGAAACCTTTACAGATGGGGTTAATGCGCATCGAAGGATGAAAAGGTCAATTGAAGATCGAAGAGAGTGGAAGAAGCAATCTTCTGATCCGATAGGCCAAAGTATCCGAAAACCAACGCCTTTGGTGTTAGAAACATGAAGAATCCATATAAATCATGAGGACAGAATAAAATATTCTTTCTGCGGGCAAACATATGTGGGAAAAGCAATCCACTAACATGAAGACATGAAGTGTATAAATTGTTACTTATTAGATACTGTTCGTTTGGTTGTTCAAAGGATTTTTTTCACAATTTATTAGCATTATACCGTGCAATATATTTAGAATATTATTAAAATAATTCTTGAAAATATATAAAAAGTAGGGATTTCTCATTAAAAAAAAAAAGAGGAAAAAAAAAAGGATTGATTCAGGTAGAGAATAGAGTTGTGGTGCGAATTTACGGAGCAATTCGGATAGTTGATTCACTTGATTCAATGATTTACCCTCACTCACGTCATTTAATAATTTATAAGGGTTGTTGTAGTGACAACTTTACAATTTTTTAAAGATATGAGAACAACTTTTTCTTTTTAAAAATCTATTTTAAAAAATTGAACATTGTTGTAAATTTGTAGTTTTTATGAGAAAACTTATATCAATTATTATCTCAATTCAATTAGTTTGAAATTATATACAATTAGTTCAAATATTTTAGTAGTTAGGGCTTGTTTGGTAAAGGATTGGTTATTTTCGGGTTTATAAATTAAATGAGTTTATATAGGTTTATAGTTTATTTTACTTCAAAAGATACTTATATCTCTACAAAAATTGAAGAATAAAGTTGAATACTTTAGGATGAACAAAGAATATCGGGATGAAAAATCACAAGGTTAAAATCGGGTTTCAAAAAAATATACTCATCCAAGTAAAAATAATATTGGAATGAAAAGTTTACTTTTGAGTGGTTTATAAACCCAAATAAACCTGTAGATAAATAAACTCATCTCCAAGTAAATACCCGAATTCATATCGATATGAATACAAGAATTCGATCAGAATACACGAATTCAGATCGATATGTATACAAGAATTCCGATTGGCGTAGTCAAATACCCATTCCGACTGAAATAGAAGTATTCCGATCGGAATTCTTGTATTCATATCGGAACTCTTGTATTCATATCGATCTGAATTCGTGTATTCTGATCGAAATACTTCTATTCCGGTCGAAGTGGGTACTTAACTACGTCAATCGGAATTCTTGTATTCATATTGATATGAATTCGTGTATTCTGATCGAAATACTTCTATTTCGGTCGAAATGTGTATTTTAACAGCAATATGTATGTATCGAAGATTACGTATCAAATCCAAAAGTACATTCACATGATATTATACTCTTTCTATAATTAAATTTATATATAATAAAAGATTTTTTTATCTTTATCCAGTGTTCACACTTATGAAACCTTACAGTGTGGAGAATGTTTATTTTTTAATCGAACACCTCTTAGAAGTTCTCGGTCCCTAACTCAAGAATAGGTTCCCGTCCAAACCTGATCCTATAAATATAATTCAGATTATTTATCAAATGGTTATTCATGAAGATTTTAGTTGTAAATACAAAAAAATAAGGAAGAATTAAAAGAAAACCCGGGAAGCAACAAATAACGGATATGAAGTTAGCTAAGCCTGCCTTGCCTTGAGCTTCGCTACGCCTTCCATTTTCCTAAAATCAAATCTCTCCCCTTCCCCTCTCTTTCATTATGCTTGAAACCCTAATCCCCGATTTCCAGATTTTTTTCGATCGATTGGATCTCCTCGATCGGCGGTCGATTTCCCCCGATCTTGGGGATTGGTGTTGTAATCTTCACCTTTTTTTTCTTTTTGATTCCGTCAGAATTTTCAGCGTTTTTGAAAATCCATTTTTCTGATTTGGATATCTGTTTCCATTTCTGGCGTTGTTGAGCCGGTTAGTATGTGATATTTCCTCAGCAATCAAGAGCTTAGTTTTGAATTCCCTAATTCATCTGATAATTTTAGGATCTCCTGGAGCGCAGTTGTACGTATGATGGAACAATTTCCTCCCTTCAACTGCACTGGGTAACATTAGCCGGAGTATCATTAGAATTGAGATCATAACGAGTCCGCCTTCATTCGACATGCTGGGTTCAAACACGCAGGTTGGGGTTTCCTGTGTTTTAGGGTTTGTTTTCGATGAAGAATGGCTGCTCTGTTACCATGAAACGCAGTTGTACGTTTGATAGAGCAGTTTCTTCTCCTGTCATATCTTACAGGTCATATTGCATATCCTTGATCGTCAATTCTGTTTACTTGGGATGTGAAGTAGCCTCAGTGGATCAACGCTTTCAATATGTAAGTTTGATTAAGATTTTTATTTATTTATTGTTAGATCTTTAAGTTCCCATGTAAACAAGTAATTATGACAAGCGGGTCATCTCTTCATATGGGAAGAAACCCCTTTCGGTTATCTGTTTTTAGAATTGAAATGTAGAAGATAATTGCTTTAGGTCCTTTTCTTATTTTCCTTGTCGAGGGTGAAGATTAAAGATCATCAACTTTAACAGACAACTTTTATAATCTTTAGAGAATAACCTCATATCAGTAGAGGTTCTCTTTTTACACTTGCAAGTGTAATGTGTTTCACTTATGAAGAAGCACAGATGAACTCTCCTACAAATTTTCAGCTTTATCCTATATGTTGGCTCCTTGGTTTTTGCTGATGAGGTTGCATTGATTTTCCAGATGTTTGAGGAGATTGAGGTCACTTTGGCTCATTTGCATCCTCCTGTGATCATATGATTCATATCTGGTTTAGTGATAACAACCAAATTTCCTTAGTGAAGAATGAACAAGCAAACGCTTCAGTTACAACCCTCATAGTCAAGCTAGTGTTTGACAACCTTCAGTTCTAGAGCTGAGATTCAAACAAATGGTTCATGTGAAGATTCTGTTGAGCGGTGAAAGTAGGCAACCAATTTCAGTATTATAGATGGAGGTCGGTGAATCTAAACCGGATAGAAGTGAACGCGGTATTCTAAAAGGACCTGGCAAGGGTGATGAAACTTCTCTACATGAAGTAGACCGTTCCCAATTGTTGCATCCTGAGGTTCTCCAAGAAGAACCAAATTTATTTGATATCCCTGTTAAGCAAGACCCTGAATTACCCTCTAAAAGAAACGATTCATCTAGTTTCTCTTCTTCAAGCTCATCAGAAGTCTCACCAGAAGATCCAGTTGAGATTCTAAGTGGAAATGAATCTAGAAGCCACAGTGTCCCTTTGGAACATGATATTCAATTAGAGTTGACAAAATACAAAGATGAAACTCCAGATCAAAATAATGATGTTGCACATAGCCCATCTACAATGGATATCCCAGCAATGCAAAGCATGGAAAGAAATGAAGATTTGCAAAAATCAGAAGAACTAACTTTCAATCTGCCACAGACCTCTGTTGAACTTGTTGACAACAAGAATGTTTGTAAAGAGAGGAAATCAGAAGAAAAAGAAATATCCCAAGACAAACTCAAGCATCCAAACGAAAGGGTCGTAACGCTTCGCCAAGATGAACCAAAACCGCCAAATGTAGCGTTGCTTCGCACGTTAAATTCCTCCATACATTCTCAAGGGAGCGAAGGCAGTGGATACTCATTTTCTTTTCCCATGTAAGTTGGCTTCACTAGTCTATTATATTTGTCCGCTCTTCTCTCATATTTTGCAGATGTTCATTGTGTACAAATGCATTGTATAAGGCGTTCATCTTTCCTTAATTTGCACATGCACTAAACCAAATTCAAAGTTTTCTTATCCATAGCAGAAAGGGCAATTCTTGGCCAGGATCAAATCATTGAAATATATATGCACATGCACTAAACCAAATTAACCAGGCTTTAGAATCAATTCTTTGAGTTTTGGTCTTGCATTCTTGTAGATATGTATCAGGTGGTGCACCGCACAGCAGTTCAACCAAAGGGGACATTCACAGCCCTCATTGGATACAACTGAAGGGACACCATCTCGAAGCAGAAAACTCTATCACAAGAAAACAGCCACCATCACCACACAAAAGAACCAGATGTTGTTGCACGCGTCAATCATGGCAAACTTGTTGTGACCTAAGATACTGGCTCTCTTTCTACACATGCTACTTTTGTTGCGCTTGCCTGTCTTGCCATTCTTGTTGCATGCGTTGTTGGCCCTGTCGTTGAGATCATGGTTTAAATCATAATCCCTGTCACGTCCTCCCAACTGCATCCTTCACTGGTTATGGGACTGGTATGAGCACATCCTTATGAGCCAACTTCGCGTCACAGTTAGATGGCATTTGAGCTGATTGCAGATGAAGTGAAGAGCAGAGGAGATTCGTTGTCCTTGAATGTTTACAGGATGGAAACTTGTATTGCTTGTAATTCACGTACATTTTAGACAGATACGTAAATATACATATGGCATTCAGGTATTAAATAGAGTATATACCCCGTACTTTTTGGATCTGGGATATTTGTTAATAATGCGTTACCTTTGAGCTCGCTTCAAACCATAAACCCTAAACTTTTGAGAAGAGTACGGAGTTTTTCCACCTGAGTTGTCATGCAAGCAAAAAATGCCACAATAATTCTGCTTTTTGTAGAATGTCACTAATTGGTTTAGACTATAATCTCAAGTACAACTCAAAAATCTGGCTATTCAAATTTCTGAACAAAAAATTGGTAATCCCATTAACCAGATGCGCTAGCCCTTACAAATACAGATCTTAATGATCTCCAACGCCTGCATATTACTTACCATTACCCAACAAACCAAAAATTCACAAGCAAACACCGTCTAAATTAAAAGAATTATTCGTTACGAGTTGATTAGAAGGGCGATGAAGATGGGTTCACGACGATATGCCTAAGTGGGTGGTCGACGTCACGCCCCCCAGCGTGCTTCACAAAGTCGACTGGGGAGAAGAAGTTGCCATGGCAGATGCACATTATCCTAACCTCCTCACCCTTGCCATACTTATAAAGGATACCTTCGACTTTCCTCCCGTTAGGGCCGTCTCCTATGGTGAAAACCGAGGGCATGTCCTCGACTTTGTTGGCAGCTGCTTCCTTCTTCTTAGGATCTGAGGGTTCAGCCTGTTTGACTGAAGATGATGAGCCCATGGGAGGGAGATCATGGCTGCCTCTATCTTGCATTTGCATTGACTGGTTGCTGCCTGGACTTTTCGACTCGCTATGACTGCTCGAACCTGATTATAAAATGTAGTAGCCGAACAAGAATGAAGATTCAAATTCCAAATGCATTCAAGAGTAAGATTCCAAGGAAGAAACTATGGCGAGGCTGGTCCAAATTGTAAAGATAGGCTGACACAGTACATTTCAAATACAATTTGGCAGTTATAAACTGTTTATAACTGCAAACTGTATTTATAAATGCACTACCATATGCAGATAATTGCACTTACAGATTGCAAGCTTAGAAGTCAGCTAAAAGGAACTGCAGTAGCTGAACTTTGAATCTGCTCTTGAATCCACAATGCATTGCATTTCAGATCATTAAGCAATCAAGTGATCATCAGATAAACAAACCCCATTTCACTATTCTGATATGCTTGAGTTGTATGTAAGAAGAATTGCTCATTTGCTTTGCCCAAACAAATATTTATTACATCCATTACTTTAATAGACTTCGGCAGAAAACACATGATATCCAATGATTCCTTTCCAAAAGCAACAAATATGCCATCTCAAGAGCTGATAGAATGAGATCCAATGAAGATTAGATCAGCTCAATCGCTTTCAAGGCCGATTGTGAATCAAAGATTCGCGGTACAACAAGATCGATTCAATTATCCCCATTTCTCATTTCATATATAAAGAACATATACCTAAGGTAAACCCATGATTCACATTGCTGAATCGGTTACTATAAACAACCCTAATTGCACCATAATCAAGAATCACAGTTCATATTGCCATAATCATGATGAACAAGAATGAAGATTCAAGTTGCTACACATCACAAATTTGATCCAATTATAAATTTACCTTGCTGAATTTTACTCTCAAGCTCAGAAGCACCAGATGAACTACCTCCTTGTGATTCACCGGAGCCTTGAGAACAATTCTGCAACTGATGTTGTTGCTGTTGCTGTTGGTGTGTCAAAAGCCCTTGCAAACTCCTAAAAAACCCACCTTGCCTAGAACTACCACCAGTACTTGTATTGCCACCCTTGTGACCCGGGAATCCATGAGCCGGACCCGTATTCAACTTCCCCGGTACACCCAAATGATGTTGCTCTCTCTCCAACCTTCCCCTCAAATTTAAGCCCGACCCACTTTCTCTCTCCTCCCCTGCACCACCACCAACACTATTTTCCTTCAAACTTCTCTGTTTCTCAGACCTCCTTCTCTTCGCTTCCATTCTTCTCAAAGTTGCCTTCCTCCTCCGCCATTCCTCCTCGGTCACGGTCGGAAGCGACGACGTCCTCGCCAGCGCCGCTGCCTTCGCCGTCTCCGGAGCCACCATCTCCTCCTCTTCCCCGTCCCTTAAACAGGGTATCTCCCCTGCAATAGATGATGCTCTAACTAACCCTCTATGAGATTTATCCACACCAAATCTCCCACCAAGTGAAAGCCCTAGATGCAATTCAGGCTCCTCGTCTTCTGCACCTTGCTCTTCCATTGCTGATTCGATTGATTGCTGGTTCGATGTGTTTGGATTCGTTGATATGAAGCTATGAAGCAGATCTCTTGGGTAGTTTCTAATTTCTAAAGACAGAGTTTCAATCTCTCTGCTTCTTCTTCTTCTATTATTGGTAGTGTTGCTGCTTGTGCTACCTTGGTTTGGGTCTCCCATGGTAGGTCCTGACGTTGTTGTTGAGTAGAGCTGGGAGGTATCCATTTTTGTAAAACAATGAAACAAAAACAGTTGGAACAGAATTATGTATTTGTTTCTGAATCCATCGTGAGTCTTCCACGTTCTGAGCTGCTGAACAGATGGGAGCATCTGGGGTTTGAAGAAAACATGGTGATTCGTAATGAAATCCACCAAAATTGTAAAATTTGTTAATGGAAGGATGGAT
The DNA here is from genome assembly GCA_002319775.1 of Fagopyrum tataricum. Classification (NCBI taxonomy): domain Eukaryota; kingdom Viridiplantae; phylum Streptophyta; class Magnoliopsida; order Caryophyllales; family Polygonaceae; genus Fagopyrum; species Fagopyrum tataricum. The sequence continues at coordinate 8,254,622 of CM008283.1, forward strand.
TTGAACCTGAAGGCAAATGAAAATGCTTTCTCTGTTTTGAGTGTGCTGAGAAAGAAATCGCACTTTTGGGGTGGGAGGTGAAATTATTTGGGGAAAATAAACCAAGTAAAACAGAAAAAGGCCCGGAAAAGAAAATAATCAATCAGGTATCCTCTATGATGATGATGATGGTAGAGAAAAAGGAAAATAATTGTTTTTGTTTTATTTTTACGGTAAACAGTACGAAAACCACCCTTTGAATACCAGTATTAGTTTTCATAGATCATCTACTAAAATAATATTGTTTTTAATTATGACTTTGTATTTAGTTTTGTTCCTTAATCAAATTATATTAAAGAAGTGAAAGATTAAAATCAATTATGAAATATAAATATAATAATTTTTTTGTTTTAACATTGAAGGGGTAGTTTTAAGCAAATTCTATATTTAAACTGGCAAGTTCATATATAATTCAATATCAATGGTCGTTAATGTAAATAAAAGCTGAAACGGGTGGTAGGAGCAGGGTGCTCTGTTTTCTAGAAAAATTGAGGTGTAAAAGACAAAAATACCCTTAGACCTTTGCGAAAGGAAGGTACATGGAAATGCCAAGTGGTTAACCTGAGGCATTATTAAGACGACACGTAGTGACGATAAGGTATATTAATTTCAATATTTAATAAATTTTGCAAGTCTAAACATGTTTGGGAATTCGCACCAACAATAATTGTTTTTAGGGGTTTTGAGGGGGAGGTGTCCTGTCCCTCCAGTTAAAGTATAAGCCAGTGATTGTCGGGGCGACACGTGGCCAATGCTACTAAAGCAATCAGAAGTGACCACGTGTCAGGAAAGGTCCCAAACAACCACAATAAGCCACGTGCTCATTGTGTCCCCCTTCCCCCTCTGGCCGCTGCGTTTCTTGTTTTGCATCGTCTAATTCTAGCCGTTCGATGGGATCCGAGGCAGGCTCGTGATGCACAAATGCACAATCATACCAATATTTGATACTGTGGTTAACGTGGAAGCGAATACAAAGTGAAGGTGCTCATCTTTTTCATCACTTTTATACCAATATTACTGTACCCAAACCATACAAACTGCATCTAAAAATTAAGTAATAATATTCTACCAAAACAAAAATTTTATGAATTTTCCCTGACTTGTCCTTGCCAATTGGAATAAACCGCTCTAATAAAAAAAAATAGAATAAACCCCACAACGTGCAGTTTATGATTAACAAATTGCGTGCCATAACTTTTTCTAAACTAGGTCCGAAAATTATTTGTAGTTTATTATATGAAATAAATCAGATTATACCTTTTGAACATTGGTACATTAAAACTATATAAATCTTCATAAAATTATGTGCAAATAAAGGTGTGTCACGTGAATTCTAGACCTTAGTTGAAAAAATGGACAAATTCGGTGGTAACGTTCCTCGAAACTTATGGTATTCGTTTGTAATGTGTAATTAATTTTAGAAAATAAAATAGGGCTGTATGTTTTTACTTTTTATATAACTTATGCATTTAGGCTGAAATCTCTTAAGATAACTAATTATCAGAAAATATTCTCAGAAATGATTCAATTGGAGATTCAAGTTACTTCTACAACTCGGGTCCATCCTAAGTTGACCAAACTCAACTGTGGAGGTGACGTCACCGAAAAGGGTAAAAAAGTAAATATATTGAAAGGAAGGGGACCCATGGTGCAGGGTTAGAAAGTAGGGACTAGGGAGTGCCAAGTTGCTCTTTTGGGATGCCCCACGAAAGCGTAAAGAGAAGACCGGGGAAGTAGGAGTATTGGAAGGAAAAGGACGTATATGAGCCACGTGTCCTAAACACATGAGGCGAACACGTGTCGAGCATCTGGTGGTCCCTCTCACGATTATTTTGCTCGGAATATATATTTATTTATCTGGAAAAATAGGGAAAAGAAATTATAATAATTAGGCGACGCCATGGTTACGTGGCAAAAATGGGACAGGTGGTGGCTGGTGATTGGAGGTTATTTTTATCGACCAAAGCTAATATTGTACCTCACCACGTTCGTTCATTCCCAAATCACAATCATACCACTATATCAAGAAAAGGTTCGCTACTTATGAATTATTTTAAATCTTTGAACCAGATTCGTATATTTTGCACTTTTCTTCAAAGAGAGTACTTTCTAGTTAAGAGGGTAGACTAGATTGCAATTGTGCGACTCTTGTGTATTTGGATTAATTTAGAGAATTAGGCTCGTTTGGTATCGTTAAGAATTATTTCCGGCTATGTTGTACGGAAACGGACACGGCGAAAAACGGGAAAGCGGCAAACCTAAAGATCGTAGGAAACGGGGACACAGCGAAAAAAAATATAAATTATATATTATTTTAAAGCTTTTGTGAAGAAAAATTTACATATCATAAGAAGATATGCATATATGATAAACCAATGACACATGAATGTGTCATTAGTTGTAGAAGTATTGATAAATAAGAATATTGATTGCGTTAAGTAATATTTGAGGTAGTAGTCATGAATGTCTTATTCATCTTGAATTCCAAAAAAGAAACTAAAACATAACGTTCATGGATGTCTTGTTCATCTCATTTGGATCCCTCTTTGATCTCACATTGAGCCGTCATTCATGATCATGGTTTGGATGTGTCCGACCCATTCCAGTGTTGTAAACGTGTCTTGACCGTGCCCTCACTATTTTGACCGTGTCCGATAAGTTTCCGGAAGCTTCCATGTTTCCGACACGGGAGGACACGGGAAACGGCACTGTCTAGAAGTGTCCGTGCATCATAGATTTCCGGTAACAAAATGATTTCAAATCAATCAAAAACTATGTTTGTTTAGATGTCTTTTTACACATGAAACTAACCTAATTATTTATATTTCCATTCCTTCCCCTTAACCGATTTCATTCCGTTTTCATTTCATCACTCCAACCAAACGGGCACTTATAATCTTAAAATAACTTAGTAATTTAAGTTATAAAAGATTTTTAAAAAAATCATAAAAACTTTAATCTTTCAAAGAAAATTTAATCACTAAATAATAAATTGTCAAACAATAGAAGTCTCACATGAGGAATCTAATCAAAGAAAGTCAATCAAGAGCGTTTAAGGGCAGGGCTCCCTCTTTTTAAAATGAGCGATTGGCTCACTTCAGTTCGTCTTAATTAAGTTTGATTTTATACGCGAATAAATCATACTAAACAGTTAAATTAAGGAGTGTTAGAGGAGGACAAACACTAGGCAAGATTACGAAGGGGTGACAAACCTCTAATTTTCTCTAGAAAAAAAAAAAAGAAAAGAAAATGTAATAGTTTAGAAAGAGATATAAATAAATAAATAAATAAATAAATAAAATTGAATAAGGTATCCACTTTTAATAAAACATAAAATATGAAAGGGGAGAAATCAAATTTGACTTGTCAATGTGCTTTTGACTTTATTATTTAAGACCACAATATTTTAACGCTTGCTAGAGAATGAGTCAATGTGGAGCAAAAAGTATACTTCAAGCGGAAGTTGTGTGTTCTAAGAGAAGGCCTCCAAAAGTCCATAAGTTTAGGACTCAAAACAATTAAAATTGAAAGGATAACCTTGAACTCATTAACGAAATCAATCTGATATAGAAAACCGTCATGAGAAGCGAATATAAGCATTTTTTGACATCTCAATTCTGATTTCAAGGTGTATACAAATTAGAGTCTAACACATCTTTAGAAAAATTAACGTCGTCGCACATAAACTCGCATCTCTTGACCATTGCTCGGTTTCGGTTGACGAAAACCTTCTACGAGACGTTGAAAACCTCATCCGAAAGTCTAGAACAGTAACTTCTAGACGTTAACACAAAAATTTATGGCAATATTTGATATTAATTTCGTTCTATTAATAAAAGAAAGAATGATAATTTTGTTTAATTTTATTAATTATCTTGTCGTAAGAGGCAATATAACCATGCACCAAACATAGCTTAATAGTGGACTTGTCATTCCCGGACCCGGGTCAAACTCGGGCAAGGCCTCCAGGAAAATTTTACCTGTTTTTCTAGGACCGGGCTCGGCCTAGCCCGGAATTCAAATATAGTTCAATTTTTCCATTTTGATTTGAAAGAGATCTTGTGTCATTGGTTCTCGTGTTCAAAGCGATTTCGATCACATCATATTTCCCTATGATAAATATAGCCCGTCAACAAATATGAGACCCTCAAGACCCATGAGTTTGTGGGTCGATGTATAAGATATGCATTAGGGCTAATAGACGACTTCGATGCATGCATAGTAGGATTAGTAGGGGGGTTATAGGAGTGGTACTTCGGAGGGCATGAGAGGAAACTCATGTAGGTGGGTAATGTCAGTAGTAAGTGTTGGTATTATGGGTGAAAGAGGAACGGAGAGGAACGAGGAGGCGTGGGTGAAAGAGGAAGGGGAGAGAAATGAGGAGGGGTGTGATATTGGTGTTCTCCTCGTCCGGTTAAGATCTTTTGTATCCCTCCCCTTGTGTATCCTTGTATCCCTATCACGTGATTGGTTGAATTTATATTGTTTATTATTTTTCTCGTAAAGCAGTAAAACTTTAATCCCTATTTATTTAGCCTAAGCCAATCACATGTTAACGATACATGTATCACTAATACAGGAGATTTCAACTGCTCCTCGTCGAACTCATATAGATACTCCCATTGAGGAAGTATTGGTCGACAAACATCAAATAGCCTGACATCAAATAGAAGGGTGAGCATAGGAGAGATCGAATGTCCGGCATCAACAACACCTATCGTCTCACAAACGCTAGAAGTCGTCGTCTTTGTTGTCGGAAAATGATCTAAATAGAATATGAATCATTACTAAACTATGTAGTTAGTTCTCTAACCCAACTTCGGTGCTTCAGTATCGTCGGCAAGCGTTAAAGTTGAAAGCTCAAACTTCAATAATACCAGAAAAAATATTGAACTTGTACTTAATTTGTTCTTCGCTAGAAACGTATACAGTTTTTTTTTTTCGTTTTTGATTAGATCCGGTTGTTCTCACAAATTTTAACACACATCCTCAATTTAAATATATTTGGTTAGGAATAGGGACGTAGGAGGCAAAAATAAAAAAGGGGAATATTTAAATTTGCACAGTGGACACGTCATTGATGTAGATTGGGAGTTGAAAGATGCTGTATTAAAAAGGCAAGGCCACGTGTTGGTCTAAGCTGGCAACCATAATACATTTCAGCCACTTGCTTGATAAAGACACCTGTCCCAACACCCCAAACACCCATTTTAAATAATAAAATAAATTTGTAGATTTTTTAAGATTTTGGATACTTTGTAACATTGAAAACTAATGTGAATCTATCAAGGACAAATATAAAATCGTGTCTATAATTCAAAGTAAACATGATAAATCAATATTTTAAAAAACTAAAAGCTTTACAATAATCTTTTTAAAATTATCTTAATCAATTTTCAACTAAAATCATAAAATAACTTCAAAAACCTCTTCTCGGCTTAAAAATGTGGATGGAAATTTAAAATCAGAATGGGGTGAAAATTAATTCTCGACTTGAAGAATTAATTTTTCGAATCTGAACCCGATAAAAAATCTAACAGAAACTCGTTGGAAACGCCGATACATAAATAAATAAATTGTATTTATATTATAGTTTTATTGTGCTTTCAAGTTTAGTCAAAAGTTAATTCATAAACTGTGTTTAAAAAAAAAAATCCGATAATTATCAAAATTTTATACACATACTTTTAAAACATATATTAAACAAGCTACTTGTATTATATAAACTCTTACGATCTTGAATTAAATTAGTACGAGTAAAATAATAATTATCTCAACCTCGAGACAAATTGTTATTTATTATTAATAATAAAGTTGAAAATGCTTTTTCTTTTCTTTTTTTCTCACTATTTGTAGTAACTTCTTTAAACAAATTCAAATATAGTTTTTCTTCATTAAACTAATTTTAACAAAATTAGTTGATATTACACATATTATCGATTTTTGAAAATTTTCTCTTGTCGTGCTCAAGGTATTATCTTGTTTTTTTGATATTCATAAATTTTAAAGTTTTTTCTTGAGGTTTTATCAATTTTTTTTAATTTTCATACTCATTATATATAATTTTTTTAATAAAACTAAAATTTTGTTAAAAAAAATTAAAACATTTTTACTATTTTCTGAAAGGCTAGTTTTTCATCGTCATTTTATAGGCTAAATCGTTTAATGCAACACATTATATTGCACCACTATAATAATATATAAGATACTTGAGTTTTGATGGACTATGGACGATTTTTTTTTTGTAATCATTTATAATTTGTTTTTGGAATTTTTATAACTTAAGTCATAATAGCTTTAAATTCATAAATGTAATTTTTATAAATTTTTTAAAATCTACCATAAAAGTCTACCCATAACTATCTATTCCATTAAATGCGTTTTCACATTTGTATTAGTTTTAAAAAGTTTACAAAACCATTCAAAACTCTACAAAAATAACTATCCAAAAAGTTAAAACTGTAAAAATAAAAAAAAAAACTTCAATCGACAAATGCTCTTGTTTTACTGAGCTCGTCTTGTATACAAACTTAATTCTAATTAGAAAATTGTGAAATTATTAGTGCAAATTTAGAAAGCTAATATATGAGGATATCCAAAATAATAGTGAAAAAATGATACTATTAACATATTGGATATTATATATGTGAAATGTATCGGTAAGAAACAAACGTATATAACTTGTGCTTAGAAAGGCTAGTTTTTCATCGTCATTTTATAGGCTATACTGCTATATAGTTTAATGCAACATAATATATCGCAGTACTGTAATAATATACAAGATATTAGAGTTTCAATAGATTATGGAAGAGTTTTTATTATAATCATATATAAATTATTTTTTTGAAGTTTTTTTTTTTATAACTGAAGTTATGGAGCTTTAAATTGATAAAAGTATTTTTACAAATTTTTTAAATTCACCATAAAAGTCTACCTATAAATCTCCATCCAATTATCAAATGCGTTTTAGTTTTTTTATTAGATTTTTAAAATTTTACAAAACCATTCAAAACTCTAAAAAAATAACTATCTAACAAGTTAAAGCTATATAAAAAAAAACTTAAATTAACAAATACTCTTTTTTTTTTTTTTTTCTTTTTCCCGAAGCTTCGTGTTATTTTATACAAGAGCTATACTTTATTCTCTAACCAAAAAGGTGAAATAAATAGTGCAAATTTAGAAAGCTAACTTATGAGAATATCCAATATAATAGTAAAAAAAATGATACCATTAACATATTGACTATTATACATGAGAAATGTATGGTAGAAGCAAGAAAGAAACGTATAACGAAGTTAGGGTAACGTTATGTAAAACAGAAGTAATGTGGGAGGACCAATACTCAGTTGGTCTAGTAGGATGTGGTGTTAAGCTCCTTTAAGTATTTAGTTTGGAGATTCGAGTTTGAATTCTCCTGGCGGCATGTATGGAAAATTGATATTGGGAGGGTATCCCACAGCAATGGGTCACGACTTTCTACCGATTCGGACGTAGAGCGACTAAGCCGATCGAAGTCTCCGAATTTATCATTGCCAAAAAAAAAAAGAAAAAAAAAAAAGAAGTAATGTGTGAGGGGATAGAGAAAAGCCCATCCTTGATGGTTGGCACTTGAGTATGAGACAAGAACCCAAATCTAGAGGAGATCTCTTCTTCAACATAATATGTACTATTTATCATGAATTGAAGCAAAAAAAAAAAAGAAGAGAAAGCCCCCAGCGAGGATCGAACTCGCGGCCTCTCCCTTACGAAGGGAACGCAATACCACTATGCTATGGAGGCACTCGTTGCATATTGTCCTATCCATTGTGATTCAACATTCTCATGTGTATAATTTATTGATTAAAAGGTCGATCGTGAAACTTTTGTTGGGTATCATGAATTGAATTGTTTGGTTCATTCCTATTTACAGCCTCTTTTTTTTTTTTTTGAAAGAAAACCTATTTGCAGCCTTAATGGACCTATCAGTATGGTTAAGACCCAAAGGTATGTTTAGGTTATTGGGCTTCAAGGAATACCAAACTTCGATCCTTCCGGGTAAGGAATGTTCCAGATTTTTTGAAGAGCACGCTTAATTTAATGAACATATAACGGCAATGTACCATCATTCGAAAGTTAATAACTATACCATCAGCGGGTCAAATGAAAGTATAATAAGCGATAAAATACGCAACATATAGTAGATATCTTAGAATTTATATAACTTAAGTTTTAGAAAGAAAGCCTTGGCAAGAAGTAACCAGACTAGCGAGACGACGTACAGAGGTGGAAGGGAAATGTTCTATTGCAGTAATCGTAAGCATAGTTTGGAATCCATCTCAATAAGTGTCATTGTTATTGACAACTACTTTTTTGTTGAGTTATTTTATTTTTAGCGTATTATACAACCTTAGATTACTTTAATTTACGGGACGGAACTTATTTTTAGAGGAGACTAATATAATGACCAAAAAATTATAATTTAATTTATTCCGAAAACCCGAACCATATCATCAAACATTAATATATGATTATAAAAGTATAGAAAGACTATCATTGGAGAGGAATTTTGGCGGATAAACATTATAACATTGGACATACAATTTTGAAAAATTAAGTTATATTTTTTACCGTATTAAAATATTTGAGCAAAACTTGTTTAATTGGTTGAATAAAATAATAACCGATAGCCGTCTTACTAAAATTGGGTCGAACATACCTTACCTTACCTGGCTACATCTTGTTGATGCCTACAATTTTTTATGGACGGACTAGCTCGGTTTTGTGCGGGTATAGAAAGAGTATATATATCAATCCCAGGTATTAACTACTTTAATAATATTCAAAGTTTATAATAATGATTTTTCTATCACACATTTCCTAAACATACATTAATACATTTTTTTAAAAAACTATTGTCCTGCTAATAAAATGATAATATATTTTAAATAATTTACAACTTGAGTATTGTAAGAACATGCTTATTTCTCCAATCGAATCATGCAAGGCAACAAGGCTATATTCTTCATACAAATAAGTATAGGTTCAATTATGAGAATTGTAAAGCTTGTAGGGATAAATTAAGAAGAATAATAAGTTTTCAGGATTAAAAAAATTGCAAGCCTCTGAGTCGTTCATTCTTTCTTTTCTCTTTTGATTCGAAACATCTTGTTTGAATATGGTTTATATATGTTGGGCACTCATGACTTTCTTTTTATTCCAAAGATGGTAATGAACTAACGAATGTGGTAAGTGGTTACCCATATACATGACTTCACTAAAACAGAATAGCCCATTGATTAGTGAGTGGCACATAATATTATGGGTTTCCAATACTTCTTTAAAGTAAACATGTAAGGATTTCATACAATAATCTATACTTTTTCAATCTTTTTTTTTTTTTTTCCTAAGATTTTTTTAAAAAATATAATTTAAAATTAAATTTTATACTAGTGTATTATTCGTACATTCTGGGTGAAATATGTTAAATGAACTTTTAGATTTATTATTTCAATATTTGTACGTATAAGGTTAATTATGAATACAATTTAACTAGGTTTCTAGACTTATCGGCGAAAATCTTTATTCGTCACCACAACTATGCACTTAAAGTGCGTAGATTTTTTTGCTTTTCACCTCCGGATTTCAACTATGGGGTTGGACCTTGGGGTGCGTAGTTGGAGCTAATAGAAGCCGATGAACTACGCTTCCTAGAAGCGTAGTTGTAGTTATATTTAGGGTTTTTACTCTTGGTGCCCTCAAGTTTTGAACCTTTTCAGTTGGTATCTACTAAGTTTAAAATTTCTTCTTGGTACCTCATTGTTTATTTTATTTCCTTTTTATACCCATTCTTGCGATAAAGAATTCATTATAAAATAAGAAGAAAAAAAAAAGATTTTTACAACTAATTATGACTTTATTAAATTTTAAACTAAAAAAATTATAATAGAAGAATATTTTTAATTTAAAATAAAATTAAATTGAAAGCAACTTATTATTTTTTGAATTAAAATAAATTTATTTTAATTTTGATTTAATGTACTCTAACTGTGCAGCCCATAAACGTAGTAATACATTTTTTTTTAAAATGCACTCCAGCTACACAACATATAAACGTAGTTGGAGTCTACAACTAGGCTTCCCCAAAAGCGTAGTTCGTCGGCTCCTATAAGCTTCACCTCGACTCCAACCACACATACCAAACACGTAGTTGGAATCCTGAGGTGAAAAAATAAAACTACGCACCTAAATTGTGTAATTGTAGTGATAAATAAAGATTTTCTCCGGTACATCTATCAACCGCCTTATTTTATGTATTCATTTTTAGTTCATCGTGATACTTAATATGTAACATCCCGTAAAACTAGGTGATTCACTTCTAAATTGTGTAATTGTAGCTAACCATTTTATATATCAGTTAGTAATTGTAGCAAAAGTCAAGGTTTTGTAATCTTTCGTTCAGGAAACTTACTCGCTAGTGTAGAAACCTTCTAAAAGTGTTGTAAGTGGTAAATATGTGATTCTAAGACGTTCTTTTTGACCAGGTAGTTGATAGTGATTGCACGAGCAGACGATAACGGGTAATGGCCGATCGTCGATCAGTTTAGGTAAGTCTTACGGACTTTCTTATCTAATGATTCATGTATGGGTATGTATTACTGTAGTGGTGTATGTTGGATGTTTTATAATTATAACTTGAGTAGGATGACATTACGAGATAAGTGACCCCAAGTGTATGAGAATGGGTCGTGGCATCACTTCCCAGCGCTGCCAGGTTATTGTGGGCTCTCTACGACCAGTCATACCGGTATAAGATGAGATGCATCGGATCTAGTCCGGTTGGCTTACGGGGATAGAGGTGAAGGTCGGTAGACCTTCGTGCTACACGATAAGTTAATCGAACTAATAGAAGTGAACCACCTAATTGAAGATAATAATATGATTGAGTGTGAGCATGTCGTTCTTTTAATTTCCGCATTGTGTGTGCTTGTGCTATTTAATACTAACTGATATATAAAATGGTTAGCTACAATTACACAATTTAGGTGCGTAGTTAGGCCAAATCCTACAATCTTTCGCACCATCCAATCCCAACAAGATCCACCTTTATTTTACTTTTTCTATTCGTTGACATTTGGGACTCATCCCATGAATTACTTATCATTGTCAACAAATGTTTCTTTACAATAGTGGTCTACTTCTCAAAATTTGTATGGATATTTTTCACTAAAATAAAACCCGATATTCCCATTATATTCAAACACTTTACCAAACTAGTTACCATTTTCTTCCCTCAAAATCTGTCTCTACACAAGCCGATGTTGGTACCAAATTCTTTCCTTTGAATCCGTTCTTTGCTAATCTTGGTATTGCTCATCGGATCCCTTGTTCTTATTCCTATGAACAAAATGGTAGCGTGGAGAATCTTCGTCATCGAATTATTGACATTGGGATTACCCTTCTTAAACATGCTTCACTTTCTCTCAAGTTTTGGGACTTTGCCTTTAAAACCACTACTTATCTCCAAAATCGTCTTCCTACCCTCATCCTTCATAATAAAAATCCTTACAAAATTCTCTTCAATCTAGACCCTGGTTACATATTTTTAAAAGTTTTCGGGTGTCTTGCCTTCTTAAGCCTTGACCCCTACAATCGATATAAACTCTTTCAGTCCCACTTTCATTATTTTTCTTGGTTATTGTCCGAATCCGAAGAATATCATTGTTACAATTGGGTGGACGATAAATGCTTTGTTTCATGAAATTTTTTCCCATTTTTACAATCCGTTCTCTCTTAAACATCAAAAGAAACAACTCATCTCCCACTTTTATACACAGATACACTAATCCATTTTCCTTTGGACTTGTATACCACACTTTCTAGCCAATCAACACCCCAATCCACTTACCTTTCAAATGATCCATCTAACTCCTCTTTACCTATTGTTGCCCTTTCTTCCTCAACTTCTCATACGCGATCTCACTCACCATCTCCACAAATAATTCCAAATTCCATACCATCATCACCACTCTCGATCTCATAATAGTAAACCCCTTCTCCATATCGATGGTATCATCCCTTGGCTACCAAAACCTTCTTGTAACAACACCATATCTATTCTAAATGAGCCGTTATGCTGCACAAAGCATCAAAATGGCCTCAAGTAATGAAAAGTGAGTTCAAAGCCCTCTTATCCACAAAAACTACTCCGATCCCCCTTCTACATCAATATATGTTGTTGGAGTAAAATTGGTTATTAAGACCAAATGACATTGCAAACGATCCCTTGAACGTCAAAAAGCATGATCACTAAGGGTTTTCACCAAATTGATGGCATTGATTTCAATGAAATCTTTAGTCTCATTCCTAGCTATGTCATTAATTATACGATTTCTCTTTTCCCTTGTTGCAATTAACCATTGGCACAACTTGACATACAAAATGCGTTCTTTTATGAAACCTGATGCAGGACCATCTCCTTAGGCCAAAAACATGAAAGTTAGGAGGTAAGGAGCGAAGAGAACTTCAAGGAGGAGGAAAGAAAGAATTAGAAGCTTCAAGACCGTAAAAGCTAGGAGCTAGAGGCAAGAAATGGATAACACTTTTAAGGAGGAGAAAAATAAGGATCAAATCATTTTTAGAAGAGAAATGATAAATATCTCCGGAAGAGGAACGAAGACCATTTCTAGAAGGCATATGAAGACCCCTTCCCGGAACACCTCTCGGAAGAAAATGATGATCATCCTCAAGGAAAAACTAAAGACCATCTCTAATGGAGAAGTAAAGACCATTTATTGGAGATGGAAGACAGTAAGATCCACGTAGGCATCGAAACAAGTTGTTTTGTGCAAGTATGTGTATGGACGGAAGAGGGGACAGATCGATCTTGTGCCGAACCTAAGGGTTCCTACAAATAGATGTTTCCATACACATAAACGTGGAAGATGGAGATCAATGTCACGGGTGGAAGAGATCTCCCATGAACGTCCAAGTAGGAGGCCGCCGAATAATCCATGTAGCCATGAAAACATCGGAACGGGTCAACCATGCATCAATACATTCATCAACGGGCCATCCATGCATGGACATATGGAGGGACAAATTGTGCATCTGATTTTTCAGTTCAAGTTGTGTTATATTCCAGTCCATAAAAACACATTTAAATTATGTGTTAAGTTGTTATTTCTTTTGGACTTTTAATTATATTTTGAGCCCAAAATATTTTATTTCCTTTTTGTAAATAATTTAAGTTTCTAATAGAAAAACTTAAAGATAAGCTGGAAATCATATTACTTGATCAACAAGCCATATAGATCTTTCTTGTAGAAGATCGATCTTATTTTATTATTTTCTTAGATCAAGATCATACCTAATTCTAGATAAGATATGATTTTGCGGGTTAGGTACATGGATACTTCGGCCGACCCACACCCTATAAATTGGGAGGTTGCTTCTCATATTTTCAAAAACATGAAATACGTCTTTTTGATTGACATGTTGTGTTATCATTTGTGGTTTCTACAGTCATCTTCTGTGTGAAGAGAAAACCTGAGTAAGAGACGTCTTGCTCGCAACTCATTTGGACTCGTTTGAGTGTGTTTTACTTGCCACGACAGAGCAAGGTGCTTCAACTAGCCACAAACAATCTTTCAGGCGCTCTAGGGTTCTCACGAACGCCTTGTGTGTGATTGTAGTGGAAGAGTTCTATAGAATTTCTCAAGTTGTGTCTTAGGGTGATCCTCTTGATCGTGTCATTTTGTGCTTCTAGGCCGTTGCTTAGGGCTCGACATTGATCTATCCAACTACCGATCCATTCCCATCATCAGATCATTTTCTTTCCATATATTTTCCCTTTTTGTCATCTTTCGATCGAGTCTTTTTGGTGTCAAAAGATCGGATCATCCACACGGTGAATACCCCGTATCATAACCCTTACAAAGGACGTCTACATTTCTCAATCCCAGGGTTTGTTCATCCATCTTTTGCCTCCTTCGTATGTAAATTGCAAAAATCTCTATACGGCTTAAAGCAAGCGCTTGGTTTCTAAAATTGAGTGAGTCATTAGTAACCATCGGTTTCCTTCCTTTTATGGCGGATTCACCACTATTTATTTGTCGATTTAGATCATTGTTTTGTGTGTTCGTGTTGGTATACGCCGATGATCGTTTGGTAACTTCTTCCTCATCATCCTTGTCTTCGAAATTCATTACTTCCTTACCTGATATATTTCCAATGAAGGACTTGGACCAATACATTATTTTCTTGGAATTGAGAATTTAAGGAATCAAACTGGATTCTTCCTACGCCAACACATTACAAATCTTGTTCATCGAGCATGAATGTGTTCATACAAGCATGTTACGACCCCAATGACAACTGACTATGACTCATTGACGTTCTCACCTTCTTTCTCTGATCATCACTTATATCGAAGCATCATTGGCAACCTACAATATCTATCTTTCACTTGGCATGATGTTTCTTTCTATGTCATCAAAGTCTGTTAAACATTGCATTATTCAACTGATCACCATTGACAAGAAGTTAAGTGATCATTCACTACTTAAATGCGACATAAAAACATACAATTCCACATCTCATCCTCATTGGCAATAACCTCTTTTCCTTCTCATACGCAAACTAGAAAATTGTCGCTCATTTGGATCCAATTGCATCTTTCATTGCTTAGATCATGACCGTAAAAAAAAGGACATAATAGTCAAGTTTTCCACAAAGAGAAAACATTGATCCTTGGAATAAGCCACATGTGAAACAACTTGGACAATATCTCATGTCTGAATCAAAAATTCGTTTGTCTCACCCTCCTATCTTATGAGTCGACAATCTTGGAGCAACTTATCTTATAGTAAATCCAATCTTACACCATATAATCAAACACATTGATTTGAACTACTACTTTATTCGAGAAAGAGTATAATCTAAGACTCTACATGTGATATTTATTTCATCCAAGGATAGATAGTAGATTTCCTAACCAAACCCTTAGGTTCACT
This sequence comes from Fagopyrum tataricum, assembly GCA_002319775.1. Taxonomy (NCBI): domain Eukaryota; kingdom Viridiplantae; phylum Streptophyta; class Magnoliopsida; order Caryophyllales; family Polygonaceae; genus Fagopyrum; species Fagopyrum tataricum. The sequence continues at coordinate 8,269,651 of CM008283.1, forward strand.
CCTTTACGCTCCAACCCCTATCTACACCTTATTGGATCAACGGGATAATAACGTACCACTAGATAGGCCAACAAACACAATTGTAAATATCTTTCAAAATAGCTTCTAGAATTCATATACTTGCCTTAGATTCTTCAATGTAATTGGTTATATATAGCATGTGTAACAACCTAAAATCAATGAGAAGCATCAAACATTTGGTTGAGTATTTCTTCGGTCTAAGCAATCATACTTAGAGGTAAATGAGTAATAAAATACAGTATCGTTGACTATTAATTAGTTAGAAGGGAACAATGACTTAATTCTTATTATCACAAAAATTCATGTAGGAAACTAGAGATTCACATGAATAAAAAATGTCATTTGTAGAGTTCATCCACGAAGTTCTGCATTGAGATTTTAGTGCTTATTTGTGTATCTTCGAACCATCTAATTTTAAAAATTAAGGAGTTTATCTAAATAAAATCATTTGTTATTCACCGAATTCTAAAGGTGTTCCTATTGTTATTTAATTATTTGTTGTTCAATCGAAATTCAAGTTTTAAAATATTTCGTTCATTCAAATAATAATATTGAAATCATAAAAACCTACCCTTGTTTTTCCTTGATAAACGATGAAATGTATATTCAACTTATGATTATCCATCCATATGTAATATTTTAAAGAGTAGTCGAATAAATCCTCTTTACATCCACAAAGAACACGTATGCTTCTAACAAAAAGATTCAACCTGTATGCAAATTATACTTTAATAGAAAATACACCCGAAAGAAACGTTTACCTAGTTGTTCAAATCCATGCATCCACTTAAATAAGTTAAATTCACCAATCTGAGGAGTACAGACTAGAAAGAATTCATCCAGACTTGAACAATAGATAAGTAGATAATTGAATAAATATATATAAATGTACAGTAAAATGTGAATATTTCCATTCCATCTCTATCTGGTTTTTATCCAAAATTTGAACATTAGAATTGACAAGAAAAGACACCCTGAAAGAGACAGCTCTCAGGGCAAAAGATAAATGAAAAACTGGCAACCCACAGAACGCATACATTACACTAAGCTTCCATCTTTCGTCTTTGTTTGTGTTTCTATCGTGATCCTTGGAAGGTGTCGAAGGTAGACAAATTTTATCCTGTTTCTTTCTTTAACTTAAGTTGCTTTGTGTTGTTGAATTTTGGAGTATTTATGATTTCAGGTGGGTTTTACTCTTTACATGTATTTTTTTGAGTTGGTAAATAACAGACCTAATATGGGGAATGTATAGAAACCCAAGAATATTGAAGATGATCTTGATTTGACTATATATGTTGAATTGAATCCTTTGGTTTCTTTGAATTAGGGTTACTGTTGTAGAAAATGGGTTTCCCAAGTATACAAGTGAGTAGGGGAGAGTTGAGGATTCATGAGAGCTTGGATGATCTGAGTGCTGATTTGGTAGAATACATATCTGAATTATCCGAAGCTTCGGTTCGACAGCATGGAGCTTTTGCTATTGCGATTTCTGGTGGCTGTCTCATTGGGCTATTGGGGTATTTATGTGCTTTCCCTTTTTCATGTCTTTGATACCTTCTGTGTGTAAATTTGCTGTTTTGATTGAGTTTATGTGTTGCAAACAGCAAATTGTGTGATGCTCCATACAACAAGACTATTGATTGGCCTAAATGGTACATATATTGGGCTGATGAGCGTGTTGTAGCCAAAACTCATCAAGACAGTAACTATAGGGTTGCAAAGGAAAGTCTTTTGTCCAAGGTTTGCTTCTTCTGTATCAATTGGTTCAATAAGATGAAATGAGATTGGTGCATAATTTGGTTGAACTCGTTTTCAGATGCCGATTGTTTCCAGTCATGTGCACTCTATCAATGACTCCTTATCAGCAGAAGAAGCTGCAAGTGAGTACGAGTTCTCAATCCGCCAGCTGGTGAAGACGCGGATCATCAACGTCTCTGACACGAGTGATTGCCCCAAGTTTGATCTTATCCTTGTGGAGATAGGTTCTGATGGCCATGTAGCTTCTCTTTTCCCTAATCATCCATCACTGAGCTTGAAGAATGACTGGGTGACTTACATAACCGATTCCCCTGAGCCGCCGCCTGAGCGAATCACATTCACTCTCCCTGTCATCAACTCGGCGTCCAATGTGGCTATTGTTGGGACAGGTGAATGTAAATCAGAGGCTGTGCGGATGGCGGTTAGTGAGGTGGAGCCTGATGTCCAGCTGTCATCTTTGCCAGCTAGGATGGTGGAGCCTGCTAATGGGAAGTTGGTTTGGTTCTTGGACAAAAATGCTGCATCTGAAATTGAACAACAGTTTGTCTGTGCTTCAGAACCTTCATTTGTGTTGTCATTTTGAACTTGGATGTCTTGTAAATCCGCGGAAATTCTAGGCAATCATCTTCTTTCTTGACCCATGAGTTTTAGGAAGTTCAGAATGCTGATTGACTGTCTTTCTGTTAGAAGAACTATTAGGTAAGTTATTTGCTTGATTTTGTGTTTTCAAACTGTCTGTTGTAAAGCCCAAAAAGAATAATTATTGTTGACATCTCAAAGAATTCTACCTTCTTACTCAACTAATAAAAAAAGAAAAGAAAAAAGAAACAGATAATATTATTATTATTATTATTATTATTATTTTAACATAGAGAAGAAAGAGGTTGCATGATATTTGTAATGTCTCCATGCAAACCAATGGGATGGAAAGATAATGATGTGTTCAAGTGTGTGCATATCCTACCAGTTATGAGCATAATAAAGAAGCAGGACCACTTTGGAGTTTATCAATCATCTTGAGATAATATCTTTTTGGATTATCTCTATGATGAAATTGTGTTAGGTGATGAAATCAGCAGTTGTGATGATGGGACAAGTGTACATCTTCAATCCTGTAGTTTATTAAAATAGAATAAATATGGTGAAATTATTATCTCCTTCATATGACTATCATCTAAAACTGAAGAGCCGTAGCTAAAACTGAAGAGCCATGTAATGATAAAGCTCCAAAAAAATGGCCTTCCAAGGATAAGATTGCCACATATGAAAGACCTAAACTCAGCCATGTATATACTGTAGGCCCAAAACTCTATCAAAACTCTCAATTTGAATGAAATCTCTCCAACTTTAATAACAAGTGATGTCCTTAAAAGCCTCTCCTTAACATGCTCAAATCTTAAAGATTGCTACTGCAACTGAGCTACTCGAGTTCGGCCCAGGACAACTTGATCTTGGGCTTGACTCGAGACCGTTCACTTTCTACTAAGCCGGATATGGCAACAATTTTTTTAACTCGGTTTAAATTTAGCATAACTTTGAACTCGGCTCGGGTGACTCAAAATAGTAGCCTTTATTGAGTAAATTGAGCTCAACTCACAAGGGTGACTCAAAATAGTAGCCTTTATTGAGTAAATTGAGCTCAACTCACAAAGCTCAGCTCACGATCATTTAAGCCAAATACAAGCATATTTTAAGTTCAAATAAAATTTAAGCTCAACTCGATTCTAAACGAGTTGAACAAAAACATGTTCGGCTCAACTAACAACCCTACAAATTGCTATGCTCTTCTTTTCTTTTTTTTGTGGTCAGAGCTTTTTTTTTGTTAGGAAATGTCACACAGTAGTTGCTCCTGGCAAATGCATCGAGTGAAAGACTGAAACCATTTGAGAACTAAAGCAAAAGGAATAAGTTATATGGATGAAGCTTTGGTCTTTTCTCAATGTTCAAACTGTGCCTTGAATTCCACAACCTGAAAGAATACTGACCAAAAAGTGGAGGCTCCTTGTTTGTTTGTATGAACATAACTAGAGAAACAACATTTTTCTAGGTTACATGCTGATATGATTCTCTAATTCAATCTAGCTGCTTGTTTGCAAGACCTCCGCTTCAGCCCTTGCCATGGGATCGTCCTCCTTTTCTCCTTCACGCTCCTCGGCCAGCTTTTTCCTGTGCAGCTCCTCAGCTGCTCGCATTGTAGCTTGGTGCTCAGCCTGAAGACGCTGCATCTCTTCCTCCTGCCGTTGTCTTTCAAACCACGTATCTGCGTCTGCCCAAACTGTAAAGCAAGAAACACAACAGTTCAGTAATGAGAATTTGCACGAAACCATCTAGCAGTTTATATTCAGCTCTCTGATTCCATCAGCCAAAAGATATCAAGAACAACAATTGCCCTGGAAAGACCTGTTTGCTTGCTAACTAATTTGATTCAGAACAAATCAATCAATAAGAACTGTACAAAATGCTCTTAAGCCAGAAAATTTTCCATACCTAGAGATCAAGCAAAAAGTACTGTCAATGCTTCTGAGGGCAAATAGAACTCATTCCCCAAAATCAGTTACTCAATATGCTATGGAAACCCTATTCTAGATACATATCCTGTTCCTAAGAAGTTTAAGGTGAAGCCAATGAATTTCATTCTCAGGAACATTAGATCTTTCCCGATCTGCATTTAAAGAAGGTTGCCAGATTTTTCACAGAAAATGCCAATCAACTTGCACTATAGAATAACAATAAGCATAACCTCACTTCTTCCTTGATACCTAATGCAGTCATCAATGTCTTGCCTCAAAAGAACTTGTGCTAATCTAGGTAATTAGCAAATATCTTAATATAATGAACTTAATCCAGAGAAATCAAGTGTTCCGACGAAGCCTGTATAATATGAGCAAGCCATCAAATTCCAACACACGTGGCCTCTGTTAATTCACAGTGGATTTAAAGTGCAAAAAAGCGAAGCGACAAACACAAGAGAACAAGGAACTGAAACAAAAGAAGACAATCTTAAAAACAACAATATTCATCGCTAGAAAATAAGCAGTACTAACACATCTGAGGATAAATAGCATCAGTGTCCTAGAAGCATTTTATTAACCTACTGTGGGATTGCTGCACATAATCCCTATATCTAAGAAGTTCAAAGAAACTTGCCCGATTCACACAAGGTATGCCAATCAACTTGAAAACCTAAAATCTAGTCATCAATTTTGGTTGCCTTATAAATTGATGTACTAATCTAGGTACATTAGCTGAAATGCTGAATTCCTAACTAAAACGGACTCAATCTAGGGAAACCATGAGTTAACACTAGGCCCCGAAGTCCCGAACAGGCGGATCTGCAAAGCGCAAGCAATTTTCATTCTCAGAAGGTATCTAATAACTAGTTGGAGCATAACCAGCTGCACTAGAAGGTGAATAAGTGAGAACATTACAAAGGATTAGGGTTTTACAGGACGCACTAGGTTGGGCAGCCCAACCCTGTTCACCACTCTTAATGAACAGACATCGGACAACAAGCAATGCCAATGTTACTAAGGTCAATCAAGTTCCAAGTGGGAACAGAGCATATCTTTTTCAATCTATCTCAAAGGAAAATTGCCTGGTTTTATCCAAGAAATGCAAATCAAGCTTGAACTCTTGATTAACTACCAGCTTACCATGCCCTTTTAGCTGAACACCTAAACGCCAGCCACTAAACTTGCTTCCCCTAAATTCAGCAGTATCAATCATGGCTAAATTACTAACATTAATGATGTCAATCCAGGTAAATCAAGGAGAGTTCACAGGCCTACAACTCGCAAGCATTGAAATTCTTACACGACAAGGCCTCAAATAACCAAAATAGAACAACGAATTAAAACAGAAAGAAGGCATATATTAGGGTTAGGGTTTAAGAGAAACATACTAGGCTGGGCGGCCCAACCCTGTTCACCGCCCTTAATTTTCTCAGGGAGGGCATAGTTGACGGTGAGGACACGACCATAGAGCTCGGCACCGTCCATGTTATCCATGGCGGTGGACGCGTCTTCCCTCTCAAGGAAGGTGACGAAGCCGAAAGAGCGGTGCTTCTGTGTGGCCTGGTCTAATGGGGTTTTCACATCCTTGATCTCGCCGAAGGGGATGAAAGCTGCGTGGAGAATCGATTCGTTAACCTCCTCCGCAAGTCCTCCGACGTACACAGTGTTCTTCTGGACACCCTGGTTCATCTTCTTCTCCCTCGCTTTCTCGAATAGAAGTTTCACGGCCTTCGGAGGTCAGGGGCAGCTGGACACTTGAGAATTTGAGATAAATCAATACTATTTGTATAATTATATGATGCATTGTGTAATTACTCCATGACATCGGGCTTATTTTCTCTTTTTTTTTAACTCACTTTATTTTATTTTTTGTCACACTAGCTTTAAAAAAACTTTTTAACGTTTTTAACTCGATAGGTATTTCTGCAAACTATTTATATAGTTTTTACTTTTAATAATTATAATTTTATTATAACAATATTCTTTTTAAATACCGAAAATTATACGATAAATACATACATAAATTATTAATAAATAAAAATTTATCATAAACACTCTGTTAAAAATTTAAAATATTAACATACATTAAAAATATGTATATATCAAATTTAAGAATAAAACACATAAATCAAATAAACAACACGTATACAAATATCTTGAATCTTTAATACTTTTAACATGAAAAGTTACCACATGAGTAGTGCTCTTAAATTTGTATCTTTGTTCGGTTAAACTACAAAAATGTTACCCTCGTCAATCCTTTTACATAGTACCCTACATGATTATCTAGGGTTTCAATTAAATGACGCTCTATCCGCTCTTCGCCCAAAATTATCATTTCATGATTCTTTTTTTCACAAAGAAATAAAGAATGTGGGTGGGTTGACATGATTCACAATACTCGGTCGATTAGATATGTCACAAAGTCAATAAGGATCTTGTTACAATGATATATCATTGTCATCCCTATCATCTCATTGGTAAAATTTGTGTTGTTTATTTATTTATTTTTTAAAACACTAACACTTTAAAAATAATTTATTCAACTCAGTCACTCACATGATAGTGATATATTTGTCGGTGATATAACATATATGAGATCTTGATTGCAGAGATCATGGGTAGACATGGGTCCGGTTTGGGGCAAACCGCCGAACCGGTGGTTTTCAAACCGGCCCAAACCGCCGGTTTAGGTTTGTCTCTTTAGGTTTGATATAAAAAAAACACTAAACCGACAGTTTGAACTGAACCAAACCGCCGGTTTTGGCATTTGTTTTAATTTTTTTTTAAAAAAAAACGTCCAAACCAACGCAAACCGCTAGCTGGTTTGGGTGTTGAGTGTTTTGCCCGCCAACGGCCATATGGCCTTGGAAGTGGATTTTTTTTAATAAAAAAATCTATCTAACATTAAATTCTACCCATTCCTAATTTCCTATAAATACTCAATCCCTCTTTCTCTAAATCTCAAACCATCTACATCTCATCTTTCTCAACTCTCCTCTCGTCTTTCTCGAATTCTATCTTTTGTAATCTCGTAATCTCATATTCTCTTAATGGCAAACCCAAGTGATCAATTCACCTCTTCTCAATTCTTCCTTGACACCCAAGAAAGTGAAACTCAAATGCCCGAAAATATTGAAATGTCACCATGAGGACATCTCCCCCACCAAAAGTGCTAACATCCGATATTTTTACAAAGCCTTATAAGAAGGGGAGCTGATGAACGAGTAATGTCAAGTTTCATGCAACTATTGTCCAAAGGTGTACAAGTGGAGGATCAAGGGTGGCTACGAGACCTAGCAAACGCACATGCAAAACGTCCATCCGGAGAAGCTAGGGATATCACGGGGACAACCACAATTGTCCCATGGGTTTGCATCTTCTTCCTCTCAATCTCCTTTATTTATGTATAACCATAGTGAAAAAAGTTTAGGATTAGCCGATGTTTTATGTTCTCATGCATTTCCATTTTCTTATTTTGAATATGAAGAAGTTAGAGCATATAACACTAAATATTTATAACCTTATTTTAAACCAACTTCTAGGAAAACTGTTTCTAAATTAGTAGTTAAATCTTACCTACAAAAGAAAGGGGAAAAAAAATCGACTTTGGCATCTTTTGAGCATCAAGTATCTATTTGTAATGATATTTGGAGTACACGATCGCAACAACATTTTTACATGGACATTATTTTACATTTTATTGATAACGATATGTTTTTGCATAAATATCACTGAATTTCGGCATTTCAATGCAAGACGTGATGCAACAAGCATTGCAAGCTTGATAAAAAACGGTTTTACAAGAATTTAATTTACAACATCGAGTTTTTACATATTCTTTTGATAATGCATCCGCAAACACCGCCACCGTAAACCATTTGGTCAAGGGGGCGGAAACATATTTGTGAACTCCTTATACTCATCAAAGATGTGCATGCCATATTTTAAACTTATGTGTTCAAGATGAACGTAAGATTTTAGAGAATATGCTAACTCCCATCACCAACGTTATTGATCATATTTGGCACAACTCCGATTTGAGAGAAAAAAGACATTTATGTTTAACTAATAATGTTCATCCAATTGTTTTTTCAAAAGACCTTGAAACTCGTTAGAACTCTACTTACAAATAACTTAGTGAAGTCGTTCGTTACAAAGTTTTTTTACAAGAGTTTTCTTCAATTCATGTTCCTTGGTCAATTCTTGATGATGAAAATGTTTGGAAAACTTGCACCGATATTTGTGATGTTTTAAAGGTTTTTAGTGATGCAACTAATGCCATGAGTTACGTTTATACTCCAACTTCTTGTAGATTTTTAGAGATAGCCGTAAACGTTTCCGAGACTTTTCTAAATTGTTTTGAAATACCAACCCTTGTAGATGCTATGTATGGAATGAATATTAAATGGCTTAAATATTACTTAGAATTTTCCATGACTTATCTTATAACCGCCGTTTTTGATCCTATACTTAAACTTGATGGTGTTTTCGATTTGTCGCATGCTTATTATGATTGTTTGTGTTTAGACTTAGTAGATGATAACATTAATATTTCTACCATTATGCAAAACATTAGTAACAAAATTAGAAGTTTTCTTAATAAATTTGAATGAAGTGCTAACTCTTCTTCTACCACACCTACTCCTTCTCCCTCTTCTTCTTCATTTTTTTTTTCAAAAGTACAACAAATTTTAGCCAAAAGAACAAAAACACTAAGACATTCATCATCAAATGCGAAATATCAAGATTATTTAAACACATGTTTTAGTTTTGATAGTGAATCTTTTGATATTTTGGATTGGTGGAAGAAACTAGCCCAAATATCCAACCTTAGTGAGAATTGTACAACAACTCGTGGCCGTGCCCGCAACAACAGTTGTCGTGGAGCAAACTTTTAATTAGCCAAGGCGGGACATATTCAGTTACAAGAGAACTCAATTGAAGCCTGAGAAGTTGGAGATGGAAGTTTGTATTCAAGATTGGATAAGAGCGGCGAAGCAAAAACAACGGAATGTCATGGTGTATGACTCCAAATCGGATACCAACTCCGAAGACGGCGGCACTACTTCCGAGTCCAAGGGTGAGGTAAGCGGGGTAAAAAAAACACTCGGAAATCCGAAAAAGGTAAGTCGAGGTGAGATAACTATGTGGGTTTTGATTCCTCTTAACCCTGAGAGGATACGTAGGCAACCAGAAAACCGTTTCAAACCCCTTTTTTTTTAAAAAAATATTCAATTCCGGTTTTTTTTTTAATAAAAAAAACGGCGCTAAATTGGCGGTTTGCCGGTTTTTGCTCACCCAGTTTGGGTAGTTATATATATATATAAAACATGTATTTGTTCAAGTAAAATTTATTTTGAATCAAGGGTTGTGATAAATTATTCAACTATATTCAAAATTGTTCGATTATATGCTCAATTGTTAACTATATTTGAAATTGTACTATAATTCAACAATATGATCAATTGTTCAACTAATCACAAAGTATTAATTTATATGTTAAAAATGTTGAACTAAACTTGAAATTGTTCAACCTTAAAAATTGGTTTGTGTTTTAGACAATTTCAAATATAGTCAAACAATTGATCATGTAGTTGAACGATTAATCATATAGTTAAACAACCTTGAATATAATTAAATATTTAATGTATTTAAAGCATGAAATAATGGAAAAAGTATTTCACTCATTTTCCTACACAATCTTTCTCAGCCGTTGGATATATAATTAAATATTTAATGCAGTAGTCGGCCGTTGGATATATAATGTTTGATCATATTGTTTAAGCATATAGGTATAACATATTATTTATGAATATACAATGTTTGATCATATTTATTTTGTAGAATTCATCATGTTTAAGCATATTGGGATAGTATGTAGTACTCAGCCGTTGGAATCTGGCTCCTTCAATGTATATGAGCTTTATCTGTACACTCTGACTCTGAATAAACACAGAAACTAACCTTGTTTGATTCCTTTGTTTAGTTCCAATATACATATAGACTTATTTACATATATCTAGTGGATCAACTGATCAACACAAGAAAATTGGGTTGATTACCCAAATCTCGTTTATAAAATATGGGACAATTATTCGAAAAAATATCCTGTCTTCGTGCTCTTTTAAGCAATGGCTTTTGTGGTGGGGTCACCAAACACTGTGGAAAATAATATAAACTAAAAAAAAATAAAATTAAAATATTACAAACGCCGTTGCCGGGGATCGAACCCGGGTCACCCGCGTGACAGGCGGGAATACTTACCACTATACTACAACGACTTTATTGTTGGTTTAACTACCCTTTTTCAGGAACAATAAAATCTATAATAATATTCACACTAATCAGATACCCTTTTTTAACATCTTACCGTAAAGTGATGTGATCATTCATGGATATTTCAACATTATTTATATATTATAATTCCAACACGAGCACATATTTAATACTGAAATATCATAGTTATCATAATTTAGATTCAATCTTCACAGCAAATGATTAATTTTTACGTACTATTTCCAATCAAGTCAAAAGATCAAAGATTATCCATCATAGGCAATGACGACCACTTTTTGTTCACATCAAATCTCAGCTATAATCTTGCCACTAATCACTCTCAGAACAATAATCAATTGTAAAGTTGTAATTACCACCGTTAAGATTCCATGACCTTTTTTCTTATCAAATTTTGATAACATTTTTTTTGATATATATGTTTATTAGTGTATACTCCTCATGCCCCTTTAGGTGCAAAATGCCTTCAAACCGGATAGTTTAATCGAAAATGAGTCAATTTTAGTTCAGGTCCTTAATAAGTCGGATAAATCCGAACCCGAGATTACGAGATCGAAAAAAATCAGATATTATTCCCATATATGACGTAACGCGAGCTGGATTTCATCGCACTTTCAAAGTCATACATTTTAGGTTCAAATCTTATGAAAAAAAAACATTTTATTCTCAACAAATTGAGTAGCATACTTCATTTTACAAACTAAAGAAAATTTTAACCAAAAAAAAAAAACAACCAAAAGAAAATCAAAGATTCAACATCTCACGAACAATCGTTTGATTTCAAAGAAATTAATTACAACCCCACATATCAAAAGAAGAAACAAACACCAAAAGTAAAAATTCACAAAAATAAATAATATAAAATTAATTAGCTGTTTCTGAAGGGGCCATTGGTTAGAGTCGTTCCAGATGAGATCTTGATACTATCCATATGTGTGCTCTCATACACCGGCAATCCACCACCACAGTACCCCAACTGACGATGATCATAGTTGATTTCCAACTCAAAAAGATCTGAACTCGAATCGCTATCGCCTCCATCGTCTTCTACAAACTTGCTGAATCCTTGTGATGAACTCCTATACACATGGCGCTCGAAATCCTTGGATGATCGTTTCTCCGACGACCCATTATGCTTTATAATTGAAACGTTGGTGTTCTTGTAAGGCTCGATTTGTGTGTTCTTGTTTAAGTAAAGAGGAGGAGTCCGAAAACCGGAGATACTCGGGCAAGATTCAATTGATTTGGTTTCGATATCGCTCATTGATGTCCTCTTTGTCCTCAAGGTAGGGTTGTTGGGTTTCCGGGATGCGAATGCGGATGAGAAGGAAGACGCGGTCGAACTCGCGGAGCTTCGGAAATGGCTGATGCTGCTTCTTCTCCTCATTCTTCTCCATGCACTAGGGCTTTCTTCTTCAACAAGCTCTTTGACTGATTGTGGGGAGGATTTTGATGCTTTCTTTTTCTTGGAGACTGCTTGGCTTATAAGTGAGTTGAAGAAGCTAGCTAGCTTTCCACCTGGAGAGCTGGGGTTTTTGTTCTTCTTTTTGTCTTTGTAGGTTGGATTTATGGTGTCTAAGAAGATGTTTTGGTGGTGGTTTTGTTTCATCATGGGTATGTCTAGGCTTACTCTTCCTAATTCTCTCCAATTTTGCCTAGTGGTTGTTGTGGCTAAGTTTGTCTTGTGGGATAGGGTTTTGCTGCGGTGGCCGGGATTTTCAATGGCCGTGGAGAAGTAACGCTCCGCTTCGAAGACGTCTAGCTCACCGGAATCGCTTCTCCGGTGACATGATTTTCGGCGAGTCTTGTCTACCCAAGGGAATCCTGCTGACATAGACATGGAGTTTGAGTTGTAGAGAGTTTTGTAGGTTTGTGTGTTTGAAGAGGATGATGGCAATTGACTTAGTTAAGGGGGAGAAATTGTCACATTATAGTAATCAAATGCAATGGTTTATATGAGGAGGAAATGTGGTAATGTAGATTTATAGTACTTGACAGATGGAATCACTTTTATCGGATAAAAAAAATATTTGGAATTTTGCAAATTTTAGATTACCATGTCAATCTCACTAATATTCGACGGTTTTAAAAAATTCATATTAAAAATAAATATTTCAAACAAATAAAATATTGTGAAATGGGTGATGGAACGGGTTAGATACGGTTAGACAAGTTAAAATTTATCGCCGACTCATAAACCGCAGCCATGACACATTCTAAGAATATTTTTAAATAAGATGGATTTAAAAATGCTTAAAATTCTTGAAAACCCCTTTGTAAAATGGTTATTTATCATCGTTGCAGGTATCAAACACGTACACAACCACTACACATAGTATGTTTAATTTCTTTTAACTTACTGTACATGTTTATCATTAAATTGTAGGCATGATAATGTTTGTTATGTCAACTTCATATTTTTTTTGAATCGTATTATTTTTATCAATAGTAGGATATTACTTACAATCATATTATTCGATTTATCCTCTATCCGATTAACGTAATGTTATCCGATACAATAGTTTGATCCTTACAACATGGTTTTAGACCAATAAATGAAAAGCATTTGAAATTGTTGAGCATATATTGATGTGTCATACAACTTAGATTAGAACTTGACCTTTGAAGTCATCTATTATGGGAAAGGCTACTCTACCAGCTAAGACAAAAGGCTGTGGGGTACAATTTTGGTGGGTGAAGACTCGAAGGACAAAAAGCTGTTAGGTACGTAGTGCAATGTGGGGAGATTTAAGCAAAGTATGTGTTGCTTCTCTTTGGATTCTCAGCTTCATCCAATGACCTTCAAATACTCTTCAGCTGCTCAACAGTACCATTTGTTTTATCCTTTATCCTTTATCCTTTATCCTTTTTACTGTTTAATTTAGTTGCTATCTTCGAGGATATCAAATGATGGAGAGATCGAGATTCTATTCATCAATTAGACTTTGGATTTAGGGTTGTTTTTAAATGAAAGTTGTTATGTTATATCATAATCTAATTGTGGTGTAATTTTTAATGGCATGTTTGGATTAATTAAGAATTATTCCGAAAAAATTTATATATTGTATATAAACTTTGCCCTCTATTCGACTAGTTATTGTCACGAGTGTTTGTTACAATGCCATCGAAGGTAATTCGAGTTACTCGTTTATCTATAATAGGACATCCATCTGGTTTTTCAATAGCGTGATAAAGGTGGAGGATGAGTGTATTTCTAATTAGATATTATATATAAACTGCGTCGGATCTACTAATACATAACTGATGCCGTACTGAGACTGCGCATCAAATAAATAAAATAAAATAATTGTGACGTTGACGCGTACGTAGTCTTAGTACGCGTAAATGTCAAAAGCTCATCAACACGTTTGGTACATATTGTCCAAAAACGTTACATTGAATACCTTGAATATTCATTTAAGGTTTGATGATGATCGCTTATTTCAACAACTTTTGCTCCTCTTAAATTATATTCAAAATCTCATCAACACGTTTGGTGAGAACAATTGATTACATGTTCATTAACTTTGAAAAGCTTAGCAGGAATTCCATTGATGATATAAAGGTTAAGAAATTTTCAATCTTGATCATTCCATTATGATGACTATTATGGTTACTTCTTTTAGGTTACGTTATATTCACGGTATTAGATCTACTAATATCAATTTGACGTATATTGATAGTGCAGGTCAGGTTTTGAAAAATAACTAAGGGGTCTGGTACCGACACATTACGTGTTAGATTGAGATCGAAATATAGTCGCAATACGCGTCAATTTCACATTAGTAAATCTAACGTTACGGACCAATCAAATCAATATATTTTATACTTTTGAGAGTCTTGATTTGTTAATTTTGTCATGTACACATTTCTAATGAGTTATATTTTAACACTTGTTGTACAATATTATTTAGGGTATTGAACCTAGTTGTTTTTGAAAAATCGAGAAATTATACCGGCTATGATTATATGATTATATATAGTTATATTAAATATATTTATAGAAAAAACTAATTGTGTGTGTTTACGTTTAACTAACCGGATCACTCGCCATCTAACATTAACCTTTCTATTGGTCGTGCATGAATATATTTTGTGTTATCGTCCAAGTGAGTGTTTTATGATAAACCAAGATTTTTTTAGAATGTAGTTTAGATTTTAGATTAACCTCTTTCGGTTATAAAATATTGTAGGCAATTTACCATAATTTAACTTAGAACTTAGCTTGATTATATATATATATATATATATATATATATTTATTGTACGGTAAGAGATTATGATGAATCATCTTCTAGAGACTCTTCAACCTAGAGCACCCTTTCGGGTGAGATCTTTCACCTGGGGAGTACTGATGATGACGAAACTTGCGGGTAGTCGTGTCCCAATACTGCGAGTTTATTGGCAACACAATTCTTCCCTGAAGACGTGACGGATCGTGACCTGACGAAAACTAGCCATAATGTTAGAAATATCCGAAATTATAAGATCAAGTTTTCCATGGGGGTTAGATCTTTGTTTAATAGAATTGATAAATTGTAAGGTTATCCCCTTCAACTTCAATTTTGTTAATTTCAAATCACATGCTCTAATTGAGCCTTCCCGAAACGCACATGCTTCAACATGAAAGACCGATATGTTTCCACATTGTTCATAACCAAGGGTAATGGTTGATGCATGTTGGTTTTTAAGGATAAATCTGAAGGCTAATATAGCCATCAATATTTAGTTTGATGAATTATTTTCGGGTATAATTCAAGGATATTCTAGAGTTTTTTACTGTTTTTAGGTGTTTTGATTTACTTTGTTTCTTCCTTTTGTTCGCTTCTTGTTAACCTTTATTTGAGATTAAACAATTAAATCAATATTTACTAATTTCTTATTATTAAATACACTTTGATTTTTAGCGAACCAAATACTCTACCAAGTAATAATTAATTTTACTAGTGGTTTATCGTCTAGTTTATTTCTTAAAAAAGTCTCTTAGAAAAATAAACATGTTGTAAATGTTAATTTAGCTTGATTGTTAAACTTGAGTTCTTACTAGTCTTATGTAATGTTTTATTTATTTATTTATATAGTTTTGTATGGTATTATTGAATTAAGATATATACTTTTATGTGTGTTCATTTCGTTATATAGAGCAAAAATTGTTAACTTAAAAGGGACTTTTCTCATACAAAATGGCTCAATACTTCATAGTAAGAATACTAAATTGATGACTATCACCAATATTAATTCTAGTGAAGCCTTAGAACCCGTTTATTTCTAATTCTGAAAATGAAAACGGAATAAAAACGAATCTAGTCTATGTGTTTACCTTGTTCATGAATTTTTTTGGAATCATTTCTTGTTGTATCAGGCAAAATGCATTTGTTTCCTCCGATTTGTATTCCTATAGGATATCAAAACTAATCAAATTTTATTCCATATATTTCAAACCACTAGGAATGCTTCTAAACAATTTCATGACAAAAAATATACGTATGGACTAAATTCGTTTTCATTACATTTCCGTTTCGGAGTTAAGAGAAAACGGGCCCTTAATTAAGTGGAAATATCTTCTTTTTTTTCTTCTCGAATAATAATGTAAGTTTCTCCAAATTAATATTTTGATTCGCCTTTTGTAACTTATCCATTATCTTTTGTAAATAACATGTAAACATTAAAAGGGTGTGAATAATATTTCAAAAACCCTAATTGGGTATAAATTTTATCATTTGCCAGTATTTTTTTAGAAAAAGTATGACTTATAGATGTTAATTTTTGGGTTGTTAAATAAACTGATCAAATGTACTAAACACATAACCGATATGCACTGGAATTGTGCCTAAATAAAATTAAAAAAGTTCTATTTGATTTTTTAAAAAAATTTAAAAATTTACAAATATAAACCCACTCTAATACAGATAGTTTCTGTGTCCATCAGCCTTATGCTAATAATACAACGCCGTGTATTTAACAGTCTATATGTTTGTTTTGTACATAAAGCTTTAAACCACTCAAATAGCGACAAAAAATAATGAAAGTTTGGACTACGACGAGAAAACTACTATGCAAGTGTGCAGCGCGCACGTGAAATGCACGTGCGTGATATGTAAGGTATTGCAACTCAATATTATCCTTGTTAAGTTTAGGGTTACACCTATGTACATGCATAACCAGATAACCTTAGCTACAATTGTGATGTTTTGTATGTCTACGAAAAAGATATTGAAAGATAATGTTACATTGGCCTCTAATTACACATAATTCTTACATCCTATATTCCTATGGTTCTCTTCTCTTGTCCTGTCACCACTTCACAAATGCAACTCTATGATATGTCACTCTCCCAATACATTATTTGTTGTCAAGTCCTTTATAAAATTTGGGTTTTTATCACTTCGTTTAGATATTGAAAATCAAATGACATAAAAATGAGAATTCATTTCATGTTACATCATTTTCATACAAGTTTACTAATATTAAGTTATTGCCTTTTTCCAGGCCAGCCTACCACTGGGTTTGCACTAATTACACTAGAGTTATAAATGTGTTTTACAACTCAATCATATGCAAACCCTACCATCAATTACATTTCCAAAAAAAAACCTACCATCAATTAAACAAGTAAAGATCCATTCGAAATGTCTAAGAATCATTTTCGACAACGGAATATTAACGGATCAATAATAATCATGTTTGTTTAGCGAATAGAATGCAATTTTAAAGCTCTTTTAACACATGAAAGTAACATAATCACTTTCATTTCATTTCCTTTTCCTTAATCGTTTTCATTCCATCTTTCTAACCAAACGGACACTTAAGGAGAAATAAATAAAATGAAAATAGTTACGTTACTTTCGTGCATGTGTTAAAATACTTCTAACATTCCATTTTACTCACTAAACAAACATAATCTTTAATTGATTCGAAATCATTCCGTTTCTAAAAATGATTCTTAACAATTTCAAGCAGATCTTAAAATTATTTCGCAACAAGTATATCACATGATTATTTCGCAACAAGTATATCACATGATTTTTGGTAAATCAACGGACGGTTCAAATAATGGGGTTTACAACAACACATTTATTTGTATGATGCATCACATATAAGAAATAAAACATATAAGTCTAAGTCTAATGATTTTACATCCTAAAATGAAACGAGGAGTTTACGAGCTTATATATCATACTAGTTTGTTTATAATTGTGAGATGTTCTTGTTTTCACATCTTCTATCAAGTACAATCATCAAATTTAATTGACATTTGAATACATGTTTTAAGAGAGACTGACTATCTGACGAGATTAATATTTTATTCAGGTCCACATTCAATGTTTCAAGGAAAACAAATTAATGATAAAATAAGTAGTTCATCCAATATTATATATCGGTCTAGGTCTAGGCGTTTGTTTATTTTGATAATAAAGAGAGGAACCTTTTCTCGCATAAAACGCTTTTATATTTAAATGAAGAACTAAGTACGAAAAGTACGAGAAAATCTAACTCACTGTAAATCAAGTAAAATAAGAGGACGAGTACTTAAAAGGAAGAGTCAAGAACATACAACACAAGATCAAGTGAGTATGTAAAATTGACAAGCGAGTTGTCACCTTATGTCTATAATCAATCGTGTGATATATTTATATTCATAGATCTCTCACACAAAATTATGTATTTACAATGACATGAGTTTTGTGCATAAAGATGACAACTAACATCTTTCATTTTTTACATAAGTTTTTTTTTTTAATAATCAATTTGAAGATTATATATGTTATCTTGCCGACACCTTTGCCATAGCTATTAAAATGAAATAATAATTTGGATATACAAATAACAAACTCATTTTGTAGGAACAATTTATATTGTTAACATGCAGACTTGTCGAAAATTGCAACTTTGTAAAAAATGTGGGCTGTTGACGTTATTAGTCAAGTCGAGGCATTCTTTTTACCGTTACACATCAACTCATATGGGCCAATAAAATGTAGGAGAAAATTAAAAAAAATTGAGATCATATTTATAACGGTTCGTCTAGACTATGTTCATTTTAAAGAAATTTTATTTTTGAGTTTAGATTATTAATTAATTAACAATTCGATAATAGGGAGAACGATATAGTATATAATAATGAAAATTCTAAAGATAATATTTGACGCCCAAAAGTCATACTGTCAAATAATAAAAAAAATCAATAGACCTAAACTACATAGATATTATATTGTCGGTAAGATTCCGTTCCGAACAGAGGGTTCTTGTTGTTCTGAACCGAGGGTATAACACACTCCACAAAATACTTAAGATATAGGAGACTTTGTCCCTCTCGACCACTAATAGACTTTATAATGTATAATATTTAAGACATTTAAATACAAATAAGACCGATCTAAAATTGTTATAATGTCACTTATGAGATAAAGTATAAGTTATTAAGTTAGGGTAGTTAAGAAGAAGTCTTTTGAAACCTTCACCGGTACAAATTAATCGACCTTAAAGGTTGGTCTGTCCTGATGAACGTTTTAAGTGAGTAATCAAAATGTAAATCATGTAAAGAAGCGATACAAAACGCAAGCTCCAGCCGTCGATTCAAGTATAGGCGAGGAAAGGTTGGCATGACGGCATACGTATATAATGTGCACATATAACGATGTATCGATGATATCTTAAAGACTTGAAGATATGTGTAAGGCCCACGAAGAGATAAGAGGTGAGTTAAGATTGTCTTAGCTTTAGTTAGGGTTGGGAGATGAGAATGCGTTATTAGTCGCCCTCCAAACTCCAAAGATGTGATCATAATTCATGATAGAAGAGAGACTTGTTGCTTTCTTTTACTATGCACCATGCATTCTCATTTTATGGGTTCCTTTCCAAAGTGAGATTACAAATGTATAGGACCAAGTGGGCTCCTTATGGGCTCAAATGATCAGCTTAAGGGCCCGTTTGGTTTATACTCCGGAAACGGAAACGGAATGGAAACGAATCTAGTCCATACGTACACCCTTGTTCATGAAGTTGTTGGGAATCATTCCTTGTGGTTTGAACTAATTGTAGTAGAATTTGATTAGTTTTAATACCGTATAGGGTAACAAAGTAGGGAGAAGCAAGTGCATTTTGAATGAAGCCAACCAGAATGATTCCATGAACAAGGTACATATGTGGACTAGATCCGTTTCCATTCCGTTTCCGTTTCCAGAGTTACAACTAAACGGGGGTAAATGTGTCTCCTTCTGCTCTTTGTCTTGCCAAATATAAGACATGCATCTCAATAATTTATTTCTGACTTTTTATCTGCCTAATTAGTGCAGAAATTCAGAAAAGTAGTGGTGTATGAGGATGGATGGGCAAGGAAAAAAATGGAGGATATATATATATCATCAAGTAAAAATCTTTCTTACGGTATTCGATCTGATAAAAAATGGATGTCCCAAATTATTTTTTGTTAATGGGTTAGTTCACAGTCCTCCCTCCCTAAGTTAAACCTAGCTCTTGTAGGTAAACTTAGCTGGAGATTTGTGAAGGAGGAAGGGTCTCTTTGGGTTGAGGTTTTGAAAAGTAAGTATGTCAATAGAGGTAACCAAACTAGAACCCCTTCTTCACATGTTTGGACCAGTATATGCAAAGGGATGAATAGTGTCCTGTTAGGAGGGACGAGATGGGTTTTGGGAGATGGCAATGGTATAAGATTCTGGACAGAACCATGGATTCAACAACATTGTCTTCTTGAGGAAGCTCAGGAAATGGTTGATAGTTCGAATTTGGACAGAAGAGTACGAGAGTATTGGAGCGACGATACAAGTTGGAAATGGGATATTTTCTCCAGTTCTTTAACCACCCAATCTCTCATGAAGATGACAGCATGCAGACCATCACAAACTCTCAGAGATGAACTAAGTTGGAGCTTTTCAAAGGATGGTAACTATTCTGTGTCATCAGCATATGGTTTTCTGACTGAAGCAAACGTAGACAATAATCTAGATGTGTCTATATACTCCTGGGTGTGGAAATTAAAATGTCCAGAGAGGGTGAGGATGTTTATCTGGAAATGCATTAGAGGAGGAATTTTGGTTAACGAAAAAAGAGTAAGGAGACACATTGCGTCGGATGATACGTGCAGCCTTTGCCAGAGTAATTCCGAGTCCTTTCTACATCTCTTCAGAGATTGCAGAGTGGTGAAACGGACATGGATTGAGTTGGGTGCCCATACTCGATGCATAGATTTCTTTAACCAAGCAGCTGCGAGTTGGATACGAGGTAATATTTCCAACCCTAATTTTTTTGATTCTTATATTATGTGGAGAGACATTTTTGCTACAGTTTTATGGTGGACTTAGAAGTGGAGAAACGATCACGTTTTCAGTCGAGGGGAATGGAGAGGCAACCGTGTGGAGCTAGTGGTAAGTCAAACTAAAGATTACCTAAGGGCTTGGAATACCAGAAATGAAACTAGGGATACGCCTTCTAGATTAATCGTCCAAGTTGCGTGGGAACCACCGACTCGAGAAAGTATTAAAAGCAATACGGATGGATCGGTACAAAGGGATGGAACGGCAGCTGCTGCTGGGATCTTCAGAAATAGTCTAGGAGAATGGAAACGTGGGTTTGTGGCTAATCTGGGAATATGTACGGTTTCCATGGCGGAATTATGGGGAGTTGTACATGGTCTCCAGATTGCATGGGACTGTGGTTATCGAGAAGTTATTCTGAAAACGGATTCACTTCTCGTAAATAACATAGTTCACAAATCTCTCCCACGGAGTCATCCTCTCAGTAGTCTGACAACTTTATGTCAAGACTTGATTCAAAGAAGTTGGATTATCCAACTTCGACATATCTACCGCGAAGCCAATCGCGCGGCGGATTATTTAGCTAATCTTGCTTTTTCTTATAACATTGGTTTGAATGTATTGCTTGACCCTCCCGAGGGTATAAAGGATATTATTTATGATGATGTAAGGGGCCGGGCTATCCCCAGAGTGCGGATCACTTAGCCTTTTTTCTTATCAATAAAGCGTAACTAGATGCGCGGAGGCACCGATCCTCCTTCACCTAAAAAAAACAGTCCTCCCTCCCAATATATTACCAATTTGAATTATTAAACGGAACTTCTAAGTACACGGCGGAAAAATTAACAATTGCACGACGCTTACGGTTTCCGGAACCGTCACGGTTTCGGAAACCGTAAGCGTGAAATTTTTTTCACGGTCACGGTTCCGGAACCGTAACCGTGGATAGATTTACTTTATAAATTTTATAAATATAAGGGAAAAATATAAAAAAATATTTTAAAATCCCCCCCCATTTTTACCACGGTCACGGTTCCCGGAACCGTGACGGTTCCGGAAACCGTAAACGTCGTGTATTTGTGAATTATTCCGCCGTGCATTTAAAATCGCCCTTATTAAAACTTTGTAATTTGTACTAAATGTAATATATAATTGTGAAAACGATTGTGGTTATGTAACATTTTCATAGGCTTGCTTTATTAATAGATAATGATCGTGAGCTTATGTTAACGATTGGTACGGAAGGGAGTGGGATATTTTTTTTTGTTTTGTTGTGTAACGAACGTTAGTCAATGTTAACCATCGTTACTGTAGGGAGTGAGAAAAAAAATCACTTGTAACGATCGTTAGGGTTAATAATCGTTAAAAAAAAAAAATTCCACTTGTTACGATCATTAGCATAGGCTAACGATTGTTACAAGTGATTTTTTTTGTAGCGATCGTTACGTGTGGGAAAAAAACAAACTAACGATCGTTACCTTCGAAAAACTTTACGAATATTTGTTAAACAATAGTTAGCTTTCATCCATATCCTATAGGAGTTAGAGCTAACTTGTTCTCGCTTTATACGGCAATCAAGCAATGAGTAAGGAAAAAGATATAGTCAAGGGGAACAAATGAGAGAAAAGATTTATCAACATTTTTTTTTGAGTTCTTCCCTCCGCAAGCGCTTGGGCGCTTACAAAGTTGATCCTGCTCAAATGCTTTCTGATTAGAGTTTGAAACAATCAACACCGGATAGACAGGATCGTTCCAGTCCAAAGTTTTTTAAAATTTTGTCCACCGGTCTGGACCGGGACCGAAAATTATGGTCCAAACCGGACGCACAACCCTACTATCCTAAACCAACATTAAAGGTTTAATTCTATTTTCATGAATACAATTTTATTTATTGAAAGTTTATATATCGTTTATAATGTTACGTTTCACATCTATAAACACTTACAAGCTTGATCTTATAATGTTACGTATCTTGAACACTTATTTATTAATCAAACGATTGTTAGAAGTGTCTATTCCAGCCGTAAGAAAGAATCTCACTTAAGCTTGATCTTATATATATAGAGAGGTCGTTTCCGGTGTGGAGGGTGCTTGTAGAGAGGAGTGAGGAGGGATGTGAACCTACGATTAAACTAGATACAAGAGATGTAGTTATGTTAGAAAATAAAAAGTAAAAAAAGACCCGGCGCTACTCCTAAAAAGATAAATGTTGAACTGTGCCCTTGTCTTCTTCCTTCTTTCAAGTTTCGCGACCATGTATTTTTCCTTCTCTCCAGATCTTTCAAAGTAAATCGAATCAATCGATGATTATGGAATCACCTTTCTTCTTTCTCTCTCCGGTTTTTTCAAAGTGAATTGAATCAATCGGCGGTTATTGAATCACGTCCTCTTGTCTTATTCCTTCTTTCCAGTTCTGTAGGATCTGAACACGGATCCTCCCTTATAGGATCTGAACTTTTCTCATTCATCTAGCCTATGAATCCTCCCTTATAGGATCTGAAATTTTCTCCTTTATCCATCCTATGAATTCATGAACTCTTACAATACTAAAATCCTCTTTCATGATGTTATAACTAGGATTATAGACACATCATAAACGTTTCGTAATGAATTTGAGTCCTTCACCATTGGTAAAAAAAAGATATACGATATATGCTCGATAAAATGGCTCAATGAAATTGCGAGTTCAAAAAATCATATTGTAAGAAAACAAACATATTGTATATGGAAAATGAACATAATACATATGAAAAATAAACTCGATACAACTCAATAGTATATTACATTAACTTGTTTCCATTATGAGTGACATATATGAACAATGAATATAGTTTTATAGTTTGTATTAAAACGAACATAATGTATAGGAACAATGAACTCAGTGTAATTGATAACTGAACTCAATGTCACACAAAAATATGAATCGAGTATTATATATTAACACTTGGTTTCACATTTTTATGTTTCAATATTACAAATTTGCAACAAATGACTGCATATTTATAGAAAAAATGAACAAAAGTTAACAACAATTGAACTTAGTGCCCACAAAAAATAACTATAACAATTCTCCCTTGTACCTAGAACTAACCGACTTCTAAAATTTGTTTTAATCACGATGGTTAAGTTGTGTTGATCTTGTAACTCACAACCAGGTCTCTTTCCTCCTCCCTTTTCTGCTCACTCGTAGGGGTCTAGACCCCACAAAGGAGGAGGGAGTTGTAACAAAAAAACCTGCCCGCTCTGCCCGACTTTTCAACCATTCGATCAAAACACTCTCTTTGCTCGAGCTTCAAGGGCCCACCCGTTGTCCGCCGTGTGCATTCACTCTTTTTCTCTCAGTCGAGCGCTCCGACGCCTCTCTGTTGCTGGAGCTCCCACAGTATGGATAAGGTAAACGCCTCTCTGTTGTACTTGGTGTCCGTTTCCTACGTATGTATAAATATATGCTTTATTATAAACCATTGCGGTAGCAGCTTGGTGGCAAACAAATTTACAAAAATTAAACGCAAATAAAAATTCCTGGACCTTGTACGTCTGTTAGATTACAGGCCCAGTCCATTGGACCTCTTGTCGGACTTATCTCATATTTGTCAGTTCATTTTGTATTTGTCTATATAAACATTGCCCAATCAATAATACAAGCAAGCTTTCAGTTCACAAATCTTTTCATGGTATCAGAGCGACTTTCCTCTGACCTACGCTTCCGCCAAATAAAACCCTAAAACCTATTCAAAACGTCAAGGCATGCTATCTTCAAGCAAGCCTCGGGTGGCTTCGGCTGCTGTTACTGGAACGCCAGGTTATGCTAACTCCGCTCCTGTCGCTCCCTTGTCATCTCAAGATCGTCAGACCATGGGCTCTGAAATTAATGATGCTCAATGGAACACAATCTTATCAGCCTTGAATTCTTATCGTTCTCATTCGACTCACGATACAAATTCAGGTATATTATCCCTACCTTGGATCTTGGATTCTGGTGCTTCTTTTCATATGACAGGAGACCGCTCACTGTTGTCCTCAATCAAACCGGTAAACAAATGTCGGATCAAACTTCCGAATGGAGTTTTAGTTTCTGCTGGTCACGCGGAACCCTTCGGTTGAATGCCTCTCTTTTCCTACCTCGAGTATTATTTGTTCCAGGATTAGATTGCCATCTTTTATCTGTGAATCAGTTAACTGTGAATTTGAATTGTGTTTTTATGATGACTAATAAACTTTGCGTAATCAACTAACCGTGGATTTGAATTGTGTTTTTATGATGACTAATAAACTTTGCGTAATCAGTTAACCGTGGACATTGACGGGACATTTGTCTTCTTCCTTCTTAGTTGTCCGTCGTCATCCGTAAGCTTCTCTTTCTGGCCATTGTCTCCAATTCCAGCAGGTTCCATTCCACGGACACCAACGATTATTGGAATTGTATATTTGATGATTGGAATTGTATATTTGATAATAAGTTTGGATGTAAATTTAAAAAATTTGCGTTTTCTTCCTTCGTAGGCTTTAAGTTCTTGATACCGAGCTTGAAGTATAACGTCTGTTTTTTGGCTCTCGATAACAGAAATACCACGGCCATTTCGCTTTTGACAAGATGTCATAGATGGTTGAGATGAATCGACGGAGCACGGGTAGAAAGGGACAAACCACGATCCGGAGGAGATGGTCAACGAAAGAGATGAGATGGATCACAACTTGGGGATTAAGTACGTAACGGTCATGTAATAAAGTGACCATTTGTTAAAAATTCTTCCTCCATGCTCACCTCCGACCGTCTTGAACCAAAACATAAGAGAGTTTTCTCTAAACAACTTTTTGTGGGATTATATCCAATCTTTGCATTTTTTCATTAGGAATTTAATAGAAAAAGCTTATTTTCTCCTTTTTACTTTTAGGTTATCTCATAGCCGGTTATAGTTAGAGATTGAGTTTGATAAATTTTGATAACGTACAACCGCTAGGGGACGATGTTAAAATCCTTCTATAAATGTGGCGTTTTGCCAATATTTTAATTATTTAATTTTCATTCGAAAGTTACCGATGTATGATCAATATATATATGACCGTTTAACCTGTTCCTGAAGCTGGAAAATTCCAAAAATCCAAACTCAACTCAACATTGGTTTATACCTCTATAAATGGAACATAACAACCTTAAGAATATAAACATATTACTCAGATTTGGGACTCTTGTAAGGTAGGAACTACAAGAAGGGATGGGAATCACATCGTGATTCAAGGAGAAGGACATGAAGAAAGAGGACGGGATTGACACTTGTGCGCAGGTTATTCAAAGCTTGTGAAGCTGTGATTTCTTGGAGCTATTGAGGGAGGAAGGATGACACTCGGTTTGTTTCCATGGTGAAAGCAAACATCAAAAAGCAAGGTGACCTTGGTAGCAGCTCGTGTTGGACAAAGGTATGACCGTGCCCCTCTTATGATGCTTGAGTGCTTAGGCTGGACTGGAACGAGGGAGGAAATGATGTTGAGGCTTGTGATGCAACGGAGGGGAGGATATATGCTCGTCTTTGATGTTGTACGACAAGGGATCGAGCAAATGCAGTCCGGCTCGTCTCACTCGTGCCCAGGAAGAGAGAGAGTCGTTTGCTTAGGCTTGAAGAGGGCTCGGTTGATGTTGCTTGGAGAAGAAGAAACCGAGCTGCTCGTCCAGGCTTCACAAGGAGCGGCAAAAATGCGTCTCTTGCTGCTGTTGTAATTTGTCCAGAGATAGGTCTACTTGGAGGAAAAAAATGAGTAGTTGGAGACCCACTATTCGAGGTGTCAAAATTTTTTTTTCTAACTTTTTTTTTATTTTTTATTTTTATTTATATAAAGGAAAGCGGTTCGATGCACTATACGACATGTCGTCTAATGGATCGAAAGGGCGAAAGAAATTGCACCGTCATGAAGAACTAAAACAAAGAAAAACACGACAATACAACAAGTAGACCCGAAAGCAGCGAGATCTTCAAGGGAAAGAGAGCGAGCAAACCACCGGAGAGCGTAGAGTATAATGTCTGTCGTCGAAGCTAGGAAGTGCACAGGACGGGAGCTTGGGGAACAACGGTGGACACTTCATATTTGGACTCGAGGCAAAGCCTTCAAGAATCGATCACAAATCCACCACCCCTCCAAGACAAACAATTCGGACGATCACCAACAAAAATTGAAAACTCGGAATAAATCACTACACAACGGAACACTTGACAAGTACAAGTGAGTATCTTTGAAAAAGAGGTTGAAGAGAGGCACGAGATATTCCTAAAACGGAAGCTTGTTGATAATCATAAATCCGGTGAGATAAGATTTTGGATAGGCATAAATCCATTTTTGTTTAATTTCACATTTTTTATATAATTAAAAAACAGATGAAGAAAAAACTAACAAAAAATGATAAAATGTACGAGCTTAAACAAAAACAGGCCATAATGTAAAAAAGGTAGTTTAGGTTGGTACACTATATTTTTTTTAAATTTAAATTGTAACCTTGTCTTTAGAGATGAATGAGAGTGCAGTAGGGAGTTTGATGAGGAGAAGGAGTATATGTCACGAGTGCCTTATGCTAGTGCAGTAGGATGTTTGATGTATGCTATGGTCTGCACAAGACTAAATCTGGCTTAAGCTGTTAGTGTCGTAAGCAAGTTCATGGGACAACCAAGAAAAGAACACTAGCAAGCTGTTAAGAGGATATTTCGGTACCTTAGAGGTACATTTGACATTAGGATCATTTTTGGGAATGATACACAGTGTTTGGTCACATGGTACTCTGATTCTGTTGATGCAGGAAATGTTGATACCAACAGATCTTTGACCGGTTATGTTTTCACTCTTGGGGGTTCCATTGTGAGTTGGAAGACAACCTTACAACCCGCGATTACTTTGTATATTATAGAGGTAGAGTTCATGGCATTAACAAAAGCATCTAAAGAGGGAATTTGATTGAAGGGATTTGTTAGTGATCTAGGTATTATCACGATCAAGATATTGTATATTGTGACAATTTGAGTGCAATTAATTTTGGCCAAGGATCAGGTTCATCATGAGAGGACTAAACATATTAAGGTCAAGTATCATTTATTGAGAAGTGAGAAGATGATCTGGTTGAAGAAAAAAGGGACCGTTGATAATCCTGCTGATATGTTCATCAAGCCGGTACCTCGCAACAAGTTCCAACATTGTTTGGATTTGTTAAATGTCAGAAGTTGTTGAGTGCCCAAGGGGCACATCTAGATAGAGAGAGGAGTTGGTCTGGGCATTTGATTAATGCATCTGGTATGGACATTAACTAATACATCTGGTATGAGCATTAACTAATGCACGTGGGATTTTTGTGAGGATTCGGGCATTGACTAATGCAATCTGGTATGTCTGAGGATTCGGGCATTGACTAATGCAATATGGTATATTTGTGAGAATTTAAGTCAAGGTGGAGATTTGTTGAATATGCCTTGAATTGAGCTTTTTTGTTTGGGCCTTTTTTTTTGTTTGGCCCAATCTTATACTTACCTGCCAAGTAGAAAACCTGCCAAGTATAAGTCTGCCATAAATCTACGGTTTTGTTCCTATATATATTGTAGGTTCCCTTAGTCTCCTATTATCTGAAAATCCTCTAACCTGTCTGGTATAACTTAGTTACCATATGTTTATCCTCTCATATGTACTCTGAAATTCCTCAATAAAATCTCTCTAAAAGTGGAGGTAGTCTTTATTGGGTGAATCACTATCAACCCGTGTGTTGTCTTTCTTGTTTGTTGAATTATTTTCGGAGCACAACATACTACATAATTCTTAACGGTAATATAGGTGGTGTACAAATATTTTAGCTGACAATCGGGCCTTGTATATTGTTTTGCAACATCTAAATTCAATTGAGAGCTTATCAAAGACACTATATTTTATAAGCTCTTAATTGAATTGAGGCAAATAGTTTTTATGGTGAAGAGGGGAGGGAAACTTCCCGTACTATAAGAAAAGAGTGAGTTATAAACGAGCCAGGCGAGGAAAGCAAACCCTATGAGTATCGTGTAAAAACACAACAATGGAACAACTAGGAGCTAGGGTTAATGAGCGTGTGCACCCCGATATTAAGAGACAAGGCGTAGTTAGCCAGCGAGACCAGAACACTCTATATCATTCCCTTGAAGATATGACCAAATAAGACAGATCAAACCCCGTAATAATAAGCCTTGACAACAAGTAACAAAACTAGCAAGAGGACGAGAGTGTTGAACAACCTTAGTGATATATTGTATAACAATACTGGAATCGATCTCAGCTAGAACCTATCGCTGCCCACTATTCCAAGCTGTCAAGAATATTGGTATGACTCGTATGACAAGGCGGGGAAATAGTGTGTCTCCTAAATGAATTTTTGTATTTATTCAAACCAATCATTGTTGGACCTAGAATGCAACATATATGGCTAGCTATTATGATTAAGTTAAAAATAATGATATGACAAGGTTATCTCGGAATGCATGTATTTCACTGAATTTCCCCATCATTTTTTGAAACCGAGGGGGTTTACGTGTTATGATTTGGAGAAGAATTACAATGAGATTAGGTGCTTAGTGAAGCTGATACATTTGAGAAAAAGATGCAAAAAAGAGTAGTAACGAGAGATGCTAGTAGGAGGTCATGGGATAGCAAAGCTAGATGATATGGAGATAGCTCATCCATTGTTTGCTAGTTGGTGAGTGATTGGTCCATTTCGAAGAGGCAAGTAGCTTGATATGAGCCATAATCTTGTGAGCATTGGTGACCGGGTTGATGGTGGTGTGGTTGAAGATGAGATCATTACGGCTTCTCCATGTGAAGTAGATGAATGTGGTGAAGGTGGCTGCATAGAGTTGAGATTATTGGAAGTTGTGATTATTGGAAGTTCCGAGCCATTCAAGCCAACCTATGATAGTTTGGTGTCTTGGGGAAATGAGGAGCCATTTGAGGATGATATCAAGAGTTGTTTTTGAAGTGGGACAATGCAGGATGATGTGATCCTCCGTTTCATCACTAAGGTTGCAAACGGGGCAAAGCTTGGTGTTGGTGCTCCCCCAATTGAAGCGTTTAGTGTTGGTTGGTAACTTGCCGAGGGCAGCAAGCCACGAGATGAAGCTGCAACGAGGGGGGTTGAGTTTACCCCAAATGGTGACGTTCCAGGGAAGGAGAGGGCCTTCGGTTCTGAGAAGATTGTAGATGTCTTTGCTTTGGTACTTATGGTTGGTGCTGGTCATTAAAGCTTTGAGATGAGTAGCTGTTCCTTTGGTTAGAAGCTTGTCCCGAACCTGGAGGATGGAACGCCACGAAGCACTGTGGGAGGGGGAGGCAGTAGCATTCCAGATGGTGCAATTCTTGAGTAGGTTGGCGTGGATCCATTGGCACCATAAACTTGAGTTGTCATCATTGTGGTTGTCCAGTTCGTAGATGAGTTTAGCAATGCTGGTTGTGTTCCATAAGAGCATGTCCTTCAAGCCTAGGCCGCCTTCGTTCCATGGTCTGCAGACTTTGTTCCAAGCTACCAAGCTCTTCTTAGTACTGGGTGATCCTGACCATAAAAAGGAGCGTAGGAGTGTCTTGATTGTACCTGCAATAGAGATTGGGAGAAGAAGAACATTGCACCAATAATTTTGTATACCAAAGAGTATTGATCTTATGAGTTGAAGACGCCCTGCGTACGTGAGGTTTTTAGAGTTCCAAGAGGAGATTTTTGTGGTGATTTTATGTATAAGAGGGGAGTAATCAGAGCGTTTGAGTTTGCTGGATCCAAGGGGGAGACCGAGGTAGGTTACTGGGAGCTTTCCTATGGTAAACCCGTTGGCCAACGCGATGGAGGTTTGGTCCTGGTTCATGATTCCACCAAAAAAAATGGCAGACTTATCCCAGTTAGTTTCAAGGCCTGAGGAGGATGTGAAGTCTTCAATCCCGCTCTTAAGGATGTGTACCGAGGTTGGGTCGGCTCTACAAAAGAGAAGCAGGTCATCGGCAAAGATGAGGTGGGTGGTGCGGGTTTGGCTGCATTTGGGGTGGTAGTTGAAGTCGGGATTGGAGGTTTTCTCATGAAGGATTCGCGAGAGATACTCCATGGCGATTGTGAAGAGATAGGGGGATAGAGGGCATCCTTGCCTAAGTCCTTTGGTACCTCGGAAGAAGCCTTCGTAATAACCATTAACATTGATGGAGTAAGAGGCTGAGGTTATGCATGCTTTGATCCAAGCAATAAACGTTCCATTGAAGCCAAGACTCCGAAGCAGATCAAGAATGAATTTATGATCAACATAGTCGAAGGCCTTTCGAAGATCAATTTTTATTGTACACCTGGGGGAGATGGAAGTTCTATTGTAGTGCTTGAGGAGCTCGTGACTAAGAAGAGAGTTGTGCCTGATAGATCGACCTTTAATGAATGCGCCTTGTTGCGTTCCTATGATGTGAGAGAGAACATCTTTGAGTCTATTTGCGATGATCTTGGCAATCACCTTATAGATTGTGTTGCAGCAGGAGATAGGTCGATAATCATTTGTTTTGGTGGGATTGGGGATTTTTGGTATGAGGGAGATTGTGGTATGGTTGAACTGTTTTAGCAATTTTTTGGAAGCAAAGAAGTCTTTAACGGCCTTGGTGAGGTCTGGACCGGTGATTTCCCAAGATTGCTTGAAGAAGTACGCATTGAATCCATCAGGTCCAAGAGCCTTGTTGTCACCAAGGTCGAAGAGAGCGTCTTTGATCTCTTTATCCGTGACAAGTCTGCAAAGGTTGAGAGCTTTAGAGTGATCCAGGATGTGCCCAGAATTCATAACGGACGGGTTAATGGTCTTGGGAGCAATGTTGTGGTTGTGAATCTTCGAGAAGTGAGTGATAAAAGCATTGGCAATGTCCTGATGAGAGGTCAGCGTGACTCCAGAGTCATCAGTTATAGAGCAGATTCTTGCATTACATCTTTTTTCCTTGATCTTACGGGGAAAAAAAGGAGCTGCAGCTATCATCGTACTTGATCCAGTCAAGTTTTGCAAGTTGAGAGTACATGGCTTTTTGGTTGGCTAGGTGCGAAGTGAGTTCGTTAATTACTTGGCTCTCTTGCAGCTGGAGAGAGTTGTCGTTTGGTTTGGTACGAAGCTCAGTTTGGACTTGGTCCAGGAAAGATCTTAGATTGTCAATCTCAAAGAAGGTCTTTTCTATGGATAGGCTTTTGTATTTTTTGAACTTATTCTTGAGAGACTTGAGGTTGCTAGCAAGATTGAACATATAGTTGCTTGGGAGATCTATGTTCCAGTTGTTCTTGACGGTGTTGAGAAATGATTCATGGAGACACCATGCGTTGTTGAACCGAAATGGCTTGTTGAGAGTGGGCTTTGGTGAAGAGGTGTAGAGGATGGAGGGGGAATGATCTGAGATTCCTGGGTTGGGGTAGGTAGCTGAGGCTCGTGGGTAAGAAGATTCCCAGCAATTGTTGTTAATGATTCGGTCGAGCTTGCACCAAGTCCTAGTGCCGTCGGTTCTTTTGTTATTCCATGTGAAATAACAACCCGAGGAGCCATGGTCCATTAGTGAGGCTTGGGACATAAAGTCATTCAATTCGGAACCCACTTGAGAAGGATGCCGGTGAGATCATTAAACTTTTCGGCGGGAGAGCGAACCACATTGAAATCACCGAGGATGACCCAAGGGATAGTAGCTGGGGGGGGGGGGGGGGGGGGGGGGGCGGTGAGGGAGATGATGGTTTTCCAGAGATTGTTTCTTTTATCATCGAAGTTGGAGGCATAGATGAATGATGCATTGAAGGAGGAGTGTGGTTAAGATTGGAGATTTGTGTGTGGATGAGTTGGTCAGTGAAAATGATGGGGTTGACGTTTATAGTGGATGGATTCCACCAAAGCCAGATGCGACAGTTGTGGTGGTAGTGTATGTTGGAGGTATGTTTCCAATTAGGGATCAGGGAGTTGCCCTAGATTGGTGAGTTTGGATTGAGTGAGACGAGTTTCAAGGATGGCAATTAGGTCAAGGTTGAAGGTCTTAACAAGTGATCTTATGGAGGCTTGTTTTGGAGATGATCCAATACCTCGGATATTCCAGCTAGCTATGGTGATGCTATTCATTGGGAGATGTGTTGGTGAGGGAGGGTGGACACTTGTCCTGGGGTAAGGTAGCACTATGGGTGGTGCTATGAGTTGTATGACTCGGGGGGCGGAGGTTTGCATTAGATGCCTTGGGGGGTTGATCATTTTCATCAGTTACCTTGATGGGAAGGGTGATGGTGTCAGTGGTGGATTCAGTGGTGCCCGGTTTGTCAACTTTTGGTTCGGGCGAAGGTGAAGAGGTGATGGTGGAGCTCAAGAGGTTGTGGTCATTAGAGGGATTTGCTATGGAAGCACATACCCATTCTTTGGAGAATGTAGCGTCAGAGTACGTGTGAGGGGTACGACATGTGTTTTGAGTTATGAGAGGTTGGGAATGTGTGAGAATTTTTTGGGATAGAGGGGGAGTGAGAAGGAGGGGTTCACGGTTGGTTATGGGTGGGCGGTTACGTGGGTTTTTTTTGAGCGTGGGGCTAGTGGTAGGATTGAAAGAAGCTTTTGTCATAATGGCTGCATTGGGAGAGAATGAACTGTTCTGTGGGCAAGTGTGCCCAAATTTATTGCACTTAGGACAATGAACCGGCAACCAAGGGTAGACAAGCTCCTGGTGAATGGTTTCGCCGTTGCTGCCTCGGAGTGTGACTCCCCGTAGAAGCTCTTTGTCGGCCGAGATTTCAACAAGGATCCTAGCAAAGGACAACCGTGATTGGTTAGCTGAAAGAGAGTCGGTGAGGATTGGTTTTCCGATGGCCGAGGCTATTCTTCCGAGCATTTTTTCAGACCAAAGTCTAACATCAAGGTCAGGGATGTTAACCCAAATAGGGATGCTGTCAAGACATTTCATGTCCAGGACCATGCCTTGTGACCAACGTTTGAGAATGAGCGGGGTGGTATTGTTTACCATCCAGGGTCCCGTTTGGAGAATAAGTGAAAGATCAGCTTCATTGTTGAACTGGAAAGCGTAGATCCCGTGCTTGTTCAGCAGAATCTTAGGAGGTTGAATGTTGATCCAGTGCTTGCTGATGTAGCGTTCCATGGCTTTGAATGGCATCCTGCTACCAAGGGGGCATCCGACTAGGGAGAGGTTCCATTTGTCAACCATGCATGAGATATCAAGGTCAGTGAACGGCACCTCACCGTTTGTTATCCCAGGAATGAATTGAAGTGGAACAGTGTTGGTGGTGGGGCTCCTTGTGTTGAGGATATCTTTGTAAGTGGTAGGGGGGGGGGGGGGGGGGGGTAAAGGTCTGTTTAGTGTGGTCATCAGCGTGGGTAGTCTGGTCTTGGGTATTGCATGGGGGATCAACAGCTTTCGTAGTGGTGTTGGTTTCCTTAGGTGGGGTGCCTGAAGGGTGGTAGGAGATTAGAGCTGGTGAGGCTTGGTTGTGGCCAGAGTGGTTATCATCTTTGGTAGGAGGATTAGTGGAGGAAGCCCGGAGGAGACGGGAGTTGTTGGAAGCAATCAGCTCCGATGGTACAGTGGTAATAGGGCTATCAGGGCTAGGTCGAGGTGGAGTTAGGGTGGCTGGTTTGGTGAGATCAGAAAGTTTGAGTGATTTTTTCCTTTGAGTGTGCATGGCTGAGAGGGATTTGGGGTTGGTGTTGGTGGCGGGTTTTGGCAGCGGGACGGTGATGGTCTTGGTGGATCTTCCCATTGGATCAGCAGCGGGCGAGGGAAAGGGTTAGAGGGCAGCCGCGCGTGGGGCGCGTAGTTTTTTCATCTACTTAAAATATTATATCGACTATTTTAATTTTATTGGATTTTATTTTGGCAATTTTCCCATCATTACTTTGGCGGGAATGAATATCTCATAGTATTATCATTTTCTTTTATTAAAAATGTTAAGAATAATAGTGTTAGAGTACTTATGTATAAAATTTGGTATCGCATATATAAGAAGTTTTTCGTAAATATTTCGTAAATATATTTATAAATAGGTTGGATGATTTCTAACAAAAATCTGATATACTGTTATTTAAAAAACCTTTTACAATTTCAACTATTTTCATTAAACTTTTGGATTTTTGTATAACATTTTTTGTAGTAGCCGCCCGGGGACCAACCTGCACCTTAAAAATGAAAAGTTTATTGAAAGTAAAAGTATTATAAAGTGTTGAAGGCATGAATTAAATCTTTGCAATATATAACCAAGTGTCGTATAACCAAAGTTACGGTACAGGACCACAACAAAAAAGAACTTAAAAACAATGTCAAACGATTAATTTAGGGGATTGTCAGATGTAACGGTAATTTTCTTTATTTATTACCACAATTACGCACTTGCGTGTGAAGTTGAACGGTTTCCAACTATGTATATGAGGTGTGTAGTTGGAGTCCATGAAAATAAAAAATTGAAAAATTTGAACTACGCATTTGAGAATTGGGATGCATCTAAGTAATTTTTTTAAAATTTTATTACGCACCTAAATGTGAAGTTGAGTGAGTTCTCAACTACGCATGCGAATTGCGTAGTTATGATGACAAATAACGATTTTTACCGGTATGGTTAGAAACCACGTATTTAATACTTTATCTACAAGATGTATGGCTAGTGCATGAGTAAGTTTAATTTTAACATGTGTTTGTTTATATGTGGTCCTCAGCTCTCCGTCCGTGACTCTCCTCCTTGGAATGAATTTCCCTTTTCTGCATGGTGCTAAGTTTATATATGATCTTTCATCGATGAGGTGACGTACTGTCAACTACGTTAACACAATCAAACACAAACAAATGTTAAATATTCAAATACTAAGAAATTGTTTTTCATAGATTATACATACGAACACATGGACGAAAGATTATTAAAACACAATGTTCATTTATACTAACAATCACGTCTGGGTTGGGAGCGAGAGTGATTTTGTTTTGTTTCTTCAAGCGGAACTAGGAGAGCACGAAAGTATATATAGACAATACTTAATTAAATATAGGAGACAGTAGTGAAGATTTTATGCTATTAAAATTAATATTATTATAGATTATGGATTGGTAAATCCAAATACACGCATACGTACTTCTTTTTTATTGATAGATCATTTTAGTGAAACAGACACTACTGCAAGCTTGGTAGGAAGTGAGGAATTATTTTGTAACCAAGGTGATGAAATTGTTCAAGTTCTGGATAGAATTTCCATTAGCGTTGGCAGCATCCTCCTCAGCATCCCTCTTCAGCTGCGCGATCGCGAACCCCTTAAGCCGACTCATCCTCACCATATTTATGGCGTCGATTGCGGAGTACTTGGTGAGCACCCCACCCTCCACCGCGGTCCCTATCTTCCAGCTACTCACAAGCGTCGCATTAAGCGCCTGGTCGAATAGCTTCACCGTCGGCCTACATATGATGGGCACCCCCGTCGCAATACTCTCCATGACGGAGCTCCAGCTACCGTTCCTGAGCTGCATCCCAACAGCCTTATGACTCAACACCTTCATCTCAAAAAGCTCCAATCTTACACCACCCCAACTGTGAGAAACCACCAAACCCTGACCACTCTTTGATGTCCTCTCCACGAACCCTTCCGGGAGTTCTACACGCGGCCACCTCGGAGCTATGTACCAAAGGAACGGCACTTTTATAGCCTCGAGTGCCTCGGCAAGTGCGTGAAGCTCTTCGTCGGGAACGGTGTTAGAGTCGCTAAGGTTGATGTATAAGACGGAGAAGGGGTGATGGTTGTGGCCACCGAGAAAGGAAAATATGGCTTCGGTTTGGGTTCTATCGAGTTCGATGGGTGGGAAGGGTAAGGTCAGGGAGAAGGGCCCTCCAAAATGGAATGTGTTTTTGAGAAGGGCGGTTGCGACGGAGGACTCGAGGTTTTGGAAAGAGTTAATGAGGACGGCTTCGGCCTTGGGAAGGCTAAGGGCCATGCTTTGGAACAACTTGATGACCGGTGAGTCGTTTCCGGGCACAAGGACACCATAGGGTAAATAATGTGCGGGTATGCCTTCAGGGAGTCCAGGGAGGAACTGACTCACATTGTTCAGTGATCTGCTACTCGCCTGTGGTAGCACTGGTACGCCTGCAAGGTTTAAACACTTATTATAAAAAATCTTGTTATGATATATGGGAATATTAAATATGAAACATAAAGTATATATATTTACCAGGAGTTACGTTGATAAATGATTCCTCAATCTTTCGCTGGATCTCATCGGCGTGCATATAGGAAGCTAAGCTGGTGGCGGACGAATTCCAAACCGCCGACCAGCTGACACCCCTTTCCTCGGCTATTTCACGACACACACCAGCAAGGAAGGCGTCAGCCACCACATAGGTAATCTTGGATCCCACCTCCTCCTCAAACTGGTCAAAGCTCTTTCTCAAATTTGGGCCAATCTCGTCCATGTACACTTTCAGATGTTCCTCTAAGGTAGCGTCAGCCGGAGCCGACGACGTCCAATCCCCCACCGCTGCGAATGCTAGGTTATGGTCTTGCTCTGGGTCCCAGAACCAGTAGAGATACATGGCGTTGAAGACGTTTGTGAACATGGTGACTTGGACGTCACGGTTAGCTGCTGCAATTTTCCGGCTTAGGAGAAAGAAGGTCTCCGGCTGGGGCGGGTACGCAAAGGGGCAGATTGCCACATGAGACTGTTTTGTGGTGGTCGAGCTACGGCCCTCCTTACCGGTGGGTGCGCCTTTGGATTTGGTGACGAACAAGGGAAACATTGTGGGTTGATTGGCTAATTTGGTTTTGGTATTTGATGTGGGAAGAGATCGATCAGAGGGTTTGCTATTTATAGAGTTTTCATCACTCTCATCCGCTCTATTGAGTATTGAGACACAGTTGTGAAAGAGTTGTATACCATTTTTTATTATAAAAAAAACTCATTTTTAAATACAAAGGGCATCGTAATATAACCATCATTCCCAGATAAAACTATATAAAAAAAATATGAAATTAGTTTAAATTAAATAACATTTCTCATTTCGCCTTATACGCACTTGATTTGTAATTTTTCAGATTTTGTCCAAAAGTCTTTTTTAGTTCGCATGATTTCCTTGCATGTGTTTTAATATTTTTCGAAAAATGTTCAACTCCATTTAAATTATAAATGGATGTTAACTTATAATAATTTTAACAAAGCTTTTATGTTAAATGTTAAGACTCTTCTATCTTTTTAATTTAAATAAAGTTTATCTCACCTAAAAATATATATTTTAACCTCACATCCTTTACAATTTAAACGGAGTCGGACATTTTTCGAAAAATATTAAAACACAAGAACAATATTCAAACAAATAAAAAATTTTGGACAAAATACGAAAAATCTCAGCCGTATGGATACCGTCCGAAATTTTCCTTAAATTAATATATGCATATTTTTATTAGAGAAAATAATGTTAAAATAGGGTCAAATCGTATTCATGAGAAACTTTGTTCAGATATTTGATAGTTCGAATTTTTATTTAGTTTGTTCTAATATATTGTACATTATTTTTTTATTTTTTTGGTGCTGTGGAAGAAAATAATTGATTGGCTGAAAAGGATTTCATCAGTTTGTAGATAATATTATCATTTTTTGTGTTGTGGATGTTTGTCCTTTTTGTACTGCAATAAATGAAATTAAAACACACGCCAAAAACGATATAGTTTGCAGATATTCTTATAATATTGTCGAGTGTACTGTGTACGTGTGGAAGTCCATTATTTTACGAATGCATGGCTGGTCGGTTACAATTTTTTTTTATCAAACTATTTATATAATAGAACATCGTTAAAACATCTTCCAACTAATAATGATCATAGCACAAAAATTTGGACAAATCTACATCCCAACTGAGTGTACATACCAACCATACTTAGTGTAAAACTCATTTCTTACACGGCCAATAATCATCCATCACTTATCTATAAGCCAATCTTACACAGAGAAGGTAATTCTCCCTATATCTCTACTTTAAACTAAAATATCATTCCTTTAAAAAAAATAAAAATTCATCAATCATCTTTATTCACTTAATATATTACCGAAAAAAACTCTCTTTATTAAATTAATATAATGTAATATTTATTTATTTATTTTCTGAAACAAATTTAAATTTTGAAATAAGAAATAAAACACCATGCGTCGACATAATATATATTTAAAATATATATAATAAATATGTATATATCGTTTAAATAGTATAATTTTTAAAATAAAATAGTACTATATATAGAAATTCACGTATTAATAAGTGGTAGTATGAGTAAGTCGGAGCGACTCATAAACATAAATATGAAATAAAATTACTTAATAATCCTTCTTTATATATATAATCTAGACGTACTGTTTTAACTTTTGAAAAACTAATATCATATTATAATATTTTTATATCAAATATATTGGCTACATTTTTATACGAACAATTAAATACAACGTCTTGCATGTGAATCATATCATCGATATATGTACATACTTACTTTCATAATAGTTTCTTAAGATTAAATATTAAGTCAAAAAATTAATATAAATAACTATACACATCTAGGTTTTAAAGATTAATTATTAAATAGAAAAGGGATGATTACAGACTTGAACCTCCGACTACTTACATCTCAATGCGCTTTTTTTACCAATTTAACTAAATTAACTTTATATTATTTTTTCACATATTTTATACATATCAAATTTCCTTTAACTATAATAATGCAAACTAGATAAAAACTCGAGTTTTTTTAGTTAACTACAACTACACGAAGTACATGCGTAGTTAGTCGAATCCTATTGACTTGAGATCGATTTCAATTGCGCATACCTTACACGCGGTCATAGCCTAATATGTAAATAAAAATTACGCATGGAAACTGTGATATTACGACGATGATTAAAGAATTTTGCCGATATATTTAATATCCCTTATTATCAACAAAATTAACACTTATGTATTTACGTTAAGTTCACCATATTAATTTCAAGTGTAAATATTTTATTTATTTATATGTTGTCCTAAAATATAATGGGTTAAACTAAAAATTAGAGTAACTGAGAATTATATTAAATTTACAATAACTAATTTATCAAAATATTGGTATAAATGACACGGTGAATTTAATATATTAAAAATATTATAAAATGGTCTTTTACATATAAAAATACTCCGTATGAACCAAAAATACATGTAAAATAGAAGAATAAAATATTTAAAAATAGTAAATTATAAGTGATTATTGTAGATTAATTTATATAATAAAAGTAATAGATGTAATGACTAATGATATAGGATAAAGTGAGGACTCCACATAAATGATTTGTCCACATTTTGATTTTCTCTCACTAACACTTGTATAGTAGTAATAGATGTAATGGCTAAAGTAAGTTGTACAAATGGGTAGTTAGGTATGGGTTGCAAACCTAAACCGTCGGTTTAGGTTTGTAAACTGTCGGTTTAGGTTTGGCCTTGGGCCAAACCTAAACCCAAACTTAGTAAGTGAAAATCGGAAAATCTCCGGTTTGTCGGTTTAGTTACGATTTAATTAAAAAAAAAATAAAATGAAAAACCGGCCAAGAAGCAAACTGTCGGTTTAAACCGATGGTTTAACTGACGGTTTAACAACAAAACCGTCGGAATGAATTTTTTTTTAAAAAAAATAATTTAAAAAACAGAAAACCGACGGTTTAACCAACCAAACCGTCGGTTTTCAAGTTTTTTTTAAAAAAAATTAAAAAACCTATTAAATATTAACCGTCGCAAACCGACGGTTTAGGTTTTTTATTTTTACAAACCGAAACCTAAACCTTGAACCGGCGGAAACCTAAACTGGCCAAACCTAAACCGCCGGTTTGAAAACCGTCGGTTCGGCGGTTTGAACCAAACCGAGCCCATGTCTAGGGGTAGTGGTCACCCCTGTGCACCCATGTCATCTTTTTTTTTGTGACGCCCTTATCGATATGATAGAGACACTAACCGTAAGGGTAAAACTATTCGGTATTACTTTACCTTATATATTATAATAAGACAATAAATCTAGGTATACTGATACAATGGGCTAGGAGAAACATATTTTGGGCCCATAGATTAATGGGTCCGGGACGACAGGGGGTGCGGGGGGCTCCGTCTCCCGCGGAGGATTCTATCTATTTATAGAATTCTATCTTTTTATAGGACTCTATTTATTTATAGATGATTCTATCTATTTATGGTTATAAATAGATAGGTTTAGGGTTGTATTCATTATCCACCAAAGTATATTGAAAACCCTAGCTGCAAGGTTTGTGCAGCAAAACCACAAAACGTTTTGTCTTCTTCTCTCTATTTCTGAAGTAACTCGTTGAAAGATCACAACAACTGGTATCAAAGCAAGGTTGTCGATGAGTTCCGTTGCAAAATTTGAGGTTCCGCGATTCAACGGAACTGGCAACTTCGGTCTTTGGCAGCGACGAGTTAAGGATCTGCTAACACAGTAGGGGATGTTGAAGGAGACAAAACCGGAGTCGTTGAAAGACGACGAATGGGAGGAGATGCAGGAGAAGGCAGCGTCGGTCATTCGGCTCTGTTTAGCAGACGAGGTAATATACCACGTTATTGATCTCAAGTCTTGTCAAGAGATTTGGACTCAATTGGAGAAACGGTATATGTCAAAATCTTTGTCTAGCAAATTGTATCTCAAACAAAGATTGTATGGGTTGAAAATGGTGGAAGGTACTGACTTGGTGAAACACGTGAATATTTTCAATCAAATTGTTGGGGATTTGGCTCTGGTGGATGTAAAATTTGGAGATGAAGATAAAGCTATGATCTTGCTATGTTCTCTACCCTCTTCATATGAGTATCTGGTGATGACGTTGACGTGTGGGAAAGACGAGATAAGTCTTGATACGGTGTCAACAGCGTTGCTTTCACAAGCCGAATGACGACAACATACCAGTGAGAATTCTCAAAGCGAGGGTTGTATGTTAGAGGCAACCAGGATAGAGGGAGGACAAAAGAGAAGCAAGAAGGAAGCAACAAGCAATCTAGGTCTAAGTCCAAGGGTAAAAAGCCAGTAACTTGTTACTTCTGCAAGGAGGAGGGTCACTTCAAACATGATTGTCCTGCCAGGAAGAAGAAGTACGAAGATAAGAAGTTAGAGGAATCTTCAAGATCAGAAAACGTGGTGCAGAAAGATGAATCAGATGGTGCAGATTCTGATATGCTCTCTGTGACGTCAGACAACTACTCAGATGTATGGATCATGGATACGGGATGTTCGTTTCACATGACTCCGAATAGAGATTGGTTTGAGACATACAAGTCTGGAACTTTTGGATCCGTCTGATTAGGAGACAACAAGGCTTGTGATGTTGTTGGAATTGGGCAGATAAAGGTGAGGATGCACGATGGTGTGATTCGAACATTGACTGACGTGCGTCACATTCCAGCTCTAAAGAAAAATCTGATTTCCTTGGGGACTTTGCATGTGAAAGGGTTCTGTTTCAAAACAAAAAAGGAATGTGTAAAGGTGAGCAAGGGGGCAATGACAGTTATGAAGGGGCAGATTACATCGGGTAATATCTACCGGTTGGTAGGGAGTACCGTTGCAGGTGGAGTTGCAGCCATGGCTTCTGAGACAGATTACACAACTCTGTGGCATATGCGCCTGGGTCACATTGGCGAAAGGGGGATGATTGAGCTTCACAATCGAGGTCTCCTGGATGGTGTGAAGAGTTGTAAGATCGACTTCTACAAGTTTTGCGTGATGGGAAAACAATCCAAGGTGTCTTTTAAGACAGGTCAACACAACATAGGTGGAATTCTTGATTATGTGCATTCTGATGTGTGGGGACCAACTCAGGTGTCATCACTAGGAGGATCTAGGTATTACCTCACTTTCATTGATGATTATTCAAGGAAGGTCTGGGTGTATTTTCTAAAGTATAAATCTGAGGTCTTCAGCAAGTTCAAGCTATGGAAGACGGAAGTGGAAAATCAGACAAGGAGGAAAGTGAAGTATCTGAGATATGATAATGGGATAGAGTACACGGATTCTCAGTTTCAGAGTTTTTGTGGTGAGCATGGCATTCAGAGACATTATACAGTGCGGAAGACACCACAACAGAATGGTGTTTCTGAGAGGATGAATCGGTCCATTGCAGAAAAAGCACAGTGTCTTAGATTGAATGCAGGGCTTCCAAAGCAATTTTGGGCAGAGGCAGTGAGCATGGCGGTCTATTTGATAAATAGATCACCCCGGACTTCTCTTGACGGGAAGGATTCAGAGGAGGTATGGATTGGTTCTGATTTAGACTTATCAAATTTGAAGATTTTTGGCAGTCCAGCATATGTGTTGATTCCAGGTGATGAGCGAACAAAGTTGGATGCAAAGTCTAAGAAGTGCATTTTTCTGGGTTATGAGAAAGGTGTGAAGGGTTTCAAGTTTTGGGATCTTGTTGCAAAGAAACGGATGATCAGTCGAGATGCTGTATTTGATGAGCAGGCTTGCCAAGGAAGTTGAGAAACCTGCAGTTACAGAGACTGAATCCAAATCAGCAGTGGAGGTGGAGCTTTTAGATTCTAGCACACCTACACCAGCAGGTGGTGAGCATGATGTAGATCAACAACAGGTTGAGAGTCTTGTTTCTGGCAGAAGTAGACGCATCACAAGGGCCCCTATAAGATATGGTTTTGAGGAGATGGTTAATTATGCTCTAGTCATTGGCACAGATGATCCATCCAACTTTCACGAGGCTATTATAGTCAGGAGAAAGAATGATGGGTAGATGCTATGGTTGAGGGGATGAAATCTCTCTATAAGAACAAGACGTGGGAGCTAGTTCCTCTTCCAGCAGGTAAGAGGGCAATAGGATGCAAATGGGTGTTCAAGAAGAAACAAGGCATCTCAGCGAAAGAAGGCATAAAGTACAAGGCACGGCTAGAAGCTTTTGGTGAGATCATCCTGGAGAAGGTGCACACTTCTCAGAATGCAGCTGATATGAAGTCCAAACCAATTACCGCAGACAAATTCAAGCATTGCTTGGATTTGGTTCATGTCACTCGTTGTTAGATGAGTGAGAAAGCCTTGGTGACAAGATCTTGGAGTTGTATATGTGTTTCCAAATTTTGTATTAGATTATGTTGTCTAGGTGGAGATTGTTATAATAAGACAATAAATCTAGGTATACTGATACAATGGGTCAGGAGAAACATATTTTGGGCCAATAGATTAATGGGCCCGGGGCGACAGGAGGGTGCGGGGAGCTCTGCCCCCGCGGATGATTCTATCTATTTATAGAATTCTATCATTTTATAGGACTCTATCTATTTATAGAGGATTTTTTCTTTCGGTACCCCTTTTTAGAGGTTTAGATTTTGATTCTACCTATATAAATAAGATATGTTTGAAGGAGGCTTATGAA
The DNA here is from genome assembly GCA_002319775.1 of Fagopyrum tataricum. Taxonomy (NCBI): domain Eukaryota; kingdom Viridiplantae; phylum Streptophyta; class Magnoliopsida; order Caryophyllales; family Polygonaceae; genus Fagopyrum; species Fagopyrum tataricum. Next base: position 8,313,896 of record CM008283.1, read on the forward strand.
GAAGAGTCTCATGTCTGGAAGATAATAGATCCTTTTAATTAGTATGAAGACTTGTATAGTAGTTTGCTATATATGATGGACGTACTTGAGTATATTATGAGTGTCCTATTTTATTGGTTGCTTTTAAGTTATGTATGATTTTGATGATGCTTTTTATATGTCAATATAAGACCTTTAGGATTGTTGCTTGTGTTTATTAAGGTTTATAGAATATATTAATATTGTGAGCTTAAGGATGAGAGGAGGAATGTGAGGGTGTAGATACCATCACCTAACTCCTATTTGGCCTTATCATTTCATGAAGTGCTTAATCACTATATTGTCAATTGCTTGCTATATATTCTAATAACAATTTAAGAGCAACACCACTTTGGGAGCACAAAAGAGGAAATTAAGGAAAGTTCTCGGTACACCTTGAGTACATGATTAAGAGTTATAATGCTTATATACTTGCTGATTTTTGGCATAGTTTTTTGTGTATGTGCAGCAAAATGGAGAGAGTATGGACACATTTTCTTGTATCCGTTCCGGGACCAAACGACGTGGAGGGCACACGCCACGAGTGAACCACACATATAAATATTTGGGTTCCATCGTAAAATCAATTGGTAATATGAAGAGTAACCCTAGTACTTATATGCTAGTTCACATGTTTTCGTATTGTCGATGAGAGATAGTTTCTTTTTCTTCCCTACATCCCAACAGAAGGATCGTGACACTCTACACTTAGGAGCTTGCTTGGAGAGTAAAGGCAACGAGTTCATTGAGTTGTGGACCACCCATGAACTTAACACCTTAACACCATGTCAGGAAGGGAAGTCCATTCTAAGAAGGAGAGTCAAGGTGAAATATTTCCATCAAAGAAGAGAAAGGAATATCATCTCTAAAAGATATAGGGCGTCAAGGGTCAAAATATTCAATAATCGAGTCAAACTCGACACATGAAGAAAGCATAGAGGACTCATGTAATATGCATATATCCACACGTGTGGGAAGAATAATTTCTAGCCTGGGAATTATTCTAATTTTAACCCAAATAACATTATATTAGAGTATTGGGTTATTATCCTCTTTTGGACCTTTTACGTGTTTTGAGTGCATCTTTTCAGTTAGTTTCTTTGAGATATTTTCAAACCTAAACTAAACCACTACTTCATAAGTTTTCTAACTCTATAGCTTATAAGAGCGATATCTTTCATAAGAATGGCATAATTATGAACCACAATGTTTCGCTAGTGATAACCTATACAATCTGATTAATCAAAGTTTAAACCCAAACCACACTTAAGAAATGAGATGTTCTGGTGGTATTTTGACATGTTTGAACGCTTCCATTATGGCGCGCACTTCTGTGTGCTACGCACTGCTAGCAAGAATCAAGAAAACAACCGATTATTTTATTTTGAACCAGAGATAGTCGGGATACATGTGCTACGCACTAGTAGCAAGAGGCAATACTCAAGAACTAGTTGGAGTTTATTTATTTTTGGTAGAAAATGATATATTATTTTGTAACCAAGCAGATGAAGTTGTTCAAGTTCTTGGCAGAATTTCCATTAGGCTCAGCAGCATCCTCTTCAGCAAGCTTCTTGAGATGCCCGATCCTCGTCTTCATATTCCGACTCACCCTCACCTTATTTATGGCCTCGATTGCAGAGTACTTGGTGAGCACCCCACCCTCCACCGTGGCCCCAATCCCCCACTTACTCACAAGTGCGGCGTTGAGCGCCTGGTCGAATTTCTTCATCGTCGGCATACATATGATGGGCACTCCCGCTGCTATACTCTCTGTCACGGAGCTCCAGCTACCGTTCCTCATCTGCATCCCGACAGCCTTATGACTCAATATCTTTCTCTCCAAATACTCCATTCTCACACCACCCCAAAAGTAAGAAAGCACCATACCCTGACCGCTCTTTGATGTCCTCTCTACGAACCCTTCCGGGAGATCTACGCGCGGCCATCTCGGAACTATGTACCATAGGAACGGCACTTTTATAGCCTCGAGTGCGTGGGCAAGTGCGTGAAGTTCTTCGTCTGGAACGCCGTTAATGTCGCTAAGGTTAATGTATAAGATGGGTTCGGGGAAGGCGGAATTTTCGTGGCCGTCGAGAAAGAAAAAGATTGGTTCGGTTCTTTGGAGTTCGATGGGCGGGAAGGGTAAGTTGAGGGAGAAGGGCCCTCCAAAGTGGAATGTGTTTTTCCGAAGGGCGGTTGCGACGGAGGACTCGAGGTTTTGGAACGAGTTAATGAGGACGGCTTCGGCCTTGGGAAGGCTAAGGGCCACGCTTTGGACCAACTTGGTGACTGGTGAGTCGAGGCTGCTGGCGCCAAGGACACCATAGGGTAAATAATGTGCAGGTATGCCATCAGGGAGTCCAGGGAGGAACTTACCTACATCGTTCAGTGATCTGCTAGTCGCCTGTGGTAGCACTGGTAACACTGCAAGGTTTAAACACTTATTATAAAAACTTGTGTTAAGATATATGGGAATATTACATATGAAGCATAAAAAATATATATACCAGGAGTTATGATGATAATTGATTCAAGAATCTTCTGCAGGATCTCATCGGCGTGTATATAGGAAGCCAAGCTGGTGGCAGAGGAATTCCAAACCGCCGACCAGCCGACGCCCCTTTCCTCTGCAATTTCACTACACACACCGGCAAGGAAGGCGTCAGCCACAACATAAGTGATCTTGCCCAACTCCTCTTCAAACTCGTCAAAGCTCTTCCTCAAATTTGGGCCAATCTCGTCCATGTAGATTTTGAGCTGTTCCTCTAAGGTAGCGTCAGCCAGAGTCGACGATCTCCAATCCCCCACCGGTGCAAATGCTAGGTTATGGTCTTCCTCTGGGTCCCAGAACCAGTAGAGATACATGGCATTGGCGACGTCTGTGAACATTGTGATTTGGACGTCGCGGTTAGCAGCTGCAATTTTCCTGCTTAGGAGTAAGAAGGTCTCCGGCTGGAGCGGATAGGCGAAGGGGCAGATTGCGACATGAGACTGTTTTGTGGTGGTCGAGCTACGGCCCTTACCGTTGGGCGCGCCCTTGGATTTGGTGACGAACAAGGGAAGCATTTTGGGTTGATTGAATTGGTTTTAGTTGTACTTACACTTGTATTTGATGTGGGAAAAGATGTGTGAGAGTGTTTGCTATTTGTAGGGTTTTCATCATTCTCCTATGCCCGTTGAGATCTCCCACACTATTGAGATTCAAAATTGAGAAAGAGTTGTTTGAAAAATATAAAATTTTTATTTTTTTAAATACAAATAGCATCAAATGTGATTTCATGATTTATTTTTATAACTAGAATCTGCATTTTTTTTTAAAAAATTATATTTATTTGTAGATAATTGATCTTCTATTATGACGTGGAATAAATAATTTGATTGGCTGAAAAGGATTTTCAGTTTATATATAATATTATCATTTTTTGTGTTGTGGGTGATTGTCCTCTTTATACTACGAGCAAATGAAATTAAAACACATTTCTAAAACGTTTTAGTTTGCAGGTATTATTATCAGTTCGTGCTGTGAATTCAATGTAGCTTATTGTCGAGTGTACGTGTATATGTTTACCATTGCATGGCCGGTCCCTTTCGTTTTGTTTACTCCAAGAACGAAATGAAATGAAAATAAATCTAATTTAATATTAGACAACTTACATTTGTGGTTCACCCAACTTTGAATCTCTATTTTTCATTTACTCAGAATGCACGTAGATTATAGATTATCATCGTAATTATAATTTATAATCTATGTGCATATTCCAAGGTAAAATGTTGAATTTATACCGATAATAATTAGATCGGTTTTATAAAATCGGTATAAACAAATAAATCATATGCAAATAAATTTTAAATAGAAAACGACTTTAATGTTAATTTGTACCGTAAATTTTGTTTATTAACTATGATCATTTCTGAAGATGTTTGGTCCAAAACACAAATGATAATAATATCTACGGACTAAATCCTCTTCCACGTATAAAAATCATAAGTATATAAAACTCTACCCAGAATAATACTTTTATTTTTAACTAAACATAATGATTATAAGACATTCATCTGAGGTTGTAAATCAACCAATGTTGGGTTATAAAGATTTATTACACCTAAATATGCCACTACCTTAATAATTACTTAGAATAAATCTAATGCCGAAAAAAAATAGAAGTAGGGACTCTATATCCAAATAATAAATTAAAAAGAACCTGAATGTAAAATAATTGGATTTTAACGTACAATTATTCTGAAAAATACCGCAGACATGATACACCCATGATATTAACTCATTGTTCATAATTTGTATTTTACATTTTTTTATTTTAAAATGAAGAAATTTATACCAAAAATTTGATTCATGAAGAACTTTTTTTTAAACTATTTTTTTACGTATTTAAATTGTAGCTTTCTAATAACTTTCATTCTCAAGGTACATGTTGTGATATTGGTCCCCGGCGGCTACATCCAAAAAGGGTTATATGGGAGAGGTGACATTTTTTGTATAAATAAACACTAAGTAAGTTCCTTTTCTTATCAATGGACAAATTAGACCCATTTACTTATCTTTAAAAGATTGATTGAAAGAGCAAATTAGGAATATGAAATTATTTAAGCTCAAGCTCAATTAGTTTAATCAAAAGTCCAAGCCCAATTGTTTTAATGAAGACCCAAATGTTTTAATAAAAGCTCAAGTCCAATTGGTTTAATGAAGGCCCAAGACTTTTAATAAAAGTTCAAGCCCAATTGGTTTAATGAGAGCCCAATTGTTTTAATAAAGGTTACGCCCAATACACAAGCTTCGGACATGGCCCAGTACACAAGCTTCGGACAGGGCCCGATACACAAGCTTCGGACAGGGCCCGGTACACAAGCTTCGGACAGGGCCCGTTACACAAGCTTCGGACAGGGCCCGATACACAAGCTTCGGACAGTGCCCGATACACAAGCTTCGGACAGGGCCCGATAAACAAGCTTCGGACAGGGCCCGATACACAAGCTTCGGACAGGGCCCGATACACAAGCTTCGGACAGGGCCCGATACACAAGCTTCGGACAGGGCCCGATACACAAGCTTCGGACAGGGCCCGATACACAAGCTTCGGACAGGGCCCGATACACAAGCTTCGGACAAGGCTCGATACACAAGCTTTGGACAAGGCCCGATACACAAGCTTCAGACAGGGCCCATTACACAAGCATCGGACAGGGCCCATTACGCAAACATTGGACATGGCCCAATACATAAGCCTATGTTCGGGTCCAATACACAAGCCTATGACATGACCCAATACACAAGTCTACGCCCGGGCCCAATACACAAGCATAAGACAAAGCCCAATACACAAGCCTAGGACAGGGCCCAATACACAAGCCTAGAACATGGCCCAATACACAAACATAAGTCCGACCCCAATACACAAGCCTAGGCCCGGTCTCAATACACAAGCCTAGGCCCGGTCCCAATACACAAGCCTAATAAATCTTATAGTTAGTGGGTTTCGAACTCTAGATGACAAGCCTAAGACCGAGCCCAATACACAAGCCTAGACTGGGCCCAATACACAATATTAATAAATCTTGTAGTTATTAGATTTCGAACTTTGAATAAGAGGTCATCCCTCTCACCCTTATACCAATTAGACTAATTGAATTGTTTATTCTATTATATTTTTTTGTAATGTTACACTTGAAACCGATTATTAATACACAAGGTCGAGTTACACAAGTTTAATCTCAATCGAGTTACACAAGTTCAAGGTCCGTCGAGTTACACAAGTCCAATTTATGTCGAGTTACACAAGTCCAAGGTCTGTTGAGTTACATAAGTCCATTTTTTGTCGAGTTACATAACTCCAAGGTCCGTCGAGTTACACAAGTCAAAGGTCCATCGAGTTGTGTAATGGGAAACCAATTTTTCTTGTTTGATTAATAATTACTATGTAATGTTGTACATACTCAAGAATTAGGATCAAGATATCCAACAGTGCCCTTGAAAGCGTGGTAACACGGATAGTATTAGCTTTGGTTAGTTGCTTACAAGGCAATTAAGAAGTATGTTTCTTGCTTCACCTCGTTAACATTAAAAACAGATTTTAAAATGTTGCCAAACACACCATCATGCTAGGACAATAGCTAGTTTAAGGGGCCAGGCCCAAGTTTTCCCATATATTAAATTTTCACTTTGATCGAGGATGGTGTGTTAACCAGTTGGATAAAGAGAAAGTCAGGCCCAAATTTTCACTTTGATCCAAGATGAAATAAGCGTTAAATACTAAATGCTTGTTGGTTTTCATTTGTAGAACAATATTATAGAAAACAGAATTGATGCAATGAAGCTTCTTGAAACACTGAAAACGTTCAACTCCTCGTCTTGCTACAACTATTGGAGTATGGTCAAACATATTTCAAAAAAGTAGGAATTTGATTCCCCACTAAACCAAGCCTTGACAAATTGTATATGTTCACATGGATTAAATGTTGCAGTTTGTGATAGTCATGTCCATGTGTACAAAATGCGCTCTCTTGATGTGCTTGTATGACAGATGAAGAGAGGTGGAAGGTACAACTTGGCTTGACTGCCATTTTTGCTATAGAACATGTCCTCCCTTTCATCAAGATGACGCTTAGCTTGGCTGCCATTTTTAGAAATATTAAGTACTAACTTTTCAATGTAATCAAACAACAAATATTGCAATATCCAAATCAATCAGCAATCATAAAATACAAACACTAGTGACTTAAGTAGTAATTTTGCATCCAGAAAAATAACAAGATATAAACAAATTGCAAGAATATTTTATGAATGAAGTTAAAAATAATTTAGAGATGGACTAATGGGTAATGAAAAGTCTTTGACTTGGTCTATTGTAAAACTGCAACAAATCAATGAATTGCAATCCTGATTCAAGTCTACAATTAAGACAGAAATAGTTAGAGGATTAGATGTTACTTTAACCGTGAGGACAAGAAGAGAAGATGGAGGCGGCAGGCGCTTGGAGACGAGAAGGTACTGGCGAGCTCGTGCAGGCAACAGCTGTGGCGGCTCGTCTGCTTGATAGCAGTAACCGTCCGGCGGATCTCATTTGTGCGAGGAGATGGAGAAGAGAAGATGGAGACGGTGATGGTTGGAGGTTGAAGATGAGAGAAGAAAAAAGAGGAGGCAATGGATTTTAGGGTTTATTTTCGATTTTCACTTATACCCCTTAAATGGTTTATTTTTAAAATTAAAATTTTAATATAAAAATTGACGGGTCTAGTTGGTATTGGAAGAACTAAAAAGACCTTACACACTCATTCTTCTCTATCCAAAAGTATAATAAAAATATTCAAAATAATAATAATGTAAAAGATTTTGAAAAATTATCATTTTTCAGATTTTGGTTGGAAAACATCCAACTGTTTGTAAAACAGTTTACGAAAAACCTTTTATATATATATGCAAATAACAAACTATTACACACAAGTACTTTAACACTATTTTCTATAAGTTTGCAATATTGTGAGAGGATGTAAATCCAACCATACTTGATATAAATAAACACATAACTTTGCAATATTGTGAGAGGATGTAAACCCAACCATACTTGATATAAATAAACACATAATTCCTCCCGTGGTAATCGTCCTATATATGACACAGACAATCTCGTCCAAGTTCAATTAAGAGCTTATAAATTATGGTGTCTTTGATAACTAAGTTCTTAATTGAACTTAGATCTTGCGAAACAAGGTAGAAGATCCAGTTGTCACTATTATAAAAAAAAGTTTTATACCACCTAAAATATTGCGACCTTAAGAATTATAAACGACTATATTGAAAACAAAAGAAAATAGTGCTGAGACTTTATAGCCCGCACATTAAACCCGGCGTTAAAAATGGATTTAATATTTGTTCAATGAAGATTATTACGTATGTACCATTCCAAAAAAAGGAGATTATTACGTATGTAAGTATAGTGGTTGGTTTAATTACCCACATATTAAGATCAACCAAGTAGATCTCTGGGACCAACATAATTATGTATGTATTCGGACTTACTAATATATAATCTATAATATTGATAATAGCATGCATGCTTCTTCTTTTCGATCGCTTGTATTTACTTATCAAACTCATTCTCGTCGGCTCAATTCTTTACTTATCTAAAACTCCACCTTCACTACTATATAAATAATCAAGTATATCGTCTATACACTCGAGCTCTCATAATTCCCACTCGGAAAACAAGGAGATCAATGGAGAAACACCGCAAACATCGAACACTAATCTCGTGTCTATCCCTTGAAAGCAAACTCATCAGCTTGGCAACGAAATTAGTGTGGTTCAAATGAGTAATGTTGTAATGGATTTCGAAAAAAAATATTTAAAAAAGGAAATGAAAAATCCTGAATATATCGTAATACATCCAATAATATCTACTTTCACAATGCAAATAAATTTTATTTAGGATATTGTATTACAAATAACAACATTAATTATAACGATTATATATATATTTTACTTGGTAAAATCCTAAAACCAAAACCCACGCTGACTTTGTGAAGTATTACAATTCCTTAACAAGTAAAATTCTAAAAGGTGAGCATTTTTTTGAGAATCTTGAATTGGGCTTATTTTTTGTTTGAACTTTTTCTACTTGATCCTTTTTTGTTTGGCTCAGTCTTATACTTGTTGTCCAAGTATAAACTTAGGGTTTTGTTCCTATAAATATTGCAGGGTTCTCTTTGTCTCCTATCAATTTAGTTCATCATCTCATCTTTATTCTGAAATTAGCTCCTGATCAATAAAATCTATCTAGAAAGTTGATGTAGCCATTATTGGTGAACCACTATAAGTATGTGTGTTGTCTTTTTTGTTTGTTGAATTTTTTTCTTTCTTAGTAATTTCGCACAACAAACTATTAAAGCTTTGAGTTTTTAGGTTTTTTGTAATCAGTGAGAAAGATGTCTTCTTTTAACACGAAGATCGACAAGTTCATAGGGGAATAACCTTAGTTTGTTGTCAAGAAAGGAATTGAATCCGATAAGGAAAGGGTGATGTTGTGGAGATGACCACTTAGGAGGATAAAGCGCATTCGACTATCATGTTTTGTCTCGCATATGATGTCTTATGTGAGGTTTCGGATCAGGATACCGCATTCAAATTGTGGTTGAAGTTAAAGAGTTTGTACATGACGAAGTCTCTCACCAACAAGTTACTTTTGAAGCAACGTCTATCAGCATGCGAATGCAGGAAGGTACGCAAATTTATGAGCACTTAGATCAATTGAACACAATTCTTCTAAATTTGCGTAATAGAGATGTTAAGAATGAGGACGAGGATATTGTGTTGATTTTGTTGGTATATTTGCCATCATCATATGAAAACTTTGTTCACTCATTTATTATTGGAAAAGATATCATTACTTTGGAATAGGTCAGGTATGCCCTTCGTAAAAGGGAACTACGCCACAATGTGAATGAAAGTGGTGTAGGTATGAATGGTCAAGCATTTGGTCGATCTATATACAAGCAGAGGCAAGGGACATAGAAAATTAGGGAAGAAGGACAATAAGCCATCTTCTTCAAAAGGTCATAAGCTAGATGATGTTTGCAACTATTGTACGTAAAGAGAAAGAACATTGGAAGAACGAATGTCCAAAGAAGAAACCGCGGGATTTTAATTTTGCAAATGTTGTAGAAGATGATTTTAAATCAAATGAGGATATAACTTTGGTTGTTGGTGGACACACGTATCAAGTTGATGTGTGGGTGGGTTCTTGGTTCTAGAGCTTCTTATCACATCAATCCTAATAGAGAGTAGTTCGAAACTTATAAGCAGGTAGATGGTGGCATTATTCTACGACTAACATTTATGTCTGCAAGGCGTTTGAAATTGACTTGATTAAAATCTGGACAAGTGAAGCTAGAAGATTATGTACATTGAATGAGATCAGACATGTTCCACTTATTCTAAGAATTTGATATCTATGAGTATGCTAGATAGTAAAAGGTTTTGTTTCAAAGGTGAAGGTGGAGTTCTAAATGTTTGTAAGGTGTCTAATCTTATTATGAGAAGTGTCAGAATGAGAACTTTATATTTCTTGTAGGGTTCTACTATTTATGGGTCGTTTTATGTTTCATTTTCAGAGGTTCACAAGGATGATATGACTAAATTATGGCATATGGTACATGGTCATATGGGTGAAAGATGGATGCCAACTCTGGCAAAGAAAAATCAACCATCATAAGCTATTCACCAGAGCTTAGTTGAGGGACGCTCAAGAAGAGTTGGAGTAAGACCTCAACAAAGGTATGACTTTGAGGATATGGTTTGTTATGCTCTATAAGTTGTTGAAGAGGTGGATACTCACAAACCATCCACCTATAGAGAGAGTTGTATTTGGGTCTGAAGTTGTAGAGTGGTTCGTAACGGGAGATGAGATGCAAGATTTTGGAGTAGCTCAAAAAATTCTAGGAACGGAGATTCTTAGAGACAGGGAACATAAGAAGATTTTCTTATCACATAAAGGCTACATTGAAAAGGTATTGTTAAAGTTCGGAATGTCATCGGCCAAGCCTTTTGATACACCTAGTGGTGCTAACATTCATCTTACCACTTTGTTTTCACCTCAGTCGGATGAGGAGAAGGAGTATTTGTCGCGAGTCCCTTTATGTCAGTGTAGTAGGGAATTTAATATATGTTATGGTCTGCACAAGACCAGATTTAGCATAAGCTTTTAGTATTGTCAGCAGGTTCATAGGGAAACTAAAAAAAAGAACATTGGCAAGTTGTGAAGAGGATATTTTGGTATCTTAGAGGTACATTTGACATTAGGCCGGCTTGTTTTTTTTTTTGGGAATGATACACAATGTTTAGTCACAAGGTACTTTGATTCTGATTGTGCAGGAGATGTTGATACAAGAAGATCTAAGACCGGTTATTTTTTCACTCTTAGGGGTTTTGTTGTGATTTGGAAGACAACCTAGCCTTCCAACACATGGTTACTTTGTCTACTAAAGAGACAGATTTCATGACATTTACAGAAGAAGCTAAAGAGAGAATTTGGTTGGTGATATAGGTATACATCATGATTAAGCTATTGTATATTGTGACGGTTTGAGTGAAATTTGTTTAGCCAAGGATCATGTTCATCATGAGATGACTAAACATATTGACGTCGAGTATAATTTCTTGAGAAGTGAGAAGAGGATCAGGGTGAAGAAAGTATGAACTGCTGATAATCGTGCTGATATATTCACCAAGCCAGTACTTCGAAGCAAGTTCCAACATTGTTTAGACTTGCTAAATGTCAAAAGTTTTGAGTGCACAAGGTGCACATTTGGATAGAGATAGAAGTTAATATGGGCATTGACTATTACATTTGGTATATTTGTGAGGATTCATGTGCAAGGTGGAGATATGTTGATATGTCTTGAATTGAACTTATCTTTTGTTTGTGCTTTTTTCTGTTGGGGCCTTTTCCGTTTGGTTCAATCCTATACTTGACGTCCAAGTATAAATATATGGTTTTGTTCTCGTATATATTATAGGATTTTCTTTGTCTGCTATCAATTCAATTCATTTATTTTATTAATTATGGCTTTAAATTTTGTAATTATTTATTTTATTAATTATGGCCATTTCCAGAGGTGTACGTTATCAAGGTATCAAACTTGAATGTCTAAATGGTATCTTTAATAGTTTTTGTATCATTCTAACTCTGCTTGCGTGTCACTGCTCTTAAACCACGGGATGATAAACAAACACATGTTAAAATGAAGCTTCTCATTCATTGATCTTGGGGACCAGCCATGCATCTTACGGATGGAAATGGCCGGTGTTCGATATATATGTACAATAAACTAGGTTGGTCCACATTACAAAATGATAATACTATCTAGTATCTACACACGTAAACCTTAATCTTGACTTAAACATAATGTTTATATATATGCCGAATTCTTGCAAGGATGTAAATCCACCAATTTTCAGCTATAAAATTTATGCCACCTAAATATAACGGGCTCCATACTTATTCAGCATAATGTTTGATACAGAATATAAAAAAAGAAAAATTGAGTGAAGATTTTGTACCCCAAAGATTTTAGAACTACCCGGCTTCAAATATAGGCATGATCTGGTTCGTGATGTTTTATTTGACGTGTTTAAGAGAGCAGAGATTTCGGCCAAGAAAGAGGCGCCTGTATCCTTCTTGACCGATCCGCGTGAAGGAAGGTCTACGTTGACGCCTGCAGATGTGTTAATTTTTGGATGGGTGGGTGAGAAATATGCTTGTATTGATTTGACAGGAGTCTCTCCTTTGGTTGGTTTGGATAACGGGCCTTTTGTGGTTGGTAAGACGGCTCTCAAAGCGACTTCTTTGAAGGTGGCTAAGCATGAAAAATCTTGTCTTGAAAACCAACATGTGTTTCTTCCATTCGTTTTTGATACGTTTGGTTTTCTTGCGCCTAATGCTGTCGAGATTCTCAAGAGTGTGCAACGGGTCATGCATGGTAATTTTGTGTCACCTAGGTCTTCAAATGTAGTTTTTAGGAGGATTAGTTTTGCTATTCAGAAAGAATTGGCGGCACAACTTGTTGTCCTTCTAACTTCTAACTCGATGTAATAATAACTTTTGAATCCGATTTCTTTTTTTTTTATTAAGTTAAAGTCCAATTAAATCTTGGAAATACACCAAAAAAAACTAATTATTTAATACATGATTTAAACGTTAAAATTATTCTCTAAAAGAGAAAATATTAAATACATTAATTATTTGACATAAATTTTAGTTCTTTTCTGTTGTGGGTCCTATGCCCTAACCTTCTGTTTGATATTGTTCATTTATATTTATTAAATATAAATCGATTTTTCTTTTCCCAATTATTCACATTTAGTTATTATTTATAACCTTTATTTGATTACAAAATAACATCAAATTTTTATCATAAATTTTTTGAAAGAATAAACTAATTGTTCAAAGTACATTTTCAAATTATAGCTTAAACTGCGTGAACCAAAAATTGGATCTATAAACTTTTTATTTATTTATTTTACTTCTAATAAACTTTTCATTCTCAAGGTGCATACTGGTCCCTGGGCGGCTACTATGACACATGATTAAATTTTGGTTTTTATCTTCACATATATCCAAAAGTTTAATGCCAATATTTTTACAATGTTCATTAAATTCTTTATTATAGAATTCTAAGTCATTGACATCAGTTTCAAGGCTATAAGTTTGTTTTTCCTACAAGTATTTCTATTGCTTGAAGGTTTTAAAAAATTAATTTTTTATTTTTATGAGATAGATCCAGACTTTTTTAGAGTAGTGATCTATTAAGGAGATTAAGTATATCTTTCCTCCTATAATTTCTACCTTATCAGGTTCCCAAAGGTTAAAATACAAATATTCTAGAGGCTGTTGTGTACATAACTAGAGAGGGTAAAATTGTGTTTTGTATTCTTTCCCAAGATACAAGTTTCACAAAGCTCTAGCTTAGTAGGTTTTTAATCTATCAAACCTTGAGTAAAGAAATTAAGCATTCCTTTATTCCCCATGTGGTCCAGTCCACTATGAAGAAGGGTGGTTTGAGCTATGGTAATGTGGTCAATGATTTTAGTTAGATTAAGTTGTGGAGAGGTTTCAACATGGTATAAACCTCCCTTTTTAACACTTTTAATCAAAACTACACCATTCATTACTATATTTTTAACACCATCTTTGGTTATAATGGAACATTTTAAGTCATCAAACATAGATTCAGATAACAAGTTTTTTCTAAGTTTAGGCACCCATCTAATATTTGGAAGAATTCTAGTCTTTTCATCATGCATTTACATTTTCTATTCCTTTTATAGCTAAATTGGTATTATCTCCTTGCATAACTTTACCAACATTAAACAACTTTAGACTACTAAAAGCAGATTTATTTGAAGTAGCATCATAGTACAACTAGAATCTAGGATCCAGTCATTGCTAGTGTCGGTTATAGTAACACATATGAGTAATTCATGGTGGTATGTCATATGATTTTCACAATCAAAGTGAAACATGAAAGACTTAGAATTTTTAAGACCAGAAGAGCACATGAGCAGTTCATTAGAATAGTCAGATTCACAAATAGATGTAGAGTGAGAAGATTTATCCTTATTAGATTTATTTTTCTTTTTCTTTTTACATTCTTCTTGAAAATGTCCTAATTTGCTACAATAAAAGCATTTTTTATTCTTTTTATCTGAGTTAGTCGAGGACTTATTATTTTCCTCATTTGGGACATCTTTATGTTTATTCTTGTTCTTATTCTTTTCATTTCCTTTTAGCATAAGAGCCTCAAATTTATCATTTTCAGTTTTATGACAATTTCGAAAGATTTTCACTCTCATTTTTTTGTGTGATCTGTTCTAGTATTTTATCTTTAGAAATTTCATCATGACTGAATTGAATAACATCTTTAAAATTGTAAAATTGACTAGGTAAATAATTTAATATTAAATTAGCAAAATGATCACCGGAGAGTTTATCGTTACATCTTTTTAAGTCTTGTGTTAATTTCAGAAATATATAAGGCTATCATGCAAAGATATGTTGACATTCATGCGGAAATTAAACAATCTACACAAAAGAGATATGCGACTAGGCATAGATTTTTTAAGATAAATATCTTCAATTTTTTTCCATAGTAAAGTGGGGTCAGTGAAACTTACAACCCGACGAGCCACGTCGTCAGCTGACCGTATAAAGATTTCAAAGTGGCCTTGTTCTTCAAGATCTTGATTCCTATCTGGTGAGGTGTCCGGAGGGAATTTCCCTTGCACCATGCTCCAACACTTCTCCTTGATCAAGATTGCCTTCAACTTCAGCTATCAGATGGAGAAACCAGAGGTGCCATCAAATGGCTTTATACGAGCTATATTTTCCGACATAGTCCCTCGCCTATGGAGACGAGATCCCAAATATCGTACATAGTTTTATCTTTAGCAAGATAACATCGAGGTTTTTGAAAACACTAAAAGTTTTTCAACTTCTATATCCAAATATAGGATTTCTCGAGCCATTAGCTTGAGAGGAGATCCTCTTTTCTGTATCAAAGAATAGAAGATATCAAGTTTTTTTTGAAACAAGGAATACTTTCAAAGTGTAGCAGCGGAAGAGAGTAAAACTGAGTTTAAGATTTCAAAGAAATTAACAAACAAGTTTCAAAGAAAACTCAAGAATGAACGCTCTGATACCAATTTGATATAAAACTCAGTCAAATGAAGAAAGTTAAACAACTTGATCTAGAGCGATGCAAGTTAAACGTTTTGAAAACACAAAGATTTGTTGACGCAGTTCGGAATAATTCCTACTCTACGGGATCTCAGGAGGGGAGAACCGGCCCAATTAATTAAGCAGTATTTACAGATATAGAACACAAGCTTCGAAGAAGCAACAAGGTCACAAGGTAACAAAACACAAGTATAAAAGCTAATAATCGACAAGAATAACAAGAAACGGAAAGGTGACAACCGTTTGTAATGCCTTAGAGGCGAGTAATCAAGCTTCCAGTGAAGCTAGATTAAGACGAAGAAGAGAACGTTCAAGATAGATCTCAAACGAAGTACTCCACTCAGAACTCTCGTACTCTCTTTTCTCTCTAGGTGATTGTGGTAGCTCTCATAGACTTGGTGAAGCAAGATTGTTGCCGGCATTAGGGTTTTTGGAAGACAAGGGTGCTTAATACTGGGACACAAGAGACACCTACTTGCCAGCACAACATTTCATCACATAACGATTTGTTTGAGTAAGTGACCCAGTAGAACCTTGGTGAAATAAGCCCACATGTCATATACTCTACATTCCGCCTATCAATCGAAAACAACCCAGTGACTAGAACCGGTTTGCTCCTTAGATTCAACCTAAAACCCGCGAGAATATAAATCAAGGGTTGATTTGGTTTGAACCGGGTTGAACTTATATTCTAACAATTTTAATGCATTGAAATCCTAAATAGAAAAAAAAAAAGTGTTTCCATCAAAGTTAAGGACTATTTTAATTTCATGTGCCTGAGGTATAAAAGGACAATCATCCACAACACCAAAAATGTTAATATTATCTACAAACTGAATCCTTTTCAGCACATGAATAAAATTCTTCCACGTCTTACTCAAATTAAATATACAAAATATGAAAACTAATTTAATAAAAATTTATACTATTTATATACTCCGTAAAACACTCAACTAAATTTGTCATAACTATGAGCTTTTTTCTTCATAAAATGCATTTATTATAAAAAAAAATTCCACTTCTTGAGGCTGTAAAATCCAACTTGAATTTTACAAACCTACTGATCTACTATATACAAAATCCTAATATCAATACAAAACTCCAACGCTCAACTTTTCTGTCGATTTAGCCACTTCTTGAGGCTGTAAAATCACTGGAAACTCATTCAAGAGCACATGACCAGAATTTCTGATGAAGAATCGAGAAAGTGGACCACTTTAAACAACTTATCTTCGAGAGAGGGGTGAGAGGAACCTTTTCCCATCCATAGAAAAGGGTGGTCTAGAGAGGATCGGATGACTAATTCTCTTCAAACGGTTTTCTTTTTTTGTTGAAGGTATTTGATGTCTTTGTTGGAGGGTGATGATATTCTACTAAAGTATAAAACCAAAAATCAAGAACAAATACAACGGAACGGATGATTTTATTTTGAAACAAAGAGATTGGGATACATGTTGTATGTTTTGGTAGAAAGTGAGGAATTATTTTGTAACCAAGGTGATGAAGCTGTTCAAGTTCTTGGCTGAATCGCCATTAGGCTCGGCAGCATCCTCCTCAGCGTGCCTCTTCAGCTGCTCGATCTTCGTCTTCATAACCCGACTCACCCTCACCTTATTTATGGCCTCGATTGCAGCGTACTTGGTGAGCGTCCAAATCTCCATCCCGACCCCAATCCCCCACTTACTCACAAGTGCGGCGTTGAGCGCCTGGTCGAATTTCTTCATCGTCGGCATACATATGATGGGCACTCCCGCTGCTATACTCTCTGTCACGGAGCTCCAGCTACCGTTCCTCATCTGCATCCCGACAGCCTTATGACTCAATATCTTTCTCTCCAAATACTCCATTCTCACACCACCCCAAAAGTAAGAAAGCACCATACCCTGACCGCTCTTTGATGTCCTCTCCACGAACCCTTCCGGGAGCTCTACTCGCGGCCACCTCGGAGCTATGTACCATAGGAACGGAACTTTTATAGCCTCGAGTGCGTCGGCAAGTTCGTGAAGTTCTTCGTCTGTAACGCCGTCAAAGTCGCTAAGGTTGATGTATAAGATGGGTTCGGAGAAGGCGGAATTTTCGTGGTCGTCGAGGAAGAAAAAGATGGGTTCGGTTCTTTGGAGTTCGATGGGTGGGAAGGGTAAGTTGAAGGAGAAGGGTCCTCCAAAGTGGTATGTCTTGTTGAGAAGTGCGGTTGCGACGGAGGACTCGAGGGTTTGGAAAGAGTTGATGAGGACGGCTTCGGCCTTCGGAAGGCTAAGTGCCATGCTTTCGAAAAAGTCGGTGATTACCGGTGAGTGGCTATTGTTGGGATGTACACCGTAAGGTAAATTACTTGTGGGTATGCCGTCAGGGAGTCCAGGGAGCAAGAGAGCCGCATTGTTCAGTTTCTGGGAGAGTAAATCGTCTGCAATTCAAGGTTTCAACACTTAATTGTGTGAAGATATTACATTGAGTGATGATTAATAAAATGTACGTACCAGGCATTAAGGTGATAATTAATTCAACCATCTTCCGATACAGCACATCATTATGCATATAGGAAGCCAAGCTGGTGGCGGAGGAATTCCAAACCGCCGACCAGCCGACGCCCCTTTCCTCGGCAATTTCGCTACACACACCAGTGAGGAAAGCGTCAGCGACTACATAGGTAATCTTGGATCCCACCAACTCCTCATAATGGGCAAAGCTGTCCCTCAAATTTGCGCCAATCTCATTCATGTAGACTTTGAGACGTTCCTCTAAGGTAGCGTCAGCCGAAATCGAAGACGACGACCAATCCCCCAACGGTGCGAAATTTAGGTTATGGTCTTCCTCTGGGTCCCAGAACCAGTGGAAATACATGGCGTTGCCGATGTCTGTGAACAAGGTGACTTGGACGTCGCGGTTAGCAGCTGCAATTATCCGGCTTAGGAGTAAGAAGGTCTCCGGGTGGGGCGGGTACCCGAAGGGACAGATTGCGACATGAGACTGTTTTGTGGTGGTCGAGCTACGGCTCTTACCGTTGGGTGCAGATTTGGCTTTGGCTTTGGCTTTGGCTTTGGTGACAAACAAGGGTAGCATTGTTGGTTGCTTGGTTTTAGTACTACTTACACTTGTATTTGGTGTGGGAAGAAATGGGTTAGAGGGTATGCTATTTATAGAGTTTTCATCATTCTCTTCTGCCCGTTGTAGATCTCCCACTCTATTAACATACAAAATTGAGAAAGAGTTGTGTGAAAATTGTTTTCTAAAAAACTTATTTTTTAAATACAAAGGACATCAAATATGAGTTTTTCTTTATATATCCTTCGATTTGAACTTCTATCAAGATAGGTTGCACCATATTATGTCATTATTTATTTTATAATTTGAATATGACAAAATTTATAAAAACCAAATATTTATTTTTAGATAACTGATCTTCTATTATGACGTGGAAGAAATAAGTTGATTGGCTGAATAGGATTTTCAGTTTATAGATATAATATTATCATGTTGTGTGTTGTTGATGATTGTCCTCTTTATACTAAGGGCAAATGAAATTAAACACATGCCTAAAACGTTTTAGTTTGCATATACTATTATCAGTTCGTGATGTGAATCCAATGTAGCTTATTGTCGAGTGTACGTTGAGTTTGTCCAATAGTTTTACGATTGCAAGGCTGGTCCCTTACATTAAAGGTTCGTCTGATATTTCCGTAAATAAAAACAGAAATTAAACGTGGTTTCTAAACTACATGCAAAATTTGCTATTTGTCACCTTAATTACGTACTTCACGTGCGTAGTTGAGAACTCACCTAACTATACACTCCAAGTGTATAGCTTCTTTTTTTTTTATGGCCTCTAACTAAGCAGCACAAGTGCACAGTTCAATTTTGTTTTTTCATAGACTCCAACTACGCACCCCATATGCGTGGTTGAAAACCACTCAATTACGCACACGAAGTGCGTAGTTATGATGAAAAATAGTGTTTTTCGCCGATACTTCTAATAACCTCCGAATAAAACAATTCTAATCCATTGTGGAACAATTTTCATAAGGTTGTGCATTTTATTCACCCAAATTTAAATCTCAATGTTTTATTTACTCGGAATTTTCTTTTGTCATATTAGTATACTACAACTAGGAGAATGTGCTTGCCTATATGCAGACAATGCTTCCGCCTTCCAACATAAAACGAGAAAGCAAAGGATTTTACCCAATCTTACCATTCCTCTATTTGACCAACAATATAGCTACGACATTCTTTTTATATATAAAAAAACCATAATGTGTAAAACTTCGTCCATGAATAATAATTATTAAATGATATTTCGTAGTCAAGTTTTTGTATCATTCTAATTATAATCTTTAATCTACGTGCATACACCGATACAAAATTATGTTAAATTTATACCGGTAATAATATGATCGGTTTATTCAAAACCGGTATAAATCAATGAATCAAATGTAAAACCTTTTTTTTAAAAAAAAAATAAAAACACGTTAATATTAATTTGTACCGGAAATTTTTTTATTAACTATATCCGAAGATGTTTATCAAGGTATCAAACTCGGATATCTAAATCGGATCATTAATAATATTCGTATCATTCAAACTATATATTCTTGCGTGTCATTACTCTTATTAAGCCACATGATGATAAATAAACACTTGTTAAAAATGAAGCATCTCATTCATTAGTCCCCCAGGGACCAGCCGTTCGATATGTACTCTAGTACATGTCCTGGACAATAAACTTGTTTTTGGTCCAAAGCACAAATGATAATAATATCTGTGGACTAAATCCTCTTCCACTTATAAAAATCCTAAGGACATAAAACTCTATCCACAGTTACTCTAACACTCTTATTAATTCTTAACTAAAACTAATGATTATAACCGGTGGCGGAGCCGGCGATTTTTGTCAGCGGGCGGGACTAGTGTCCTTAAAATTTTGATTAATTAATATATGTATTAAAAGAGATTTGAGATAATTTTTTTTATTAATTTACTTATTGAAATTAATATTAATTAAATTAGACTATTGGAGAAATATTGGACTGATTAGTTAATAGGGGTTAGTTATATAAGTTATGTATTGGGCTGATTTAAATATACTTATTAATTAAATTAGATTTATAATGCTGGTTGGAGATATATTAGACTGATTATTTAATTAGAACTTTATTCTTTAATTGGGCCGGGCTTTTTGAATATAAAAGATATAACCAGTTTCTTGGGTTATTAAAGGATAAACAAATTTAGGTTTTACATCTAGAATGATTGTTTATGTTGCTTCGTCTTCCTTGTTACGTCTCTAGTCTTTTTTCTTCATTCTTTACCAGTTTTATCCCAATGGACCCCTGTCGATCCCGTCTGTACCCTTTATCGCCGGAATTTATATTTGACTAACCAGTTATTATTTTATAGACT
The DNA here is from genome assembly GCA_002319775.1 of Fagopyrum tataricum. Lineage (NCBI taxonomy): Eukaryota > Viridiplantae > Streptophyta > Magnoliopsida > Caryophyllales > Polygonaceae > Fagopyrum > Fagopyrum tataricum. The sequence goes on from CM008283.1 coordinate 8,334,556, forward strand.
TTAGTTTTTATATAATAACTTATAATTTTTATCATACATTCTTAAATATTAAAAAGTTGGTCATATTTTTTATTTTTACAAAAAAAATTATTCTAAAATGCATAAATTTATACCAAAACTTTAATTCATGAAAAAAAATTTTATTTGTTTTTTACGTATTTAAATTGTAGCTCTCTAGTAAACTTTCGTTCTCAAGGTACATATTGTTTTTTTGGTCGGATGAAGGTACATCTTGTGATTTTGGTCCCCGGCGGCTACTACTAAAAACGATTCAAACATTTTTTTTCACATAAATACAAAAGTATAACGAAGATATTCAAAATAGTCATAATGTAAAAGTTACAAAAAAAAAATAAAAAACAGATTTTGGTTAGAATACATCCAACTGTTTGTAAACAAGTTACGAATTAAAAACCTTTTATACATGCAAATAACAAATTATTACGCACAAGTACTTATCGGATATAATATTTGTTCAGGAAAATACCACGGACATGATAAACCTAAGTTATTAGGTATGTAAATATAGAGTTGTTCTCCTCGTTCACATCTGAACATGAAGGAGATAGATGGAGAAACACTGTGAACGTCTAACACCAATTTCATGTCTATCCCTATATTTCGTAGCCAAGCTTTTGTACTCTTAACCACAATATTCATATGTTTAAATCCAGCATCTCAAAAGTGTCTCTTTCAATACAAGGGACCATGGTACACCTACATTATTTGGACTTACCAATATATAACCTATATATAATAATAAAAGTATGCATGTTTCTTCGTTTCGATCGCTTGTATATCTTTATTAAACTCATTCTCATTGGCTCATTTATTTACTCGTCGAAAACTCCACCTTCATTACTGTAAAAATAATCAAGTATCGTCGATACTTAATTATCGTTTATATATACACTCGAGCTCTCATAATTCCTGCCCGAACAACAATGAGATCAACTGAGAAACACTGTGAACGTCCAACACTAAGCTCATATCTATCCCTGGAGAACAAATTCATCCCAAAATTAGTGTTATTGAACTGTGTAATGTTGCAACGGATTTGAGAAAAGAAAAGTACAATTAGGAAACAGCTTATATATCTCGAAATTATAGTGATTATAGGTTGTATAAAAAATGTAATATCTCGAAAAAATTGTTTTCCCACATTATTTGAATGTAATTTATGATTAACTTATAAGGATGATTTCTACCAGAGTCAACAATAATTCTTTTTTTTCGTTGGTAAAGTGAGGACAAATAACTCTGAAATTAAGCGTTCTCGTGCAAGAGCAATTTCGGGATGGGTGACCTCCTAGGAAATATATGTGCGAGCATGATTGGCATGGGGACACACCTCGGGTCTTATCGATCGTATCAAAGCTAACCCTAAGTAACAAGTGTGCTTGTCCTAGTAGACAGTCATTGGTCTGACGTGGGCGTCAGGAGTTTTAGTGGGTAGAGCGAGGATAAACAACTCTGGAGTTAAGTGTGCTCGTACAAGAGCAATTTCAGGATGTATAACCTCTTGAAAAGTTTATGTGCCAACATGAGTGACATGAAGACAACATCTCTAAAACTTCGGATCTTACAAAAAATATTTTCTCGATAAAACTCTAAAAGAGAGACCCGGTGGGTGTGAAATATGACAATTCAAGTATATTCAACAAGTAAAAATATAAAGTAACAAGATTTTTTTTAGCCAATCTTATCATTCCTCTGTTGGACGCTTGTATAAAACTAAAATCATAATGCTTAAAAATTCGTCCATGATTAAAAATATTGTTAAACGATATTTAGTGGTCAAGCTTTTTTTTTTTTTTTTTATAATTCTAGTTATAGTCTTTAATCTATTGGACGCTTGTATAAAATACTAAGGGCTCGTCCGGTATTGCTAGGAATCATTCCCGATAACGGAATGATTTCGAATCAATCAAAACTATGTTTGTTTAGTGGTTTTTTTACACATGAAAGTAATCTAATCATTTCCGTTTCCATTCCTTCCACTTAATCGATTCCATTCCGTTTCCATTCCACCACTCTAACCAAACGGACACTAAATATATTATACCAGTAACAATCCGATCAATTTTACAACGCCGGTACAAACAAATGATCCGATGTGAATTTCAAGCAAGGAAAAAAACCGACTTTAACTTTTGTAATTTTTTTATTAATTGTGGCCATTTCCAGAGGTGTTATCGAGGTATCAATCTCAAATGTCTAGATCGTATCATTAATAGTTTTTGTATCATTCTAACTATGCTTGTGTGTCACTACTCTTAAACCACGGGATGATAAACAAACACATGTTAAAATGAAGCTTCTCATTCATTGATCTTGGGGACCAGCCATGCACCTTACGGATGGAAATGGCCGGTGTTCGATATATATGTACAATAAACTAGGTTGGTCCACATTTCAAAATGATAATAAAATTATTTTATTAAAATATACCAACGGAATTATCTTCCACGTGCTAATTAAAACCATATGTATACGAAACTACTTACGCATGTACTCTAACACTCTTATTTTATCAATAAAAAAACCTCCCAAGAACTTAATTTCACTCAAAAAAAATAAGCTATACACGCAGCAAGCGTCCGCTCCTTCCCTTCCCCAAATTCTCACAAAACGGAAATCTAGAATCGCTAACCTCTGAAATCTCTTCTATTTGAAATCCCTCTCTCATATGGCCTTTATGTCGACAAAGCTTTCATAGAATCTAGATATCTCAAATTTAGGCTAGGTGATGTTGTGAAGCTAGCAAAGCTTCCTTTTGTCGGATCCGGAAGAAAAACCCGATAAATGTTGGGGAGACATATCTCTTAAATAATACAATCAAAAAATAAAGGCGAAACAAAATCAAGTAGAAAATTTAATCACTCCCTGTGGTGGATGGGACTCTTTTGTAGCTTGTTAGAGGGAATGATCCAATAATTTTTAAAAATGAATTACTAAAATATTAAAATGAAATAAAGAAGTCATATTAATACAAAAACAAGTAGCAACTTCGGATACGTACATCTTTCATCTCATTATTCCTTCTAGTGACAGTATTCGTTCTAGGACAATAAAATTAATAGAATACTTCAGTGGATTTCGCTTCATTTATCGTTTAGTTCAGTTTGAATTTCTTTAATTTAAATAAAATGAAATATCAAATCAATAACAATAAATAAGGAGTCTTTATGTCGCGTTACCGAGGGCCTCGTTTCAAAAAAATACGACGTCTGGGGGTTTTACCAGGATTAACTAATAAAAAGCCTAGAGATCTTAGAAACCCTTCACGTTCCGGGAAAAGATCTCAATATCGTATTCGTCTAGAAGAAAAACAAAGGGGTGGACCCTACACGAATACTTATTCTGTGAATGAAGAACTGCTCTCTTACGAAGCGGTCATTTTTGGGGTCAATCAACCCCCTAGTGATATGAATGAACGTCGGGACGAGGCGGACGGTGATTTTAACCTTCATTATATTCCCGAATAACCAGAGGCACCACTAAAGGTGTCAAAAAGTGCAAAACCCCACAGAAGCTGGGTGGGTTGCGCTATAGCTTTCTTTAAGACAACAACCCAGGAATTGATTGATTCGAGATCCCTGTTCCTCAGGCTCGTCGAGACCTTAATTCCTCTTTCGAGCAGCAGAGCTAATGGATAGACTCGATGGTACTGCTAAAGCCCCGGGGAAGCTGCTGGCGCAAAAGCTCATTCCGAACCGCGGGAACCTTCGGCTTCGGAGGCCGCCTTGGATCAACAAAAGGACGAACTTTTTATTGCGTAACGGTACGTATTTGGTTCTTTATTTTTATCCCCTTTAATTCTCGGTTTCTTTTTCTTTTGAGTTCGCGGCGAAGCCTTGTATTTATTATTGGACTATTTTTCTTTTTTGTGCTTCTATATAGGAGGATATATATCTATAACGGCTATCTCTTGATGGACGAGCTATACCGCACGAGTAGGCATAGGCGTCGTGAGGTGTCGCGACGGCCGTGAGGAGCGAGACTGGTGACTTTCGAATCTTTCAAATCGGCTAGAGGGGTCTCCGTTGGTTTCTTTTTCGACCTGAAGCTCAATGGGTTCACCACTAAACAAAACCCAAGTTTCAAATTGGTTGATGCAAATAAAATTAGGATTTGTCTAGAAATGCATGCTAACACAATGAATAGCTGACTAAGTAAGTCATACGACTTACCTGCACTAGTCCGAAGTCAACTAACGATAAGTCCCGGTCTATCCGTATTTGGTCTCAACAACTTTGTGATAGCGGAAACGTCTCAGCATTCAAATACTAACGTCTAAGAAGCTCTAAGAAGCTTGTAGACCATTCGGAAAGTTTTGGAAAGAAAGAACGGCAAAACCCTAACTTTTAAGGAAATTACGGTTTTAACCCGAAGTTCTTTAAAATTCCAAAACGGTCAAACGAGTCCCTAAACTTCCGAAAAACATCTAACCACTTATAATATACATTAAACGAGTTCAAAAGTTTCCCGAACTTTCGATTCCCGAAGGAAAACCTCAATCAGAGCCTTAAACGTCACTAGTTAAACTCGCTACTTTGACCTCGATTTACCAATGTCCAACGTTCCTCAAAAGTTCCGAAATAATTCTTAATTATGTGTAGTAGGCTATGACTACAACGGAATTGAAGCATTGAAACTCCTAAAAGCCAAATCTAGAATTCTACACAAAATCACAAAAGTCCACATCTTATCATGCTCATTGGAGAAACTGATTTTTCACCAACTCTGGAAGCTCGATCGTAAAGCTCCATCTTCATTCAATAATTGACATACTAGTTGATGAAACGACTTCGACGAATATATGCTCTCGATTTTGTCCCACAACGCTTCGGTGTGGTCTCCTTCAACACACCATACTTAATCTCAAAGCCAACGTCAACCGAATTTTTCTTACCGCCTTCCTCTGGACGCTTCTCCACTTCTCCTCACTCATAGATATAGGTTTCTCCTCCTCTAGAGCTTGTTCAAGACCTTGCTACACAAAGAAGTCTTGTATAGTACTCTGCCACATAATGAAGTTGATCTTCCCATCGAAGAGTGGAATCTCGAACACCTTCAACGCCTCGGCCGTCATCACGCCAACACGAGATTCAATAAGCAACAAACTTTACCGATCACCACCACCGTAACCTCGGCTCTGATACCAATTGTGAGGGAAAACCACGCTTTCCCGACTTTGAGTATTTATAAGCGGGTATTTTGTTGCGCACTCACACTCGTACAACAACCTCACTTACAATCTCTCTTTAGAAGCCTTTATTACTCTCTTCTTGATGAAGTGATTGCAAATGAGAGGTGGCCACCCCTATTTATAATCATTTTCACTTCCTCGCCTATGGAGATTTCGAAACTCGATTCTCCTAGGTCATTTCTGATGCTTCTAACTCAATCTTATCCTATACAAGTCTAGAACTCTCTCAAGGTTTGTAATCTAGTCCACAAGGTTCCGGCGAGTTCTAGATATTTCTGTCATTTTCCACGGAGATCCGCCTCTTTTCCGAAGGTTTTGTCACCTTCTAAAATAATCTGACACGTTTCGGAATATTTCTTATCCTTCTGGAGGATTCCACTACCTTTCCGAATCTTCCTCCTCCTTTCATAATCTTCCTTCTTTCAGAATGTTCCTCTACCTTCCGGAGTAATTAATGAAAATTATCTAAAAGAATGAATTAGTCCAACACTAAATTCATATTGTTAAATGATATTTCTCAGTCAATTTTTTCTACGATTTTCTACTTATTTTATCTGTCACTGTTATTAAGCACGAGATAATAGTCACATTCTTACATCCAGCTAATCAAAAGTGTTTCCTTCAATATAAGGGACCATTTTAATTTCATTTGGCAGCACTATAAAAATGGACAACTATTTTAATTTCGTTTAGCAGCACTATAAAAATAGACAATCATCCACAACATAAAAAATATTGATATTATCTACAAACTGAAACCTTTTCAGACAATCAATTAATTTCTTCCACGTCCTACATACAAATATCAATTTAATATACAAAATACTGAAAATAATTTATTAAAATTTAAACTTTAATATAAAAATCTGAACTAAATTTGTCATAACTATGAGCATTTTTCTTCAAAAAAATGTATGTAAAATAAAATCATATTGATACCATTTAGCTCAAATTTTATAAACCAATAGTTTATTTTAAAGAAAGTTAAAGGTTTGTTAATATTTTAACATTACATATTCACCAATGTTCAATGGTTTTAAGTAAACAGTTTCCGGTAGTTAAATTGATAAATATTTTTCATTTTGTAATAATACTGATTTAATTAAAATAACTGTTATCTCAAAAATTTATAAAATAGAAAATTAGTTATCTACAAGTTAATATAAGCTGTATTAATTTTTTCATAAATTAATAAAATAAATCATTAAATATAATTGGTGTAACGTACCTCAATAACACAATCTCTTCAATTTAAAATAGATCAAGTCCTATTCCATGACAAAAACAATCACTTAAGTGATGTTTTAGATCTTTAACTAGTTCAGTGTCCGTACCATATACGAATTTTATTATATATAAATGTTAATTTAATAAAATTTATTTTGGACAAAATTTAAAAAACTACAAATCAAGGCGGGTACCTAGTAATATTCTTTAATTTAAACTAATTTCATATTTTTTATATAGTTTTATATGGGAATGACGGTTACGATGCCCTTTGTATTTAAAAATGAGTTTTTTTATTAAAAAAAAAATTGTATACAACTCTTTCACAACTGTGTCTACTCAATAGAGCGGATGAGAGTGATGAAAACTCTATAAATAGCAAACTCTCCAATCCATCTCTTCCAACATCAAATACCAATACCAAATTAACCAATCAACCCACAATGCTTCCCTTGTTCGTCACCAAATCCAAAGGCGCGCCCACCGGTAAGGCCCGTAGCTCGACCACCACAAAACAGTCTCATGTGGCAATCTGCCCCTTTGCGTACCCGCCCCAGCCGGAGACCTTCTTCCTCCTAAGCCGGAAAATCGCAGCCGCTAACCGCGATGTCCAAGTGACCATGTTCACAGATGTCGGCAACGCCATGTATCTCTACTGGTTCTGGGACCCAGAGGAAGACCATAACCTAGCATTCGCACCGGTGGGGGATTGGACGTCGTCGGCTCCGGCTGACGCTACCTTAGAGGAACATCTGAAAGTGTACATGGACGAGATTGGCCCAAATTTGAGAAAGAGCTTTGACCAATTTGAGGAGGAGGTGGGATCCAAGATTACCTATGTAGTGGCTGACGCCTTCCTCGCTGGTGTGTGTAGCGAAATTGCGGACGAAAGGGGCGTCGCCTGGTCGGCGGTTTGGAATTCCTCCGCCACCAGCTTGGCTTCCTATATCCACGCTGATGAGATCCGGCGAAAGATTGAGGAATCAATTATCAACGTAACTCCTGGTATATATTATTAATTATTTATATTCAGCAACATGTCTAAGAAACGGAAAGAATATGCCTCAAACAAACCTTGCAACATGTCCAAGTCACGGAAAGAATATACCTCAAATATACTTTATTTTTCATATGTAATATTCCCATATATGTTTAGACAAGTTTATAGAATAAGTGTTCAAAAACCTTGCAGTGGTACCAGTCCTACCACAAGCGAGTACAAGATCACTCAACAATGTGGCTCACTTCCTCCCCGGATTCCCTGAAGGCGTACCCACACATTATTTACCCTACGGTATCCTTGGCCCCGGCAGCGACTCACCGGTCACCAAGTTGTTCCAAAGCATGGCCCTTAGCCTTCCCAAGGCCGAAGCCGTCGTCATCAACTCGTTCCAGAGCCTCGAGTCCCCAGTCGCAACCGCCCTTCTGAACAAGGCATTCCACTTCGGAGGGCTCTTCTTCCTGACCTTACCCTTCCCGCCCATCGAACTCGAAAGAACCGAAGACATCTTTTCGTTTCTCGACGGGCACGACTCCTCCCCCTTTCCCGAACCCATCTTATACATTAACCTGAGTGAATCTAATGCCGTTCCAGACGAAGAACTTCAGGCACTTGCCGAGGCACTTGAGGCGATAAAAGTGCCCTTCCTATGGTACATAGCCCCGAGGTGGCCGGCTGTAGAGCTCCCGGAAGGGTTTGTGGAAAGGACATCAAAGAGCGGTCAGGGTTTGGTGGTTACTAACAGTTTCGGTGGTGTAAGAATGGAGCTTTTGGAGATGAAGGTGCTGAGTCATAAGGCTGTAGGGATACAGCTAAGGCAAGGTAGCTGGAGCTCGGTGATGGAGAGTATTGCCACAGGAGTGCCCATCATATGTAGACCGACGGTGGAGCTATTCGACCAGACGCTTAACGCGACGCTTGTGAGTAATTGGGGGATTGGGGCCGCGGTTGAGCATAGGACGCTCACCAAGTACTCTGCAATCGAAGCCATAAATAAGGTGAGAGTGAGTCGGGTTATGAAGACGAGGATCGAGCATCTGAAGAGGCTTGCTGAGGAGGATGCTGCTGAGCCTGATGGAAATTCTGCCCAAACCTTGAACAAATTTATCAGCTTGATCACAAAGTAAATGGTCACAACTTCTTCGAAAGTGACATAGTGACCCTTTCATTAATAAAATGCGCATCAGTGTAACCTTAAACATGTTGTAGTGTCGTAATATCGTATTATATTGAAAACTCTAAAAAAATCCCGATATTATTTTTTATTTTTTTTAATAACGGAAAGCGGATTAGGATGATCTATCTCATCGAAATAGTCTATCCTAAAATATACTTTCGAATGAGAACACGAAGTTCGGGACAAACTTATGATAAATTGTCGTAAAACACCCTGATATTATGATAAGGTGTATAAATAACGCACAAATGCGTTTTAGTGTTCTATAATAACAAATTCAATAGAAAGTGGGCTCAAATATAATTGAGATGGTGTTCCTTACATAAGGTAAACGTCTTTCATTAGATCTTATTAAACCCAAGTCCGAGCTAGATCCGGACAAGATTTGATAAAAAAAAATCAAGCCCGTATACTTGGGTCAAGTCCGACTATAGGGCCTTGTCCGGGTTTTTTTTTTCCTTTTTAGAAAAAAAAATTGATATATTTTTAAGAATATTTATATATAAGATATAATATATTTCATATGGAACAAATACGACACTCCACGAGAGCTAAAAGAGAACTTAAATGTTGCTCCTTATATAAAGACTCTTTTAAAGAACAGGCGGAGTAGACCGATGATCCTGTAGTCGCCGGCTATTGAAAGAAAAAGCTTGCATATGCTCTCTTTAATATTTAACCGGTCTCATCTCTCTCCAGACCTATCCATAGCTCGTAACTCAACCGATTGCAACTAATGGAATGGGGCCGGTCAGAAGCTTCTTTACGCTGTTGATACCCGGTGTGGTTCTTACTCGCTTCCCCCTCGTGCGTAAATAAGATAAATGGTTCTTCATTAGGCCTTATCAAACCCGGATCTGGGCGGCATCCTTGACCAAAATTATGTTTGCGTGTCACTGCTCTTAAACCACGGGATGATACCAAAATCTATACCAAAATTTCGATTCATATGCAATAATAAAGTATTACACATAAGTATTCTACAACCATTATTCTTGACTTAAATATATTAACCATGTTGCATTCTCTAGCAAGGATGTAAACCAACAACGTTTTGGTTAAATGAACACATAATTTCTTTCAGGTCTTACCGTCTCATGACACACATACACTTTCTCGACTGAGTTCAATTAAGAGCTTATAAAATATGGTTTATAAGATAAGCTTTGATTTGAACTTAGATCTTGAAAAAGAAAATACAAGTTCCGGTTGTCACTACTACAAAAAACTAAATATTGCCCTTATTTCTTGTAGGAGGTAGGATACGCTATTTGAGACAAACCGAGTAGTCATGAGGCACAGGATTACCCTAGTCACTCGGAGAGTGTCGGAGCATCCATATTCGAAAGATCATCCAACAAGACATTGAATTGGTATTAGGAGACCACACATCGTAAGAGATTTGCTCTTGCTCTTTATTTCTTTTGTTTTACAAATTTAGCACACTCTCTTATTAAATTTAATTTTTTTAATTTTTTTCTCCCCCTAAGTTGTTTTTAACCCCTTAACCCTAAACCGATATGGTTATGCACCTCAATCAAATTTGTAGCCGCTATTAATTATTTTTTATTTCTAAAAAATACAATTAAATTTTGGGTAAAATGAGAGACTAGGCTCTTTTTGTAGTGATGAGCACTAAGTAGACTCTTTTTCATATCAATGGACAAATTAGACCCCATTTATTTATCTTTAAAGATTAAATGAAAGGGCAAATTAGGAATATAAAACTACTTAAACCCAAACCCAAACCCAAACCCAATTGATTTAATGAAAGTCCAAACCCAATTGTTTTAATGAAGACCCAAGTGTTTTAATAAAAGCTCAAGCTCAATTGGTTTAATGAAAGTCCAATTGTTTTAATGAAGGCCCAAGTGTTTTAATAAAAGCTCAAGCCCAATTGATTTAATGAATGCTCAATTGTTTTAATAAAAATCCAAACTCAATTGGTTTAATGAAAGCCCAATTGTTTTAATAAAGGTTATGCCCAATACACAAACTTCGGACATGGCTCAATACACAAGCATCGGCCAGTGCCCAATACAAAAGCCCGCACCAGAGCCCAATACACAAGCCTACAAGCTGAGAGGTGCACACATGTCTGATTGAAACCTCACCGAGCGTAATAGGATATGCGTTCCTCGTCAAACTCCCTCCTGGATCTCGTCCTCCGCTTCAGCACTTCCTATGGTGGTGACTTGGACGACGATAGTACGATCTTCCCGGACCTCTTCTATTGCCCTTTCTTCTTTCTCACCTTCATAAGAATGATTTTTTTGCCCAAATTAAGGTTTTTGACCTTTGAACTGGGATCTTGTCTCTACGGTGAAACTCATGGTAAAGAATGGAAAGTTCGAAACAATGATCTCCATTAGAGGTCTGATTAGCGAACTCACCTTCAAAGTGTCAAATTTCTAAAGAGGAGAGACCATTGAAATTGTACTATCAATTAATTTCATGTTTTAGACTGAGTTAGAGCAAATTACGATATCAATACGAAGAAGAATGAGGAAGCTGTATTCATTGGTATCAGATTGTAACTGTACGATTTGATTAAATGTAGATAATCATAATGTTGGATACTGATCAATATTTGATTAGGTTAGAATTTGAGAAATAAATAAATTTTGTAGTGGGTGATCCACAATTTTAACTGGGACTTAATAGAGTTTGGTAATTTGTTAATGAATTCAAAAGTATAATGAAGATATTTTAAAATAGTCATAGTCTAAAAGTTAAATAAATAATATATAAGATTTTTGTTTGAAAATGTCCAAGCTTTTTTAAAAAACAGTTTACGAAAAACCTTTTATCTATTACACGCAAATATTGTAACACCATTATTCTTAACTTAAACAAGATAATGATGCTGTATTTTTGCAAGGACCTAAATCCAACGATGTTTGATTCATACAAACACGTACGTAATTCACCGTCCTAGGACAAACAATGTCTTTGATAAGCTATTAATTAGACTTAGATCGATCTTGCAAAACAAGATACAGGACTCAGTTGTCACTGCTATTAAAAAAAAAAAAAAAAGTTTTATACCACATAAATATACATTTCGTAGTCAAGCTTTTGTATGGTTCTACATATTTTGTCTGTCCTGTCACTACAAACTCTTAACCACGATAGTCATATGTTTAATTCCACCTTCTCAAAAACAATGGCATGGAATTCCACACGGACATAGACTCGACAATAAGCTACATTGGATTCACAACACAAACCGATAAGAATATCTTGAAACTACAACGTTTTATGCATGAATTTTAATTTCATTTGCATCTAGTATAAAAAGGACAATCATCCACATCATAAAAAATGATAATATTATCTACAAAACTGAAATTCCTTTTCAGCTAATCAATTTATTTCTTCCACGTCGATCGTAATAGAATATCATTTATCTACAAAAAAAAAATTAAATGGAGTATAAATGTATATTTTTTATATTGGATACGAGGTGTGTAGGCCAAATTATTATATGACACTAAGTATACAGGTATAAATAGGGTTTTTTAATTTTATTTTTTTTTCCTCTCTTTCGCTTTCTCCTTCTCAGACGACAATGGCGATTGGCGATTCTTCTGCCTTTCAATAGGTTCCAAGCGGAGGTTCTTCTCTTATTCTTTTCGGCGTTCTTCATCTTTTCCATGGCGATCTCGATGGTGTCAATGCAAACCGCCTCGTCACTTTCTCAAACCATACGCATTTTAGGGTTAGGTTTGTGCTATCGAGATTTAAAGAAAATCGTCTCTCAAAGATTGAAGAAAATCTTCTGTTCTTCTCCTATTGTTCTTGATAAACTTGTTTGATCTCGTTCGGATTTGCGTTTGTTTGAAGAAGTTATGGAGATGGAGAGGGTAATTGAGTTTCCACACGAACACATGGATAATAGGCCAAAGAAGAGGCCGCGTTTGCGCTGGGATGTTGATCCTACGCTTCCTCAGGTATTAGATTTGACCCCAAGATCTCAAGTTTCATTCAATTTCCCAATCAAAACTCAACCTTGATTTCCAATGTTAAAAGTTGAGTTAATTTGATCCTAAATTGCTAACCGTTTGTGCCCAAAATGCACGGTGTTTTTTTTTTTTCCTACAATTGGTTTTCATAGGTTTCTATCCAGGGTTCTAATCACGTTCACTTATGAAGCTTTTAATTGGATTGAATGTGAATTTGTTGAGAATGACCATCTAGGTACTGCTACAAGAATGGATTGGTCTCAATAGATGGTGTTTTTTAGCCAACTGTGTAAAAAAAAAAGTAAAAACTGCAAAGCGAGCCTATTGCTTCGAGTATTACAGGCAATTGAAGTTGTCACCTGCTCACCAGCCTTGGTTGGAATAGGTGACCTCAAACAGAACTGAAGTTTTGTGGTTTTTAAGAGTCCTCCTCTTGAATATAATCAAGAGTTTGTTATATTAAGTGAAGGAATCAATGTTAGAGTTTGTTATTCACATTATTTGTTACAATATAATCAAGAGATATCTTTTTTTCTTGCAGTTTCCACGTCAACTACCAATGATACATCAGCCCACAGAAGCAACAAGGCAATTCCTAGAGCTCCTTCTTCTCAATCACCCACCATGACATCTGAATCTACAACATTGACAAGAGGTGACTCATAACATAAAAGACATCAACCTACAATATGAGTACTCTATATGTGAATATTTTAATTGGCTCAAATAAAATCCTCAGGAGACGGAGCCAAGGGATTTGCTCTGCAGTTTGGCTCTATAAGTCTTGGCTTCATTAATCGCATGCTAGTATGTATTTGTTTTTTTTTCTTCAGCTTTTCCTGTCCCTTTATTGACCTTTACCTTCCCTTGAGCTATCTTAAGAATTTTATTTTCATAGGTACCCCCTCGAACAACCTCAGCTCTGCCAAATATTGATGAGCAAAAGCAAGATCAGGTTTACTCTCCTTATTCTATGCTAGTTTTTTGGTTTTATTATGCTTGAACTGTTGCTAGTCTGATACAATTTTTTGTTCAGTAACTTAAATCTGATTTATAATAAGAAAGTTAAATGAGTTTGAAACAATGGAGAAGTTCTTTCATCAAGCACATAAAAATTCATAATGATAGCCAACTTTTTATTGGGTTCATACTGATTCTACTGAAATTGTGTCTTGTGTAGAGGAAAACCTTTGCCAGTTCAATCTCTTGGAACACAGACTCGCAGTTTTTGTTATGTATCTGACATGGTAGTCTTTCTTCTCCTTGTTAAGAATCATTAAATATTGTAATGCAATTATTGTCTAGACTGGATACAGGAGTTCTGAGAAACTTTTTTTTTTATTAGGTTGATGGTCTCATCAGACTCATGGAAGGAGAAAACACTAGACCTATCAACATTGGAAACCCAGGTGATTTGCAATTTTTTTAAAAATTTTAAATGACTTCAAATCCATCCATGATCCATCTATACACGTTGCTGATGTTTTTAAACAAATTTATGATTCAGGTGAATTCACAATGATTGAATTCACAAGTCTATCCTTAATGGACTGCTTGTTAATGTGACAGGTAAGGAAATTGGAACCCCTGATAATCATATCAAGTCGATTCATCAGTCAATTCATCGAAAGTTGTATGAGCCAATAAGCCAACTGGAATTGAACCACCAACTGAACTATTCCGAAATGTTGATTGGAACTCACATGAATCTGCTTCATCGTCAACAAATATCTAAATGTTTGCTGAGTTGGCTGTTGTATTTTAGATTTGACCTCACTTTCTACATTAGCATCCATGAACACCTCAAAGCCGCTGCTTGGCTTCTGAGATACTCTAGTTGGCTTTTGCGCTGACGCCTGGTAGCAATTGACGGTTCTGAGATACCTCTAGTTGGCTTTCTCTACTATGTCCAATTGTACATGCCTGAGCTATATGTCATCTTTGCTCTATTTGCTTGAAGTTCTGCTAATTATTTTCAGCATTCTTCATGTAGGATTATGATAGCGTTATTTCAGAGGCTGGTGCAGCAATATACTCCAAACTAGTGCATCTGCAGAATGATATTTGCTTAAGGTCTGCTAATTATTTGGAAAAGAAGCAGTGGTGTCCTATATTACCTAAATCAAGCATGTTAGAAAGGTTACTAACTGTTTGACATTTATCATATTTGACCACAATTGGATACACCTTAAGTTTGAATTTTGTAAATGATGTACCTATGGGGCTTATAGGGAAGGACACGTGAAATATGGTTTGTTTAGTCTAGAAATTTTGTAGTTAAACAAATATTTCTGGCACTTTTGAATGTTGCAACTGATATGCTGTCGTTCATTTATTTCAATTAAAGATAAGGCCACATGTAACAGAGTATTACGTTGGGTAACAAAGTTGGGTAACAGGGTTGGGTAACAGAGTATAACGTTGGGTCCCTTCACAAATAGAAAGTCCTTCACAAATAGAAAGTGTATAGTTAGTGTTTCTATAAAATTTTGCCTACACACTTCGTTTCCTTGATAAAAAATCTACATACTTCCCAATCTCACAAAAAAAAATCATATTTAAATTATAATAATAAATCATGAAATATAATATAGTGTAACCTACCTTGATAACTCCCTTCAAAAAAAATTATATTTAAAAAACAGTGTTATTTTCCATACAACTCTTTTTCAATTTTGTATGTCAATAGAAAACTCTATAAATAGAAAACTCTCTAACCCATCTCTTCCCACACCAAATACAAGTAATTAAGTGTAAGAACGACTTATATCTTATGCTTTCCGATGCTTTGATCGTGGCATAGGCATGGTACAGTATACTTAGGTTTTATTTCGGAATTTTTTAATAATTATTTGATGTTAAAAATTTAAAGCCAAATTAAAGTAGAGAGTGTAACTAGTTACTTGCGAGGTATTTATTAGGATTTTATCGTGAGTCAAAAGTTCGAAAAACTTTCGAACTTGTTTGAGAAGCGTTAGCATTTACGATAGGTTGTCGGACTATATTCGGAAGTTTAGAAGATAGGGTTATTCTTCTTTTCTAAAAACCTTCCTTACTAGTCTAGAAGCTTTCTAGAGCTTCCTAGACGTTAGAAAGAATTGTTGATGAGATATTTTCCGTTATGACCAGGCTTTTGAGGTCATATACGTGCGGACCGAGCTTTAACAGTATTCGGAATTCTGATCGGTTTAGATAAGTCTTATGGACTTATATAGCTAGTTTCTTCGTGAGTGCATCTTTTATGCATGGGAGTGTGTGTTTCCAGTGAAATAATTAATCATAACACGACTAGGACGACGTTACTTTTAGTTTAGACCCAAGTGTATGTATAACGGGTAGTGACATCACTACCCAACGTTGAACCAAGACTGGGAGGCTCTCCGCGACTAGCCCATACATTGTACACAGGGAGATGCATCGAACCACTCCCGTTGGTATACGGGGACGGAGGCGAGGGTCGGGAGACCCTCGTGCCACAAAAGAAGTTGAACTTAGAAGTGAATCACCTAATAAAGATAATAATACGGTTTTGAGTGCAGCATGCTAGTTTGTTACTTTTCGCATTGATGTGTGTTTTTGCCATAATAGTATGTCTAGTACTTAGAATTGCTAACTAACAGTTTTTACCGTTATGTTGATAGACACCATTCAATGTAGGGCAATTGCAGAGTGATTCGGAGTCGGGTGATCAACCAGGTTTCTGTACATGGTAGTCGGGAGGTTGGGTTTCTCATTACCTTGTGACTAGACTCGTTTCCTTTTTCTTTGGATTATAACACTTGTAGTGTCGGGCTGACTTTTGTTTTACCTTCTAAGATTATTTTGCATGTTTTAGACTTTATTAAGTTTTTCCCTATATATACGTGCCTTGTAAAATATCTGGTGAAATTATTGTCAGGATAGAATAGGAACCCATTGTGAGATCGTAGTCCGTAACTCTTCGAGTTATCAACATTTGTGGTGTTACAAATCCACTAATCGTTTGACATTGTTTTTACTTCTTTTCAAGCGGTTCTAGTCCTATGCCCTAACTTTGGTTTTATAGTACATTTTGCTCTTACATAATAACTTAAAAATGTTATCATATGTTTTAAATAATTTATGCCTCACTTACATAATAACTTAAAAAAGTTATCATACGTTTTTATGAGATTAAAGTAATCGTTCATATTTTGTAATTTTTTTAATACAAATTTTAGTTTTGAATGCGCGCGTACATGCTTGCAATACTTTTTAAATTTCTTTTACTTATTTAAATTATAATTCTCTAACAACTTTTCATTCGCAAGGTGCATGTTGGTCCCCGGCCCGGCGGCTACTACAAAACATAGTTCATTTTTGTTTTTCCCCCGCTAAATCCAAATGTATAATGAATTTAAAATAGTCATTATGTAAAAAGAAAAATTTAATAAATAATATACCGAATTTTAATTTGGTCAGAAAAATCCAAACAGATTATAAAAAAGTTTTTTAACCAAAAAAAAAGATTATAAAAAAGTTTAGGAAAAACCTATCATATATGCGATAACAAACTATTACAAAGAAGTACTCTAACACCAGTATTCTTAACTTAAACATAATAATCATGTTGCATTCTAGAAATTAAAGGATGTAAATCCCACGTACTATGTTTGGTTTAAATAAACACATAATTTCTTCTAGGTCTTACCGTCCCATGACACACTTTCTCGATTGTGTTCAAATATTATGAGATCATAAAAAATGACATATTTGGTAAGTTATTAATTAATCTCAGATCTTGCAAAATAAAATACAAGATAGGATTGTCACTGCCATAAATAAATACAAAAAAAAAGTTTTATACACCTAAATATACCGCAGACTTAACAATTATAAAATATAGAATCTTAATTGGAAAATTATAAATAAAAAAAACAAAATAATAATAGTAATAAATAAATAAAAAGTCAAGACTTTATATACCCCGTTTGTTAGAAGAAGAATATTATCCTCTTTTCAATCCCTTGACGACCGAAATTCACCCAAAATCCTAATCTGACGCCAATGGATTAATTCATGTAATCTTCAATCTTAGCTCTCTAATAAACTTTTCATTCAAAAGGTATACTGCCGTCCCCGACTCCCCGAGCATACATAACCCTATAAAACTGTATGTCACATGCATCTACTCGTGTAGTAATTGAAAACTCTTCTACTCTTGCCAAAGCATTCATATTCGAACGATCGGCCAACAACACGTTGAACTGAGAGGTGATTTCATGGTTCAAATAAAGTCAAAACATTCTTTGAAATTTGTTGTTGCTCTTCATTTTTTACACTTTCTTTCAAAAACCTTCTTCCCCAACTTGTTTTAGACTTTTTCCTTGTTTTCAAAAACTCTTTCCCCTTTACCCAGCCAACCGCAAGGGTTGTTTTGTTCAAGAGTTTCTTACAAAATTACAGAGTTTGTAGACAAATCTTTTACAAGAGTACAATTTTTTCTTCTAAGGTTCTCTTTTCTTGCTTTAAATAACAAGTCCCTATATGTATGTCTTCCACTTTGAGTTTATTTTGAGGTGAGGGTGGTCAGTCATTTATATGAATTGATACTTTAGTCTTGTTCAATTACTTTATTACTCTAAATCTCCTACTGTCATGTCAAAACATATCTAAAGATAGTTAAAGGCTGGGTTAGCCTTGCCTATGGTCCTCCACCAGTTAATAAATGCTTAACCCCTTATTACGGTCTGGTTAAACTCAGTTGAGATCTCTTATAACAGTGATACATGTATTCTTAACATGTGATTGACTGAGGCTAAATAAAGAGGGATTAAAGTTTTACTGCTTTACGAGAAAAATAATAAACAATATAATTTCAACCAATTACGTGATAGGGATACAAGGGGAGGGATACAGAAGATCTTGACCGGTTTAAACTATACTTTCCTCTAAAACAATTATGGACTAATTGGAATTTATTATAATCATTCTCGCAAACGAAATATTACTTGTTTCACTCTAAAACGGAATGTTAGATCCATTGTATTTCCTTTTACTAGACAGTTTTCAATATGTTTTCATCTCACCCCTCTAACTAAATGGACGGCTAATGTTAATATACAGAAATAAAATTAATCCCTAGATTTGTTTTGCTAGTAACGAGAAAACTAAGGATTTTATACAATCTTACCATTCCTCTATTTGCCAACATCGTACCTACAACAATTTTTGGCAAAAATCAAACTAAATTCATAATGCATAAAAATTCGTCGATAATGAACAATGTTGTTAAATGATATTTAGTAGTCAAGATTTTGTATGATTCTACTCTTAACCACGATAGTCATATGGTAAACGATAGTCGTATGTTTTAATTTCAATTCCCGTCACTACATACCCTTAACCACGCTAGTCGATAATTAACACAATTTTTAAATGTTTTGGTGCAGACAGGACATTTTGTTATGGGACCAAACTTTTAATTTATTTTGTATATTATATTAAAATTAACAAGTTAAATTCATCTATTTCTATAAATAACGATAAAAGAGTTTCTTTATTTGGAGAAGATGATAATGGAGTTTTATAATATAAATAAAGTTTATTGTCATAAAATGTTCGTTTTGATTGTAGGTTGAACAAATTTATCTAATCGTTAAATAAACTAAATTTATGTTAATATATCGAAATAAATTTAATCCTCCAGGTCTATTTTGCTAGTAACGAGTAAACAAAGGATTTTAACCAATCTTCAGTTTCTCGATTTGCCAAATATCATTGTGAAGGATTATACTTCTCACATCGATAACATTGGGATAACAAGTCTAGTATATACAGTTTGTGAGCTACTCCTTACATTGCCAACTAGTTTTTGAATAAAACCTGTTGTGATTATGTGTTGGACTTGGGCCCAACGCGCATTGCACATGGTTGGACCGCCACTTCAATTCTGCCCAACGAAATCCATGGTTGAAATCTATCATGGTATCAGCTTATTAGGCTTATCGGCCTTAAGACTCAGATTGCGAACATGGAATGTTAGCTCGTTCAGTTGTACTAGCCAGCCTTAAGGCATTTCGTCAAGTTTCAACCGTACGTACGGTTGAAACTTGACGAAATGCCTTAAGGGAGCGTGTGCAGGATTATGATTCTCATATCGATAATTGGAATAACTGAGAACCCTATTAGACTTGGGCCTCAGACATTCGATGGACCACGTTAATTTTTACCTAACGAAATCTATCAATCATACCTTCCCCATTCTTTGGCAAAAAAAACAAACTAAATTCACAGTGAGTAAAAATTATCAATATTGTTAAATGATACTTCGTAATCAAGCTTTTCTGTGATTCTACTTACTCTAAACCACCATAGTCATATGTTAAATGATATGTTTAAATCTAGCTTCTCAAAAGTGTCTTCTTCCATGCATCTCGACAATAAGCTACATTGGATTTACAATACAAACTGATGATAATATTTTTAAACTAAAACGTTTGAGGCGTGTGTTTTAATTTCATTTGCCCGAAGTATGAATAAGACATTCATATTATCTACATGTAGAATCTCTTTCAGCCAATCAATTAATTTCTTCCACATAATAAAACTCATTAGTATAACTGTATCTTAAAAAATAAGATATTTGTCGATCATTACCATTTGAGAATATATTAACCCCCATTCTATAATACTACTATTTTTACGAATAAATTTTTTTTTATATTTTCCATAAAACTCTTTCTCAATTTTGTTTGTCAATATTCAATAGAGCGGAGGAGAATGATTTAAACTCTATGAATAGGAAACTCTCTAATCCATCTCTAACCACACCATAAATACAAGTATAAGTAGTACTAAAACCAATAAACCCAACATGCTACCCTTGTTCGTCACCAAATCCAAAGCCAAAGCCGCGCCCACCGGTAAGGATGGCCGTAGCTCGACCACCACAAAACGGCCTCATGTCGCAATCTGCACCTTCGCGTACCCACCACAGCCGGAGACCTTGTTTCTCCTAAGCCGGAAAATTGCAGCCGCTAACCGCGACGTCCTAGTCACCGTATTCACAGACAGCTCCAACTCGTCGTATTTCCACTGGTTTTGGGACCCAAAGGAAGACCACAACCTATCATTCGCAGCGGTTGGGGGTTGGTCGCCAGGTCCGCCTGACCCTACCTTGGAGGATCTTCTCAAAGTCTACATGGACGACATTGGCCAAAACTTGAGGGAGAGTTTTGACATGTTTGAGAGGGTGTTGGAAGCCAAGATTACCTATATAGTGGCTGACGCCTTCCTTGCTGGTGTGTGTAGCCAAATTGCCGACGAAAGGGGTGTCGCCTGGTCGGCCGTTTGGAATTCGTCCGCCACCAGCTTGGCTTCCTATATGCACGCTGATGAGATCCAACGAAAGATTCTTGAATCAATTATCAACGTAACTCCTGGTATATATATATATATATATATATTCTTTATGTTTTAGTATGTAAATATATCTTTAGACAAATTTTTATGTATAAGAAGTGTTGAAACCTTGCAGTGGTACCAGTGTTACCACAGGCGACTGCCAGATCACTGAACAGTGTGGCTCACTTCCTTCCCGGATTCCCTGAAGACATACCCACACATTATTTACCCTATGGTGTCCTTGGCACCAGCAGTGATGACTCACCGGTCACCAAGTTGTTCCAAAGCATGTCCCTTAGCCTTCCTAAGGCGGAAACCGTCGTCATCAGCTCGTTCCAAAACCTCGAGTCCTCCGTTGCAACCGCCCTTCTGAACAAGACATTCCAATTTGGAGGGCTCTTCTCCCACACCTTACCCTTCCCACCCATCGAACTCCAAAGAACCAACCTCATCTTTTTCTTTCTCGATGGCCACGTCAATTCCGCCTTCCCCGACCAAGTCTTATACATCAACCTCAGTGACTTTAACGGCGTTCCAGACGAAGAACTTCAGGCACTTGCCGACGCACTTGAGGCTCTAAAAGTGCCGTTCCTATGGTACATAGCCCCGAGGTGGCCACGTGTAGAGCTCCCGGAAGGGTTCATGGCGTTCGTTGAGAGGACATCAAAGAGTGGTCAGGGTTTGGTGATTTCTTACGACTGGGGTGGTGTGAGAATGGAGCTTCTGGAGAGGAAGGTGTTGAGTCATAAGGTTGTAGGGATGCAGCTGAGAAAGGGTAGCTGGAGCTCGGTGATGGAGAGTATAGCCACGGGGGTGCCCATCATATGTAGGCCGGAGGTGAAAATATTTGACCACGCGCTCAACGCCACGCTTGTGAGTACGTGGGGGATTGGGGCCGCGGTGGAGGGTGGGGTGCTCACCAAGTACTCTGCAATCGACACCATAAATAAGGTGAGGCTGAGTCGGGTTATGAAGACGAAGATCGAGCTTCTGAAGAGGCATGCTGAGGAGGATGCTGCCGAGCCTAATGGCGATTCTGCCGACAACTTGAACAACTTCATCAGCTCGGTTACAAAATAATTGCTCATTTTGTACCAAAAATAAATAAACTCAAACAAGCTCTCCAGCAAGTGTTGCCTCTTGCTAACTGCGTAGAACATGTATCCCAATTTCTTTGTTTCAGAATAAAATCATCCCATCGATCCGTTGTTTTTGTTCTTGATTTTTGCTTGTATACTTTATTTAGTACAACATGTATTCCAACCTTGATCACCACCGTTCACGGCTCCAGAGTCTAAATCGAGCCCATCGCCACTAATGACCAGAACGAAGAAGAGAAACAATTTTTGCTCTACGTAGTGAAGTGGAGGAAGGTGAACAATGGTTAGAACGAAGAAGAAAGGAGCAATGGAATTGTATAGATCTAAAGCTACACAAACAAAATGTGAATTTGTAGAATACAAAAGGTAAAACTATATAATTTCTTTGCTTTATTTATTGAAGTTTTTTTTTTTTTGAAATGGTATTTATTGAAGTTGTTGATGCAATGTTATAAAGTTCTTAAGACAAGTGTTGTTAATAATTCGATTAAAACTATATAATTTCTTTTATTTATTTATTATTGAAATACTTATGGAATTATTTATTGTTGTAATCCCAATTAAGTAAAATTCGATTATTTTGAAAAAGATCTAACAAAGTTTAATAATTTAACCCCCTTAACTAACCACATTACTCTAGAAAATGTGCATTCTTTTATATATTTTAACAAAAAAAAAAAAAATCATCTCATGTCATTAAAGATACAATCATTATTACATTTTATCATTTGAGACGATAAACTATTCACAAATTTACTACGATAATTTAGAAAGATAAGTCGCGTAATCGCACGACATGTTAAACTAGTCGATATAAAAGTAAAGCAATGTAAGTTTGAATATCACTTGCTAATTTAGAGAGACAATTATAATATAGTTATGAAGTATTCTATTAATTATACAACGGGAGAGAGGTAGAGTAAGACGGGTTATATAAGCCACGAATGTCATTATAGCGATTTGGAAATTGGATGGAACATAAACATATAAAATTTTTGATATTTCAAATGATTTTTGCAGATTCAAAAATATTTACCATAGAATAGCTTAAGAGAAGGTAACAAGATGAACGACTCTCTTATCAGGTTTGATCATCTTATCTCTACCACTATAATTTCTACTCATTTTAATTTGATATTCTCATCCATAAAGGATAGATTGGATTGAATTACTTTTACGGAACGTTTGATCGAAGATAAAAATTAAAATAAAAAGTTAGAGATCGATAAGAAGAAAATAAATAGGATTATATTTAAAATTACCGCCAAGCAAGAACCCCGCCCCGACTTTTCATCCACAAGATGCATGGCTGGTCCCCGGACGGCTACTCGGGTTTTGAAAATAACTATCGACCATTTCAATTTTGGAATTTATATAGTTTTTGGTTTTTTATGAAAGAAAAAACATTCTTAATCTTCCTCGTTGTAGGTCATAAATTGGCTAAATAAGTGAAAATGTGTGGGTGAGGATGAACAAATTTATTTAGCCTAAAGAAACTCGTGTGGACTATGTCGTTATTACCATAGCTCCAAAACTCCTACACCCTTTTCACATGTCTTTAGTAATTTCCTAAATATTTTTCTTTACTTTTATATATATATATATATATATATATATATATATATATATATATATATATATATATATATATATATAGAGGATCACGTAGGAACACTTCTTAGGGTAGGGAATAGGAACTAATATGATCCGTTAGATTAAAGTTTATGAACGTACATGATTTGAAGATACATATGGTAGCATATTTTAGTAAATAAAATGAGATATTTTTTTTTTCTAATAGAATTATATATTTTTTAATTAATTACTAAAACATAAATTAAAATTAAAAAAATATTTTAACGATTTAGCTTTCCACACATACCTAGTCAATTTTCTCTAATATATATTTTAACGATCCAAATCTAGTCAATTTCTAAGATAACGATTCAAATCAACAATTTTTCATATTTTAACGACCAAATAAATATAATAACGACCCAATAAGAAAATAAAATATTTAGAAATGTTCGTTAAATTTGGTCGTTAAAATTTGTAATATGGAAAGAATGCTGGTTAAATTTGGCCGTTAAATATTTTATAAGTCGTTATTATATTTTATAGAGAAAATTTGGTCGTTAAAATGTTTTTTATATAATTAATATAGTCATCATTAAAATTTTGTGGGTCGTTAAATTTTGGATATTAAATATTTTGTGGGTCGTTAAAATTTTATAGAGAAAATTTGGTGGTTAAAATGTCTTTTTTCATATTTTAACTACCAAAACAAATTTTAACGACCAATCCTAAAAAATTTAACGATCAAATTTCTTATACGACCAAATATACTAATGACCAAATATATTAACGATCAAATTTCTTATAAAATATATTAACGATCAATTGCTTCAACATTTATTTTTAGGATAACCTAAAAATAAGAAATCTGTTTTCCTAATTTGTATTTTATTTAATGAATGAATAGTGAAAAATGAACAAATCATGTGATTCTCACCTTAGAAAGCTTATTATGCACCTTCCATCGTGAACGTACAAATTTTAATCCAACGGATCTTAAGGATTCTTATTCCCTACTCTAAGGGATGTTCTTACCGGATCATAACCTTATATATATATTGGTTCCTATATTTATTGACTAATCTTTTATATTTTCACCAAGTTTCATGTATATATATATAATTATGTAATACGGTATGAAAAGAGTGTTAAATTTTTGTTGGTCCAAAGAGAGTGTTTCAATCAAATAAGTCCTTATAGTTACATTGATTAATTACATTTCATTCCAAAATACTATTACTTTTTTAAACAAGTTTTTTAGCCTGCAATTTACAAATAATATCGCATTACCTTGATATAAGCTAACCCTTTTTTTAGAAGCTTTTATTAGACTTAGAGCATGTAATAGATGACATACTAAATTGTTATACATGAGTGTTTCAACTTAAAATCCGAAAGGGGATGATGTGAGACATCCTCTCTAACTTGAGCTTCTAAGGGACTAGCCATGCATTTGTAAAAATAATGGACTTCCACACGTACACTCGACAGTAAGCTACATTTGATTTGCAACACAAAATCATAATAATATCTGCAAACTAAAACGTTTTAGACATGTGTTTGATTTCATTTCCCCGTGGTATAAAAAGGACAGTCATATTATCTACATATTGAATCTCTTTTAGCCAATCAATTAATTTCTCAATAGTGTCTCATTAGTATAACTATATCTTCAAAAGATTTATTTCTATCAATATCATCCGAGAATATTACAAAAAAAATATGAATTAAATTTACAAAATTGAGCGGAGGAGAGTAATGAAAACTCTATAAATAGAAAACTCTCTAATCCATCTTTTCCCACACCATAAATACAAGTATAAGTATACTAAAACAAATAAACCCAAAATGCTTCCCTTGTTCGTAACCAAATCCAAAGCTGCGCCCACCGGTAAGGGCCGTAGCTCGACCCCCACAAAACGGTCTCATGTCGCAATCTGCACTTTCGCGTACCCGCCCCAGCCAGTGACTTTCTTCCTCCTAAGCCGGAAAATTGCAGCGGCTAACCGCGACGTCCAAGTCACCATCTTCACAGACGCCTTCAACGCCATGTATCTCTACTCGTTCTGGGACCCAGAGGAAGACCATAACCTATCACTCGTACCGTTGGGGAATTGGACGTCGTCGCCTCCGCCTGACGCCACCTTAGCTGAACATCTCACAGTATACATGAACGAGATCAGCCCAAATTTGAGGGAGAGCTTTGACCACTTTGAGGAGGAGTTGGGATCCAAGATTACCTATGTAGTGGCAGACGCCTTTCTTGCCGGTGTGTGTCGCGAAATCGCCGAGGAAAGAGGTGTCGGTTGGTCGGCGGTTTGGAATTCTTCCGCCACCAGCTTGGCTTCCTATATGCACAATGATGTGCTCCAGCGAAAGATGGATGAATTATTTATCACCTTAATGCCTGGTATGTAAAATACTTTATATTCCATATGTAATTAATATCTTAACAATAAGTGTTGAAACCTTGCAGACCATTTAATCTCCGAGTCACTCAACAATGCTGCTCGCTTGCTCCCTGGACTCCCTGACGGCATACCCACTCATAGTTTACCCTATGGTGTCCATCCCAACGACAGCAACTCACCGGTACTCACCGAGTTTTTCCGAAGCATGGCCCTTAGCCTTCCGAAGGCCGAAGCTGTCATCATCAACTCGTTCCAAAACATCGAGTCCTCCGTCGCAACCGCCCTTCTCAACAAGACATTCCACTTTGGAGGACCCTTCTCCTTCACCCTACCCTTCCCGCCCATCGAACTCGAAAGAACCGAAGCAATCTTTTCGTTTCTCGATGCCCGCGTCGCCTCCCCCTTCCCCGAACCCGTCTTATACATCAACCTTAGCGAATCTAATGCTGTTTCAGACGATGAACTTGGCGAACTTGCCAATGCACTTGAGGCTATAAAAGTGCCGTTCCTATGGTACATTGCCCCGAGGTGGCTGGCTGTCGAGCTCCCGGAAGGTTTCGTGGAGAGGACATCGAAGAGCGGTCAGGGTCTGGTGGTTTCTTACGGTTGGGGTGGCGTAAGAATGGAGCTTTTGGAGAGGAAGATATTGAGTCATAAGGCTGTTGGGATGCAGCTCAGGAACGGTAGCTGGAGCTCCGTGACGGAGAGTATAGCGACGGGAGTGCCCATCATATGCAAGCCGACGTGGCAGAAATTCGACCAGGCGCTCAACGCTGCGCTTGTGAATACGTGGGGGATTGGGGTCGGGATGGGTAGTTGGTTTCTGAGCAAGTACTCTGCAATGGAGGCCATAAATGAGGTGACGGCGAGTCGGATTATAACGACGAAGCTCGAGCATCTGAAGAGGCACGCTGAGGAGGATGCTGCTCAACCTAATGGCAATTCTGCCCAGAACTTGAATAACTTCATCAGCTTGATCACAAAATAATAGGTCACCTAACCTTCTACTAAAATAAAACCAATTACCGGTCACAGCTTCTTCCAAAGTGTAATAGTTGACCCTTTCATTAATAAAATGTGTATCGGTGTTTGTTTTTTTAAAAGAAAATGTGTTTTTGAGACATATATTCATACGTTAGATTATCGTTGGTTCTAAATTATTTTTACAAGAAACATAAATCTACATATTCATTGAGATTCAGGTTACTCACCTTTTATTTTTGAAAGGCTACTCACATATTTTAATTATTAAATATAACTGTTTTAACGTAATTGCATTGAATGCACATAAAATTTGCTAAAGAAAATAGTTGAACGTCTATCATTGTTTTTAGAAGGGCAAACAAATTTGCTAAAGAAAATTTCTGGGTCGATCTATCATTGCTTGCATCCCACCCTATGTACGTGTGCGAGTTATACTTGAACGTCTATTATCCAAAACAACATTTTTTGGCAAAAATCAAACTTAATTCTCATCGACGATATGATTAACAATATTGTTAAATGATATTTTGTAGCGAAGCTTTTGTATGATTCTACTCTCTTCGTCTGTCGCTATATAGTCATATATATGTTTAAATCCAGGCAGCTTCTAAAAAGTGTCTCCTTCAATGTAAGGGACCAGCCATGCATTCGTAAAAACAATGAACCTCCACACGTAAATAAGCTGCATTGGATTTACAACACAAAAGCATAATTACTGTAATACCCGTGTCTTGCACGGGATTTTCTATAAAGAGTTCGATATAACAATTACAATTATAAATAAAAAAAAAGGTATATTGTATAGTATTTTTAATTTTCATAAACATATTTTATTTTTGTGTGAAGAGCAAATTTTAAACAATAATATAAATTTGATTTTAATTTCTTTTTGCTTTTGTAAATAATTGGAAAAAAAAGTATACTTTCATATATATATATATATATATGGTTAATATATAGTTAATTGTGCAATATTATTCCGGCATTCAATTCGATTATAATAATTTCCGAATATAAATCTTGATTTTAATTACGTAATTAAACAATGCTCTATTGAGATTTTAGAATAAATTTATTCCAAAAATTTGAGGATTGATAACCGAATTGTAAATATTTTAGGATTAAAAATTAAAACCCAAAATAATAAAAATGATTAGTTAACTAAATTTACCAAATTTAGTTATATATAAAAAAAATCTGGATTTAGGTAGATGGTATGGATTTTTTTGTTAATAATTTTAATTGTAAATTCCTTTTATAAATTACTTAATTAAAAAAAAGAGGCTGAGGTTAAATATTAATGCGACACGTGGCAGTTAGTGATTTTCTGATACGACACGTGGAAATAAATGTTACTCCTATAATATATATAAGATAAGATAACATCTCCAAACTAAAAATCGTTTTAGGCATGTGTTTTAATTTCATTGGCTGCAGTATTAAAAAAAATGGACAATAATTCACTACACATAAATTATAATATTATCTACAAACTGAACCCTTTTCAGCCAATCAATTAAATTCTCCCCCTTCATAAAACCCATTAGTAGAACTGTATAAGATATCTAAAAAAAGATTTGTCTCTACTAATATAGTGTGAGAATAATAAAAAATATATATATGAATTAAATGTACAACACTTAAAACTAATTTTATAAAAAATTTATATAAATATTAATATAACAATCTCATGAACTAATTAAATGTATTATAACTATGAGTTTTATCTTGAAAAAATATGGATGTAAGAAAAATATCCATACCATTTTAATACATTTTTATAAACCAATAGTTTTTTTTTTTTTAAAGAAACTTAAACATTTAGTTCGCTTTTTTAAATTAACGTTTTTATATTTTTACCAACGTTCAATTTATACATTTCTGTGTCAAATGAGTGGTTTTAACTAAAAAAAACTCCCAACAGTTGAATTGATTAATATTTGTCATTTGTAATGATGATATCAAATTTTTGGGGGGAAAAAAAACATCACTACAAATAAGTGATGAAAACCTTATATTTTTGTTCCTTTGAGAATTCTTGTTGTACATTTTTTTTTTCCTATTCTTGAAATTCTTCATCAATTGGTCTGTCCAAGATGGAAGATAGGGAAGATGGATCTTCTCACCCACAGAATATCACGACTTCAAGTAAAAATCTTATGTTAGAAAATATTTTGAAAAATTAAAGAAACTGTATGATGAGATCTACAATCTTGAGGTAATGCATGAGTGTTTTTGTGGTCAATGCACAAGTGATCTTCGGATGGAATAATGGTTTGGTTGGTTAATAAAACCGGGTTTACGTTTGTTAGACCCGAAATCAGAATAAAAGTTTTCCTTACTCCCAAACTGTAAATTCTCTCTTCTTCATTCTCGCAACTATTAAGCTGCCATTTTTCATGGTATCAAAGCACACGGTGCTCAATTGATCGATTGTGTAAAGAACAGGTCGATCATGAAATGGTAACTAGAAGGGACGATGAAGCGCTCAACAATGACGAGAGGGATCAGACTTCGAGTTTGCATCCGATGCAAGGGGATCCTTTGATGTTGACTAACTCTGATCATTCAGATTGATTTTGATTGTGATTCAGTTTGATGGAGGTAATTTCCTTACTTGGAGCATACAGATCAAAATTTGTAGTTAATGTGAATGATGTAGCTAGATGGACAAGGTGTGATTCAACAATGGCTTGTTCGATTTTGAATTCCATGAAACCTGAAATCTCTAGTGATTTCGTTTATGATGGATATATATGTGAGAGCTCTGTGGCTTGATATTTGCGAGAAATATAATCAGACTAATGGACCTCTGAAATATCAACTCAGATAAGATATAACTCAAGTATCACATGCAAAATCTCAGTGTTAACGTTATTGCATATTATAGTAAACTGAAAAGATTGTGGGATGAGTTGCAATGTTTGTATGAGGTGTGTGTGACTAGTGGTTCCTCGTCTTGTAGGAAGCCTAAGAACACTGACATGAAGCATTGCACATATTGTCAATTGGAGAGACATTCATCTGATCAATGTTTTGAAGTCATAGGCTATCCAGATTGGTGGAAAGGGAAAAGGAACAGGAAAGGAGTTAAAGTAGTAGCTATGGTCACTAGTGAGAATCTGCAGACAGATGAGACGCCTTTTACTATTGCTGAAAATAGTTCTGAGCAACCAAATACATCCTTTAATTAATAGTTTATGCAGAATTTCTGTCGGAAAATGATGAGGGCTATTAAAGGCAAGATGGCTATGCAAGTTAATGCAACCAAACCGGGATTTCAAGGGATTGTTCAGGGATTATTGCATCTAGCTTTGTTGTTTTTGGTAAAGATATGCATGATTGGATTATTGATACGGGAGCTTCTGAGCTGAATCTGCTTTCAGTTAGCAAACTAATTAAGGACTTGAAAATTGTTGGGAATTGGTTTTTTTTTGGTAAACAAAGGAGTCGAGGCTCCTAGTGCAAAGGCGCTTTTATTTTGCGCTTTTATTAAAAGTAAACTGAGGAACTAGTTAACAATGTTGCGTGAAAACGCTCTACCTCTACGATCAACCAAAAGAATGAGAATAAGATTCATAGGTAGATCGATAATAAAATGAACTCATATAGGGAAATTAAAAGCATAAGATAATCGGCAGTCAAATTTGCCTCCCTAAATACATGACGAAACCGTATTGATCAGTTTCTACGCACGAAGCCTTGACAAATCTCTACCAGACTAGACGGGGGATGAAAATGTTTGATGCCAGATCGGGGAAGCCTCTCAACCAAAGACGAGTCCATCTCGAGCTCAACCTTTCTAAAACCCATATTCCAACACAATTCAAGACCCAACGCAAGACCCCATAGTTCCGCAGAAGGTACAGTGCATATTCCTATGTTGTGTACTCCACCATGAAGCCATTGTCCAAGATCATCACGCAAAATGCCCCCAGCCGACGCCTGACCCAACGATTGGTTCACTGCCCGCAAGAATTCCATTTGACCCATCCAACAGAAGGTGGAAGCCACTGGATGAGAACCTCCCTCTTCTTGAAGACTCTATCATTTCTCCACTTTCACAACCACCAGATTCCATTAGAAAAGATAGTATTCCACCTAATGTTATCATATGTATCATTCATGTTCTCAATGTTTGACACGAACCAAGGCTCAACGTCGGCAGAAAAGAAGGCAGTCCATTTTTGTTGTGGAAACAGCGCTTTCCAAAAGTCTTTCGCAGGCTCGCAGTCACGACATATATGGAGAAGAGACTTTTGAAGAGACTCCGGACAAAGCCCACAATCCGGAGACGAAGCCATGTGTCGCCTATGTCTTTCCGCATTGGTTAGAACTTTGCCAAGCACAGCAAGCCACAAAAAGACTTTCACTTTCTCCAGACAGATCAGGCTCTAGATGCTGGAGTAGATGGAACGTGTGGGGAGGTTGACTCGACCAAGAGTGATATATTTATACCCAGATTTGATGGTGTACTCCCCATTCGAGCTATGGGACCAACAGAGGGTATCCTTAATCTCTGAAGAGTTGGTAATTCTAATGGCCGACAATCTCAATAAAATAGTCGCAGGTAGGAAGTTGTGTAGAACATACCAGTTCCACCTCTCATGTTCCGACCACATATCACTAACCTTGGCCTCTAACAAATGATCTCAATATCCTTGACAGCTGATTGTTGGGAATTGTTGGGTGTCTTTGTTAAGCACCAATTTTTGAGTAAAGTACAAAGCAGATGGTTATATTGAACGATTTAAAGTTAGATTGGTTATCAAAGAATATAACCAAAAGTTGGAAACGATTATAAACACACCTTTTTCCTAGTAGCCAAGCTTCCTACAATTCGAATTTTCATATCCTTAGCAACAATCAAGGGATGGTCGCTTTATCACTTGGAAGTTAACATTGATTTCTTGCATGGTTACATCGATGAGAAAATCTACATGAAGATTCTAGAAGGTTATTCCAAGGGAAATCCTAGACAATTTATATGGTTTCAAACAAACGTCTCGTCAATGGAATCAGGAGCTGACTAATTATTTTTAGTCCGTTTGCGATTTACCCAACCTAAACATGGTTATTCTTTATTTTTAAAAAATTTTGATGATGGTTTTACTGGTCTGTTGGTTTATGTGGATGACATCCTTATTGTTGGGAGTAACAAGGAAGGGATCCAACGGATCATGACTGCTTTGGATGTTGAATTCACCGTCAAAGATTTAGGATTGACTAGGTATTTTCTTGTACGGAGGTTTTTCGGCAGCAAACATGTATCTTTCTTAGTCAAAAGAAGTATATTCACGACATACTTATAGACGTTGTATTGTTAATTTTAAGGCAACCAAGTTTCCTTAACTCAAGTGGTTTGCGTTTGCACCCGATGTTAAGGTTCTTCTTGAAGATGGCGAGAAGTATTGCCGCCTAGTTAGGCGTCTGTTATATCTTTCTCTTACAAGAGTAGATCATTCTTATCACATTCTACAACCCAACCAATTTGTCTCTGAATCCTGAATTCCTCACTGGCAGGCAGCTTTACATGTGTTACGAAACTTGCGTGGTACCTCTCACTTGGGTTTGTTTTATCTTGTGCACTCTTAATTATAGGTAGTAGGAATTGGGGACATGTCTCACCACTCGTCGATCTCTTACCGATTTTTGCGTGTTTTTGGTCACACTCTTATCTCGTGTAGAACAAAGAAACAGGCTATCGTTTCCGTTCATCTTTAGAGGCTGAATATCGCAGCATGACAAACACTAATGCTGAGTTGGTTTGGTTTAGTTTTCTGTTGAGTGATCTTCATATAGATGTTCCTTTGCCAGTCACATCATTTTACAATAATCGGGTTGTCCAACATATTGCCGCTAATCCCGTCAAAAAAAAACAGTTAAAAAAGTTTTCCTTGCTCCCAAACTGCAAATTCTCTCTTCTCCATTCTCGCAACTATTTCTACCTCAAACATAAAGATTAGTCGTTGTTTTTCATATGCTCAATTATGAAAATGCTCGATTTGGACAATAAAAATAGGCTAATAATTGAGTTCTTTATTGGCTAATCAGCCGCTCCAAGCCTCCGACTGAATGAACTGATGTACCCGCATTGGGACAACTCAGAACGGGTCTCGGTTTCTTGTTCTTAAAAATATCGGTTTCGGTCCGACCAGACTTTGACGGCTCTACTTGCGAATATCGTACTCTTGCATATTTAGCCCAAAACTTAAACCATAGTTCCGCCCTATTCGATCCATCGTATTATCTTCAACATGAGGGGGTCCAGAATCTTTTTATTTTATTTCAATAACGAATCACATATTCACATGTCAACCATAATTAAATCTAATTAATAATTTAAATTATGAAGATCAAACATGGTTGATAATTAATTACGTAGAAATACAAATCAGGTCCAACCCACATACTTTATGTACGGTAGCAGTACTTTGGTACGTACTAGAGGAAAAAGGGAATCCAAATACTATATATGTATATAGCAAATTATGTTTATATGCTTCATATCATATCTACTAGAATCCCATTATGTTTATAATATAAAAAGGAATCACAGTGTTTGCAGTGAGACTGAGAGCACATGAGGATTCAATTTTAAATTGAAATTAAGCAAAGATTAAAGCATAATGCATTTGAGCATCAGCAAGATACGAGGGCCATATTTGACGGAAGAGGCTCTATCAATTACTGGAATCTGATTCATCAATCACGCTTCATGTTTCACTCTAATTATATTTTAATTACTACCGTAAGTTGGTATTAAGAGGATAGTGTTCATCAGTGACGCTTCATAATAATCAATCAGTGAAGACCACCGACCCTATCCTTATATAATAGATTATATGTTTAGTTATAGTTGGTACAAGAAGACGTTATCCTTGATAAATCCATAGCCTAACCACCGGCGTTTGCAGTCAAACGGCTTGTTTTCCAAGTTGAAGGAGATAAACTTTTGTATACTTACAATTAAACCACAGACCACACGTTCCATTCTAAAACCAATTGACAATAGGAGGAGGAGTAACCCTACTGTTTATATGCTAGGTTCACATGTTTTCGTATTGTTGATGTGAAATAGTTTCTTTTTCTTCCATACATCCCAACATAGTAATTAACAATTCTACTAAGAGCAAGTTCACTCGATTAATTAAAATGTCAAAAGTCAGTAGGTTTTAATGTTACTGGATCAAATATTATTCATCATGTATTTCAACCTATTTTTTTCCTCAACAAGTTAATTTAAAATAAGATTTTAAATAAAATTACTAATATATCACTCACATATTGACCCTTGTTCTTTTTCATATCCAAGTGGTGCAATAAATCTACAAACCAACTACTTACTTTCATCTCTCATTCTTTCATATTTCGTTAACTCGGTTTTATATAGCACCGTAATAAACCGTCATATTCATCTTCTTTTGTTCCTTGTTAATCGCCTTCTTGAACTTTTTGTGGCATATTCAATCAAAAAGAATTGGAGAACAAAAGTTAGAAGAATGAATAAACTTAGTTTTGTATAGGACCGTGATAAAGGGCAGGAAAGAGGTGTGAAATTGTTTAAAACAAGTTACCATTGCTTTTGTACAAATTAACACACGATGATTTTTAAATTTTTTATTGTTATTCTGTGGTTTAATTTGGAAAAAAAAGGATCATCAAAACCTATGTAGCAACTAGTTCAAATGTAAAGAAATATGTCAATTTTTCAACTTTTGAAATTTTAGTCGTTACTAAATGTTAAATAAAAGTTGGTTAAACCTAATGGACAGATATTTTTTAACAATGAATGTCATCATGTCATTTTATCTAGTTAGAAACCGGTTAAAATGTTACGGGTGAACTTACTCTAAGAACTGACTCATTTAGTCATATTTAGGTTTGTTAATTAATTAACATTTTTTTGGTGGGAATTAAGACAAACTTTAATATGTTCATGTTCGGATAAGTTAAAATCGAACCGATCCTAAATTATAAATCGAGTTCAAAAATACTTTAGTAATCAATTTGTTTTGTGATTTGAGCCGAGCCCAATTCGAGCTCGACTAGCTCGCAAATTTCAGTCTAAACGTGAACGTGATCCCTGTAAGATGTAGGTAGATTAAAGAGCAAAGGCAAAGACATTAATGATGATTCAGTGAACAGCATTATATGATATGGTTGGTCTTACTCTTATACATTGTTACATAATTTATTGGACTCAACTTATTGGCAGAGAAGCAGTGTGTTTTGTATGAAAAAAGAGAGAAAATTATACCGGTTAAGATCTTCTATATCACTCACTTCATGTATCCTTGTATCTCTATTGCATGATTGGTGGAATTGTTATTGTTTATTATTTTTCTCGTAAAGTACTATTACTTTTTTACTTCTTTATTTAGTTTCAACCAATTACATGAGAGATACATGTATCGGATCTTAATTGGAATTATACAAGTCTGGCCAAGTAAAGTAAGTGAGAAAAGTCAACAAGCCCCCTGTAGGGATGATCCAGCAAATTCTGTAGGCCCTCAACTATAGTATCTTTGGCTACTTTCTCTGTACCAAATTATGGTACAGCGTACAGACTACAATACAGCTATATATAATTAAATCAAAGAAACCTATTTATGTACAAGTATATCTTACCTGTGGGGTAAAATGTAGGGGTAAAACTTAGAAGGTAAAAAGAGGAGTGCAAAATGTAAAGGTGGGTGGGGGCCATAAACCCATTAAGAGTGGAAGAGTAACATGTAGGCCTTGCCTATCTACGTTTTTTTTACCAGGAATCTTTACTGTTTTATCGACTAATGTCATGATACACCCTCTTGGCATTTAGAAATTGGTAAAAAAACGATCTGTATTAATCGTTTTCTTGGCATTTTCATCGATTAAGGTCGAAGATTATGAAATTATGAAGATGATATTAATCGTTTTCTTCGATCTATCCTACTTCAATTATGTGATGATGGGTGAATATTTTTCCCTGGTTTGAACTGAGTTCAATGATTGTAATGGTGCACAATAAGTAGTAGCAGCATTTCATTTTCCCAAGTCTTGAAGTTTCAACTTTCAAGTGGCTCCATTCATACACATATATTTGAGATGAGTACAAAGCCATGAAAGCCACGTGGCAACAACTCATAAAGCATCAACCAATAATAATACAGTAATCATGTAGATGATGACTAGACCAAATTCAGCCTTTTATTTTCTTTTGTTTCATATGTCTTTTTTTGTGCATTTAGAATTGGATAAATAGTAACAATAGTTAATAAAATAAAGAATATATTCGTATTTGTTTTGTAATGTCAAATTGCATAATATCCATTAATCTTATATCCCATTTTAAGGGTAGAACGGTCAAGGGGACCATTTTCCATTATTTTTATTTTTATTTTTATTTTGAAACCAAGAAAACCAGTGATAGTAACGAAATACCTTGTGACAAGTTAATAATACCTTTCAAATTCCATTACGCAAAGCAACTTGTGACAATTTAATTGCTTTTTAAATTATTTCCCAATGTGATTATCTTGGAAATATGAATAAAAGAGATGACTTTGTAATAAGCCGCCTCCCCCTTGGGACCCTCTAATACCATCAACTTTGTTTGGTGGATTGGTCAAGCTTTGGTGCCTTTATAGCCCCAACACATATTTACAATAGTAATTCTAATTATTTTATTTCCAAACTAAGCATGTCATCGTCTCCGTCCATTGAATATTTATATTAGCCGAATTACTTGAGTTCGGACCGTTTTTGACTATGTTTGAACTCTTTTAAGTCACAAGATTTGAGACAAGTAAGATGAAGTAGAATAAAAATTACAGCTAGTATATACACTTTTGCAACACATAAGTAAACATCCATGGGGGTCCCACAAATTGGGACCATAAACTTTCTTCTTTGTAATTCTCATGGTCCCAACCAAACATTGGATCCATGAGTGCCAATGACCTTCTATCCTCCTTTTACCTATCACTCAGCACATTCTCTGATGGACCTCCATTTCAATTTACAATCATATGAACCCAAACTAAGAGTATGATCGAATCAAACTGAAATTCACCAATGATCTCGACTTGAACAATCCTCCGAACAAGAACCTTGATTGGGACTCTTGTGGGCTTTGTTTCGATTCTTCATCTGTACCCTTTACTTTTAGGATTGTCTGCCCGATCACTTGCCTAATCGACTCGATTGTCTTGGCGTCAACCGGATACCCGGATGCATCACTTACGTAGAATGTGTTCACTGCTTTGCCAAGTCTTGTTGTCACCTCTGCTCGAGTCACGGATAACCCGTTCTCTCGAAATATTCGTGTCACATCGGATAATAGACCTGCTCTGTCTATTGTACATAGTTCCAGCTTCACTCCCTCGGAAACTCGTCTTTCTATTGCTGCTTGGAGACATTGGATTACCCGTTGCCTCTCTGCATCCGAGTTAACAGGAGATCCGTCAACATGCCTAATGTAGTACTCCTGCATAAATAAATCAAATTATAACCAAATTTGTATGATCGGATTAGCTCGGATTAATTCTAGCATGTATTCAATGAACAGAATCACAATTTTTAACCTGATAGGCATCTTGTCCCTCTGAATCAACACTTCCATGAAAAACAACATACTGCATATCAGTCAATGTGCAGATTGTATCAAAGAGAAGCTTAGGCCTATCTTTACACCGGATTGTGACAACCGAGTAATCCTTATCATACCAATTATCGACACTCACATTCGGCCTTTGAGCTTGACCCGATAACTCAACCTCGTCAACACCTTCAT
This sequence comes from Fagopyrum tataricum, assembly GCA_002319775.1. NCBI lineage: Eukaryota > Viridiplantae > Streptophyta > Magnoliopsida > Caryophyllales > Polygonaceae > Fagopyrum > Fagopyrum tataricum. The sequence continues at coordinate 8,372,345 of CM008283.1, forward strand.
AATCCCGAGAATTGAACATCATCTGATGAAGCCTTCTGTCAGTATGAGTGGCATCATAAGATACAGCAGTCTTAGCCTCTCTTGACTGATTACTACCTCTCAACACAGTTCTTAGCAACTCCTTGATCCTTGAAAGCCTTTCGGGATCATCAATAGCCAGACCCGTTTCCTGATCCGTTATGTGCATAACTGATGCAGCCCGGGTATTGTGAGTCCAAATCTCAGCATTCACCACACTGCATTTAAGGTGAGCAAGGACAGCACTTATTTCAGACAATAAACCAGGTCTGTCTCTTCCAATCAACTCAATTGAGTTATAATCTCCGGATGTCTGAACTCCAACTGATCTGTTCATGAATGTCGAATCCGGCCCCAAACACTAAAAAAATTTACAGAAAAAATTACAAAACATCAGAGCTACGATCAATTAAATGTCCACACCAGCTGATTATCAAAAACACCATAAGCCAAATACCTTGCGAATATAATCAAGAACTTCCTCATCTGTGATTTTGTTTCCTTCTTGATCAGTGACATTGAATACTGTCAACAAAAAAGAAAATTGGTAAATAAGTATTTCATTAACAACTTCAATTAGAATATTTGGGATTTTAGGTACTTGCCATCCATGAACCAGCCACCATCTGAAGATATGTAAGCTTTGGTTATGATGAGGTTAATATCAGTAAGAATTTGAACAACCTCAAGAAGTATCCCATACTTGTTAGCACTGTCAACCTGCATAGCATAAATGACTTTTAACAAAACTTGACTCCAAAAAGTTGAAAATGAACCAAAATCAGCCATTGAAAGTTGGATACCTGTATAACTGTTGCATTTTTGCAGGTTTCATTATCAATCACTACCCTAAGGAGGTCAAAAATTGCAGAAATAAAGTTAATATTTGGAAGAGAAATTGAAGTGAGAAGAAAGTAGAGGCATAGTTACCTAGGAGGATTTAATCTTCTGATGAGCTTTTCATATTCATCATCCATGTCTTGTGAAAAACTCATACTGGCTTCTGATGAAACAAGTTGTTTGCCTGAACTTATTTGAGGTCTGCAATCTGTACAAGAGCAAAGGGAAGGAAATCACAAAGAAGACAAATATAGGACATATGAAGACAATTGAAGAAAGGGTGAATACTATAGCAAAGTGAAGATTCAAAGAATCAAGACTTTCCAAATAAAACCAAAGAATCAACAATTTCCTGTTTCTACAGTATCAGCAAATTCCTAAGAGAAATTAAAGCGATTAAACTCAAAAGAAAATCGTCGGCCATGAAATCACGTCAAGATTAGAGAGAAAATTTTGGAGAAGAATGAATTAAATGAAAACCTACCCATTTGAATTGATGGCAAATCCTGATCTGGGTGACAGTCAAAATTCCCTGAGTATCGTTTCCAACAAAACCCACCAAAGAAACTCAAAAGGGCGTAAAACAAGAAATGGTGAAGACTTTGTTATTGGTCTTCCTCCTCAGAAAGCACTCCTCATGCTGCTATTCTACTATTCTTATACAATACTTGCCAGTCTCTTTCTCCTTTGTCTGTCCAAATATTTCTCTTCTGACAGTAACCCTTAATATGTTTTTTTGATAAAATTAAAATTAAAATAAATAAAATACTGAAATATGTTTTGGGAAGGGGGAGAACTAACTACCCAGCTAATTAAGCAGGGAGCAGCCGCGTGGGCTAAAATGCACCCTTCTTTTCAACCTAGATTAGCAGACGCCAGGGTGAACAGTTTACCCACGTGGAATGGCATGGAATTATTATAACTTAATCCAATTTTGCAAGGTGTCCCTCAAATTTTAGAAAATTTGCATGGTGTTCCTCAAAATTTAGCATAAATCTGCATGATAATGGTATTTTTCGTAAAATTTGAATGGTTTCAACCTAAAATACTACAGTATCTTGAGCTTTGATAGAACTCTAAAATGTGTTTATATATTTACATAGTGTACATGAAATATGCACATAAAAAAGATAATTATTTTAAATTTCACATTAGAATGTGTAAAAAAAAATGGACATTTTGTATTGATTTTTTTCATACATTAATAATAAAATTCATTCTTAATATAATAAATTCCGATGGTCGAAAAGCTGTGATTAGTGAAGGAAAGAAAGAGACAGGGAGAGGAAACGTAAAAAGTGCAACGTACAGCATTCCTGTAACGGTTGTCCCAAAGGGTTAAAATTAGTTAACATTGATGGACATGGGAATTGGGAAGGGGTAAACTACAAAGTCAAACTGTAAATTTTAACTTCTCACATTCCTTCACTCTTCCTACTCGCCAATCGCCATCATGTTTTCTTCTGTACTACTACCATTTAATGTTGTAACATTTTTTATAATTAAATATGAAAATTACGTATAGTTTATTTACGTAAACATTGTTAACTTAACTAGTATATTTTTCTATTGTAAAAAGAAAATTAGTACACTCAACTATACTAAGTTGGGTAATCTAAGCTCAAATTCTTGTATATTTTATATTAGGTTATAATTTAATGTTGATGTGGTATTTCGATATTCTATTCTATTCTCGAAAGGGTATAGAATTGGATAATTTGTTTCGGGAGTGTTTATATGTATGTTCACTGTACGTGGATTATAATATATAGAATATGTAACGTTCAAGCGTATATACTTATATAGCATTTTTACTCCATTTTTAAAGTGTCTCATTAAACTATTTTTCTAATTTTCAAAAGAAATTAAATTTAAAAAAATAGTATCATGAAAAAAGGAGATATTTCGAAATGAAATGAATTCGACTTGATAATGACTTATAGTTCATTAAAAGACGTATAATTGCAAGTTGGTTGTATAACTTTTATTAATAGGGTGATTGTTCATTGATATTTTTTGTTTGTTTTAAACTAGTCACGGAAAAATATTAACATATGAATTAAAAGTAGAGATAAAATTAAATCAACCACAATCTTTTCCATCATATCAAAATCCCTCTCTCATATATTCTCCTGAACATTTAACCCTTCAACGCGGTTCCTCCTACGTACATTTGATCATTGTTGACATATGATAGAAGGATATATTCCTTCTTTACCGAATGTTAGGGTTTGATATTTGGATGCAGATTTTTGAATTTGATAGATCTATTATGGGTTCAATAACTGAGGAGATTTTAGATCTCTATTATGCGGTTTTTCATGTTGAGAGTTTGTATTTTCCGTCCCCAGTATGCAGGCAGGTTTGTGTGTATGAGAAATGAAATTTTAAAACAACTCAGATATTTCTTTTAGTTCTCCATAGAGTTCATTGTGTTCAAATTTTGAAACTTGTTATTCTGATGCATTATGAATGTGATTTGGAACCTATATACAGATTTGTGTGTATGACAAATGAGATGGAACTGGAAACAACACGGTTAATTCTTGTAGTTGAGAGCTTGTTTTGTAACGAGTGTTTGTTTGGTCATAGGAATGTGATTTGGAATCTATATAGATGGTTGTTTTGAAGTAAAAATATGTAGAATTAAGGTTTCAATCAACAAAGTTAATAATTTATTGATTATTAAGCTATGTAAGTTGGGGCGACAATATGGTGAAACAATAAAAAAAATTCATGTTTTTATTATCATTTTCCATATACTTGTTCATGTAAACTTTCATCCCATGTAATGATTTATGAGAATTTAGATTAGACATTTGTGTGAGTTCATATTATCCTTCTTAATTTTAGCTTATATATATGTTTGTTCATGTTGATAATGTTTAGGTAGATGATCATAAAATAGGTTCTGGCTACATCAATTAGAAAATAGGTTCTGAATTTGTAGATGATATGTTGTAGAGTGTAGATGAACTTCTAAATATAGGTTCTGAAATTCTGCATATATGCATAGTGAAACTTCTGAATATATTTCTAAATTTCTACATATATGCATGGTATATTCTGGTCATGATCTGTTGTAGAGTGTAGATGGAGGAGAATTACATTTCACAAACTCGAACTAGAGGTACAAATTTTGTATGAACTGATGAGCTTGTAAGACTTCTAGTGACAATTTTGATTGAATTAAAAAAAAAACGGGAGTGATGAACTGGAGCTACGCAGCAATGCCAAACTACAGAAAAGTACTAACAATTGACTCATAACATAATGTAAAACTAGACTAACAATCAATAATGCAGTCGACTCTTAATAGGTAGCAACTACAGAGACGACTAACAATGGACTCATAACAGAATGCCAAACTCATCACAAACAACAATTACAAAGACGAGTAAAATTCCTTCACTTAAAATCAAATCCAAAGGAAAATTTTAAGTTAGCCAAGTAAATTTCCTTCACTTGAACTCAAATACAGAGATGAGTAAACATTCCTTCTCTTGAACCTATAAACAATTCACTGATGGTAATGATAAGACCTAACTTTTCGGTAGACGATTCTAATCTTATCTTGTAAGATAACCAATCAATTCATATGGGAGCTTCAACACGTAATTGACTCATAACAGAATGTCAAACTCAACAAGCAGCAATTACAGAATCTTCGACACATAATTGACATAAACAATCATTAATGGCAGTCGACTCCTTCGAAAGAAACTCTAGAACCGCACATGAGAAAACGATAGAGACAAAGAAGACTGACTGAAAGAGAGAAGAAACAACCTTTCTCGTCAATCTTCACGCCTTCAACTCCTTCTTCTTCACTTTGAATCCTCTTATTCTCTCTGTCACCCTTCACCTTCTCTCTCACTCACGATCCCTTCTCTGTGAACAAATGTCAAACCCCTGCACTAATTGGACCACGTGATAGACACGTGACAAACACTTACACTAGTGTTTAATTGCATTATCCACCAAACACTAATTAACGTTTCAAAACACGTATCACTAGTGTTTAGGACAAAACTCTCAGCAAACACTGTTAAACACTTATCACTAGTGTTTTAAGGGTTGCTGTCAAACACAAAAGTAGTTGTGAATTGAATTAAGCTTACTATTAATTCACAATAGATCTTTTAGTTTACCCTCCTTTTCTTCATCTTTCTCCTCGTTATTTACAGGCTTGTGTGTTCCATAAATTCCAAAATTCTTATTATATATCTCAATTTTGTGAAACAAACTTATTTTTCTCGCGAAGGATCTTAATACGGAAATTTTTGTCCCTTGAAGTATCATCAAAGAGGTGAATGAGTGACCCCATATCTCCACCTCTTATATCTTCTACACGACACAATCTCCAATAAGCCGTTAACATCATACTCTTGGTCCTATCCAAATCTATCTTTTATAGTTGTAGTCTTTATAGCCTTATATGTATAAAATGTATTATAACTTTGATAGTTTTTCAAAAAGATTGACTTTAGGAATACAAATGAAAATAGTTCGTACATGATAACCCAATACAATCCAATATAAAAATGAGTCGTGAGTTTAAAAAAGTTATAGATAATAAAAAAAAAGTATTTAAAAGGGGAGGAACTTATGGTTTAGACGGGGACAAATATATGGTTGCAACGTGAAAGATTATAAAAACACATGAGGTCACATATGTCCAATTTGAAAAGTATGGAATAACAAGTTGATGAAGGCGATATGGGACCAGTCAAAATGGGTCGTTTTTGTTGTGTCAGCTTAGGCTAGCTTCTGTCCCAAGCTCACAATCTCACCAAAGATCTGCTCCTATATACTTCGGGACTCGTGTCCGTATTCTCAATGCATCCAAAACACTCATCTTTCGCAACGATTTTATCAATCAAAATATATGCCCACAATCCATTTTATGTAAGATCTGCGATATAATAAAGTTGAAAGATCTTTATTGTTTAAATGAGATGTATTTGTTCGAATCTGAATTTTGTGTTGTAGTATGAGCTCCATCCTTACACAAGGTGAAACCAAGTTTTAGTTCTCACCATCTAGTCTAGTCTAGTCGGAGCTTGTGTCTTTGAGCCACCCTTCGAACCAAGATTGTCAGCTTGCTTCACAACCACCGCAGCCGGGATGAGCCGGTCCGTCAAAGATTTGCACCCAAACCTTAATTTGGTGATTTGTTAATTTGTGTAATAATTACGGCATATGTCCTATACTTTTTATTTACATTAATAACCCAAAGATTGTCATCTTCCATCACAACCACCGCAGCCATGAATTTGAAATTTCAAATTTTGGCCTACATTTTTAAATAAGATTCCATGCCCCATGTTTTAACAAATATAATTAAACTTGTATAGTTAACTTTTTTATGTTCTTAGAAACATATTTGGATAATAAGATCTTATTTTGACTTAGACACAAGACACTGATGTCACCCAATTATGTTTTGTAAATATAAGTTAAGAAGCTATGACCCGTGTTATAAGGAACTTATAAATAACCCGACATATACATATTCCTGTGTAGGTATAAGTTTAGACTAATCTAGCAGTATCTACTAATTATTGCAATGAAAACCTTTTGTTGCTTCTTCTCGGCCCTTCCGATTATCATCCTTTTAATTCAACTTATATATATATATATATATATATATATATATATATATATATATATATATATATATATATATATATATATATATATATATATATAAAATTTACCCCAACAATTTTTCCTTAATTTATATTCTCAATTATTTCTACCGTGTCCGGATATCTCACTTTCATTTGCCTTTTTCCTCTCATGTCCCATGTCAATTTTTACATTTCTTGTCCTTCTAAAAAGCACATATATGTCTTGTGTGTGGGGTCTTGCATCACCAAGCGTCTTTCTTTGGACACCTTACGCCATCTCATTGTGTCGACGAACCTATAACTCTCCACGTCACACACCCAACGAGATGACGTTCATGTTCATGATGACACATAACTATCGTTGTTTAGAGTATGATTCATACCGTTGTGAAGGTTATCCTCACATGTACGGTACCTTTAATTTCTCACATCTCAACGAGTTGAAATTGATCTCCATCTCGGGTCATCATGTCTCCTCGATTGGCTCTTCCTCACTCTCGTTGCAAAAGTATACAATCTTCTCCTTTGTTGATATCATCATTCTTCAACATTCTCACGCAAAGCAATGGTCATCTCATTTAGTGTGAGACATTTTCGTCCTACAAGTAATGTATGGATCAATGACTTGTAGGACTTCGGTAATGATGCTAACAACAACACTTATTCTTCTTTTCCAATCTTGTCATATACATTCAAAATTTGACATACAAGTTGATTACACGAGTTAATCTGGTCGTAAAGATTTTAACCTTCCTCCATCTTATAGAGTAAAACTCCATCTTCAAGCACAACCAGTTAGTCAGTGACTTCGACGAATAGTTGTTCTCGAGCTAATCCCACAACGCCTTTAGTGTGGTCTTGTTTACAATGTATTTTGTCTCGGGAGCAAACACCAACCGGATTGTACTTACCGCCATCCTCTGAATGTTTCTCCACTTCTCCTCGCTCATATATTCAAGCTTCTCCCCCTCTAGAGTTTGGTCAAGACCGTGTTGCACCAAAAAGTCTTAAACCGTACTCTACCACAAAGATAAGTTGATCTTCCCTTCGAATAGTGAAATCTCGAATGTCTTCGTCATGTCGGCCACCATCAGACCGGTGCGAGATTTTTGAAGCAATCGACCGTCAACCACCATAATCTCGTAACCGGTACCACTTGTTGGGAAAAAATCACATATTCCTCGACTCACCACATGAATACAAAGTATTATAATAACTTTACGTAAGATTATAAAAAAATGCGTGTATTTTCTGGCACTCTTAACACTAATACTCGTACAAACCTCACATTTATGTTTTTATGGTTGGCAGTCTTAAACAATCCAAACTTTTACTTGGATGGAGTCCTTAATAAATACATACCACTCTAACCTTTTCATAGCACACAAAGTCGGTAATCAAGGAACTTGAACAACCGACGTATGCATATCCCTACACATACATTAGTTTAGACTATCTAGAATTATCTACTAATCGTTTCAGTAGAGATCAATCATATATATCTCTAGCCTCTTCTCGACCCTTCGAATTCTCAGCAATTTATATTTTGTAATCATCAAAACATATAAAAATTGTCTTCTCAAATAACTCTAACAATGTAATTTCATTTTCGTTCAAAACCATGTATAGGTTATTATATAGGAGGTTGACATAAATCCCACAAATCCCGTCCCGATCGCAATGTTTTTCATCCAAATACTTAAAATTCCGTCCCATCATGTTCCACTAAAAATATTGCGGGACGGGATATTAGCCTTACCTTCTTCGTCCCGCAAGTCCCGTCTCGTCCCGCATATATTAAAATTTTAATAAAAACTAAATAATTAAATATATAAACTTAAGAAGTAGTGATCATTATGTAATTTTGTTCTTAAAATTAACAATTGTCTAAATCTATCTACAAAGGACAAAAGAAAAGTGAAATTAGTTGCAGCATTGCCTACAGGAATATTGATTATTATGTAGTTTAGTTCTTATATTTTATTTTGGATGTTTAGACTTAACAAGTTATTTATGTTTTGTAAACCTTGTTGTAACATTTTATTTTCATGTCTTTCATTTTAAGGATATCAACGAATATTTGCTTTCGTAAATTGTTAATTTTAAACTGAAAAGGCGAAAATAAATTTTATATGGATCAGGCGGGATTAGTCTCATTCCGTCCCGGTCCCAACCGGGATAGGACCCAATAATTTTTAGTAAAAAAACTCAAGGCCCGTCCTAATATTGTCCCATATATAATAGCCATCATATATAATGGCAGGGATGGAACGTGGAATGACCTTAATCCGTTCCGTCCCACCTCATGAGCCCTATTATATAGTGTACGTTACGGTTTATAAAAAAGAAAATAAGATGTTGATGGAATCTCTCATGGTGTACTTTTAGAGTGTGGTTCTCCTATAAGACTTAAAAATTGGATCCTTTATTCAAGTGGGTATGTGGAGGCAAAGGGACAAAGATACGTTCGCGGATGTGAGCGCTCCACGCATGCGTCGCAAGCAAGGGCCGGTGGCCGCAGCGTCAAGTGGTGCGCGCGAGAGCGTGTCATAAGGCAGCTTACGCGTGGTCCCATCTTAGTGCTTTTATTGTCTTTGCCAGATTAAGCTTCTCTCTCGATTCCACTTGATCGCCATTTTCAGTTTCCCACTTTTTTCAGCTTCGTTCTTTGCGACTGATCATTGTGTGTTGTTTCCATCGTCGTCCTTCATCCCAAATCATGCACACCATTTGTCCCTTACTGCTTTTTGCTAATTGTCTCTTCTCTTTACTTGGCAATATTCCGTGTTTGATTCATAGATGTATGTACACCTGTCAGTGGACGTACATCATTTCAAAGGAGCTCGGCATCGTTTAGTTATCGATAAAGTCCGACACATACAGACTATAGAGTAGCGTCGTCGCGTGTATAAAGCCCTATATGCTCGTCAAGCTCAAACCAACCACATAAATTCAATGAGATTCAATCTAAAAAATCGAGTGACAATAGAAATAGTCCGTCAACCTTATATATGGCCCTGACGTGAATTTTACAACTTTAGATGCGAGAATTTATTATCTCCGACGGTTATAAAATGATAAATACTAGAAAAAAAGTATGATAGTTTTTTTTCAAGATTGTTAGTCAATCACAATAATTATTCTTAATTATATGTGCCTGTCTTATTTTCATATAAAACTTATATATTTTCCTCATTTTATAAAAAAATGGTAAAAAAGGACGCTATTAAGATAAATATTACATGAGATAAAATGTATCACACATCAATCATAGTTCTAAAGCCTATTGCATAAGGTTAGAAAAACTCACCTTATTATCGATTAATTTTAGGATTGCTAATAAAAATTCATATATGCATACTCAAACGTCTAAAATTTCATGTAAATTGGTTCGTCCGAATTTCACCATCACGATTGATGAATCATAATTTCCACAACGGACTGTGATAATTTCCTCTATATTCCTCCATTCTGTAACCAGAAAACCTCATTAGCATCTGGATTCTTTTTTTTTTTTTTTTTTGGAGTATTTGGATAGATTAATTTGTATGCCGACATCCTGGACAATTTTTTTTGTGGGTGGATCTAAAATTTGTAGGGTTACTGTGTAGCAGATGGTCCATTTGATCATCTAGGGTTTAGTATACGTACTTGTAGAGGGATGGTGTGGCTACAAGAGGGTTTGATTCATTATCGGTCGCTCAAAATCCTGTATGAGGCGGCTGCCCTTAGCTCAAAGAAATTGATCCCCGTTTGGTTGTAACTCCGGAAACGGAAACAGAATGGAAACGAATCTAGTCCACATATGTAGCTTGTTCATGGAATCATTCCGATTGGTTTCATGCAAAATGCACTTCCTTCCTCCTACTTTGTTACCCTATAGGGTATTAAAACTAATCAAATTCTATTACAATTAGTTCAAACCACAAGGAATGATTCCCAACAACTTCATGAATAAGGGTGTACGTATAAACTAGATTCGTTTCCATTTCGTTTCCGTTTCCGGAGTTTAAACCAAACGGGCCCTGAGTTCTGGGCAGCCTATGTAATGTATGACGCGTAACTCAAACCTATATTTAACTTAGGTTTTTTTTTATACATCAGATGTGATGATTTATCTTATAACGACAAATTGGCATGCTTTGTTGGTTTGAAGTTTGGACCTGTTCTACTAGGGCTAAGTTTGATAAAATGGAAATGGTAAGTATTTTTAGTCGTTGGACAGAGAGAATCATAAAATACTATACGAAATAATCATAGCGAAGTTGTTATAACTTATCGGAAAAATAATATGTATGAAATAATCAATATATGTTAGAAAAATTATTAAATAATAGGTACAATAAAAAAAAACATACATTTTAGAGAATATTGACAATTAAAGCTAAAAAAAATATATGTTGCACTGATAATCTTATGGTTGTACAAGTTTTTTCATTTGATGGTTAAAGTATATGAAAGAGACCTTGTAACGTACTATATACAAGACTCTACTATTTTATATAGATCTTATTGATCCCTTTTATTTTGTAAAATATGAAACCTAGATAATAAAAATTATATGAAACCTGATTACTGAAATTTTGACGTACCGTTTGGTAAATGATAGATTTGTAGATGAATTGTATGAGTAAATTTATCAAAATAAAACATTATTACAAAAAAAAAATTGTTCAAAAGAATATCCATAAAGCTCTTTAAAAAACTACTAAAAGCTCTAATATTGCAAATAAGTTGCATAGTCAAACTATAGAGTATAATATGTAAATATAGATAAACTTAGGTGCCAATATTGTAATAAAGCAAATAAACTAACAAACTATGAGTTAGTATATATAGCAGTGTAATAAGGCATATATCGATATATGAGAGTTTTCTAATTCATCCTATTCTGCTCTACCAGTTAACACAAACATCATACAAGCTTTCACATGTATGTAAAACTACGGAATAGTCTACTCCAGAATCTACTCCCCATAGCTTTCGGAAAATTTTTCTGAAGATGTGACAATGAGATCTTGCAAGGTTTAGTACCAACGTTTAAATCAAATCTAATCCGACCCTCTTCCCTTGCAAATCTTCATGTGAACTCACTGATTTAGGTGCTCTACTTTGAATTCCAGTTGGGTCACCATAAATTCTCTTTCAACTCCCTACTTTTCATGTGTTTATGGGATTCAACACCAAGCTTCTGCTACATATCATGGAAGAGTAGTTGTTGCCTCGTGACCGTTGCATAAGCTTGCCTGCCAATCTGATCAGCATGAACCTGCAGAGCAAACATGCATGACCTACCTAGCTAGTCATTGTATTTGAAGTTACAATGCTTTTCGTTCGGGTTATGTGCTTTGATGATGCAAGAATCCAAGCACATTATAAATTTCAGTGATATAAATGAGCTCACAATTTAGTATGAGGAAGACCCATGTTGGTGAACTTACTCATAAGCGGTGTACTCTACAGAACATCTGATTTCATCAGGTTTAGCTCATTTCACAAGTAGTTCCACTGAACAGAAAAATTACTCAGAGCTAGCAAGCATCATAGATTCATAATCCATAAACTACACTGTAAGCCCGAGAGTTCACACTTTACAAAAATATATGGATGTAGTGGCAAAACCGAAATTTTCCCCAGATTCTATATTTCCACAGGAAATGCTACATGCCTTGGGTATGCAAGGGGCGGCAAAATATGGATGTAGTATAGATTCAAATGTCGCTGTCTTGCACTCCCATCAATGAGTAGTTTGGATCACTTGATCCGAGCAGCGGAATGTACTCTGATCCTCTTACATGGACACTAAAACAAGCTACAATCATGAAAAAAATTCAGATAAAAAATAAATCAATAGGAAAATGAAGCATCACCACATTTGACTATTTGAGTCCCTTCCATAAACTTCATCAGATTAAAACAAAATTATTTGCAAGATACTTACCATTTTCTATCTTCATTACACTCTGAAGCATTACTTCCATTTTTGATTTCATATCATGGCTATCATCCATATCAGGGACTATAAGTGTCAGCTCCCTGTGTATATCGCGTGCAAACGTGCATATCCTAAGAGCAAATTCAAGTTCGCCATCTGATATTCGACTAATTGCCATTCTCATCAGCTCTCCAGTCACGTCAGCAAGCTAGTATTTGAGCAAAATATTTTTTTATGTAAATAAAAAAACAGAGCAAGTCTAAATTTGAAACAGCAATCAGACTCGAGTAAAAGTTTACCCCAAGAAGATAGTCAAGAATGTTTATTTGCAAGGGTTCAATGGAAGGATCGTTAAGAAGCAATAGAGTAGAATTTATGTCTTCTAGTTTAAGAAAGTCTCCAGTTCTGCAGAAGTTACAAAATACAGCAGCTTCAACATACTCTTGTACCTGTAAAAGAGTAAATAATATATGCCACCATAGGCAGACGAGATTCCTGAAGAAAAATTATCAAATATGAGAAGGTTCTACCCCAGGTGAGTATGCTCGTCTGAGCTTCCAAAAGTCAGTTCCTGCTAATTCCCTCACTAGTCTAGTGATGTGTTGGTTTCTCACGGCTTCTAAATCATTCTCAGCCTTCTTCAATACTTCATCTTTGTTGTCCTTTCCTATTCTGTTTGAATTCAGAATATAGTATCGGAAACCATTAAAAAAAAAAAAAAAAATACAGTGAAGAAGTGGTGAGAAAGAGAAGCCATTAAAAAAATAATAAAGCATTAGAAACTGATCTTGATGTGGAGGTGAAAAATTATCGATTGCACATACTGAATAATTCACATTGTTGATGAAAAATCGATTTACTGGTAAAGTAAGGGTAGCATAACAACGAAACTACGAAAGTGACCCATAACATTAAAACGGAAAAAATGGGACCAAAATTAATAGAAAACAGTACAATCAGCCTGATACACCATGCATCTAGAGAACTCAATTTATAAGGAAAAAAATAATTACCTGTGCACCTGAAAGATGACCTTTTTGCTGTTCATTGTGATATCTCTGCTTGCTTTGACCACTCTCTCCCTCTTGTCATTCTACCATAAAAATAGGGCTTCAGAGAACAATATCACAAGATGTGCAACACGAGAAATTACGATTGAATCCATATACTCGGCAAATCGGAAAATAGACTATCGATCCCATGCCCCCGAAGGAAAAAACATACAGCTTCTGTGTCAACAAACATCATCTGTTTAACTAAGGAAGTATGCATATAATGCAACAGAGCTAGAGAAAATTTTACTTAAGAGTGTTTACTTAACTTATTACGAGGCATGAGACTTGATAAGCATCTTGTTTGACCACAAAAAGTCAGATAAATAATCAGGAAAATGATTTTTCCGACTGAGCATTATATGATGCCAGCTGATGTAATTATATGGAAAACGTAAGAGTTCATTCGGTATGTAAGTAATGATTAATTCGCAATCATTCAGGTCAGCAAAGACATTTTCTGAACGCAAAATCACAGGTGTTTTCTAGTGATAGCTTCACATTCATGTCTACCAGAAATGTCTCCCGTGATAAATTGGGCAACAAACTAGCACATTGATCACATTCATCATGCAAAAAATAATCGGGAAACTACTAAAATGCAATATAAGTACTCAACACTCCATTGAGACCATTCACATATTTCCCATTTCCCCGCACTACATGACATAATGTGCGCACATTGATTTCCAAGTCTCAAAACCTAATTTGAAGTTATATTCAAATTTCGCAACAAAATTAGGGTCACAGCAAGAACGCCAAAACCTTCGATATAACGGAAGATTTTAAACCAATCATCCATCACATGGTCTCCAAACAGTCCAGATAATAACAATTTAAACACAGAAGAACGGAGCATTCTTATAAGAAATTAAGTGGCTGCTTACAAGATTATTCAGATAATCGGCGTAAGTGGAGAAAGAATCGGTCAAGGCGGAGTTGGTAGTCATCATCCTGGGTTTCTTCGCAACGCTCTGCCAAGACACTTCAGCTACCGCGAATCACACGAAAGAGTAGAGTAATATTCATTAATTAGGGGTAGGGTTTTGAAATGGTTGAAAGAAGAGAGAGAGAGAAAGAAGGATGAAATTGTACAATGATTGATGCGAGAATGTTCGGAAATGGATGCCATGGAGGTAAGAAAGTGAGAGCAGAAGAAGAACTTGTGGATTGCAGCCGTATTCGCCCTTGCATACAGCATCATCTGTCCCCCAAGCTTTCCCTCGTCTGCCCAAACTTTTGTGTTAAGAGGCTCGTGTTACTCTAGGAGACGGCTCGAGCAATAAGCGGCTCAATTCCAAAATTATTATTTTTTGCATCCAAACAACGAAGGATAGTTAGTGGTTTCGGACATCTAATAGCGTTTTATATACATAAAAAGGTACTAAGGAAAACTGTAGCAGTTCCTATGACTTGATGCTTTTATAAGTTATAACCAATAGTTTAAATCCGCCGAACATTTAACATTTATATTTTAAGTGTCATTTCTTGAAGAATTCTCTAACTAATCACTCGATTAAGGATTATGTTTAGAAGTAGCAATGAGATGGGTGATAAACTCTCTGAGAAGATGTTTTGGCTATGGACAAATATGTATGAGACATATCGTTTATCTAGCTCTATTCTGGTGTGGTCCACCAGAAATTAGAAATTTTTTAATAATAAAGATCAAGAAAATATAGACCTTAAACTTAGAAACCAAATCATGGAATGGAATGCATCCTTTAATAAAGCAAACAAAAATATAGATAAAAAAAGAATCAAGAAAAGAAAAACCAAAAATATCAGCTGAGACAAACCTGAGAATGGGTTTATAACAAAAAAAGCAACCAGGAAATCCGCTTATGGATTCATTATCCGAGATCACAATGCTAGAAAGGTTTCTCTTGGCTTTGGGCGATGTGGTAACATTTATGCCCTTCATGCTGAAGCGTGTGCGCTAAGAGAAAGACTGGTAGTAGCTTTCGATCTTGGTTTCGAAAATATTGAAGTTGAGGGTGACTGTCTTGTGTTAATTAACTCAGTCAATAGAATCTGGAAACTGCCGTGGGAGTTAGATCTTATTCTGTTTGACATTTCTTCTATTTTGATGGGTTTCTGTCAGGTTAGAGTAAGGCATGTGTTCAGAGAGATTAACGGGGTAGCAGATTCGATGGCTGAGCTTGGTTTTGTTGATCAGCTAGTGTCCGGTTCATCAATAGTTCATGAACTCATCCGGAAGGATGCTGTAGGATGGAAGATCTCGAGGAGATGATTCATCCTTGTTGCTTACCTTAGTTTGTCAAAATATGTGAAAATCCGAAAATTTTATTTCCGATACCGGTAGTGTTACCGGATTTTCTCGTAATCGAATAAAACGATTTCTATCCTTTCCTTTAGGTCAGGTGGGCCTTTGGGCCGGTTAATTTATTTGGGTCGGTTCGGCCTTATTTCTTTCTTTTCCAGGCCAGGGGCCTCCCTTTATTTCTTTCTTCTTTGGGCCGGTTTCCTTTCTTTCTTTTCTTCTCGGGCCGAGGGCCATGTGTTCTTTCTTCTTTATTTTGGCCGAAAGCCTCTCTTTCTTCGTTCTTGGCTGATAACTGACTGGGCTACAATCTTGCTTCCACGATCTTCTCCTTTATCCTATTCCGTTAAGGTCGAGATCTTCTACTCAACGGATCACCACATCATCTCGAGCAGCCCTTCGTCTCTCTCTCTCACATCTGGAGCAGCGCAGAGACGGGCTTACCTTCGTCTCCTGAAGCAGCGTAGCAGCGGAGTCGTACTCGTCTTCTCCAACAACGTATGGTCTCTTCTTCGTCTTCATCGAACTGCTGTCGAGCAACGTGCTAAACCGGGAGCCAGGGCGAGTAGATCCAGACTGGAACCAGTCATAGTGTCGAGCAGTCTCGGTCGATCGTCTTCCTCCGGTGGTGTCGAGCAGATCAAGACGAGCCTGGAGCGTCAGCAGCGTCTTTTTCCTCTACGCTCTTCTCTCTCCTTGGCCGGCGTTGCTTACTGTCGAACCCCTGGGAGCGTGACTGTGAAGTTCCTTGGCTGCAAGAGTGTCACGATCCGTACCGGTGGCTGGAGCTTCTTTCTCCTTCTGTCATCTCTCAGTTTTCGTGGTGGGAACATATCTCGTCACCGCAGTTGGTTGCACTTGGATTCAAGTGGTGCTGTTCTTCTTTCTAGTGAAGCACGGTCGAGTCTTCTTCTCCTTCCCGGTCACCATAGTAGCAGAAGGTCTTTTCTTCCCCTCTTTGTCGATCTTCGTTCTTCACAATCTTCTTTCTTTCCCTCCTGGTCATGTACTAACCTGTGCAGTGTTTTGCATCCCTGTTCTTGTTTCTTCTACTGTGGACGACATATCTAGCAGTCCAGCTTTGGCCAAGACTTGTCGATCGAGGGGAACAGCAGAGAAACGGGCCAAGGTCGATCTTCGTGCTTGATATAATCATGTGGGACAAGGTGAGTCTAGTTTTTGGGTTCTTGTTGTTAAAAAGATTCATGTTTAGACTATGAGTTGTGTCTCTAGGGTGATTCGAACCTAGGATCAAGTTCTTGGCTTTGTTGAATTCTGTTGCTGTGGGAGATCGAACTCAGGATCTCAGAATAGGCTAGTTTAGTTAGTTTTGAATGGTGTTGTTTAGCTAACTTTGAAGCTAAGGTTCAATGACTTAGAATAATGATCTACCGTTGAATTTTGGATATAACAACGGATATACATAGGTTATGATATTAAAATTTGGAGAAGATCCAACGGTCGGATCTAGAGTGGATATACGTAGGTTATGATATTAAAATTTTGGATATGTTATAGACGGATATACATAGGTTATGATATACATAGGTTATGATATTCCAAAGTTGACTCAAAACCTAGTTTGGGAGTTAAGTGTGTTTGAAGGCACCTTTGAGAATTTGTGTAAAATTTGTTGAATGTTGTTTATGGATTTGGCTTGTTCCAGTTTAGAGTGGGTTTAACTGAGAGTGTGTGGATATTTTCTTGGGAATTTTTGGAGTTTAGAGTGAGGTCCTACCGATAGGCCAAAGTTGAGTGCTCAGTATAGTTTCGGGAAGCGAGCTTGGTCTTGGAATGTAAGTTTGAGCAAACCCTCAAACTTGCTTTAGATTTTTTTTGAAGGTTAGTAAGTGGTGACGGGTTATAGAGTAGACTTGGAACTAGTTGGGCACTTTTCGAAATTTCCGAAAAGTGAGGGGCATTTTGGTAATTTTCACTAAAGTTAGGTTTTCTCGTTCTTTTGAATCTGAGAGCGTTCTCGTTAGTATAGTAGCCTTCTAGAAATATTGAAAGACTTAGAATGATGATTCTAAGTTGATCTTTCTTGATCAGGTAGTGGATAGATTGCACAAGCGGACTTTAGTTAGTGACGGCTGGATGACGATCTGTTCAGATAAGTCTTATGGACTTGCTTAGCTGATGATGCTATATGAGTGTATGCTATGCGGTGGTGTGTGTTTATTGTTTTAATGGAAATTGATTATAACGACGATATAATTTATTTAGACCCAAGTGTATGATAATGGGTCGTGGCATCGCTGCCCAGCATTGTAAGATGCTGGGAGGTTCTCTGCGACCAGTCCATACGGTATACGGTAGATATGCATTGGAACCATTCCGGTTGGTTTACGGGGACAGAGGCGAGGTCGATGGGATTCTCGTGCCACAAATGAAGTTGAACTAATAAAAGTGAATCACTTAATGAAAAGATAATAATCGGTTTATGTGTGTTTTATGTGATGTGTTTATTATCCTTGATGTGTGTTTGTGCTACATAGATATGTTGATATAGTGATTGTTAGCTAACGGTGAAAACCGATGTTGTAGACCTTGCAGGTTAGCCGTTGTTGAGGGAGCCGGAGAGTGTGGTCAGCCGGGGTTTTCATATTTGTTCTTTGAGTTTCATTTGGGATGTGTTGGGAATCTTTTCTTTTCTTAGTTGTTTGTTTCTTTTGGACGGCTGATGATGTTCTCCCTTTTTGAGTCATGCATAATAATAAAAATATTTTCCAGTTTTACCGGTTTCTTTCTGTGCCTTGTTGTAAGATTCTAGTTAAGTTGTTGTTCAACTAAGGTCGGGACCCACTGTGAGGTCCTAACTAGTAGCATCACGGGTTCTCAGAATTTGGGGTGTTATAATATATATATCTATATATATATATAAGACTACTAAAAGTGAATTTAAGAAAATTTACAACACGAAAACTTATTTTGTATATTAATTTTAAAGTTGTATTTTAGAAATAAACAGTCCAATAAAATTAATTAGTAGTTGATAAAATAGCATATTAAAAATTATATTAAATTAATGTATTAATTAAGTGTTAAGTAGTAATAATAATAATAATAATAAAATAAAGTCTTTTCTTTCTTTGTAACATGAACCTTGCACTCACGAGTCACGATCCCTCCTTCCCTCTATCTATCATCCGTATAAATAGAAACAATTTCACTGAAAACAGGGCACAATCCTCTTCCTTACCTGTAATTAGGGTTGTTCACCGGTCTGGACTTGGACCGAAAAAGGAAGGACCGGAAATGGATCGAAAAATTCGGTCCAGGTCCGGTCCAAAACCGGTCCAGGACCGGATGAACCGGAATTTTTTATTTTATTATTATTTTTATTTTATTTTTTTAAATTTTTTTTTTTTTTCTCATTTTTTTCGCACCAAGCCTATTGCGACCGGATCGGACCGAGACTTAATTAGTTAATTTTAATATTTTTATTTCACTAAAATTTTAATATATTTATAATATTTTATAACTAAAAAAAATTCTTTTTTTTTTAAAAAAAACAATATCGGTCCGGACCGGACCGTTTTTGGACCGGAATTCCTGGACCGAGGACCAGACCTGTTTGTTCCGGACCGGAAAATGAACAGCCCTATAATCTCTGTCCCGTATATTATTATGTAATTTGTGGGACAATGAATATGTATATTACTTTTTTCTTCTCGAAAACAAGAATCACAAAACCCTTAAACTAGTTTGCGTTGTCCGGGTTGTCCCATTAGCCGTTTTTGGTAATGGTATCATTGCAAAACTTCAAATTAGTAAAATATTATCATAGATTCAAATTTCACTTTTTCATTGTAACTACGACGTCCCTATGCCACCTAGACAAAAGGACTTGCAACTTAACACAATTGAAATCATCAATTCATTAACTTGTCCGAGTGTATGAATTATTAGGAAATAATATGTAGTACTTAGGTCTCCTTGGAGTAAGTAAGATTTTATGCAAGTTGTCCCGTATAATAAGATAGTCCTTCTGGTTCAGTTTCGATTCACTTTCTCGCTTGTTGTGTATATGTCCGGTTGATGATTGGCAGACAGTGCAGGTAAGTGGAATGTAATTTGCAAATACATGTATTCAATTTTTATCAACTCTGTTTAAAAACAGTTGCTCTCACTAGGATCTGAACAAGACAAAGATCGTTATAATCTGAACAAATGGTTGCGCGCTGCTCTAATTTTTTGAACCCTAGGGTTGATCTTCACAGATTACTATACTTCCACAAACCAAATTACACCATGTCGTGTTAGGTTTACATTACGAGCTTCATAGGAAGCTATTTTCAGTTACTAAAGTTGGAAATTATGAGGTTGAAATAGAAGTTAATATTATTTTCCTTCATCTTGGAATTGTATCTTATCATTTTTTTTCCTTGCTCCTTCACACAATATGTTTGATGATCTGTTTAGTTGCGTAGTTTCATATTGGCTACAAGTTTGTGCAAGCTGCTATTTACTTAGGAAGTGATTAATTGAGGAGAAAATTGTGTCATACTGCTTCACAACAACACTGTAGAGAACATGTAGGTACATTGGTAAGTTACAAAATCACTGTCAATGGTTTTATAAAATTTCAACAACATTGATTTGTACTTTGGACTTGGCAAACACCTGCACATATAAACTCCAACAATTTTCGCACACTTTAGATCATCCACTGGAATCAACAGACCGTGTACATTGAAAAATCACGATTACTGGTTTTATAAAGCCAAGTATATAGCTGCAATTGAATTATAACAAAGAAATGATAAATAAATAACCTAAAGCATGGATAAGGTAACTGATTTTAATGTTCAATTACAACTATTACAACAAAACCATGCAGCTTGTAAGGTTCAATCCCAACACAACAACCACATCACCAAAGGTGAAATATGCATAGTTTATCACATTTTCAATAGAAACAAAAGACTCAAAAAAGAACTAGTACGATTGCTAGTACATAAATACCCCATCTACACATTGCAATACAACTTCAACATTGCTAACAGGCAGACAATGGCGATTCCAATAGAAATGCCAGCAACGATGCGGGTGAATGCAATCTCAAGCCTCTCCTTCTTGATAAGGTTTCTTGCAACTGCGTAATTCACCCCCAAAGTACAGTATTGGCTAGTGACTTCTGAAACTCGTGTTGCAAGAACGTTGTTCTCCTTTTTCAATGTCTTTTCTACAATCTCTGCCTTGCTAGCTCTCAAGTTGCAGACCTCCAATTGTGCATGTTGATGCTTGTTTATTGCATACAAATGACGTCCATGATCTCAGAGAGTTCAATAGAACACCCGGAACCTCCAAAGTGGGAAGAAGACTCCAAGTACTGACTAGTCGAGGTGATCTTGGACAAACTCTGCACCACAAGTCATCAACACCATATTACCACAACCACTCATTTACAAATAAACAACCAACTATCCAAGAGATAAATACAGGGGGTATTCTCTGAAAGAATGGATTAGTTAACACCTTATGTGCCCTTCCATTTGCTTCTATGGTCTTCCCTTTTGAAAATGTACGGCTAGTCATACTACAAACAAAATCCAAGCAGTTCACATTGTACGTAGCATAATAGATTATAAGTAATTCAGGCTATTCACTGACTCCTCCATGTTCTATTTTGACAGAGATTTTAAATAAGCTTCAAATCTCAATCAACATGGTAAATTTCTGTTTCTTGTAATAAATTCATGAAGCCAACACTCATTTAACATATCATAAGTCATAATTAATTGTTAATCTTCACCCCAACTTATCAGCACATATCTTTGTGTATTTGTTCTGTCGGTGAGTAACCTGAATGCAAATGTGTAGACAAACGAGTGATTGTATACACATAATTGATTCAAAAGAATGAAAAGTACCTTTCTTCACAGGTAGGAATTTTTCTAGGTTGTTCAACAAGTTAACATCGATGTCAATAATCGTCCAACACATACAGAGGCGAATGAAGCATAACCAAACCGAGAATAACTAAGAAAGAAGAAAAAGAGTCTATGTTACTGGAGTTCTTCGCAATTTCGTCAGTATGTTGCCGACGTTTGCCCTAGCTTGTTGGTCGACGTTTGCCCTCTCTCGGCATTCCTCAACCTTTGCCCTAGCTTTTCCATGCTCATCCATATCGACATAAAAAATTTTGTGGGATCGGGAGGGCATATAGGGGATACAAATTGTGAAACACACCCCAAATCCATAGAAACCTTCACGTTAAAGGTTTGGGAAATCCCGATTTTGAAGCTCCAAAAATCTTAGATGTAAATGCAATACAATTTGCAAATCTCATACTAAACACGGCTTTTAAATTGTGGGCCCCGTCCCAAAACTAAAAAAATCACGTCCCCTGCACAACTAAACATGGCCTAAGTGGCGGTATATTTTGGCTTTGGGAGACTGTCTCATGTCCAACTCCTATGCCCTACCAACCGATGCAGTTCTTGATATAAGATCATATCTATTTGTGGTTCTTTCCTCGTGTAACTCTATACGGACACAATTTTTCAACCACGAGTCACAAATTGCAACCATGTTTTGGTCGATGGAATCTGATTTGAATAAAGCTTTTAACCGATAAACTTGAAAATTGGAAATGATTCCCCTTATTTGAATCATTCTTAGAAGTTGTGAACAAATTTGAGCGAAAAGCTTCTTTATGAATAAGATCGAGAGTTTCGTTGAGGTGGAACTTGACATGTTCATGTTTTAAAGATCTTTTACAGATTTCGGTGTATGTTTAGAGTCGTGCCCTTACATGCATCCGGCGGTACTATTTTGATAGTGTTTGACTCCCCCATTACCCGTTTCATCTTTGGGATATGCTTTACATTTTCGTGGTGTTGTCCTCCTTCACTTTCACGATTAATTCCGTCCTCCGATTTCTTTCGGCCTCTCGATTTACCGTTTTGTTATGCGGTGATAGAATGTTTTTACCTTATCTCTCAAAAAAAACATACATTTCTTTTCCTTTTAACTAAGAACAACTATAATATTTATTCATATCGGATTAAAAAGTAAATCTTATTTTTCCTTAACAAATTGTGTTAATGAATATTTGTATTTGAAAGTTTTAAATTATTAATACATCATATATTATATGATAAATAAATTCAACACATTATTATCAATATACTAAAAACCATAAATTTTTTAAAAAATATATATCTTACAAAAAAACCGTGCATATTATAAATACTAAACTAGTTAAAATTATTTTGGACAAAAAAAAAATTATAGTATGCATATATTTTTCCTACCATTTGTGTGGATTTTTAAAATCCTAATAACGGCGACAAATTTCTATCTTAACAAGTTCATCCTCACTCTCTCAACATAGGTTTGTAAAGATCCAAACATGATATTTATGTCTATACAACATCGAATTTGTCTACAGTTCTTCCGTACTCCATTCCGACTCATCCGAAATAACTAAAACTCAAATTCGTATCATCTGACTGCCACATTTAATTAAAAATTTCAAAACTACAACTTTGTCACGTCCAATTCTCGATCCAATTTGTGGCCATACTAACACTGTCATCATAAGGACGCATCATCGATTGTCCAACGAACACATTATTGAATATGTTTATTTCTTAATGTATTCTAGCCTTCACATCGCTGTCCCATGCTTTGATTATAGAGAACAAGAAATAAATATATTTAGCAATTAGCAATTATTTGTTAATATCGTTAAGATAATGTAGGCAAATATTGATTCTATGTTATCTTCTATTGTCCCTTTTTATATTGTAATTAACATTGCTTGTATAAAGGATATCGATTTACAATACATAAGTTGTGGTTAAGATAAAACTTAGGAATTGAAACCCTGAACACGAATTTCAGGCGATGACACTTACCATAGCACAGATGGGAGGAAACCTTATGATTAGCCGTGCACATGATTATGCTCATTTTGCTAATTTTGAGTATTCTTGAGTCAACCAAGAAATTGAGGAAAGTAGATAAAGCTTAGGAGGGACACACAAATAGGCCTACTTAATTAGGACTCAATTCAAGGGAACATAAAAATCATCCTCCCAACACGTGTGATACCTTTTATAAACTTTAAGGCGGTTTGAAATTGATAAAAACCGTTCCCGAAACGGAAACGAAATATTACCGAGTAGCTAAAAAATCATGATTTTAATCGATTAAAATGGAATGTTAGAAGTTTTTTAACACGTAAAATTAACATAACTATATCCATTTCATTTTATTTTTTATATTTTTCATGAGAGAATTGAATAAAATAGACCAAATAATAAATTTAGTTAGTAGATCGATGTTCTAGGCCTAAAAATTATTAGGTAAATAGATTGATTAAATAAATAATGACATGTTTGATCTTATAATAATATCTTAGAATATCCTTTTCGATTACAAGAATAAGAAACGGAATCGATCTGTAAATTATAATTGACAAATATAAATTAAGAAGGAGAATAATTATGAGATAAATCAATTTAAATACAAGAGTAATATTATAATTGATAAATCTAAAATAATAAGGATATTAATTAAGATAAATCAGTTTAAATGTTAGATGAATTTTCCATTCGATAGTTACACTAGAACGTGTAAAGTTGATATACTAGACCTAAAAATTATCATTGAAGGATATCCAATAACTAATAAGATATTAGTTATTATAAGCTTAGGTTACGTAGAAAATTCACCAATTTTTCATTATGTTTCCATTGAATCCTTAAATTTTGTTTTTATGTGTGCATACACTATATATGTTCCTCTTTCTTTGGGTTTTCGAAGTCTGCATATTTTTGTGCCGTGTATTTCTTTTCTCTCTCTCGATCCTCCTCCTCTATATATTCAGCATCCTCGTAAGAAACCAACGGCTTGCTCTCTCTTTTCACTCTTAATTACCGATATTATGCAGTAACCTACAAATAAGGCCATCTCCTTAAAGATTGAAAGAGTAGTGTAATCTGAAATGAAGCTCACTCTAGTGAGCATGGTTGCCTTGTGTGTTTTCATCTGCTTCTTGCTTTCTCCCTCTTTTTCTCTTCACATCCACATTTCCTCACCATACCCCCATCTCCAAGGTATAACTTCCACTCATACTGCATCTTAATTAGTTTGCAGATTAGTTTTTGTGTTATCAAACTGTTACATGATATTGTTGCCAATGCAGATTCACGACATGATGATCTGCTTCCAATGAAGCTTAAACTCGCTGAAACTGCAACTCATCGTGAATTTGGGGAAGGTGACGGTACACAATATAAGAGCAAAACATCCTTATTTAAGGGTAAGAATTCATACTATGTCATCCCTTAATTTGGATCCGGTGAAAATAAGATTAAAATGTACGTTAAAGGTGAAGTTAATAAAACCTATCCAAATTGATGAACCCTAAAAACCAAAAAAAAAGAATTTAAGAGATAATGTATAGAATCGTACCATTGATTTGCAAATTATTGGTTAGAATGACTCAAAACCGCTTTTTTCATTGAAGTTTAATTTAATTTTATTCGATTTCATATGATTTGTAAATAAAAATAAGATTTTGAGTCATTCTAAAACTTATATCATTACAATAATTAAATATGAAAAACATTTTATTACTGATCGGTTATTTTCATTTTTATTCTAATCCGATATTTGAATCCAAGATTTACCTATGAATCAATACCCGGCTAGGGAAACAACTATCTCTTCTGTTATTTGTATTATAATCAGTAAGCTTGAGTATAAGACAAACGTCACCAAGATTTACCATTACGTAAAGCAAGATTAACCGATATAAGGGATGTACGTAAGAAGATAGAACAAATGAATTGCAAATTCTATGATGGTACTTTGGAAGACAGGAAGTATGATAAAAAGGGCATTTGATATAGTAAGTATATAATATTGTTTTGTGAAGTAGTATGGTATAATATTATGATATTTTATAAGTATTGAATAGTGTACAATATCCGAAATTTCAGGTAGAGTGTACAAGAAAGGGGAAGGTAGAAAGGAGGAGGAAGACAGAATGTCGGATTTCATGGGAATGGATTACGCAAGAGTCAGAAGACGACGCCCCATTCACAACAAATCCCTCACTACTGCTACTGTTCAACCTTAATTCAGTCATCATCGTATCGCAATTTGAGATTAAGTTGGATTATTTAGGGTCTGTTTGGCTCGTCCGAGCTTATTGGAGCTGAAGCTGATTGTAGCTGAAGCTGAAGATAAAGTTGAAGCTGAACAAGTAGCTGAATGAACTAACTGATTTGTTTTGATAAGCTTATGTAACGTTTGGAAAGTACGAGCTTATCAAATCTGATATAAACGTAAAATTACCAATAAGGGCTTCATTTATATTTTATATTTTATGTTTTTTGTAAATACTTAATAGAGGTTAAATTAACCCAAAATGTTTTCAAAAGGTAATTAAAAATTATATTATAATGTACAATGTGTGTAATTGAAGTATATAATCATTTAAAAAAATATTTATTAGAGGCTATAGCCACAAAAACATTATTAGTACAAATACATAGCTAAAAAGTATATTATATAATATGTAATTTGTAATTAAAATCTGTAATCATTTGTTGAATATTATGGAGTTTATTTTATTACACAAAATTTATTATCTTATAATATCAAAAATAAATGTGAATATATGTCTAACGACAAAAGAAAATTAATTATTATTATTTACATTGACAAAAATAAGCCGATTTAATCTAATACAAACATAAAATGACAAAAAAAAAAACCCTTCATCGATCAATAATATAATTGTTCTATTTCAAATTTTATATTTTTTTTTAAATATTTCATAGAGGTTAAATTAACCTTAAAATTATTATTACAAAATCTGCTACCTTATAATATCTGCTACCTTACAATTAAAATATGTAATCAATTTTTGAATATTACAAAGTTCATTTTATTACACAAAATCTGCTACCTTATAATATCAATAATAATTATGAAAACACATGCCTAATTACAGTAGAAATTAATTATATTTATATTTGACAAAAAGTAACGTTTAAATTTAAATGAAGAGAAGACAGGGTGGGGTATTTTCAGGACGAATTTTTACATCAGCTTCATCAGCTACTAAAAGCTTGTCCATGAGAGCTGATGGAAATTGATGTTCTTTCATCTACCATAATCTTCCATAATCTACTTCAGCTTCAATCTGCTGTTTCTGCCAAATACCCTGCAAATGACTATAGAACTTCCTTCAGCTTCATAAGCTAGCATAAGCTAGCATAAGCTCCTTTCCAAACGGAACCTTAAGCTACATCGAGTATACAGCTGACAAATTACGATTAAGTTGGTTTTAAATCTGGTCATGTAGTCTTCATAGGTTTACTTTTGACCCTTTTCACCAAAATACCTAGAAAAAACAATGTATTGATGTAATTATTAGTATGATCATGGGTGTATCGTTGATGGAGGGTACACATGTTCAATCCCTTGGATTATCTTTGTAGCATCCCAATTATATATCACAGGTTAGGGTAAATGTTTATCGTTGTTGATTCTAAACGTACCGGCGAAAATTATTATTCGTCATTAACACTATTCACTTCGCGTGCGTAAGTTTTGCTTTTTCCCTCCGGAGACTTCAACTACGCATTTAATTCGGCGTACGTAGTTGGAACAGAGGTGAAGTCAATAAGACCCGATGAACTACGTTTATGGGAAGCATAGTTGGAGTCATTAAAAAAAACTACTACTACACTTATCAAGTCCGTGTTGATTTTAAAAACACTACTATTACACTTACCATATGCATAGCAATAGTTGATTTTTAAAAAAAAAGAAAAAGCGTATTAGTATTTTTTTTATAAAAAAAATCAACTATTACGCATTTGGTAAGCTTACGCTTCCCAAAAGCGTAGTTCATCAGCTCGTACTGTCTTCACCTCAGCTCCTACTACGCACACCAAACGCGTAGTTGGAATCCGAAGAAAAAAAAACAAAAATACGAACACGAAGTGCATAGTTTTGGTGACGAATATCAATTTTCGTCGGCAATTTCTATCAACTCACATGTTTAATAGAAAAATCACAATACTCGAATGGACCAGAAGTCATTCCCACGAATCCTTGAACGTGACGCATGCGTGTTGTCTAGTAGAGTTAGGACGTCTATCAATAGACATTGATAACCTAATATCGTATGTCTTATTATATATCGTATGCCTTTAGTCTCTCGACTATCAAAGTGGGATAGTTCTATAACATATCCAAATGTACATGTATGTTGATGCAAATCACTTTGGATCTCCAATTATTTTTCATTAAATAAAAATTTATTTATTGTATGAATATGCTACTGGAATGTACTCGTGTAGACCAAACTAACACTCACTTTCCTAGGTTGATAATAGCCAAAGTTTACCGAAAATATGTCCAAAAGGTTTTATCGCTATAGCTCAATAAATGAGTTCCAACAATATAAGACAAAATAGAAAGGCTCAAATGAGGATATTGTGTTTGTGGCGGTCTTTTTTTGGATCTTTAATAGCGGCTTACTTCTTTGCCTATTTGGTTTGGAGGGCTTGGTTTATACTCAGCTATGGAGACTTCTTCTTTTGCTTTTGTAACCTTCAAGGCCCAATCTTGAATTTTTCAAGACCACATCTTGCGGGATAGTGGAGTAGTTGATATGGGCTTTGAGTTTTTTACAACGTTGGACAATCTTCAAACTTCTATTTCTTGTTTCGATCTTTTATGGGTTTACTGTCAAGAACATCGTCCCCCTAAAACCCAACATGCTTTGACAAGTGCTCTTTTTAGTAAAACAATGCAGGCAATGGAAGTGGTTTTTGGTTTGGCCCCTAGACAAAAAACGATTTTTAAGTGTTTACAGTCAGCACATAACCAAGACTTCCTTCTTGTCATGCCCATTGAAGGGCTTGGACAGTGTATGTCTCCAGTTGAGTATCGCACGATCCTTAAGTATCGCCTTATGATTTCTTTGTTTCCGGCTGGTGCGACTTGTTCTATGTCTAATTGTCGGAGAGATTTAGATGCTTTTGGGGAGCATGTAGTTCACTGTAAAGAACTCTATTACTTCAAATATAGGCATGATCTGGTTTGTGATGTTTTATGTGACGTGTTTAGGAGAGTTGAAGTTTCGGCTAAGAAGGAGACGCCTGTGACCTTTTTAATTGATATGCGGGAAGGGATATCTACATTGAGGTTAGCGGACGTGTAGTGTTTGGATGGGTCGGTGAAAAACATGCTTGTAATGATTTGATGGGGTATCTCCTCTTATTAGTTTGGGTAGCGTGCCTTTTATTGTGGGTAAAGCGGCCTTCAACGCGGCCTTTGCGAAGGTGACTAAGCATGAAAGGGTTTGCGTTGAAAACCATCTTGTGTTTCTTCCATTCGTTTTTGTCTGATACTGAAAATTCTCAAGAGGGTGCAACGGGTCTTACATGGTAATCTTGTGTCTCTCAGGTCTTCAAATGTAGTTAGGAGGATCGGTTTTGCTATCCAGAAAGGGGTAGCGGCGCAACTTGTTGTCCACCTACCTTCTAACTCGATGTATATAAAATTTTGATATTTGATTGCAACTACTTAATGAATAGCGTATCAGATTTTCAAACATAAAAATGTAATATATTTTTTACAAAAATATTTTTTTTAATTAATGGATTAGAAACAAAAGGATAAAAAGTTAGGAGTTAATTTTTTAATTTCATAATTTACTTAACTAATTTAAAAATCCATTGTTTAATATGTTACACTATCATAAAAAAATTGATAAGTGTAATATATTTAATAACCAAAAAACTTGTTTAATAAGTTTAGCTCGAATTCTAAAGTTAATTTACTTTACGCTTTTTAACGGATCAAATGATGTCAGTTTATTTATTTATGCAAATAAACTTGTTTAATAAGTAATTTTTAAGGTTGGTGTTATTTTGAGTTCAACCTTAATAGTTATATTATTTTAGTTTTTTTTTTTAAAAAAAAATCTAACTTAGATGTTTAATTATTTTTATTTTTTTCTACCAAGGATTAAATGTTTTGACCTAATCTCTATAAACAAAAATATATTTTGATACAATGCCAATTAATTGTTTTATGATTTTTATTTTTTAAAAATAATATTAGTCATATCACGTGACCTAAAAATTGATTAGATATCCTTAATTTATATCTCAATATTTATGAAAAAACTTTGCATACAACAAATTCAACCTACTAACTTTTAATCCTGAATCCATACATAAAACTAGCAAATTGAAAATTTTCTCGTACCCAATATTGATATGGAGGAAGAGTTTCTATTTCAAATCATTATATTAATGACGTTATTTTCATTTACGTTTATAAACCGCTCATGTACCATCAGCAAATGATCAGAAATTTTTGTATGGTTTAAGACGATATTTGTGTATGACTTCGGACCGGTCTCATACACCATACATGTACATATCTCCGCACGTGCTAAAAACCGTGCTTCATTTTTAGGATACAAAATAGCTACATTAGAAATTATTAGTTTTTTTATTTTTCCCGAAAAATATTAGTTTCAGCTCTAATATGGGGAGATGTTTTAATATATTAAGGAAAATGTCGTCTAAATTGTACAGCACGATTAACGAAAAATTATTCAAAATTCACTTATTATAATTTGTAAATAAAAATTCATATCAAATCATGAAATGAACATCTTATATTTATAAGTTTAAACTAGTAATTACAGTATCATTTGCATATTTGCATATTAGGTGTATTTTAAGACCGTTAATCCGGTCCTGTTCAACCAAAATTTTCATACTGAAATGTATCATTTTAGGGTTCAATAGGTTGATAGCTCTTAGAATTAAATGTATTAATACAGAAAACAAATTTTAAAACTGACTAATTTGACACATTTTACATCAATCTTAAACACTTTAAACATAAATATCGAAAACACCTAAAAACAATTATTTAAATCAATTTGTCATACACAAATCAATATATTTAGTAGAAGAGCATAGGCACCATCCATCACATTTTAAGTAATTAAAATAAACATCGATCAATTTAATACTTGCATTAACTCATTATCATCCGTAATTCCCATACGATCTCTAGACATCATGAGGCCACGTGGCAGTTTCTGAATGGTCCTAAGTAGTTGATACATGACCAACGTTGACTTCTCTCCTTCGCAAAAACATATTCAATATCTCCGTATTTGTGTCTATATAGATCCACTCTTTCCCTAAGCCGAAACCCATTGAGTTTTCAATTTTTCTTTACACTTATTCATTCTTCTCCTTAAC
Source organism: Fagopyrum tataricum (assembly GCA_002319775.1). NCBI lineage: Eukaryota > Viridiplantae > Streptophyta > Magnoliopsida > Caryophyllales > Polygonaceae > Fagopyrum > Fagopyrum tataricum. Next base: position 8,403,376 of record CM008283.1, read on the forward strand.
CAGACTCCGGCCATCACCTGGCCGGATTTCGTTACAGAGAAACCCTAATGTATTTTGATTGAAAACAAGTTCATTAAAGTTATCCGGCCTACTGCATGAATACAGAGAGAAACATGGGAGGTTATGAGGTGTCAAAGATCAAAGAGATGGATGAGAAGAAAAGCAAGCCCGGTGTGAAATACTACATCGACGCGATTAAGCTCGAGAAGCTGAAGAACTCGATCATAGCTCGTTCACGCAAATCCAAGACGCAAATGTGGACTGTGAGGGTGATTAGCGTTGTTCTCCTTTGGGCCTGCGCCGTCCAGCTGGCCGGCATCGGAAAAGTATGGGCTCCTAAGATTTACGAGCGCTTGTCCTTCCGTAAAACTTCTTCTATTCCAGCTTCTAGAAGTAAAGATCTCTCTACAAACCCAAATTCAGTGTTCTTCCATCAAATTGCATGCATGCACACATCCTAATCTTTTATCTCTTCAGGGTTGTACCAGAACAATGGATATTTGATGGTGTCCAGCAATGGAGGACTAAATCAAATGCGATCGGGAGTAAGATAGTTGAACTTCTGGATCTTGGTCTTCGATTTTGTGTGTATTAGTTTATTTCAATATTGCGGTTTTACATAAATGCGTTGTTGCAGATTGCTGATATGGTGACCATAGCAAGGTACTTGAATGTAACGCTTATAGTACCTGAACTCGACAAGAAATCATTCTGGAACGACATGAGGTTCGGGATCAAACTTGATGAAATTATACTGATCGGAAGTACGTGCACATAATAATCTCTTTCGTGTAATAATGCAGCGAGTTCGACGACATATTTGATGTCGATTTCTTCATAAGCTCTTTGAATGATGAGGTTCGGATACTGAAAGAGCTTCCCCCAGATTTGCAGAAGAAAGTGGATGCAAATGAACACTTATCATTTCCACCAATCAGTTGGTCCAACATGACATATTACTACACAACTGTAACATACATTCAACCATTCGGCATTTTTGTTTTATTTTTGTTGTCTTGCTGTAATTATTTGATTTTGTATATGAACAGGTTTTGCAAAGAATAAGAAACTACACAGTAGTGCATCTTCAGAAGACTGAATGTAGGATTGCGAATAACGGCATACCTTTGGACATACAAAGATTTCGTTGTCATGTAAACTACGATGTTATAAAATTCAATCCTAAGATTGAGGAAGTGGGGAATAAGATCATAAGAATTCTTAGAGAGAAAGGTCAATTCCTTGTTTTACATCTTAGGTATGAAATGGATATGTTGGCCTTTTCCGGGTGCTACGAAGGTTGTAATCCGAAAGAGCAGGAAGAGTTAACAGCTATGAGGTACGTACAATTTGATAGCTCTGACATTGGTTTATGGTTCTATATACAATCGAGTTTTGTTTGGTAGGTACGCGTATCCATGGTGGAAAGAGAAGGTTATCAATTCAACACAGAAGAGGATTGAAGGTGTTTGCCCCTTCACACCAGAAGAAATCACACTTACTTTGAAAGCTCTTGACATTGATCGCAATATCCAAGTTTACATTGCTGCTGGGGACATTTACGGAGGCGAAAGGCGTTTGGCAGTTCTGAAGGAGTCTTACCCGAATCTGGTTAGTCTTAACATGCAACACAACATTATAATAATTGAGTTGAATATGAACATGTCAAAACTCTCGGCTCGTTTGACTTGAATATAGGTGAAGAAAGAAACATTGCTACCATCATCGGATTTGTTACCGTTCTTGAACCATTCATCACAAATGGCAGCACTTGACTATATGGTTTCGATAGAGAGCGATATCTTCGTTGCAACATACGCAGGAAACATGGCAAAAGTAGTTGAAGGCCATAGAAGGTATTTGAAATTTGTTTTTTAGCAACAATATGATAATATGAATGTTTAAACTTCTTTTGGACCTACAGATACTTAGGGTATAGAAAGACGATCAATCTGGACAAGAAAGAATTGGTGAAGCTTATTGACCAATATAGAGATGGAGCCTTGAACTGGGACAAGTTCTCGGCTCAGGTGAAAGCGGTTCATGCTGATCGAATGGGGAAGCCGATTAAAAGGTTGGTCATCCCCGGAAAACCCAAGGAAGAGGACTACTTCTTCACCAACCCGGAGGAGTGTTTGCCTCAGTTCGACGAGCAGGACGGTTACAAAGATACGACCACCGACGCTTCTTCCGCATAAGCAAGGCAATGGATATCGTGTTGTTGTACAGACTATTTACATTGATACATGATGTATCATTGTGTGGGAAAATATACAAGCTTTGTAGCTTTTGCAACTGGGGCTAAGAGCTTGTCAGTTTTATAGCTCTCGGTCACTTTTTGTTCTTGTATCATTGTGTGGGTTTGAAGGGGTTTCTCATCTACGGATAAGAATTGTATGAAAATTACACAATCATAATATATTGTTTGTTTTACTGCAGCCTACAGGGAAAGGGATGCACTGTGAAAATTACTTTCCTTTATAAAGAGAAGAAGAAACGAAAATGTTATACAAACGGGCCGAAAATGTACAAATATGTGGGCCTGTATGGAGCCCAAATTTTAACTAATGTGGGTTGTAACAAGTCAAGTCAATCCACGGGATAGATGGAGTCGATAATTTGAAAGATTTATCTCTATTTTTTCTTTTTCTATCTTTTATAAGAGATAATATTAGCTGGAACTTGGAAGATCGACTTATTTTATTTCTTTCAAATATAATGTTTAGTAGATTTAGCTTCTAATCCTAAGAAGAATTAGGTTTACTTTTCTCCTCATTTATATAAGAATATGTATCCATTAGTTTCTTAGCCGATTTTCATTTCACTCCCGCTACTATAAGAATTCGATTGATTGGTTTGATTGACCCTATATGAAAGATCATGTTTCATACTTTTCGTATCCTACAAGATGCTAGAGTTGTGTGAAAATGTCTTCTTGGTAACATGATATATATGATTTTGGATATGATTGTCATCTGTTGAGATTGAATATGTATTGCTCTAGTGATTTAATTTACAAAACTCCTTTATTGATGAACTACGATTTATGTTATCCTTTTTTTTTTGGGTGAGAAATTTATGTTATCCCTTAATGCCCCTAATATTGGGTCATTTGATAAAAATTATTTTCCTCTCTCTTACTACTACCAATCGAGTTGATTGTTACATGCCGATTGGCTCAACTTCTGTGTTTTTCTTGTTTATTCTTATTTTGTTATATCTTTATTAGATCCATATAATTTTTGTCCTGGTCGATTTGATCCACTTTCTCAATCAACTCGATCCCTTGTCTCTTGTTTTTGTTTGTTTTATTTACAGGTTTTACTTTTAATCATTCAAATTTTCACATTTCTCCTTATGTTCAATCTTGACTCTATACTATGATTGGGCCTTGCATGTATTTGTGAGAGTTGAGGCTTAAGTTCAACTCTCATTAATGAACCAATGAAAGAGTATGGCCAATCAACTAGCAACTTGTGAGGACTAATTCACCCAAAAAATGTATGGTAGAAAATCGTAGAATTGGGTATGGTCATTTGGCAAATTCATGCTTTATAGTAGTGACATTTGATTCGTGTTTAAGGAGAATATCTTAGATATCACGTATAAAATCGTCAACTTAAGTAAGGATATATTGTGCATCACGTGTGTAATGAACTAAATCAAATTAGATGTTGTACGAGAAATACTTAAAGAAAATGAATTGCTACGAGATTGTTTGGTCTTATAACATATATCACAAGGTAATTGCTTGTTTTTATTAAACTCGGAAGGTGTGACTTCTAGATTATATTCTACCAAACAATAAGACGGATGTCCAAGCCAAATACCATAATGCGGATCAAGGGGTCGGGACAGTGGACTGAGGTTGTTTGGGTGGTGGTGGCTAGCTTGACGTAAGGGGGATAATACATCCCAACCGGCCAATGTACGTTATCTCGAGTTACACCCACTCCCATCAAAGTCCGCAGAGAACACATTTGTGTCACACATAACTTGATAGTTATAGTACCCACACAATTGGAATATACAGTCAAACAAGAGAAGGGGATCATATGACATCAAATACGTGTTATTCATTGAAACATATAGTACGGACAACAAGGATATTTTCAACCTTTGTAGAGTAAAGATTTTTTGATACTAATCTATATACACAATAACTCAATAAGATATATAAATATACAAGACAATGTAATGACAAGATCTAAATCAATGAACACTGAAAACAAGAAAGTCAAGACAAGATCACGGGCAATAGAGTAGTAGAGAACAAGTATGAGAGGAGTTAGGCATCTGCTCAGGGTTATTGAAAGAGATAGGCCAACAACAAAATAATGGTTTTCATATTGTGTTGGGATTGCAATGGACAGGTCATCGGGTTATAAACCCGTTTATCACGGTCCTCACCTTGAACTCGGTTCTTGTTGGGGGAAATCCGCGTTTACCGATTCACTCCGAGTATATAAGCGGGTATTTTGTTGCGCACTCACACTCGAGTACAACCTCACTTACAAGCTCTCTTAGAAGCCTTATTACTCTCTTCTTGATGGAGTTACACAAATGAGGGGTGACCTCCCCTATTTATAGACATCTCCACCTCCTCTACGGGAAGGTTCCGGAACTCGATAACTCCTAGATTATTCCGGAGCCTTCACTCAATCCTATACAAGTCTAGAACTCTCCCTATATTTCTAGTCTAGTCTACAACGTTCCGTCGAGTTCTAGATGTCTTCGTCATCTTCCAGGTATATCCGCATCCTTCCGGGAGGTTCCTCCACCTTCTAGAGTATCCCGCATCGTTCTTGAAGATTCCACTGACTTCCGGAATGTTCCACCACCTTCCGGAATATTCCGCCTTCTTCCGGAATCTTCTTCTTCCTTCCGGAATAACCCATTATCATAATATTTTTATTGAAAATATGAATTAGCCTAACAATTCCTCCCTTAATTCATATTTCCAAATACATCCACAACATCTGAAAAACTCACCTTTATCTGCTTCTTAGCTCCGGTGCCCCTGCATCCCTTTTGCACTGCTCTTCCATCTAAGAAGCATATATTCTTCTCATCCTTGCGGCCTCGCATCACCAAGTGTCTTCCCTTGAACACCTTGCACCACCTTCTTGTGCCGACAAACTTGTACCCCTCCATCGTCATCACACCCAACGAGATGACATTAACGTTCGCCGATGGCATGTACCTCACATTGTGTAGAGTATGACTTGCACCATTGTGAAGCCTCAACGTCACGCTTCCGGTACCTTCAACCTTCAACTTTTCACCTCCAACTGAGTTGAAGTCACCAAACTCTCCACGAGTCTTCTAGGTGTCAAACATTGCTTGGTCTCTACAAACATGCATCGAGGCGGCACTATCCATCACCCACTCGGACTTGGCGGTCTCCTCACCCGTCGCCAAGTAAACATCTCCATAATCAACTTCACCGACTTCACTAACCACATTTGTGTGGGAGTCCCCTCTCTTCTTTCCCGGCGACATCTCTCTCAGCTTCTTTAAGTCCTCCCTCATCCGAGGACACCGGGCTTGCATGTGACCCTTCTCCCTGCAGTAGAAGCACTCGACCTCACTCAAATCTCGTCGCGAGCTTCTTTGTCTCAAGTCATCATTTCTCCTCCATTGACTTCTCCCTCGTTCTCTCTCCCCTGCAACTAGTATGCGATCTTCTTCTTCTTTGTTGGTAGCATCATTCTTCATCATTCTCTCACTTTCCCGCAAAGCAGCGGTCACCTCATCCAATGTGAGAGACTTCCTTCCTACAAGTAACGTCTGCACAAAGGACTTGTAGGACTTCGGCAATGATGCTAGCAACAACAACGCTTGCTTCTCTTCTCCGATCTTATCATCTACATTCAATAATTGACATACTAATTGATTAAACGAGTTAATGTGGTCATGAAGATTACCTCCTTCCTCCATCTTGAGCGAGTAAAGCTCCATCTTCAAGCACAAACGGTTGGTCAACAACTTCGACGCGTAGATGCTCTCGAGCTTCTCCCACAACGCCTTCGGTGTGGTCTCCTTCAACACACCGTACTTAATCTCGGGAGCCAACGTCAACCGAATTGTACTTACCGCCTTCCTCTGGATGCTTTGCCACTTCTCCTCGCTCATCGATCTAGGCTTCTCCTCCTCCAAAGCTTGGTCAAGATTTTGTTGCACCAAGAAGTCTTGAATCGTACTCTGCCACAAAGTGAAGTTGATCTTCCCATCGAAGAGTGGAATCTCGAACGCCTTCATCGCCTCGCCCGCCATCACGCCAAACACGAGATTCTTTAAGCAACAAAGATTACCCGATCACCACCATCGTAACCTCGGCTCTGATACCAGTTGTTGGGGAAAATCCGCGTTTACCGATTCACTCCGAGTATATAAGCGGGTATTTTGTTGCGCACTCACACTCGTGTAAAACCTCACTTACAAGCTCTCTTAGAAGCCTTATTACTCTCTTCTTGATGAAGTTACACAAATGAGGGGTGACTTCCCCTATTTATAGGCATCTCCACCTCCTCTACGGGAAGGTTCCGGAACTCGATAACTCCTAGATTATTCCGGAGCCTTCTCACTCAATCCTATACAAGTTTAGAACTCTCCCTAGATTTCTAATCTAGTCTACAAAGTTCCGTCGAGTTCTAATGTCTTCGTCATCTTCCAAGTATATCCGCATCCTTCCGGGAGGTTCCGCCACCTTCTAGAGTATCCCGTATCGTTCTTGAAGATTCCACTGACTTCCGGAATGTTCCACCACCTTCCGGAATATTCCGCCTTCTTCCGGAATCTTCTTCTTTCTTCCGGAATAACCCACTATCATAATATTTTTATTGAAAATATGAATTAGCCTAACAGTTCTTGCTCTATTCTTTCAACCTTATGTCTTCCAAAGAACTTTGTACTTATTACAAATAGGAAAAAGAAGTTAAAATGAGTCGGTTGACTTTCTTACGAGAAATCTTCCCTCAAAATCTTAAACGACATAAAAGTTGTGTCCAAATTCAGCCGACTTAAAATTATAGTTAAAAATTATTAAAAAGTTTAGATATATGAATATGTTAATTGAAAAGAATAAAAATATTTAATCACTCGCTTTTAGCTACTTTCGCAACGATAACACGTCATTGGACAGTCGGACTTGATGTATTGATTATGAGTTATTATATTGTGACAAGAGCTTGATTAGGCACACTACATCGATCTTATTTATAGTAATAAAGTGTTTGATATATGTATTACGGTTCCTAATTTGTGGTGACAGCAGTACAACGTAATTAAGTAGGTATCTATCACAAGTGTTAGGCTGGTAACTAATTGAAGCGGTATCAATAATATAAGTAGGTAACACCAGCGGTCGTTAGTTTGCCTACCATGCTTCATTAATCAAAACTATACCAGATTATCATTTTTTACTTTATATATCCGACACATAAGTCTGCCTAAAATCAATTAATAGAAGGATTAATTTTACTAATCTAAATCTCTATGTTTAATTTAAGTGAAATAATATTTTACTTATATTTTATAACAGGAGACCGGGCCCACATCTCCCTTTCGTCTGGGCCCCACTACCACCTCACCTCCATACCTCGTAACTCCAGCTGCATCCCACCACCCTAGGTTAGAAACGGAAAATTTTCTCTGTAAGGGGGGCAATATTGTCTTTTCAATCCGCCTTCATCATTTTCGGGGGCAATCTTGACCATTTCCGACGAATCGGGAAATACACGAATGATCGTTAGATTGCACGGAAATTGTAAACGGCCCAACTCAGCGGTCGCCACGTAGTCCAGTCCCACCGTCAAAAATTCTACTATCCCGTCGTTCCCCAATCACATTCGCTCACGTGCCATCCCGTCCTTCCCAATCCGACGGCTCCATGACCATCAAATTACTCGTTGATCGTGTCAATTTGCATAAAGTCACGTGTTTTATAATTACTTTTTGATGAAGATAATACTACAACTAAACCTTAGAGGTAGAGGAATGTATGAAAGTTATTGATAATAACGTACTCCGTATATTTAGTTTGTAAATACACGGACTTCGATTTATTAACGTAAAATAAAATCGCAATCTATCGGATCTAAGGGTGTAATGAGCGTCGGCACCTAAGTTTTTATTTTTATTTTTTTAGATTTTTAAAATAATCAATTAATATTAAAAATGATATAACTTAGATGCTTTATTAATGACTCGAAAATGAGCTAGTCGATCGGCCTCGTGTAGTATGGTCGACCGACCTTATAGGAAAACGACGGCAAAAACTTGTAAATTGCAGAAAAAGAATAAAATATCTAAACTAATGGGTGAAAGCCTTATTACAGGGTTAGAGTTTTAACCTAAAATCCTAGATATATCTTCTAATAACATAAAATCAAATCTAGGCCAAAAAATATCCCTAATGGATAAACATAAATACAAAAAATGTCCACGTGGACGGGTTAGAAGGCCAACCCAAACAAAAGGAGATGAATAATAGACATAAATACATTAAATGACATAAATCTAACCAAACCTTTGTTAAATTAAACTTGGACGCATCAAGAAGATCTTCTGATCAGTATGCTTATGATTTTATTATTCGGAATTCTCTTGGTTTGTCCGTTGTTGTAGGTTATGGAAGATGTGAAGCTAATTTTATTTTGGAAGCAAAAGCTTTTACGCTTCGTGAGGGTCTTCAAAGGCCGCATGTCTTGGTTTTTCGAACTTAGATTGAAGGTGATAACTCGGTGCTCATAAATTCGCTCAACCACCTTTGGAAGCCTCATTGGGATGCGGATATGATCATCTCGAAGATCTCCTCTATGCTCGTTGGGTTCATGTGTTTTAATGTTAAACATATATGCAGGGAAATCAACTCTATTGCTGACAGGTTGGTTATGCTTTGACACATCCCAAGTTCTTGGTGTGATAACCTGCCACAAGTTGTTAACGACCTAATATGAAAGGATGCTTTAGGGAAGCCATTTTCAAGGAACTGACCCTCCCTTTTTTCTTACCTTTGTAAAAAAAACATCAAAGTGGGTCAGTCTTCCTATAGGGTCGGTCGACCAACTAGGCATGGGCCTAGTCCAAAACTTGTTCCATGACTTTAATATTTCGACATGAGGTCATTTAGGAGGTCACGTGTAGAAGAGAGAAAGCATGATTATCGGTTGATCCTACTGCTCGTCGATCACTTTTGCACACTTCTCGATTTTTTCTATTCACTCTCGGACCTTAATCATTTCAGTCTTGACCTTGACTTTTTTGACCGCAAGGAGATCCTTATTGTGTATGCGTCAATCCACTACATGTATATTATTTGTACTCAACACGTGCCTAGAATGTCTGCAATTACATAACTAACCGGTATATCTCCAAAACAGTAATCATAAAGGAATTAAACCGATAAGACAAGTTATTAATTAAGTTCAAAATAAGAAGGGAATGGAAAATAATGACGATGGTAAAAAACACTAAACAAAGTGCTATCACTTTGCAATTAATGATCTAAAAGTTACATTAATGTTTTATGTTCGGTATGAAACCCTTTTACTACAATTGAGTTTTGTATTTATTTACAAGATTTGATGTTACATTCCATCCCTCATCAACAACCGAATTTTACAGCAAGAAAGATAAGCAAGAGAGAGGCACACGATTTTAAAAGGATGGCACGTGATTCATTAAAAAGTTATACCCATACGTACCCATTTTTGTAACATAATAATATCATCTATATACTATATTAATTCAGAAGACCTTAATGTCACGTGTCATTCTCATTATACCCATATATATACCCACTTTTGTAACATAATAGGTTCATCTATATAATATATATTAAATAAGAAGACTTTAAAGTCATAGGTCATTCACTTATGTATTAGATATCTTTCTCATAAATTTACATTTTATTATTATTATTATTTTTTAACGACCAATTATATCTCTTATATTAACTGCATTTAGTTATTTTTACCATTTAATTCAAGATAATAAAATACTGCCATTCTTCAAATACAATATCTAACTAATTAATATCTTTTACCTAAAAAAAATTCTATTGTGTCATTTTTCTAATATAATCGATCGAATAAATTTTCTTTCAAGTTTCATTTTTAAATAAGCAAAAACTACAACTACCTTTATAAAAAAACCAAATAATGTACTTTTAATGACAATAGTTAGAAACATATAATTGTAATAATATAACGTTATTTTCAAATAAAAATTCGTGCAAAGTATGTAAGTTACACTAGTTTATTTCAGACACATACGAGTTTAATTTTTTCATTTAATCCCAAAATCATCTACTTATTTTCATCTTCAACTTAGTTCATCTTCATTGTACATCATCGTCTTACCGAATGAACGAGATTATCAATTTATTTGGCGTTATAAGTAGTTTTTAATGCTATATATCTTTTTTTTTTAATCTAGGCTTTTCCAACCTCCAAGTGTTATCATTTATAAAGGCTTACGATATTAACCTAACCGGGGTTAGTTAAAAATACCATGATTACTGTCGTCAAAGAACGTTCCTCAGGTGAAGTAAGACCACATTTTTCTCTCTCTATTTTAAAGAGAGATGCGGAAAGATTCAAGCGAGCAAAGCGGAAGAGAAGAGAGTGGTGCGGAGAAGGTAAAGAGGATTTTCATCTCTCTCCTACCTTTTTTTTTTTCCAGCCCGTCTTCTTCTCTTTGCCCGATTGATACACCGGAGTAATCTTCTCGGCCGGTGTTTGATTTCTCTTTCTCCATTTGCGGTTCGCCTCTCTTTAGATCTCCGTTTCCGGTGAGTTCTTCGCGTTTTTGTGTTCGGCCCTTCGAACTCCACTTTTCTTCGACTTGATTGTGGCTGTATGTCATATTTGGTTCAATTGACTTTTTGTATGGTTCATCTTCGATTTGATTGTTCCTAATCTATCGATACGCTAGTTGTGGTCTGGTATCTGATATCGATTTCATCGACTATTGTTTTAGAATTTGCGTGGAATTCCAATTCTTGTTCTGTGATGGATCGGTAGAAACTCAATCGGTTATAAAATCGGTTTTTGTAGGGTTTTTTTTCCTTCTTCTTGGGGTTCTTTTGTAGCTCTGAATCTCTAGAGTTACTTTTTGATGAATTGACGACGACCGCCTGTAAAAATTTTCTTATTAAGGTTATTTTATAGAACTGCGTTCTATAATCGTTGTATGAATGATGCTCTCTAAATGTTCTAGTATGTTTCAATATTGCTGTTTTCTTGAATACTTGGCTTTAGCATTGGCAAAGAGATGGCCAATGGGATGCATAGCTTCTTCTTTTTTTCTAGCCTGAAATAAGGTTGATTTAGGTTAATGTGTATCATTTTCCATACCTTGGTTTGGTCACTCTAACTGTTTATTCCAGGATATGCTCCAATTTGCTGAATGCCGTATAGAACAATCTTTAGCTTATTTCTGCAAATGATAGATTACTTCTGAGTTATGACTATGATTTGGATGTTCTCCTTTTCTATGAATTTTTCGATTGAGAAAAACTTAGCCTCTAATGAATTTTGTCTTCCGTTCCTTTGTGAGTGTACATTTGCATATGTAAGCATTGCTGTTATAGAAATATGCCTATGCATCAGTTTTCCTTTGATCTTTGTATTGATTTTATGTTTCTTTTCACAGATTGTGTAACAATATTTCTACGTATCCAGATGGCTTTCTCGATGTAGTTTGCTAGCGTACACACCTCTGCAACTGGTTGCTACTGATTCTTGCCAGACTTCTTCAGTTGCAAGGGTGAATTGTGTTGATTAATGGTTATAGGGCTGTTGAACATCTTTCGAGACACTTTTTTCACAGCTACAGAGTTTGTCATCTCGTTAAGAGAGGAGAAAGGGCTATTCGTTGCCACCACCACTGATTTTGGCAGTGAAATACCCCATTCTTTCTCTTCCTTCCATGTCTCCTCAGCTGGACACCCCTGTTCAGACACAGATGGCTGTTGGAGCTCTGAAGAGTTCTCTTACCTTGGAATGTCATGGGAGCACAAGAGTGGAAGGAAAACAGTTAGCTGGGAGGAGGCGTGTTTTTGTTCAAACAGAAACTGGCTCCTTGTTGGGCCTTGAGTTGGACCGCCGTGATAATGCTCATACTGTGAAGCGGAGGCTGCAACTTGTCCTTAATGTTCCAACAAGAGAGAGCTCATTGACGTTTGGGGATATGGTTCTGGAGGATGACCTTAGTGCCATTCGTAAGGACTCACCACTCCTTCTAAAAAGGAACCTGTTACATAGGAGCTCTTCCACACCATGCCTCTCTCCATCTGGGGGTGACATCCAACAAGGAGACTCTAGTTCTCCTATTGAAATACTGAGCAATTCTAATTGCTTTGACAATACTAAGCAAATAGTGAGTGAAATGGTCCAGGCAATCAACCATGAAGTTGACCCAATACCTGTAAAGAGTGGCCTTGGGGGTGCTTACTATTTCAGAAACATCAGAGGAGAATGTGTTGCTATTGTGAAGCCTACAGATGAGGAGCCGTTTGCACCAAATAACCCCAAAGGCTTTGTCGGTAAGGCTCTTGGACAGCCAGGGTTGAAGCATTCTGTTCGGGTTGGGGAGACTGGTATCAGAGAAGTGGCTGCTTATCTTCTGGATGATGGTCACTTTGCCAATGTTCCTGCAACCGTTCTAGTGAAAGTGACTCACTCTATCTTCAATGTCAATGAAGGGGTTAATGGAAACAAAGTGCACAATAAGAAACAGGTTAGCAAAATTGCATCCTTACAGCAATTCATTCCTCATGATTTTGATGCCAGTGACCATGGAACATCAAGCTATCCTGTTTCCTCTGTTCATCGAATTGGTATACTGGATATTAGGATTTGTAACACTGATAGACATGCTGGCAACCTTTTAGTAAGGAAGCTAGATGGTGTTGGTAGGTTCGGGTTAGTTGAGCTCATTCCTATTGATCACGGACTTTGTCTCCCTGAGAGTTTGGAGGATCCGTACTTTGAATGGATCCACTGGCCTCAATCTTCAATTCCATTTTCAGAGGATGAACTCGAATACATCAAGAATCTCAATCCTTATCAGGATTGTGAGATGTTGCGAAAGGAGCTTCCAATGATTCGAGAGGCTTGTCTCCGAGTGTTGGTTCTCTGCACTATTTTCCTCAAGGAAGCTGCTACTTATGGTCTGTGCCTTGCTGAAATTGGGGAGATGATGACTAGGGAGTTTCGCAAAGGGGATGAAGAACCGAGCGAACTCGAGAATGTGTGCTTGGAAGCAAGGAGGCTGATAGCAGTAGAGAGGGAGCTATTCTCTCCAAGATCTCAACCTGGTGGCGATGAAATCCAGTTTGACATCGAATGTGAGGACCTTGGTTGGGACTTCACTCCGAAGATGGCTGGGAATGATTTCACGACTCTATCCCCATCATCCTACTTGAGTATGGGAATCGGGAATGGCAGAAATCTTCTGTCAAGGCTGGAAGAAAGTGTTGACGAAGATGGGTGTGAAGGTGATGAAGTCTTTAGTGGTCTGAACCGACTTGAAGCTGTTGTGGGAAAATTCCCATCTGTTTCAAATATCTCAGTGTCTCTGAAGAATACGAGTCTAGGAGATAAGAATGAGAAAGTAAAATCAGATAACTGGAATGCATCATTCGGGCATAGGAGTGCAGATGAGCAGCTTCCGGTTAGTCCTAGTTATGTGAAGGTAGCAGATATGGGTGAGGAAGAGTGGGTTGTGTTCCTCTTGAAGTTCAAGGAGCTGCTGTCCCCTGCATTCGGCAAACGTAAAGCGGCGACTGCTGGGCAGAGACAGAGGCTCGGGGCTTCATGCCAGTTTTGAAGGCCAGAGGAAGGAACAACACTGCGTAGGTTGGTGAGAGCACGACGAGGCTATCGTAGGATATCATAGATCAGGTACGAGACTATCTTTGTGATCTTAACCGTGTGGGTCGGTTTGGTGGAAGTAGTAGTATGAGTGAATGGGAGTAATGTAAATAGTTCTTTTGGCGACAACTAAGCTGAAGTTTGGCCAAAACAGGGTTTGGTCATCTCATTCTCGTTAGTTGTGTTGGGTAATGCCTTTGTGTTTGGTTTTGTTGTAGAGATGTTTGATGATAAATAAGTTTGTAGAAATGAAATGAAAGCCTGAAAAGAAAAGGTAAAGTGAGAGTATGTTTTTTGTTGATACTGAACCTTTGTTCTTTCTATATTGCCTAATGATGCCTAATGGAGAGGCAGCTTGCGGGTATGAAGTTTTTTTGTAAAGCAATTGCTTTGTTTAAACCCTGTCATTATAAATCCTCTTAGGGAAGTTGATGTTTAGTCGAAGTCATTATCTACAGATCGTAGAAAATAGATGATTGGGTTTTCAATTCCGGGTGACCTAATACACACCCTAATTTATTCTAGTTGATAAGACGGAATTATCATATCACTGTAGATGATCATATTTTTGGCTTATACTTATCATCCCGTTTCTGTATGAATTATGAATATATATTTTATTTTGAATTACGTTGTACAATACCAAGTTTGTCAAAGTTTAACCAACTATCGCAACTGTACAATCCTCACTTGAAATTGAATGTTTGGTGATCAAATGATAGGATTATGGCCGGCTGGTGAAGATCTTCAATCATTTTATAACGTGGCAGTTTAGTGGGCTCTAAATTAATGGACGGTGGACTAGGCTAATTGGGCTGAAGGAGGAAATGAAGGCAAAAGAAGGGTCTAGTGTCATCTAACGAATAAAGTAGATGAATGTTGTGCTAATAAATTATAAAAACTAACTAGCGTAATACTCGAATTATATACTGATGTGATTTAATTGAATTTTATTTTTTTATATTGATAAGATTTTTATTTTTTATTTTTTTAATAATCTTAGTATATTACTTATAAATTATAATACAAACACATTTAGTATAAAAATATATAGAACGATAAATGGTTTAGTAATTATATATTATTATGTACTTAGTTATAATAGTTAATTTTAAAATAAAGATATTTGATATAATATAAATGTAAAGTCTGTTAGATGACAAGTATGAAAAGTAAAAAAATAATAAAATAATTTGTTAAAATCATATAGAAATATATTTTTTTTAAAATAGACAGTAAGTTTACACAATTTTTTAATTAAAAATTTTAAAAATAAAATTGCAAAAATTAACATGTGGTACTAAAGATTTTCGTTTCAGCATTAGTACATAGATGTATAAGTTATCAGATCTGGTCTGGGACTGTAATATTCCGGTGGAGCAGGAATTTTTTTAACACTTTCAACATGATGTTTGAAAAGGATTGTGTATGGTTTGAGTTTGAATCGGATTGGATTTAACACATAGAAGAAATTTTAAAAATTAAAAAAAAATCAATACAGACCATATCGTATTGGACAAAACCATTTTATAAAAAAAAAGTATAAAGATCCTATCTGATCCGAGATTACGGTCTAATACAGACTGTTTGCACAGTCAGGTACATTTACATCTTTTGCAAAATGAGAAATAGAAAGTTATGTATGTTTTAAAGTTTGAAACAAAAAATGAGGCAAAATGAAATCGTCGAGTGTCGCCCGTTAATGCAAAAAAATAAAATAAAATAAAGAAAACCCTAGCGGGTAAGGTGCTATGCGTTTGTTGCATCAAACAAACGAAACGACGTCGTCGAAAAGTCAGGGCTGTTTAGCATATACTTAGCCGCTGTTCGCTTTGGTTACCAAATCGTCGATCAGCGCCTCAGGTCCTCTCTTCTCTTATGTGAGTGTCAATTTCGTGCTTTTTATTGTCCTGGTAATTGGTAGAGCAAAAGCCTAAATGATGAGATCGTCGATCTGAATTCTTTTGTATTCATGTTGATTTCATTCGATAAATTGCCTTCAAAGTTCTCTGATTGCTCTTCTCTCCAATTCTTGCTCCTCGTTTGTTTTTCACATCGTTAAATCGTTTTCCACAATTTTGTTTTAGGGTTTCAATTTTAGGCACTGTTTCACACTTTCACCCCCAAATTGTTCATAAATTGAGACAGTAGACCGTCTAGCACCACTGATTGTAGCTTGTTTTTACAAATCCAATGATCAATCTACACGAGCGTGATGCCATATCAATCAATCTTCTTTTGCATTCATTTATCTGGATTCTTTTGCCTTCAAAGGTGCATTTCCAGTTAGATCTGAGAAGATTAACAAAGTTTTGAAATTTCCCAGATATGAAAAATGCACCAGTTAGCCCCTTGTTTCTTGAGGTTTAGATGCAAGGAAATTTCGAGAAGGTTACGTGGGTGCTAAATTGAATTTGCTGGTCTTACAATCTTGTAGGGGTGCAACAATGTAGATTGATTGCACTCCTCTCAAATTGTGACTACACATTTTGTACAAATAATGATTGAAACAATATAATTGAAGCAAATTGTAACTGCACAGCAGCAATGCCATGATTAAGCTCTTTTAAGAACGAAAATGACAGACAAGTTTGATATATATACTTCCTCAACTCATAATTCAATGCTTGAAAACTTTTTCTTACTGAATTTCTAGTAGTAAAAAGGCCAGTTTTTTACAAGCATTTTCAAAGAGCCTGTCAAAAGATTATACCATTGTCAAAATTTTGTGTTTTCGTTCTTGTAATCTCAAGTTGATTTGGGATTATAGCTTACTTGGGTTCCAACCATTGAGAATTTTGGGTATTTTGTAAGCACTAATAAGCGGCTTCAAGGGTACTTTACCATCATGGAGATATTTATGTTGATGAAGTAAAGATTCTGCCAATGAAAAATTACAATATACTACTAATATGTGCAAGAATAAGATCCTGCACTGAAATGACGAAATCTACCGTTGGAATCTAGACAATAATATCTCGGTTGGGGAACAATGTTAATAGATTGGATGCGTTCAATTGTTTGTTCTCTTGAGTTGCTTACACACGCTTTTGTCATGTCTCGCAACTTAGTGAAGTCGTGTGAAGTTGATATTAAAGTTGATGAAAATGGATGAAGGGGAAAAGTCGAATTGAAAATTAATTGGTCGGTGCAGGTGAAAAGGGAATTATAGGAAATTATTGAGAGAATGAAGATAATTATTATGACTAAAGTTATGAAGATGGGTATGTGATAAATAAAAAAGATGAGGCATGTGACTTGTATTTGATTATCGTTCGGTTCTTCAATGTAAAGTAGCAAAGCTGAAGAAGGCTCGTCTGAATATTCATTTGTAACCTTAATCTTAAGGAGCAAAAGGAAACGAAGTCCAGTCTTTCCTTTCGATTCCTTCATCTAGAGAAGAAAGCCCCAAGATCCCATTCGTTCTCTTCTATTGACCATTGGATACATAGTTTGGCTGCATATGGAGAAAAGCCGGAAGAAATGTAAAGCAAATGAAAAGATAGGAGTTGCTGGAAGTTGTTGTCAATGAATAATCTATATGACGTTTAGGGCGGAACACTTTTGGACCGGACCGGAAAACCGGACCTGACCGGAAATTACGGTCCGGTCCTGGATCGTAAGTGTAAAGTTCCGGTCCGGTCCAAGATATTACGGTACGGTCCTGGATCGTAAGTGTAAAGTTCCGGTCCGGTCCAAGATATTACGGTCCGGTTCGGTCTAGACCGTAATTTACACTTTATAAATATTTTGAACAGAAATTCCATACGGTCCGGTCCAAACCCGGACTGGATCGGATTTATTCCATACAAAAAAAAAAATCAAAAAAAAAAATCAATACGGTCCGGTCCAGTCCGGGTTTGGACTGGACCGGATTTATTCCATACAAAAAAAAATTCAAAAAAAAATCAATACGGTCCGGTCCGGTCCTTGGGTTTACAGTCCGGTACGGACCGTTTGAACAGTCCTAGCGACGTTGATGATGACGTGGTGATTTCACGATTTTCTTTAAAATAACTTCTTTTTTAACTAAATCACTTATGAAGCCTATAAATCTATTTCACTAAAACTATATTCGAAAAAATAATTGTGCCGGTTATCCTCGTAACGTGTCGTAAAAATTTGATAAGTAACAATCTTGTTTGAAAATTTCTATGTCAACCTAAAATATTAATTAAAAATATAATAAAACTTGTTGGATAACCACAAAATAAAACTCCGTTTTACTTTCCTCTACATATATGGATAACTTAATTGTGGTGAATTCATCAATCATTCACGTTCCTTATGTACAAATCCTTTTCGATATCCCATGTAAACAATCAATCGATTCATCTTGGTAATTTTCCCCCCATTGTTGTATCCTTAATGTGTTCTCATGATCATTCGATTTTAAAGGGTGTAACACAATCAAGTATCGGTAATAGGTTTAATAGTTTTATGTAATCGGTTCATTATGTCATATAAAATTTTATTGATATCTATCTTATTTTAAGAAAAAGAATATAGTTTTTTCGTATATCTTATATCGAACCAATTATACACGTTTGACGGTATTATTTGGTTTATTTCAATAGCATACACAAGTTTCAAATCATTCATTAACAAATATTCGTGCATGAAACATACTATGAACTTGTAAATACTATAAAAGGAGCAAGTCTCGTAATACTGGAAATTGTGTTTTAAGTTGGTTCATTGTCTTATTTATACTTTGATCAAATCTATCAAGGGCCTGTTTGGTATTGTATTCTTGGGGATTCATTTAGATTCTTTTCTACGGGATTGTTGGAGATAGAATTTATGAGTTGTTTGGTATGAAATAGAGGTACAAGATTGTATTCTTCATTTAGATTCTTTTTGCAACATAATCTCCAAAAAACAATCTTGAAAAATGAAGATTCTAGGAGATTGTAAGGGATTGTCTACTTTCTATGTCTTTCGTACCCTAACAATCTATCTCAATAAACTTATACCAAACACCCAAAAGCAACAAAATTTATCAATCCCTAATAATCTTCATCTACAAGAATCCCCAACAATCTCCATCCCCAAGAATCTAAAAAAAGAATCCCAAAAATCACAATCTGATACCAAACAGGGCCTAAAATAGGACTTGAAAGTTCAAGGATTCTGAGGAAAAGAAAGAAAAATTAGCATAGAAAATTGGCAATCATCGTTTTTACAAAATATGGTATGCTATTGTGGCTTTTTGTGTTTAGATGTTATTTGACAAAAATACAGTTCATCAGGTTCATCAAAGGAAAATTTGACAATGATAGTTGGTATATGATATGGTATGCAATTGAGCAATATATCTCGAACCTTCGAAGGACCTGTTTGATATCGATATCTTGATATCAAGATATAGGATATCGAATATTGAATATTGAATATTGTTATAGGTATCAATATCAAGATATGGATATGAGACCGATAACTAATATAAGTATTTGATAGTCTGAAGTGTATCAAATATCAAAGTTGATACATTATATGAGTCGTTTGGTATGGTTTTTTTTAATGTAAATCGTCATGTAACTAGGAGAATTTAACATTTTTCTGAAAGCTACAGAATTTAACAAATCTATCACAAATACAAAGGTATTGTTAAATTTCACTTTGTATCTGTCAGAGTCCGATACAGACGGACCGGGTAGAGCGGGGTCGTGTGCATCCGAGCGCACATGCGCGTTAGGCCCAAGCCCAACACATAAACCCGATGAGGTTCCATTCTAAAACCAATTGACAATAGGAGGAGTAGCCCACCGACTTTATATACTAGGTTGGGTAGTCCCAATCTTTCGATGTGGGAACTAATTAGCTCCAACACGCCCCCGCAAGTGCAACTAGAGGATATAGACCGAGTCGCACTTGCCCACAGGTTAGGATCGCGAGCCACATAGAAGTTAACCGCTCTGATACCATGTCAGAGTCCGATATAGACAGACCGGGTATAGCGGAGGTCGTGTGCATCTGAGCGCACATGCGCGTTAGGCCCAAGCCCAACACATAAACCCGATGAGGTTTCATCCTAAAACCAATTGGCAATAGGAGGAGTAGCCCACCGACCTTATATACTAGGCTAGGGAGTCCCAATCTTTCGATGTGGGAACTAACTATCTCCAACAATATCCATATACAATTGATAGCTGATGAAATCACTATCAATTTAGGTAGTTTTTAGAGTCGTTTTTATGATTTCGAGTCATATTATGTTGTTAATGCCTTGATCCAGATAAAAGAGTCAAAATGAAGCAAAAGAAGGTATTAGCAACACTTAGGAGTTGAAGTAAAGAGACGAAGACAAGTTTCTGGTGCCTCACAGCCCCCGCGGAGAAGTGTCACCGCGCCTGCGGTGACACCCTTGCCGAGCGCCACAGCTAGCGGCCTCACCTGCGCCGAACGAAGCATGTCACCGCACCCGCGGCCGCCTCTGGCCGCCCTTGCGGTGACAACCCTGGAGTCCTATGACGAGCGCCGCGGCCAGCGCCTTCGCCCGCGGCCAAGAAGAGCCTGTCACCGCCCCCGCGGCCGCCCCTGCGGTGACCCATCCTGAAGAAGCGAAGACGGCGCCACAGCGCCCGTGCCAGCGGCCCTGTGAAGTTGAAGATCCAGTGTCACCGCCCCCGCGGTGACTCTGGGCCGCGCCTGCGGATCTTCACTAGAAACGCCCGAAGTTAAAGAGTCAGACGTTTCAAGGAGCCTTTAAAGACCCGCCCCCACGGGTGTGACGAGCCGCCCCTGCGGCCAAGAAGAAGATGGAACGTTTTTGCCTAAACCGCCCTTGGCCGCGGGTGCGGGTTAGCGTCAGAGGACTTTACTCGGCTGTTTTCGACAATTTTAAGGCCTTAATTGTGGATGTTTTCACATCCTCTTTAATCCATTCTTAATGGTGGTTGTTTGCACAACCTCTTTACTCCTTTTTAATGCATTTTGTAGTATAAATAGAGCCCTTGGCTATAACTCTTTTCATCTCATTTTCCACACAAAAACCTCTATATTTCCTAGTGTCTTTTGTAATGAGTTTCTAAGCTCCCTTGGCTACATTGGGTTGATTGAAGCTACATTACTATTTGGTTGTAAGTTCTTCTAATATAAGTTTAAGTTCATTATCCTTTGTGTTATTTTCCTTGATCTTTAACTTATGTTTGCATGTTTTTATCCACTTAGATTTATCACCTTAAGTGTACTAATGCATGCCAAATGTTAGGATTAATTGATTCCGGGTTCGGGTCCTTAATCTAGTAGCAAACCCATAGGTAAAAACTAGTTGCGATTATCTAAGGGAAAGGAAAATAACTATAAAGAAAGATTTAACGGGTTGTTTTATTCTTCTTTATATCTCTTTATTATTATTAGAATGCTAACTTGTGGTTTAATCTTGTAGGTTTACGGATTAATAAACTAGTTAAGTTGTGTTAATGTCGGTTGGCTTAACACATATCTACGATCGAGATGAGAACATCGGTGAATAACTTATAAAAAAGAATCAACCAAGTAGTATGTATGCTAAGATCCAAACTAGTGTAGTTCTTTAAATCAACTTTTCACCAACTTTATAATTGTCCTTGTCTTGTTTTATTTCAATCCAACCCCCCCCCCCATTTGTTACCAAATCAATATTTAAAATAATAAAAACTCGATAAAAGTCTCTTGGGTTCGACCCTTACTTAATCACTATACATTGGTTAGTATTAAGTTCGGATTTAACTTGATAAGTTTATAATAACGACCTTAGGAAATACGCTTGTCAACAATATAAATTTTTTGTGACCGGCGGCCCTTAGAAA
Organism: Fagopyrum tataricum; assembly: GCA_002319775.1. NCBI lineage: Eukaryota > Viridiplantae > Streptophyta > Magnoliopsida > Caryophyllales > Polygonaceae > Fagopyrum > Fagopyrum tataricum. The sequence continues at coordinate 8,425,049 of CM008283.1, forward strand.
CAAAATATAAACTTCTAGTTATATTTATTAACAAAACCTTCTTGTTAATAATTTGTATCACCATTATTCGTCAAAATTATCAAATGGACCTCATCTTCACATTCACATTAGATAAGACCGTGGAAGAAGAAAAAAGAAGAAGGTTGGAGAAAATATTTTTATAAAAAACAAGAGAAGAACTCAAAGTGAAAAAAAGGTGGAGGATAACAAAACTGGGAGATGATTTGTTTTGTACATAGAGAGATGTAGGTAATGAGAGGAGAAGTGTAGTATAGAGAAGTGCAAGCAAACGATTGATGAAAAAGAAATGTGATATTACTTTTTTTTTTTTTATAAGAGGTATTAAATGGGTCAAAATATATAAACATGGGATATGAGTAGATATGAGTATATCAGATTGATATTCGTATAACTTTCTACCAAACACCGGATATCAAATATGTGATACCCATACACATATTTGATATCCTGATATTAGTACCATATACGCCGTAAATACCACTAGGTTTATCATTCATAGAAACACGCGATTAAATTGATACACAAATCTAAAAATATAAGAATACATCAATTGACCGTATAAAAATCAGCAACATTGAGTCATAACAACAAGCCAACATTATAGTACAAACAAACTTCACACACTAGAAAATTTATTAACACACTTACAATCAACAACATTGAGTCAAAAATCAACAATATTCAACATTGAGTCAGAAATCAACAACAATCACAATTATAAAACAACAAGATCAACAACACCATTGATGTTTTTGTAAGCAAAATCTACATGATTTTAGACAAAAAAAAAACATCATTGTTGTTTCTTAAGCAAATTTTGTGTTGTTTCATCATCTAGCGTGATTTTAGTAGAATAGAGAAACATCACAAGCATATTTTCAATTGAGGTTTATGAGATAAAAGTGATATATCAACTCTAGGAATACGCTTAAAACATGCAAAAATAAGACAAAACGTGCTTCTCATTACAAGTTATAAAAAAAATGATTTTCATCAATAGACAAAGAATACGATTATCATCTGATGAACTGAATGACCACTTGTATAATAAGATTGCTTCTCATTTCAACACTACAAATATCGATGCCACAATTGAATATCTAAAAAGTAAATGAAATATGGTTCTTACCTAGATTTGTGAGAGAAAGGTGATCGATATCTACTCTAATGTGAAATTAAAACACAAATTTGATAAAACACAAATTCGATGCCACAATTGATGAAAGAAGTATGGCCGTTACAAGGCACTGTGAACTCTGAAACCATCATTTGGAGGACTTACTCCACGTGATCATTGAATGCCCTTTTACTAAACATATCATTAACAAATTTGATAAAACAATCGTGAACGATCTTAACAAAATAAGAATCCAAAATAAAAAAGCGCATGAAATCTTACAAGAAATAAAAACAAAAACAAAATGGTATAAACAAGTTCGCATGTCTCGCTACTATATGGTGGAGTATCTGGTGTTTTCGGAACAAAATTATCTTTAATAATGAACCTCTAGGCCCGGATAATAAGATTGTTGCATTCATTAAAAACCAAATCAACAACTAGAAAACCAAAATAATTGACGAGGAGGATTATGATATTAAACAGAAAAGTAACAACAACACAAACATGATAAAAAGGAAAAAAAACACAACATTAAGTGGGATAAACCAAAGACGGGTTTTCACAAACTTAATTTTGATGGCTCAAAACTCAACTCGGGTGTAACATCCATTGGTTTTGTGATTCGAAATCACAATGGAGAAGTTGTTAGCCTCGATGCAAAGAAAAATAACTTTAATTCGGTTATAATAATCGAAACTTTTGCTCTTAAGGCTGACTTACAAGAGGCAATTATACTTCAAATAAAAAAGATTGAAATCGAAGATGATAATCTGTGTGTTGTCAGAGCACTCCAAGGTCTATGGAGCTGTCCATGAGATGTCAAGATGATTATATCCGACTCTAGACTGGAACTTTGTTTTTTTGACGAAATCCAGATCAAATATGTTTTCGGAAAAATTAATTGTGTTGCCGTCCGATTGACCCATCTGGGAATCTCGACTCCCAACACCATTTCATCTGATGATCCTGAACTCCGTGTTCTCATTCGCAAGGATACTTTAGGGTGGACTACCTCTAGAAGGTAACCAACCTAACCGCTTTTCATTTTTCAAAAAAAAAACACAATTTTAAGATCCATGGGAGAAGAGATGAAAAGAGAATGGACCCAACCGCTTACTAGGGTTTTGTTAGATTAGGTGTAGTTTGAATAAATTGGTTAGTTTAGGAATAATTGTAATTGGAAATTTGCAAGATTTAGCGTATTTGACTTTGTCGATCTATTTGAGGCTAATAATGGCGTTGTACTACGTTGTAGAAGGTGTTATGGGACGCGTTGCGATGATGTGTAGATAAATTTTTTCGTTCATTTTTTTAATACATTGGTCTATTTTTGTTCATGTTAATAGTTCGTTTTATTTTAAATAAGGTGTTCGCTTTTTAAATTATGAACAAAAATAAACACTCATTTATTTAAGTAATAGTTTTTTTAAATTTAATAAAACAGTTAATGTATCAAAATTAAACTATATATATAAAAAAAGTTAAACCAAATATCTCACCCCCTCGGCAAAACCCCCCACCCAAACCGGCCCATTTGTAATACAATGAAGCTTCCTACTAAAAGTACAATTTGTCGACGGCACGGCACCTCTCTGTATAAACGGTATTCACCTCTAATTCCCATGAGAAACACCAACAACTCTCCCTATAAATTGAAGGTCCGTCGCTTACGTCTTAGCTCAACTGACAACTGATAACTTGTCTCCGGCTTCAACATTAATACTGCATACAGAATTGAAGAAGATAAAAATCACAGATAGCCTTCTATTGATACTGAAAGACAATCCAATGCAGGAACTGAAGAAGAATTCCACCTAAATATTGATTGTATATAGAATTCCTAATCCTTAAGATTATTTGATATGCACAATAAAAGTTAATGTTCTCAACTTAAGATCAGGAACAACTGAATCATGTCACCTTCTACAACAAACAGCGCCTGCTCTGGCTCGGAGCAGATCGGAGGTTGGAAACCAGATGATGACGTAATCGTTTTGCTTCATCTTCTCCGCGAGGTACGTAATCCATTTGCTTTACCAAATCTGTACTTCAATCCAAAACCAATTCCGAGATCTATCTTCCTCCGATCTATGTTCCACGATTCAGTATTGAAGGATCGATTTGCAAATCGGATCTGAATTTCATTTGAGTTTCGAACACATGATATTTTCGGATTAAAGTCAAATCCATTTGTCTTCCTTCCTTCCTTCGCTATCAGCGACTCAGCGAGGTATGTAATGATTTGGTCTAACCTTTGAATTGTTGAACACTTCAACCTCTAGTGACGATAGTCATTAGGGCGAGGATGGAGTTAGAATTGGAATTAGGGATTCTTAATTTTTGGGGTTTTGTACGATCTTGAAATGAAGGATTCTTGTATATGTAAAGTTACATTGCATCCTGAAATATCAGTATTATACATAATTTATTTTTAAAAATGTTTAAAATTATGTATTTTACAAAATAATAATATAACTTAAATTAATTGATAGACAATCATTTTTTTAAGAGAGTATAAATATAAGTATGATGAAAATATTTAAATATAGTTTTAAATTTAAAATGATTTTACATTGAAATGGACGATACTCGCCTTTAATTTAACTTCTATTCTAGAGTTGAAATGAGTCATTTCATGATATCATTTTTATTCCGATTCGAAGTCTTACCAAGCACGAGATATTGATATGAATCATTCCGATTCTTGACTTCGTTAAAGTCGTACCAAACGAGACTTAGTTCGATAATATTGTGTTTTCAAGAGTTATTCTAAACTATACTTTTAAAAAAGCTAAATTAAAAATACTACTAGTATATGAAAAAGGTAAAGTTGGCATATCTACCCCACGACCCACGTTAGTAAAGAAAAAAAAAGAAGCAACCTAGAATAATGAAAGAAGATGACTTTAGGTGACATATTGATTCGTGACAGAGCACCTAACATGATTTATCAGGTTGATGCCGTGAAGGTGTTATCTAATAAATTAAAAGGTCGAAAAAAATCGGTATAAGGAACAAACAATCACACCATCTAATAAATTAAAAGGTCGAAAGAAATCGGTGTAAGGAACAAACAATCATAAAAAATGAGGAAAAAAAAAACATCAAACAAAAACATAAAGTACAACAAGTAGAACCGAAAGCGGTGATATCTTCAATGGAAAGGAGAACGAGACAACCTTTAAAAAATATTTAGTATAACGTCTCGAAGAAATTGCACAAGACGAGTTTGGAGAACAACCATAGACACCTCAGATTTAGACTAAGATCAGAATTTTCGAGTGTCGGTTATAAAACACAAATTCTATCTAAAAATAATATTAAAAAAATAAAAATAAAGATGCTCGTAATATTTAATAAATCAATTAAGTGTAAAAATAGACTATAAAAACCAACAAAATCGCAGTCGCCGGGACCACCCCTAAAAAGAAATTCGACTAGTTGTCTCCACGACGCGTGAAATCTTGAAAATACTCCATATGATTTAGTGGACGGCATGAAATATTCTACACACTGATCCATAGTTTTAAATTACAATCACTTTCCTCCATACACGGTTCTATGACTAAAATATTCTAGAGAAATTTCGTTTGGGTGTACTTAAAATTTTGTCTATTTCAGTTAGTATCTATTAAAGTTTTTATTTTAGAATTTTAATTTATTTTAATTGTTGTTCATTTTAATTTAAAATGATGTATTTTTTAAAATTAAATGAAATATTAGCATTAAAAAATTGATTTTTTAACATAATTTAATTGCCTATATAATTGTCATCCACTTAAACTATTTTTTTTTTAAAACCGAAATTACCTTTTCTTATATGTATCTTCAAATACTTTTATAATAAAGTATTTCAAAAAAGTCATAGATTTAATTCTTAGCCATAAAATAATTTTAATGTTTGATTAGCCTAGTGTGTTTACTAAGCCTATTTACTTAATTTATAACAGTTCGGTATATGTTCTTTTTTTTTTTCCAATTATTGTTACTTATAAATATTTTTAAAAAAGTTAATTGGAAGTTATAGATTGATTTTATGACTAACAAAGTAACAAGTAACACACCCATACTATTAAATCAAAATTGCTTCTTGATTTAAATTTCTTAAATCATTGTTATTCTAGATGCATAAAATGAACAAATATCTAACTTAGCAAGAATCATTTGATGATACAATATATGATTTTGATTATAAATTGTATGTTAGGTAGGAAACATAAAAATGTAAGATTATATTATAATAGTATATTTGAAAAAAAAATTTTAGAAAAACCAATTTTTTGCCAGTAATTTATTTAATATTTAAAATACACTTTTTATAATAAGTTTTGGATTAAAATGGACACCAATTGGAATAAATCAAAACTCTAAGGAAGTCAAGCGGAAAAATGAAATTTGGTGGGCACTAACCGGAAAAGACAAAACCTCGAAGGCACCAAACGGAATTTCTCAATATTCAAAATACTCCGTATTATTTAAGAGCATAAAATTTTTTTAATTATATTTTAGGATTTTTTCTCTTATTGCTCTCAAGGTTTAGACTCTTTATCTTGGTATCTATCAAGTTTCAAAATTTTTCCTGTACCCTTATTGTTTTATTTGTTCCTCTTTTTACCAAATTTTAATATATTACATTAAAATTTTATTATAAAATATTAAAATAAATCAGAAAAATTAATTTAAAATTAATTATGAATTCATTAAATTTAAAACTAATAAATTTATAATATAATTAGCTTTTATATATAATTTTTATTTTTTGAATTAAAGATATTTTTTTGAATTAAAATATAAAAAATTATTTTCGATTTAAAATAAAACATATAGAGTATGGAAAAGTATATTATAAACTAAAAAAAATTTAAAGTTAAAATAAAAAATAATAATTTTATTTTCGAATTAAAATAAATTATAGAAATTTAATTCACAAAAAATAATTTTTTTAAAAAATTTATAGACTCTTAGAAAAAAAAAATATATATATATATATTTATTTTAAAATTAGTTTTATATATTTTGTTCAAATCAAAAATAAATTTTTTATATAATTTTATTTCAAAAAATAAAAATTATATTTAATTAATTTTTTTAAATTTAAAATATATAAATAATAATTATATTAGAAATTTATTAGTTTAAAATTTAATGAGATCATAATTATTTTTAAATTTATTTTTTTAAATTTTGAATTATTTTTTAAATAAATTTTAATATAATATATTAAAATGGGTATAAAGAGGAACAAATAGAACTATGAGTGTACCAAGAAGATTTTTAAAACTTAGTGTATATCAGAAAAAATTTAAACCTTGAAGGTACCAAAAGAAAAAATCTTATATTTTATTCATAAAATTAGTATGTTCAACACATTTTCTTCAAGTTTGTTCATAATTTATAAATATAAATATTTTAAAGTACCACTTAACTTCTACTTTTAAGCAAAAATAAAAAAAAGATTTATCTTGATTTGTACATTATAGGTTGGAATTTGTCATATTTTATTATTTAGTTGATAAATTTCTTTCAACTCAAATTGTTATTAAAACTCACATTAATGATATGTAAATGTTCTAATAAGAATAAGGATCCATTTGATCCCGATAATTTAGGTTAGCTTAGACCAAGTTCACTCGTTTGGTTTAACCGGTCGCTACATAAATAAAATAATGTGGCGAAATCCAATGTTGAAAAACCATATGCAGCCGTTTGTTTTAACCGGCTTTTATTTGACATTTGATAACCGTAGAAATTTTAAAGGGTATAATATTGACATTTTTTGTGACATTTTTTTAATCAGTTAGAGCAAGTTCACTTGTTTCGTCAAAATGTTAAATGTCAGTAGTTTAAATGTCATTGGGTCAAATACTATTCACATCACTAAAAATTTGTTTCCACCCATTTTGTCTCCTACCATTTAAATTCAATGTGATTTCATTTATTTACTATATTTAGTCTTATAATTTGAAGATTTTTTCTAAGACAAATAACCTTTTATTTTTCATAGACAAACAAAAATAATTATAATATAAAATTTTAAATTTAAATCAAGGTGTTCATACAAACAATTTTTGTAAATTATTAAGGTATGTTAAGAATAATGATAAAAGTACCCATCTTAAATTGATAAAGTGGGGATTTTTTTTTAAAGGTATTTTTTCAGTAAAACCTATTTTAATGAAAATATAATGAAGTGATATATGAAAATAATATTGTTGTTAACTAGTTAAAACTTTCCAAGATCCCTAAATGTCAAAAGAAAAACGGTTAAAATAAACGGGTGAAGATCCTTTTTTCAACATTGGATGTTGCCACCTCACTTTATATATGTAGCGAATGAATAAAACCGAACGAGTGAACTTGCTCTTAACAACAATATTATATTTATATGCGTGGTCCCATTTCATTATATTTTATAAGAATAATAATTTTTTTCTAAAAAATACCTATAGAAACACTCTTAATTAATTTAATATAAGTACTTTTATGATTAATTTTTAATTATATTTTATGATTTTATTTTAGTAAATAATTAAAATTTGTCTGTACAAACACCTCATTTTAAGTTTTTTTTAAAATATATTTTTTATTTGTTTATAAAGAAAAGAGGCTATTTTTCTTTGAAACAACCTTCAAATTATATCACCAAAAATAATAAATAAATGAAATCAAATTAAATTTAACCTGTTAAGAAACAAAAAAAGGGTGAAAACACATGTTCACTATCAATGAATAAAACTTGACTCAGTGACATTTTTGTAAAAAAAAAACCTTCACATTAACCTAACGGGTGATCTTGCTCTTATATGTTTGTACGGTTGAGGAGTATATTTGAGTTGATTGGGGTTAAAGAGATTGAACGAAGATGAATTTTTTGGAAAAAAAATATCAACCTCTATTAGCAAGGGATTCAAAATTTTCAACCTCTATTAGTAGGAGTGAGCAAGATTTTACGATATGCCGAATTCGATTAACTAATTTGAAGATTAGGTCCGAGAAAAACTGAATCCAAAAATATCTGGTAATTGGTGATCCGAGTCCGATCCGATAATATTTTTTGGATCATCAAATCGGATACGAATTGAGGTTTTGAGGGGGAAAAAGACGGGTCGGGTATATCCGACTAGTCTAGGATTAAATACTCGATTTGGATATTCAATTCAGATATCCGATCCTGATAAAATGTCGGATATTCGAATACTATCGGATCGGATTTGAACATTTATAAAATTATCGGATCGAATATCCGAGTCTCCGGTGAAATAGGATATCCGGAAATGTCCACCCTTATATATTAGGTAAATTATGGGGATGATTGAGGTTGAAACGTATATAGAACGATCAACTCTCCTTAAAATGCCGAACGGACTCCTATATTTTTATCATAGTGAATTTGTTATGTAGCCTAACTTCGTAATAATGACTTAGTGGATGTCCCTAATGATAAATAAATAAGTATATATCGTCTTTATAAATATGTAAATTTATCCTTCTTTAATATATTATTTTTTTCAATATGTTACAAGATTTTGTATTTAATTCTTGTATAATGAATTTCACGTATAAAAAATAGTCAAATCACTTGTGTACAAGAAAATTAATCTAATAATATTAGTTGTATATGATACAAGAATCATGTACAAGAACATTATTTACGTTAATTCTTGTAAAAGAAAATTATTTACATTAAATCATGTACAATATATATATTACAAATATAACCTTACAATTTTTTTATATTAATTTTTTTTACATATTAAATCCAATCTTTATTAGAGTGAAATCATTAATAAGTTTTTACAATGAGTTAGAAGGTAGGCGTGCAACAAGTTGCGCCACTACCCTTTTCGGGATAGCAAAACTGATCATCCTAAAAACTACGTTTGAAGACTTTGGAGACACAACATTACCATTCAAGACCCGCTGACGGCATCCGGCGCAAGGAACCCAGTCGTGTTAAAAGCGAACAGAAAAAACACATGTTGGTTTTCAATGCAAGCCTTTTCATGTTTAGCCATCTTCGCAGAGGCTGTGTAGAGGGCCGCTTTACACACAACAAAATGCCCGCTACCCAAATTAACTAGAGGAGAGAGCCCTGTCAAATCAACACAAGCATGTTTTTCACCAACCCATCCAAACACTAACACATCCGCTGGCTTCAAAGTAGATCTCCCTCCCTGCGGATCAGTTAAGAAAGTCACAAGCGCCTCCTTCTTAACCAAAACTCTTGATCTCCTAAACACGTCACATAAAACATCACGAACTAGATCATGTCTATATTTGAAGCCAAGGAGTTCTTTAATTATAATGAACCGAATCCTCCCCAAAAACATCCAAAACCATCTAACAATTGGACATAGGACAAATTGCATCATCCGAGAACAAATGGATCATAAGGCGATACTTAAGGATCGTGCGGTACTCAATTGGAGACATACACTGTCCAAGCCCCTCAATGGGTATGGCAAGAAGGAAGTCTTGGCTATGCTGTGACGGCAAAGACTTAAAAACCGCTTTCTGTCTAAGGGTCAAATAAAAAATCGCTTCCATTTCATGCATTGTTTTATCGGAAAGAGCATTCGTCAAAGCATGTTGGACTTTAGGGGGGGGAGGTGTTCTTGAAAATGAAATTAGAAATATCGAAACTAGGAATAAAAGCCTGAAGATTGTCAACGCTGCAAAAAACTTGAAGACCATATCAACTATTCTACTGTCCCGCAAAATGTGGTCTTGAAGGATCCAAGATTGGGCCTTGGAGGCCACAAAATCAAAAGAAGAAGTCTCCATAGCTGAATATAAGCCAAGCCCCCCAAACCGAATAGGCAAGAAGCAGACCTCCACTGAAGATCCCCAAAAAAGAATCACCACATAGCACAATATCATCAACCGATCAACGGAGTCCAAGATCAAAATAAATTGTTGCACACTCCCCATGCTCCGGTAAACAAATCCTCAAGCTAAAATACATCTTAGCAACACCCATACAAGAACGAAGCAAGAGAAGCTCACTTTGCGGGTCCCTCAACTATGGCGAAGGCGCATCAACTCAACCGTATTAACCGCTCTCTTCATGACTAGCTCTCTAGCAAACCCGTCATCTTTACTCACTGCACCACCCAACAACTTAACACCCAACGCAGGTCTCGCAATGCCACGAGGGAATAGACCATCTCTAAGCTTCGACCCATCACACGAAGGCCGAAAGAGCTCACTCTTACCAACATTCAACTCGAGGTGAAAACTCGACCCAACCCCTCGAATGACATTAAGCACTGTAGCTAGTTGAGGTTGTTGAATCAACACATGCTCTTCAAGGTCACCATGGAGGAAGGCATTAGCGACATGGTTGCATGTGTTGTAATAATCAAGCCCTTAGAACTGATGAAAACCCTTAGCTACGAAACGACTTTTGCCACGCTCAATGGAGGTCAGATCGACGTTTTGACTTAAATACCCATTTAACACCGAGAGTGTTTTGAGAAGGGGAATGACAGACTAACGTCCATGTATTGGTAGTGAGAAGGACTTGAAGTTTGGCTTCCATGGCCAATCTCCATTCTGGAAATTTGGAGGCTTGAGTAAAGGAAGATGGTTCATCTAGGACGATGATTGTGAAAGAAGTAGATGGCCGTGGAATGGTGCCATCCGTTCGGATAAGAGTAATAGGTATACAAGGGAAGACTCGTTGTGGTTGTGGAAGTTTTGAAGGTGTAAGCAGGAGTGAAGTGTTTGTAGATGAGGAATTAAGGGGCCCAATAGGTGTGGAAGAGTCATCATGAACATGAGGATGCTCCATGAAGGGAGCGGATGAGGATTGGGCATGTGAAGAAGAAGAATGGGCCTCTGAAGCAGGGGAAGAAGGAGGAGAGTTGTGTGTTTGCACTGGGATGGATTTAATAAATCGGAAAGGAAAGGAATGGTAGATTAGGATGATGAAGAAGATTGTGTGAAATTTGATGAATATGGGAAGGTATGCTCATGATTTATCGCATCATGTGACACATAAAACTTGTCATGCACCCAATCAAAGCATATATAACCATGATGATTGGAAGAATAACCAAGAAAAATGGTGGGATGGGATCAAAAGTTGAGCTTGTGAGCATATATTATAGGGACGACGATTTGAAAATGCCAAGCAACCAAAAACTTTGAGAAAATGGTAGTTGGGTGATTGTCGAAAGACAAGTTCACGAGGAGTTTGAAATGGATGACGGAGGAGGGAAGTCTAATGAGGAGATAAGTCTATTGAGGAATTTGAAAATGGGTGAAAGAAAAGTTCATGAGGAGTTCATATCATGCGTTACTTTTTTTTATGTTAATCCTGAACTCTAAAATCTTAGACCGGTGCGTATCAAGATCGAATGTAATCCCTCAATTTTGTGGTGGTTGAATGAGAAAGTAAATGTTTGAGATAATAAGTTCTCACATCGAAAGTGTGGACATTTCGAGCCTAGTATATAAGGTCGTTGAATTACTCCTCCTATTGTCAATTGATTTTAGGATTAAACTTCATTGGCTTTATGTGTTGGGCTTGGGCCTAGCATGTGCGTTCGTATGCACACGACTCCCAAACTTCCCGGTCCGTTTGTACCGGACTGTGACATGGTATCAAAGCGATTAGCCTATATTCGGTTCGCGATCCTGACATGTGGACAAGTGCAACTCGGTCTATATCCTCGAGTTGCACTTGCGGGGCATGTTGAAGAAAATAAATTCCAACATCGAAAGTGGGACATTCCAAGCCTAGTATATAAGGTCGGTGAGCTACTCTTCTTATTGTCAATTGGTTTTAGGATGAAATATTATCGGCTTTATGTGATGGGCTTGCACCTAACATGTACACTCGTATGCAACAACTCCCGCTCTATCCGGTCCATTTGTATCGAACTTTGACATGGTACTAGAGGAAAACGATCTTGAACTTCAAACTATATTACCGCCAAGTTACCGACGTATAAAATAAGTAAGCCACCAATCTAATGTGTTCCTATCAACCAACTATTGACACTGATCTACATGGGGTGTCACCTACACTACTTGTTGTCAATGGAGTGTTCCGGTCTTCAAGATCGTTACTCTTCCGTCTCTTCGAATGCGGGAGCGTATTGAAAGATATCATATACAATTATTTAAGAAGTTGTCTTATTATTATATAGGCTAGTTTTTATTTGATATTATATTGTTCAGAGAATTAATGCACTCTAATTTGGTGCTCACGAGGCTTAGTTTTCAAAAAGACAAACTCCATCAGCACCATACTTCTCGTATTTTGGGTAATGGTTAGAGAAGCAAAATTTGTTGGGTCTTTATAGTTCTTTGTTTAGGCTTTCAAGTGGAATCGAGACCGTTGTTCGGACAGAAAGCAAATAACGCAGTTTATAACGTATCTTATATGATGGAGTTGTTTCAATCGAAGGAAGAAATACCTTCAATGAGGCCGTAGAACAGATTGTGGATCTCCACAAAGACACCGAGAGAGGTCTCTTCCTCGCCACCGAGTTGAACCACCATCGTATTTTTCCTTACTTTTCCTCTTGACAAGGACATAACGGTGACCATTCCGGCATGAGCACCTTGGCCAAAAGTTGTTGGCCACATTTGATATGGTCTCCACCTAATTTAGAATATATTCTAATTAAATAAATTAATTCAGTTCAAATTTAATTTTATCATAATTGTTTTAGTGTTGGCCACATTTTGATCGTTAATTTTAATAAAAATTTGTGGTGTTTTGATGTTCTGGGTTTTCTTCTCTATTTTGGTGGTAATGTGTTATTATTGTTGGTTTTAGTATGGGCCACATCTCAATCTTATATACTGTCGTATTCCTTCTTTTATCACGTGTCACATCATATTTTCCGTAAAACGATTTTTAATTGATAAATTAAAAACTTTAATAAAACTTAATAAAATTGGAAATCAACGTATTAATAATCGAAAGAGAAAATACATTTTTTTTTGTTAATTTCAATTTTTATCTCTACGATTGTTTTTTAAAATCAACAATTTTGATTGTTTAAAAAATCTTTTATTTTTTAATGAGATTTTACTACTTAATTTAAATAAAAAAATTGTAATCATATTTTTAAATTTTTGAGTAAGAAATTTACACATCACAATATATATATGTGATGTCATTTTACATCACAAAAAGTTACGAAAGTTTATGAATATTCTAATTTATGTTCACTATTTATTTAAATTAATACTTACACATCGATCTCATTGGTTTAGATTTGATAATTATTTTTATTTAAAATTTGTTTTAACTATGCATTAAATTTACACATCATTGTGCAATAGTGACAATAACAAAATTAAATACAATAAATATTATTTCTAATTAAACTTACTAACTTTAGATAAGATACTCAAATAAATGTATGAATAATATTACACAATTAAATATAATATATTTTAAACCTTAAATATAACATATTATAATATTTATTGTAAAGATTAATTTAAAACGCAGTCACCCAGTATGCGAGTAATACACCAGTTGTTTATTTGTTCTTGGATAACTGATCGATGGAACTTTTTTTTTTTTTGTTAATCCGTGAACTCTAAAAGGCTGGACTGGTGTATATCTAGATCGAATGTAACCCTGTCCATTTTGTGGTGGTTGAATGAGAAAGTAAAAGATTAGGTCCCCACCTATATATATATATATATATATGGTCCCCACTTGATTCCAGCTCGTTTGTTTTTTCTCGAATATAAATATATTTTAAGGTTTGTATACAATTTAAGTTTGGTTCTTACTCGTACGACTAAAATAGCATTATAAGAGCATTATTTGAACGAATTATTCGGACTCAGTTCAGATTCGACCCATCAAAAGCTCGGTTCGAACTCGTTAACTTTTTAAAAAAGCTCGGCTCGAACTCGTTCACTTCCTAAAAGATAATATAAATTCTTCTTACAAAGTTCTAACTCCAGTTTCTCTATATATAAGTATATAACCAGTACTAGTTTCAGACATCTCATAACATAAGCAGATTTGCAATACATTAGACCATGAAAGAGCTTCTATTAGGCCAACACCAAAAAGCTGATGGACTTGAAGCAAATTCATGTTACTGCCCCTTTAAATCACTCAAAATAAACTCCAAGTACGCAGCCGAAGACATAATCTGCGGACTCTCCTTCATCTTAGTCTTCTCCCTTCTCCAACTCCCCTACGAGAAAATCGATGGCAACCCGGTTCCGACAATCATTTTCACCGGCCGGCCGGCTTTCTTCCACGCTTTCGTCCTGGGTCTTAACTTTGCCTTCTGTGCCGGAGTTATAACCATATCTTTAAGACAGCTTTACCCCAAATTTGCTTCTGTATGTCGTTATATTTGCATCTTGTCTATGCTCGTAGCTTCCGGAATATTCTTCGGGTTAGCCCTTCCCTGGGCCGCCGGAGTTTGGTTTTAAGTAGCTTCTTATTAATCTGTGTAACGAAGCTATTGAGGGTGTAAAAACTCTCTTTTCCTGCGTTTAGTACAGAGTTGTATCTGATCCATAGGAAAAGAGAGCTTCTACGCTCTCCAAGTTTTGTACCATTATTAATGGGTTGCTACTTTCTCCTTTCTCTTGTTCGTGTGCTTTTCCATCAAAATTGTGACTTGTGATATAGTTCCAACAAAATTAAAATAACAACCTTTCATTTAAATCGTCTTCAATGGGGAAAGAGGAAGACCAGTTCAAATTGAGTTCTAATATTAGACCAAAAAAAAAAATTGAGTTCTAATAAATTCGATTCCAATCGTAACTTCCATCTCAATACTTTTCAATCCCGCGTACTTTACTTATAACTAGCTTACTACCCGTGCCTTGCACGAGATTCATAAAATAATCAACTAAATAATTTAGCTTTGTAAATAATATAAATAAAAAATAATTATTTTAAAATAATACCTCTAATTTAAATTAAAAAATAAATATATATTAAAATTGAGAGTTTAGATTAAAAATTAGTACCAATTCAAAACAATTTGGTCAATATATTGAAATTTTTAAATTAAAAAAATAAATATAAAGAATAATTATTTTAAGGATAGATGGTTTCTGATGAAGTAAGTAACGCACTCTTTTCTCCTTCGGCTACTCTACAAAAATAAATTCTTACCAATCGAAATCAATGAATTATTCTCTGTCAGAATAACCTCCATTCCTCCAACTACAATAATCATATGCCCATGGGATAAAACTCAACACCGGTCACGACGTACATACAAAGTTGTCGGTGCTGAAAGAATATCGAATAAAATCAAGGATGAAAAATATAAAGAAAAAAAAATATATTTACAACTATGTAAGATATTGAAAGGATGACTGAAAATTAAAGTATGTTCATATAACTAAAATATTGCACAGTGAAATGAAATTGAATTCTTGTAAGCACGTAATCGTCCATATATATAGATCGAGATTTTACATATAAAGACTAAAATATATTCCATATCATATAATAAGTAGATACCAAAATATATATATGGATGATTTAGTGTATATTTTATCACCTTATCGATAGTGAATGGATAATATACGATTCTAATTAGGAAATATGTGTTATTTGTATGTCTATCAAATATTAAGATTATATAAGTCAAACTTTTTAGTTTATTAATTTACATAAATTTGGTTACAATTATAATTAAGGAATAATTGTTATATACATAATCGGAGTAAATGTATTTAATCTTCAATCAATCACCATATCATATAATTATAATAAGATTCTATATAAAATAGGAAAATTTATAATTGGAAACACCATTCGAAATGTTGATATTTTAAGAAGGAAAGAATATCAATTATATATTGATTTATCACGATGTAAATTTAGTTATATATTTAATAGGCTTACTCCTTTATTATATATTAGTTTTAAACTGTATTATATAGTAGATTATAATAGTAGATATAATAAAGAGTCAATGTCACAATAAAAATAATATATAATAACTTTAAATAAAATTTTAATCTTTTCAACTGACTTATATTTATGTTATTAAGTAAGTTAAGTATTTTTGTGTGATAACACTTGTTATATAATCTAATAATAGTATAGGATTTGTCATATATAAATTTTACATAAAAAAGACAAATAATTTAATTTTAAAAAATATATCTAAATATAAAATAAAGATAAGATTAATATATTATCACCAAACAAATATAATTTGTACTAAAAATAGGTTAAGATAGTAAATTATTAATATGTAATATAATATTTTAACTCCTAAATAGAGGATATGGGTAAATGGGTAAACTTAATTAGGTAAAAAATAATAACATAAAAATAACATATAAATATTAAAAAGAAATATGATAGTTTTTGGATAAGAAATTATGAATAATAATCTAAAATTTCTCCTATAATTATACAATTATAGAAAGTCAATATATAAAATGGAACCATATATTAAAAAATTATATAATTTCCCTATTTAAATTATGTCTTTATTTGTTATCTTAAATAAGAGAGATAAAATATTTTTTGAAAAATCATGTAAATTAGGTGGCACAATGTAAATGCAACATGTGACAAAATCCAATGTGGCGCGATTTAAAGACGACACTTGGCATAATCTGATGTGGCGTAACGTTAGGGTGACAAGTGGCAATATTCACTTCTGCTTTAGTATTATATAGTTGATTGTTAATTCTTAATAGTTATATAAAAAACTAGCATGATTTCATTACGTTATTTAATCTTCTCTTTAAACTGCCGACAAAATAGTTTCACCAGTCCTCCTCTTCTAATCTTGATTAGATCGATCTATAGGATCTTATGTTGGTTAGATTTATTTCCTTGTTATATTTACCTCACTAGCGTGATAATATCAACAATATCCGTCAATTATTTTCTAGTTCACTGTATTTTAGATTTGACTTATCAAGAATATCTCTATTATTTTCCTTATTATTACCTTGTAATTCACTATATATATGGTCATAATAAACTTAATATACGTGTGATATTATCCCAACATAATTCATCACCTAGTATTACGCTATTTCGTTTCCTTACCTTTTATCGTTTCACGGTATCAAACTTACATCCTCATGTCTTAAAATACACTTCCGTCATCATCGATGGCAGTTCCGGCTGCGCTTACTTTGTTGATAGAGTATGTCAATAATTAAGGGTTAGTTTAGTAATTACATACTCTCGTAACCACTTAGTAATTACGTACTTTTGTAAGCACTTAGTTGTATATTGTTTATATTATAATGGAAATCTCAAGGAGAAATCATCCATAATCTCACACATTGTCAGCATAATTAAATCCTCTCTTCCGCCTCTTTTTTTTTTTCTACCGGCGGTGCATGTGCCGTCTGTTTGCCGCCTGCTTGCTGCCAACCCTCTCAATCCCGCTGATAACCGTTGTTACTACACACCCCTTCACCGTCTACTCATGAATAAGGATACGAAAAACTGCTTTCATTCCGCTCTTGGAATCTCCAACATCAAGAACAACATCGCCCATGTTCACGATCATGACACATTATATGCCTCGTGGGTTACTTTGTTTCATTTCACCGCCGAGGCTCACGACGTCTTGGATCATATTGACGAAAATATTGTCAAACCATAGGACATCAATCATGAGTTAAAAAACAAGTTGACGTTACCGTTCTTCAATGGATCTATAGTAAGGTTTTGAAAGACATTCTTCTTTAAATCCTCGATCCCGATGACACGGCTCTCAAAGCGTAGGGACGAATCAAGGATATTTTTCAAGATAACAAAAACACACACGCCGTGTATCTTGAAAATGAGTTCACAAATTGCAAGTTGACTTCTTTTTCCTCTAGGTCTTCTTATTGTCATCACCTTAAAACCTTGTCTAAATACCTTAAAGGCGTGGACTCACCCGTCATGGACAATCGTCTTGTGTTACAAATTTTGTCTGGTCTTCCTTCCAAGTACAATGTCGATGCAAACTACGTTCAACAATTGGATCCTCTTCCGATTTATCAAAAGCTAGTTCGTAATTAAATTTTGAGGAAACTCACTCGGAGAGGCAATTTGTTATCATCAAGGACAAAACGACTCTCATCGCAACCAATTCAGCTCCACCGTCTTCCCATAATCCTCCTTCTAGATCCGTCCGCTCGGCTGAATTGGACAATGTTTCGTAAGGACGTGGTCGTGGGCGTAGAGGCAAGTATTGACCACAAGCCCCACAATAGTAGCCATAATCTCGAGGGTACTTTGTTAGAGTCGATTCTTGATCGTGCATATTGGCTTTAATGGATCGCAAGAGTGTGAAGAAGTAATAGGTAATTCATCCGGCGGGTCTAGATGTATTGTTATTGCCATAATCTCAAGGGTTGGTGGTGTCAGAGATTCCTTGGCCATGTCGGGTATGTAAGCCTTCTTGTTAATTTCATCCTTCAAATCTATCTTGTAGTGATCAAGTGACAAGAAATAAGGTATAGTAGTGATATGAACATTGATACTTACTTTCCTATGTTTGAGGGATGAACACTTTCCGGATCATTAGCGTTTCTCATGATAGATGGTTGAGTAGAATTTGCATTGTTATTTGCAACTATATCATGAGTAAGGAGAGGAGGACACAAAACATCAAACTTACCGATGTGGTGAGGAGTTGGTGGATCATCATGGGTCTTGGTTGAACAAATTGGTTTGACAATCGTTTGATTGAAGTCCAATGGGTGGAGGACTAGTATAGTATCCGGAAAAAATGAGTGATCTAAAGTTGTTCATTCATTAAATCTCTCGACCTGAATGTAAGTCTTTGTCATTTGTCGCATTGCAACATGTGTAGTTAGGTTGTAATGGTACTTGTATGCATAGTCCAATGTTTGTGGAATATCTGGTCTAATGGCAGATTTGGTGGCTAAGATTTTTGCGGTTTGTTCTTCCACTTGTTGATGCATTACATCCATAACTATTTCCTCCAAACCTTTTGCTTTAGCAGATGCATATGTACTCATCACGTGGATTGTATGTTCCTATAGTGGAGGGGTTATCGCTCCAAATTTGGGCGTGATTGGCAACAACGACGTTAAGGGCTCGTTGTTCCCTTGCCTTTGCATCTTTGGTTATTTGTCGAAGATAATCCAAGTGTTGTTGAAATTTAGCAAGAGTGGATTTATCCATTGATGATCTTTAAAAAAGTCCAAAAAAAAAAATGTTTCAAAATTAATAAGTCAAAGCGACTCAAAGTCTTCTCCAACAACGGCGTCAATTTGATAAGATTGAAGTGTTAACCTCAGGTCTCGCAAATACTTACAAGACCCGATCTAGGATAAAGAGTCAGGAACAAACACAAGGAATGCGATGTTTGACTTTGACAAATTAATTAAGAAGCCAAAAGACAAAATAATAATAATAAATTGAATATGTACATATAGTAAGATTTACGAAAGAAGACTAGTAACCGGAGACAACGAATTTGTGTTTGACGACTAGGGCCAGGTCTACCGGATTTAAATGTAGTTAGACCACCAGAAGACAACAATATTACAACTAGAAATGAAATCGGAGCAGAATCCCCATGTTAGGTGAGACATGTCATCCTATATCAGTCAGAGAAGTCTCCCAACTGCTTCGTAAAACAGTTTAGGAAATAGTGAAGAAAAAAGGCAAAAAGTTCGAATCATTATGACGTTTGAAACCAAGTTTTGAAGAAGGATAATCTAAGGAGTATCAATGTGATAAAACATTCCAAAATTCAAATTATCACAACATTTATATAATAGATCTCGATTACCAATTTCACAATATTAAGGATCTGAAAACTCTATTTTTACGGTTTAGAGCATCTTTATCCCAGAACTTGTCAATAAATTTTTTGTTTAATTTTTCTTTTTTCTTTTATTCACAAAATTATTGGAAGAACCCCTCACCTCCATCCCGAAATTCATAAGAGTTTCCTTAATGTATAATTTCAATAAACAACCTCTCAAATCCATACATTTGGGCAAAACAAAATAAAAGAAATTAAAATTTCTCTTGATTTGTGTGAAGTGGGTAGAAACATGTCAGGATGAGTATCTTTGTAGAGATTTTGTTAACAAATTAAGGAACACGTTCGTTTCCGTCTATGTCTGATGGATTAAAAGACATATTGCCCGTGATGAATAACGGGAATAAATGAGAATAAAATGAGAAGGAGCCAATCACAAAAATCGGAGAGAATAAGTCCGTTCGAACCCCATGAGACTTGACATGTGGACTCGAAGTAGAAGACGCCGCAACATATAAACATATTCCGAAACTCTGAGACATACAACTGTATATCTTTATAAAGAGAGTTTTGAAGAAGCACATTGATTTAAAAGATTGCTGATTTTTATCTACATCATTCTCAGCACTGTTGGCATCAATACTAGAATGGGAGGCCTATTTCATCTTGGACATTCAGTTGAGGAGAGGACGGGAAGTTGCCGAAAAAAACAACTTGTACTATTTCTTATGTTTATATCTTTGGACTATTCCCACAAGACATTGCTAGGCCGCCGATGGGAGTTAAGTTGTTGGGAGGGACATTGAGTAGCTAGAGACGTGGGGTTTATTAGAGAGCTTGTCATGAAGAGAGCGGTTAAGGCAGTTGAGTTGATGCATCTTCTTCCATAGTTGAGGGACCCGCAGAGTGAGCTTCTCCTACTTCGTTCTTGTATGGGTGTTTCTAAGATGTATTTTGGCTTGAGGACGTGTCATCCGGAGCATTGGGAGAGTGTAACAGCTTATTTTGATGATGGACTTTGTGGATCGGTAGAGGATATTGTGGTGTGTGGGGGTCCTTTCTTTGGGGATCTTCAGTGGCGGCTTGCTTCTTTGCCCCTTCGATTTGGGGGTCTTGGGATTTATTGGGCTATGGAGGTTCCTCTTTTGCTTTTGTGGCCTTCAAGGCCCAGTCTTGGGACCTTCAAGACCACATTTTGCAGGACAATGGAGTTGTGGATATAGGCTTTGAGTTTTATGGAGCTTTGAACAATCTTCAAGATTCTATTCCTGAATTCGATCTTTCTGTTTTTACTGTCAAGAACACCGTCCCCCGTAAAGGCCAACAGGTTTTGGTGAGTGCTTTTTTCGGTAAGGTTGTACAGGAGATAGAAGTTTCCTTCAATTTGACCTCGAGACAAAAAGCGATTTTTAAGTGCCTTCAATCAGCGCATAACCAAGATTTCCTTCTTGCCATTCCCATTGATGGGTTGGGGCAGTGTATGTCCCCGGTTGAGTATCGCTCGGTCCTTAAGTATCGCCTAATGATCCAACTTTATCCGGTTGATGGGACTTGTCCTATGCTCAATTGTCGTAAGCCTTTAGATGTTTTTGGAGAGCATGTTGTTCATTGTAAAGAGCTTCCTGGTTTCAAATATAGACATGATCTTGTCCGCGATGTTTTATGCGACGTGTTTAGGAGAGCGGGGGTTTCGGTTAAGAAGGAGACACATGTGACCTTCTTGACTGATCCACATGAGGGAAGATCTACGTTGAGGCTGGCGGACGTCTTAGTGTTTGGATGGATGAGTGGAAAGCATGCTTGTATTGATGTGACATGGGTTTCACCACTGGTTAGTTTAGGCAATGGGATTTTTGTGGTGGGTAAGGCAGCGCTTAATGCAGCTTCTGCTAAGGTGGCTAAACATGAGAGGACTTGTGTCGAAAATCAACACATGTTTCTTCCGTTCGCTTTTGACACTTTTGGTTTTCTTGCGCCCGATGCTGTTGAGGTTCTTAAGAGGGTGCAACGGGTCTTACACGGTAATGGTATGTCTCCTAGGTCGTCAAATGTTGTTTTTAGGAGAATCGGTTTTGCAATTCAGAAAGGGTTTGCGGCGCAGCTTGTTGTCCGTCTCCCCTCTAGCTCGATGTAATTAATTTTTAAAGTAATAAAAGATTTTACAATGTATCTATAAAAAAAAAATTCAATAAAAAACCTCTCAAATCCCTACATTTGGGAAAAATAAAATAAAATAAAATAAACATTTTCTTGATTTGTGTGAAGTGGATAGAAACATATCATGATGAGTATCTTTGTAGAGATTTTGTTAACAAATTAAGGAACACGTTTTCAGTCTATGTCTGACGGATTAAAAGACATATTACCCGTGATGAATCACGGGAATAAATGAGAATAAAATGAGAAGGAGCCAATCACAAAAATCGGAGAGAATAAAGTCCGTTCGAACCCCGTGAAACTTGACATGTGAACTCGAAGTAGAAGACTCCGCAACACATAAACATATTCCAAAACCCCGAGACATACAACTATATATCTTTATAAAGAGAGTCGAGAAGAAGCACATTGATTTAAAAGATTGCTGGTTTTTATCTACATCATTCTCAGCACTGTAACACCCCGAATCCGTAGGACTCGAGGCGCTACTGGGCTAGGATCTCACAATGGATCCTGACCCTAGCCTGACAACAAGTTCACTGGATCTTACAACAAGACACAAATAGATTAAAACAAAACATCAAACTGTATATATACATATCAAAAGGTAATATAGAAGAACTGCTGAGTACAACATAAACATGTATCTGTACATACAAAAGACCCCATATCCCACGATACAACCTAGTGTACGGAGCCCTCAACGGATCACCCACTCTGGATCACTCTGCAGCTCTCCTAACCTGCAAAAGATCTACAACACGGTATAAAACCGTTAGCTAACCATACACATATATATAGAAGATGCATAAGCACAATCACACATCAGGGAATAATAAACACCTCATCATGCTATCACACATTTACCCGGTTTATTATCTTTATAACGTCCAACACTCAAATCGTATATATATATATATATATATATATATATATATATATATATATATATATATATATATATATATATATATATATATATATATATATCTGAATATGAATATATGTGACACGAGGAATATAATCCTCACCTCTCGGGAATATTGACAGCTGGAGTGGTGATCCAGTCACACCTCCCCGTATACCCTATGGGAGTGATGAAGGTTCCCGTCCCACTGAGCCAAACTGGCCTGCCCGCAAAGAACCTCCAGACTCCCAGCGGGATGAAAGGACAAGTTGTCACAGCCCTACAATGGGCAGTCACTAAATCATAGGTAGGTAATAATAACATCGCATGCTATCAAGCATATAACACACACCACTCATGCATACATTCAATATAAGGATGGTAGCTAAGCAAGTCCTATGGACTTACCTTAACCTCAGAAGTAGTCTCAACCCGATCAGCTCCAACTCTGGAGAACAACACTGCCTAATAACAAGGCATACCAAGATATCAAACTCATATCCATCAAATGGATCACACCTAGACCCAAGGGATCCATAAGGATCGTATCCAACTTATAAACCTCAAAGCCCTAACCGGCATATAACGATATCATACTCATCATCATTCTATCCTCACACACATACCTAACATGCTACTAACCCGCTCATACTAGGAAAGGAAAGGATCATACTACTCTAGGTAGATCTTGTACAAGACGCACCTGCGGAACGGAAAGACGCAGGGGCGGAACAAGACAAACCACAGGCGTGGTGACAGTGGCCGCAGGCAAACGCAGGCACGGGCGCATGCCCTGGGACCGTGGCCGCGGGGGCGGCAACTTCCGGGCGCGGGTGCGGTGACAAGGATCCCGCAGGGGCGGAAGCTTCTAGGCGCGGGGGCGGCGACAGTGCAAAACGTAGCCTCCCGACTTCTCTTCCACTCTTCACGTGATCAATTCACGTCTTCATCAATCCACAACCATACACATACACATTCTAACATCAATATACATCCAATACGTCTAATCCTAAGCTAAGGAAGAGGAATCAAAGAAGAAAGAAGAAAGAAGAGAAGAAGAAGAAGCAAGAAGATTACCACAGTTGTGGCCTATCCAAGGGATGATCACAACTAACACCTTAGCTAGCTTCGAATCTCATCCACAATACACAGCAACAACATCCACCAAAGCCACACAAAACCTCTTCCAAACCATGCCAAGAAGAAACCAACACTAGATCAAGGATGAGAAAGGGAGAAGCAAGAAGGATGTGTGATAACATGATTTATCGACCCGTTACACTCATGCATTTAGTTAGATTTCCCCTTTCCGCATTCATGTTTTGGCCTTAGTTTCTGTCATTTATGCTTGTTTAGTTCTACTTTGCAAGAATAGATGTCTACACATGCTATTTGTGGCTTTGTAGGTGATTTGGCACATTTTGGAGCTAAAACGACGTATTTGAGGATCAAGCCTCGAAGTGGACGCATTGGAGCAAGCGTACGTGCACGGGAAAGGCGAGAAATCGAGCTAAAGGCGCGAAGGAACGAAGAAGACCGCGTCTCGGTCCGAGATGGTCCATGATCTCGGCCGAGATTTCATATGGCTCGGCCGAGATGACCTTAGCTCGGCCGAGATTTCATATGGCTCGGCCGAGATGGCCTTAGCTCGGCCGAGATGGACTTAGCTCGGCCGAGATTTCTTGATCTCGGCCGAGATTTCCGAAGTGTTGACGCGTTGAACTTTCTGTTGCTGAATCTCGGTCCCGATTGGCCTGATCTCGGCCGAAAATTCCTGCCCGAGATTTCCGGTTCGGCGATTTTATCTTATTTTTGGATCGGTTTTGGCCCAGTCTGTCTTTTGTAAAGTTGTTGCCTATAAAAGGGAAACTCTAGGTTATTTCTAAGGGTCCATCTTTTGTGTTGGGAGTCGCCAGAGCTAGCCTTAGAGGGCTAAGCCGTCTCCTTCCTTTCTCTTCTTCTCCACCATTGTTCTTCTTTAGTTTAGTTTAAAGATTCATACTTTCATATTCAGTTTTGTTGAGAAGACCTTGTTGGATTCAAGATTGAAGGTTTCCATTTATTGAAGCTAAGTTCTTTTATTCCCTTTATTATTAATTTATTTGTCTTTCTTTGATATGATTGTTATTGGCGAGAACCTTGTAGTTCCAAGGTTGACAGAGATTTGTTTATGCCTTTGATTATGATGGATTAGATTGTGCTTTGTTTTGGCTTTGAATTGCTAGAAATCCTAATGGTTGGCTTGTTCTTGAACCTAGTTAGAATCCTTCTAGCTAGTAACCTAAGTTGGAATTGAGACTTACCTGGTGATATTCCTTCATAGATACATGAGAGACTGATCATAGGTAATAAAGGTTTATCCTTTATTGGTTGAATGTGCTTAGATTCCTTGTTAGGTAGGGTAATACCTGAGACTTACCCGGTAATGGTTTACCTTTCCCTTAGTTTGTAGTCTGGTTTGTTTAGAATTTCCTACCTCTCTACCTTGAGACTTATCCGGTAATAGGTAGTTGGTTTGGAACTAGATAGTCTTGAGACGTTCATCCCTGTGGCTTTTCTACCTTATATCTTTATGAGTCTTCCTGAATCTATATGAATAAACAATGATCTTGAACCCTTGGAATCCATGTTCTTTCCTTTAACTTGATTATCTTTGTTTTTCTTTTTTATTTATTTGTTTTGACTTTCAATCAATAGTGACAATTGATTGCGAGTCCCTTAAAACCTTTTCAAAACCTTTTTGATTTCTTTCATTTATGTTTTCCAACCTCTTGTCTTTAATTGAGATATATTCTATTTATAATCATTATTGCATATTAATCCTCCCAGTTCCTGAGATCGACCCTGAAATACTTACCTTTACTGTGATTGACCCATACACTGTGGGTTCGTTGCTATTTAGGGAATTATTACAGGTTATAAATCTAAGACTATCCCTTCCTTATTTTACTAACTTATAGGTCTTTATCATTATTGATAAAGGTTTATAGGGGTGTAAAAACAGCGAACAACGTGAGAAGGCTGGAAAAGAAGTGAAGATGAAACCCTTGATCAAGCTAAAGAAGAAACTTAAGGAGAAAGAAAGAAAGGGTAAAGCACGATTCCAACCGGTCAACAAAACCGGCTGCAGCCGCAAAAAACCGCAGGGGCGGCTCCCTAAACCCACGGGGGCGGCTAAGGCCAAAATGGCTCTAAAGACTAAGACTCTTACAAGCACTGTTGGCATCTATACTAGAATGGGAGGTCTAATTCATCTTGGACATTCAGTTGAGGAGAGGATGGGAAGTTGCCGGTACAACTTGTACTATTTCTTATGTTTATATCTTTGTACGTACTATTCTTCAAAGTTATGATTAAGGGTGGGCATGGGACGAGATGAGACGGGATTGAGGTCATCCCAGTCCCGTCCCGGCTATTTTAAATGGGACGGGATCGTGACGGGCCTTGAATATTTTAGATTGAATCCCACCAGGCCCTATCCCAGTTGGGACCGGGACAGGATGGGATGGGCACAATCCCGTTTCCACATTAGTTTATTTAATGTTTTAAAATTTTACCCTTTATCCATAAAATATGTATATATGTTGTACTTAAAGCGCAAAAACATTAAAAGTTCCAATATTCATAATAACATTTTACAGTTAAATTAAAATTTCCAAATAAATATAATAAAACACATCTAAATGAATTTGGTACATTGTCAATTTTAACAGTTTAACCAACTTGGTTGATTTTTTAAAATATATAAGCGTAACTATAAAATTACTATATAAGTATTTCACTAATGCTTAGGGATTTTACTTATATTTATCATTTTAAATTAAAAACTTTATTATATACGGGACGGGACGGACCTAGCGAGATGGAGAAGTTAAGGCCCATATCCCATCCCAGGTAGAATTTTGACGGGACGGGTTCAGGACGGGATTTATAATTTTAATTGAAATTTCGCCGGGATTGGGATAGGTCCGGAACAGGACTGGGATTGGCGGAATTTGTGCCCCGCCCTGCTTATGATATTATTGATATTTCACATCTTCTTTACGGAAGATTCCAGGAAGCGTCAAAAATACGACTCAGAACGCGGCTTTGAAGAATCCAATATCGTAATTGACGGATCTCTAACAATTTCTTTTCTTCAAAAGTGACAAAATATAATGCATTTTCGTGGAAATTGTCTTCAATACTAACTTTGAGTGAATATAAATTGCTCATGTTTTAGGTGACCAAAACAGACTTCGCTTCTTTTTACATATACTCTATACTCAACTCCACCAAATTAAACCCCCAATATATTTATATTTAAGATGAAAGATTACCAAACGACAGAGCCACTCCTTCCACCAATTAGCTTATCTTCATCTCCCTCCAATTCACTCAAACTAAACTCTAAGTACGCAGCAGAAGACATAATCTGCGGACTCTCCTTCATCTTAGTCTTCTCCCTTCTCCAACTCCCCTACGAGAAAATCGACGGCAACCCGGTTCCTACAATCATTTTCACCGGCCGACCGGCTTTCTTCCACGCTTTCGTCCTGGGTCTTAACTTTGCCTTCTGTGCCGGAGTTATAACCATCTCTTTAAGACAGCTTTACCCCAAATTTGCTTCTGTATGTCGTTATATCTGCATCTTGTCTATGCTCGTTGCCGCCGCCATATTCTTCGGCTTAGCTCTTACCGAAGCCACCAAAGCCTGGTTTTGAGTAACGATATTTTATTTTTTGGACACACATATATTATAAAAGAAAAAACCAGTACGTTATTAAACTATATGCTTATGTACCTACGTACTTAACAATAGTAATCATCCATTTTTCAAAGTTTTTTGCCGCAACTCCCAATTAAGCGCAAGTCTTCAACAAAACCTTATAAGACAAGTTAACAATTAAGTAGTTTTTTAAGCGGGTAGTTTGTATACTCTTACCATTGTGATAATATATATGTGCTTTCAATCGTTCTATTCATATGCGATTTGTGTTATGACAAGACGTGCAATATTGTCATATGAGCTCTCCAGATCTCAATTGTGGTATTCAATGACACGAATGTGCTAACAATAACATACACAATATAGGAGAACCCAAACGCTGAAAAAACAACTAACACCATTCACCAATGCTATTTGTACTTATTGTACGTAGTGGCTATTTAGTAGAGCTCTTTGTGACAAGCTTCGTATATATACACTCAATCGCAACTGAGAGGTGATGTTTCGAGGTAGAAAAAAAGTAGTTAGCTAGGTTGTGTACGTATGCATCATGCAATTTATGTAAGACTTAATTCCATGTGTATATATATCAACTTTTCTATTATATTTCCTCGATTATGTTCATCAATACACGAGTGAGTATGTCATTTACGCATGGTTCCCCTATACAAAGTGTACGTATCTCAGTTCCCCTGCTAAAACCTAAATTATACTAAGGCACATATATAGCATTCTTGATCACCATTGCATGCATGTAAACCAATTCTCTTCTTCAATCACCAACAAAAATGGCGAGCCCTAGATAGGTACCTAATAAGAGATTCTGATCGACTTTAACATAGTTTCCGTCGTTGGCCGCTACAAGTGGACTAGCATTACGTTTGACAACCCATATTTTGTTGACGGTTGTTCCTGTTCTTCTACAATCATCAGTAACTTGATGCCCAAAGTTTTGACAATAGTCACAAAAGTAAGGCTTCCACTCATAGACCACATTTTGAGCCATCTCGCAACCTGCCTCATCTTCAAAGTAAATGCAGTTAGGGAGTGTTTGGTTTACCTTGATCTCGACTAGGACTCTAGCAAAGTTGATCCTCTCCTTGTGACTAGTTACCCTATCAAATCTTACGGGTTTCCCAACAAGGCCAGCAATCTTGTTGAGACAATCGGATCCCCAGAACTTTAAGTCAAGCCCGGGAGTTGGATCCAAACAGGAACGGTAGCTGAAATTTCCTCCCTATTCAATACAAGATTCGGTTCCCATAGCTTGACGACAACAGGCTTACCATAAAACACAACACATTTATCTGCAGCCTTCAAGGCTTGAAAATAATCATAGAATCTAACAATGAAGATGCCGTCCGGTCGCATGGAGATTCTGTCAATCTCGCTCTCACCCCAAACCCTTTTGAAGAAAGACTCCATGGCCTTGAATGATGGGTTGGCACCTGTGACGAAGCAAACAACGGCCGAGTTCCAATATTCAACCTCTTCTTTTACATCTTCCGACCCCAGCTTCAGCCTGGCCTTGGATGTAGAAGCTGGTAGCTCAGAAGACGTATCACTTATAGCATTTTCAGGTTGATTGTTGCTTGCTAGTGTCTCATCGACTGAGATTTCTTCATCAGAAGTATATATTGTGGAATGATGATGAATTAAAGGAGTTTCAATTTTCATGACCTTAACTTGATGAAAGGGGGACAATGGGAACAGTGGAAACAACAACAACAACAAGCCGAGAAAGATGAGGAGTAGGAGTATAAGAAAGAAAAGAGAGACGAAGAGGAGATGGTCAGGAAGAACACCAGCGGTGACAATGGGAACAGTGGAAACAACAAAAGCAGACCCCACTAGCGCTAGAATCCCCGCAACCTTGGGAAAAGCTTTTTGGACGCAGATTGCAAGAAGCAAACCCAGAAACCCTAGGAAGAGACATAGGCTAATGGCCAAGCAATATCCTCCGGGAATCATTTTGTTGTAGTAGATTACAGGAGTCGCGAAAATAGCAGCAAAGGAGACTTGACATAACATTATCGCCACCTCAGGGCCGTGGAAGAATTGATCAATCACGGCATCCATCTTCTTGCTGCTGCTGCTCAACTGGGCTGTCTCCTTCTCAGTTACCGCTCCGTCGACACCAAAATTGATGACCAGATCTTCCGCCCCTTTTGTAGTAGTAGTAGTCATTGATTGAGCCGCCAATCAAAGATCTGCTAGGTTTTATAGTCCTAAAATTAGTGTTCCTCACACAAAGCCAATCAAATTTTAATTGCACATCTATAAACAAAAGGCTAGCGCATCTATGAATGAAACAAATCTGCAAATCCAAAACCAGATCTTCAAGGTACCAACAATCATTTCGTCCTTCCGCTAGAAATTCTGATCAGAAATCCAAAAGCATGAATAAACCCCAAAAAAACTTCATGTAAAGATCTGTAAGAGCACCCTAAACAAAAACAACAGACATGAAAACAAAAACGAAAAAGGCAAATAGATCTGCAATAAATTTTTTTTTTTGGTTGAATGATCTGCAATAATTAACCATCCAATTTTTAGAAGAAAAAACAATAAACTAATACCAAAAAAATGTCAAAGAAGAGAAAATTAACAATTGTCAGGTACGACTGTATGAATCACATAGAGCTGCAAGCTAGAACACAAAGAAGAGAGTAGCTGTGTATATTCAAGCTACATATTTAAAAAAACTGAAAATCATACCTTTGCTAGAAGTACGTTAAAATAGAAGAAGGTTGAGAGAGGAGAGATGGTAGAATGAAGAAGCCAGTAGCTGTGTCGAGAACTTAAGTTATCAGAACAAGAGTTACAGTAGTGGATGAAGAAAGGCAATTAGAAAATGAAGAATTGAAGAAGAGAAGTAGTCAAATAGACATGAACAAAGACAACTAAACGCGACTTCAGCAAGTTGGAGTTTTTAGTCGACCAGTTGTGGCCTGTGGGTTCACACTGTATATATATTGAAAAACACTTTTTATAATATATATATATATATATATATATATATATATATATATATATATATATATATATATTACTATTTTCAAGTAATTATATGAGTATATTTTAATTATAATATTTATTTGTTCAAAACATTGATGTTGTTAGTTCATGATATAGAATATTTTATTAGTTGATAAATTTTATATTATTAGTTCATACATTATTGTTTTTTAATTATGTTTTTTAAAAAATTTATAATATTATGTATTCTGAAGTTTTATAATGTTAGTTCGAATTTTGTATCTTTTTCTTGTGTTTTATAGTTCAATGTTGTGTTTTAATTAGTTTAAATATGACAAATAAAAAAGTGTATAAAGCATAAATAAATAAATAAAATCAAACTAAACATAAAATATATTTCTGATGATAGCAAATTTTGAATAAAAGTATTGAACTAATCAATTACAAACTTTTCTTATAAAAATGTACATACCTACCATACAAATGATTTGAATTAATAAAACAAAAAATTTGGACAAATAGCACAAAAAATTTGAACTAAAAATATTGGCGAAAAAAAATATTTAACAGTGTCAATTTCATAACTCTCTTTGTTTTTGTATGGGATGAACAATATTGTATCTTAATTTTTAGCCAATGCTATAATTATATAATGTGTAAACTATATTTTATTTCTGAAATAAATAAGTTACAATAATAATTATAAAAATTTTCATTAATATAAGTAAATTAATAATATAACAAGTTATTTATAGGACTACACCGGTATTAATTCATAATCCAATATAATATCCAAAAATATTTATTAATTGTTACACGTTATATTCTTTCACCGGTATTAATTCACGTAGGAACAACTCTTAGAGTAGAGAATAACAACTCATAAGATCCGTTAGATTAAAGTTCATGAACGTACATGATTGAAAGTTTTATATGGTAGTAAATTAAATAGGTATATCTATTTCCCTTAATAGAATTTTAGTTTTTTTAATTTCTGACAAAAATATTCAACAATCAATGTTCATTCCTTAATAGAAATATATACATTCATCAACTTTTTGACTAAAATATACGGAATCAATGTTCATGAAATTTTTACGACCAAAATAAAATTTAACGACCAATTGTAGCCAACATTCTTTCCATATTACATATTTTAACGACCAAAACAAAATATAACGACCAAATTTTAACGACCAAAATTTAACGACCAAATTTAACGACCAAAAACAATAAATTAACGACCATACCTAACAAATTTAACCAGCATAAAATTTAACGACCAATTTTAACGACCAAAAATTTAGCCACCAAATTTAAAGACTAAGTTTAACGACCAAAAAAAATAAATTAACGACCAAACAAAATTTAACGACCAAATTTTAACGATCAAAATTTAACCACCAAATTTAACGACCAAAAATAATAAATTAACGACCATACCTAACAAATTTAACTAGCATAAAATTTAACGAGCAATTTTAACAACCAAAATTTAGCCACCAAGTTTAACGACCAATTTTAACGACCAAAAAATAAATTAACAACCAAACAAAATTTAACGACTTATATACTATATTTTAACGACCAAAATAATATTTAACGACTGTTATATTATATTTTTAACGGCCAAACAAATTTAACGACTGATATACTATATTTTAACGACCAAAATAAAATTTAACGACTGCTATATTATATTTTTAACGATTGACATACTATATTTTTACGTTATTTTAATGGTCGTTATTTTTTTAACGTTCATTAATATATAATTATACCGATTTGAAGATTTGTTCAGCCAAAAATAAGATATCGACTTTCCTTTTCTAAAGATATATTAATGGCTAGTGAATTAAATTGGAACAATCATATGAAACTCTCTTATTTAACCTTATTATGTACCTTCCATCATGAACGTTCATTATTTAATCTAACGGATCTTAGAGGTTCCTATTCCCTACTCTAAGGGAGGTTCTTACCGGATCCTGACCCTATATACATATATATATATATATATATAACCGGTTAACCCGTCTGCAGATATTTTACATAATACATCTAATAATAAAAATTCTTTTGATTTGTCTGAATTTTTGACAAATACAACCCTTTGGATTAGTATAGCTTATTCTGAAATATTTCTAGTGTATTTTTTTATATAAAACCATTTATTAGTCTTTACAAAAAGTTTCCGTAATTAATTTTTTTGCCAAAAGGCATCCAAGGAGGGTTTTTTGAACAAAATAAAATATGTAATATATGATTGGGCCAATCGTGCTTTTTATACAAGATAGGTAATTATGAGGGTAAAAAGATGGAATTCCACGCGGATTGATTGTGACAGAAGCTGACCTTAGAAAATTTTGATTTTGGTTATTTTATTTCACGATTAAATTAAGCAAATTTTATTTACGCCCAAGAAAAATGGCGGCTTTGTGGGATTGAGACACACCGTCCCAGCGTCTTTCCTCTTTTTCTTTGGCGGCTCATTGTTTGGCGGGTAAGACAAAATTGAAATTGGGGGCTGAGACGCACCTTTAGTGCAAATACATCCCTATTTTAATTAATTGATCATTAGTCCATAATTAGCAATTAATAAGTTGATGATTAGTTGATCTAAGTTAATACATTGATTATAATAATGTTACTATAATAATAATAACTACAAATTTTAATAATATTAATAACTAAAAATTAGAAGTTACATCACAAATAGAAAATACGAAATAACACGAAGACAATAAAATCAAGAACGACCTCTTTGTTGTGCTTGCCTCCAAGACCGTGTGACCGAGGGAACATGTGCGCGAGAATGAAACATATTGAATAGTTCTTGAACTTCTTCCGTTGTAGATGGATATCCACGGCTTTGGATTTCTGTCACCCTAGCTCCAATTTGTAATGTCGTTGGACACGACTTGAAGCAAAAGAAGCCATTGGTGAACCCGGGAGAATCCAAGATGACTTCAAGATGTATGGTTGACAACTTTTTATGTACCACATCATGTATCTCTCTTCATCCTACCATGGAACTACAACGAATAACGAATCTCGCAACTGACTCGATATTGCATCAAGACGCACGTTCCATTTGTGTCATATGGGGTCGAAGTCCAAGGTGTAGTGCCAGGAGTTTCGGCTTCTCTGCAGACGCAACGGGCGGATGGGTTCCACGGGAATTTGTTGAACTCGGCCGAATTGACGGGCGACCCTGTCTGGATGATATGGCTCTATGCACGGAGCTATCTGAATAGTACCCCTATACATAGATACTTCCTCCATTGCAGCTAGGTCATAGGGGAACCATACGACCTCACTCGCGTCCATACCCTCAATTTGCGCCCTATAACGACGCAGACGGTCCTCTAAAACCCGTGATGTCCTCTCCGCCTCGAAGTGGGCCCCAATGGGTAGGTCTTGACCCAACAACACTCCTTGGACTCTTGCTTGGAAACACGGAAAATGCAAAGAAATCCAGTATTGTGTATGGATGTATAACATTGTGTGATTAAATATGACTATAATATTAATTTCAATTATAGTGAAATAAAAATAAATAGTTTAATTACCCCGAGAAGGACGTTAAACCCGTAAATTTGATGTGTTCCATCCCGAGTAGCCTCGCCCAAGTGTCGGTATAGGTACGCTAGGGTGAGTGTCTCCCATGCCGTCTCTCCTGTCCTACCGTGGTCATGAACAAGGTCCAAGTAGTATGCCCGAACCCTTATTGCCGGACTTGTCCTGAAATATTGTAATGCCTGGTAATTGTAACAACCAAGCGGAAGCGATTGCAACCGGTTTACCGTTGTGGTTGATGAGAAACTCCATCCGTTCTTTGAGCTCCGCCGTCACAAACCCGCCCTTCCGATGGATCAAATGTCAATCGTCGTCATCCCAGAAGCCAAATAAGTTGGTCGCACGTTGTTGGATCTCGAACTCCGATGGGATGATAGGCATGTCGTTACCGTCAATGGACAAGCCTGTGATTTGAAGAACGTCATGGAGGGTTATCGTCATTTCACCGAAGGGGAGGTGGAACGTGTTTGTATCCGGTTGTCATCGCTCTACGAACGCATTCACGAGTGTGTGATCAACGTTCGTAAGATGAACCGATAACATCCTTTGTAACCCGGATGTGTCCACCAAACGCCTCCATGGTGTGTGTGGATGCGTGTTATGGTAAATAGCCAAAAGTTCACGCACACACGTATCTCGTCGACGAACTCTGCATACTACGGCCTGTTTTCATCAAATAAAAAATACTTAGTTTTGAAGTTGAAATTTTTTTCCAGATTAATGAAAATGAAGAAATGAAATCCCTAATCGTACCCAATCAAGGTCTTGCCATATCTTGACCGCTTTCTGGCCGTTGTACGTTACAAGTACTTCATCATACAATGGTCTCTGTTCGCTGGTTTTTACACCCCTGTAAATCTTTATCAATAATGATAAAAACTCACATGTTAGTAAAAACTTATGCTTTAAATTTGTAAAACAAGAAATAAACACCCAAATTGTAGCGAACCCACAGTGTATGAGTCAATCACAGTAAGGATAAGTATTCCAAGGTCGATCTCAAGGACTGGGAGGATTACTACAACAATGATTATAAATAGAATAGATCTCAAATAAAGACAGAGGTTGAAAAAGATAAGGGAAAGAAATCAAAAAGGTTTTTAAAAGGATTTTTATGGATTCGCAATCAACTGTCACTATTGACCGAAAATCAAATAAAACTAAAAGGGAAAAACAAAGATAATCAAGTTAAATGGAAGAAAATGGATTCTAAGGGTTCAAGATCATTGTTTATACATATAGATTCAAGAAGACTCATAAAGATATATGGTAGAAAAGCCACAAGGATGAACGTTTCTAGGGTGACAGTCTATTACTGGGTAAGTTTCGAGACTATCTAGTTTCAAACCAACTACCTATTACCGGGTAAGTCTCAAGGTAGAGAGGTAGGAAATTCTAAACAAACTAGACTACAAACTAAGGAAAAGGTAAACCATTATCGGGTAAGTCTCAGGTATTATCCTACTTAGGAAGGAATCTAAGCACATTCAACCAATAAAGGATAAACCTTTATTATCTATGATCAATCACTCATGTATCTAAGAAGGAATATCACCGGGTAAGTCTCAATTCCAACTTAGGTTACTAGCTAGAAGGATTCTAACTAGATTCAAGTTCAAGCCAACCATTAGGATTTCAAGCAATTCAAAACCAAAACAAAGCACAATCTAATCCATCATAATCCAAGGCATGAACAAATCTTTGTCAACCTTGGAACCACAAGGTTCTAGCCAATAACAATCATATCAAAGAAAGACAAATAAATAAATAACAAAAGGGAATAAAAAGAACTTAACTTCAATAAAAACTTCCAATCTTCTCAAATCTCGAATCAACAATCTCTCGACAATCTCTTCCAAACAAAACTGAATATAAAAGTATGTATCTTTAAGCTAAACTAATGAAGAACAATGGTGGAGAAGAAGAGAAAAGGAAGGAGACGGCTCCCCCCTCTAGGGTAATCTAACCCTAAAAATCGGACTAATTCGGACCCTTAGAAATTATTTGGAGCTTCCCTTTTACACCTAACAACCTTCCAAAGAAAGGGTTGGGCTAAATCAGATCCAAAAATAAAATAAAATCGCCGAACAGGAAATCTCGGACAAAAATCTCGATCGACGACCGAGATCGGGACCGAGATTTCACAACAGAACCTTCAGTGTCGCAGAACTTCGGAAATCTCGGCCGAGCTCGGACCATCTCGGTCCGAGATCATGGAATCTCGGCCGAGATCAGGCCATCTCGGTCCGGGATTCCGTCTTCTTCGTTCCTTCGCGTGTTTAGCTCGATTCCTCGCCCTTTCCCGTGCACGTACGCTCGCTCCAATGCATCCACTTCGAGGCTTGATCCTCAAATACGTCGTTTTAGCTCCAAAATGTGCCAAATCACCTACAAAGCCACGAATAGCATGTGTAGACATCTATTCTTGCAAAGTAGAACGAAACAAGCATAAATGGCACAAACTAAGGCTAAAACATGAATGCGGAAAGGGAAAATCTAACTAAATGCATGAGTAAAACAGGTCGATAAATCATGTTATCAGTCTCCCGGTGTATCAATCAACGATGTTGTCTGGAAACCCGTCATCGTCGGTATTTTGGAGGAGGGTTTGTTGTTGTTCCTGAACCGGTTCGGGCATGCGCTCTTGGTAATAGTTACCCTCCCGCGACTACGGATTGATGGTTAAAAGGGTGGTGAAACAAGTATCACATTAAAATATGGAAGGAATTGATCGTATTATTCTTAAGAACTAACCTAGTAATATGGATTGCTAGGACCTGCAATGTTCGAATAATCATGTACATTGTTGGGACCCACAATGTTCGTATAATCATATACGTTGTTGGGACCTGCAATGTTCGTATAATCATATACGTTGCTGGGACCGCAACGTTCGTATAGTAATTTACACCGCTAGGACCGGCGTCGTTTGTCCCGTAGTGGAACCGCATGTTTTGGCTTGGTTCATCGGCTTGGTTCTGCGAGGATGACCGGTTACTTTAAGCCTCGACCCTACTTGGATATGGATCACGGTACATATCTTGGTTGTTCATGTAGGGTGGAATAAAAACATTTGTGTCGGGAAATAGTCCTACATAAATATATAAATATAACATATATATTTCGAAAATCTAAAAATTTTAATATTTAATTTATATATAACATATATAAATTCACCCAAAAAAATATATAACATATATAAATATAAATATAACATATATAAAATATAAATATAACATATATAAATATAAATATAAATGTAACATATATAACATATATAAATATAAATATAACATATATAAATATAACATATATAACATATATATTCGAAAATTTGAAAATTTTAATATTTAATTTATATATAACATATATAAATATAAATATAACATATATAAATATAAATATAACATATATAAATATAACATATAACATATAACATATATAACACTGAATTTTTCACAACTGACGAGATCATGCAAATTGGGACCATATGGATGTCGATGTCTTCTGGCGCGAGGTTAACTGGTTCGGTGATGAGAATGGTGAACCGAGTGACCCTGAGCACGTGGGTTTGAGTGACCTAGAAGCATCCCGTGACTTAACACGTGACGAGATCATGCAAATTGGGACCATATGGCAGACGCTTGAAGATCCGGAAATCATTGAGACCAATATGTTAGAACCTCCGGAAACAAACCCGAACCCGAAAGGGAGGCCGAAGAAGGATGCAAATGAGCGTAGAAGATCAAGCTTTGAGCACGGTAGAGAAGCCGCGGCCAAAGCAAGGGAAGAAATGGAACGGAAGATGGGCCAAGAGGGAGCATCGGGAGATGATGTACAGGAAGTGGGGCCAACGAAGCACAGGAACTCACTTATCCCTCCGTTGTCCTAGGTCAGTATGAATTCGGCTCTAACAACTTCGAAAATTCCATGGTTCCTTATGTTGTGGGGCACTGGGGCTAGGCAATGTTAAGGGCGACGGGAATTGTGGGTTTCGAGCTCTTTGTGTATTGTCGGGTTGCGACGAGGATACATGGCCTGACATGCGCAAGATTATGATGAAATAGTTATTTGAAGACCATGACCGATACAAAGTCTTCCTGAACTATGAAGGGATCGATCATGTCGAGATGTTGAGAAGACTCAATTGGTTGGTGCCAATGTTTTCGCACCATCCGATCATTGGATGGAGATGCCCTTATGTGGTGTCTTATTTGCCACGATCTACCAATGCACTCTTGTATATTTAGATTGGAAAGCGGCTCACATAAGCCTCCCTCTAACCAAGAAAACACCAGCCGAAGGTGCCCCGACCCCGGGATCTATTATATTCATTGCTTTTGACTATAGTTGTAGTCACTACCTTGCGGTGAGTTATATCTTTTCATCAACTTGAATCATTTATTGTAGTTATCGTAGATTTTATTCCTTCTACTGACCCCCTATTTGCTCAAATTTTTTACAGCTCCAATGTAAAACAGATTGGCCATTGCCACCCGTTCTCGAGTATTGGTACGCGTCGCACGACAATACCGTAAAAGGAATAGACAAGAAGTACAAGCGACAAATTAAGAAGTTTAAGGATCTTCGTAAACAATGGGGTCGGCCTACACCATAAACATTCATATTACGTACGATGCTTGAAATAACACATAGTCATTCGATATATTATTATTATTATCATCATTATTATTATTATTATTATTATTATTATTATTATTATTACTATTATTAACATTATTAATATTATTGATATTAATATTATTAACAATTATTAATATTATTAACATTATTTATAGTATCATTATCATTAATATCTATTATTATTATTAATGTCTATTAAAGAAAGGTAAAAAAAGGTTCACTTTGTGGGTAGTGTTTATGATGGTTAATGATGGGTTAATGATGACAATGATTGTGGCCTTGTATTTGCACAATATGTGCGTCTAAGCACATCACAAAAGGCAAAAAAAAACCGTCATATTCAATGCTCACTAATGATGATAGTTAATAATAATAATGATGCCCCTATTATTAACATCACAAATTAATTCATATTTTCAGTTGATTTATGCCCAAAATGGGCGTAAATAGCAGGAGTTCTTAAATTATTCAAGTTGAAAATTTAATAACCGTTTGGATGTTGGATGTTGATATCTGAGGAATCTTTGACTGGTAATTCATATTTTCAGTTGATTTATTGTTTGCTTGATCCCAATCTTCAATTTGTTTTAGTGCAATTTGTTTTAGGTTTGGTGTTGGTCTTTTATTGTTAAAGATTATTTGATTTCTATCCAGCCAGATATTCCACCAAATCATTGCCACTTGTCTAAATTCTTGAGATGAGATTTTATCCTTAACTACTAAGAGTGTCTCATAAGTAGATTGATTATAAGTGTCGATATCCTTGAGGATGGCTGATATTTTGTTATAATCCACGGTCTGATGGGTGCATTGACACTCAAAGAAAAGATGTCTGGCGCTTTCTGTATGGTGATTGCAGAATACGCAATGCATGACTACCGGAATTTTTTGTTTATCAAGATTTTCTTTGGTTGGGAGGCCATTCATAACCATTTTCCACATAAAATTTTGGACTTTCGGTATGGTGCTCATGCCCCATATCCATGTTTTGTCTTCCGATACCCCAACTTTTCTCCTTTGGATCATGTTTATTGCAGATTTGGTGGAATACCACCCATCGTCGTTTATTGACCAATAGATTCTATCTCTTATGTCATTTGTTGGGAGGTTATACTCCTTTATCTTACTGATGATGTTTGCTTGAAGAATCCCTTCAAGTTGATCAAGGCGTTGTTCGTTCCACTTTTTATCCGAGATAAAGGCATCTACCTTATCGGATGTTCTAATTTGGGTTTGGTCAGACACTATTGTACACAAGGGTTCATCCATTAACCAACGGTCTTCCCAGAACTTGATTGTGCTTCCATCCCCTACTCTCCATCGTAGGCCTTTATTAAATTCTTCTTTCAATTTGGTCAATTTCTTCCATTGCCAAGATGTATTTTTTCCACACTCGTAATTCCATAGGTTTTGCCCACGGAGATATTTCTCTTCTATAACTTTGACCCATATATTTTCTGGTTCTGCCATAATTTTCCAAAGAAGTTTCATTTGTAGTGCCTTATTCATATCCTCGGCCTTTCTTATGCCGATACCACCTAGAGCTTTTGGTTTACAGATTTTATCCCAACTAATTAATGGGTGGTAGTTTGGTCCTTTGTTCCAGAAGAAATTTTTATTGATTTTGTCTAGTTCATTGTGAATGCTTGCAGGTAGCAGAAAAGCCTGCATTAGGTAACTAGGTTTTGCGTTAAGGTTTGCTTTAATTAGGGTTGCTCGTCCCTCTTGCGAGAGAGATTAAGCTTTCCATCTTGAGAGTTGTTGTCTTGATTTTTGGATGACTGAGTTGAAAATCTCTTTGTTGACCCTACCATTTATGATAGGGCAACCTAAATATTGCTCTAGATTTGTGGATGAGGAGATCCCAAGATGAGCTTGTATTCTTCTTTTGCTTGCAAGGTCTACATTATTTGAGGTTTGAAAGGTAGATTTGTGATAGTTTATTACTTGGCTAGAAGTTTCACAGTAGTCATTCAAAACCGACAAGATTTTGTTGCTTGCATCAGTCGTCGCCTTAGTGAAGATGATGATATCATCTGCAAAGGCTAAAAACGGGATAGATGACCCATTTCTTGTTATGGGGAAACCAATTGATCGTGGATTTTCTCCACTTATTTTCTGTATATTTCTTGCTAAGATTTCAGCTCCTAGGTTAAAGAGGAGCAGGGATAGTGGATCTCCTTGACAGAGACCTCTTTGCGGGCAAAATAGGGTTGTCGGTGAATCATTTATTAACAAAGAATAAGAGACAGTTGTTATGCATTCGTGAATCCAATTTCCAAATTTCTCACAAAAACCGAATTTTTGTAGTACTAATTTGAGGAACTTCCATTCTAGTTTATCATATGCTTTTTCATGTCCAATTTAATGGCCATGTACCCTTCTTTTCCTTTTTTTGATCTAAACCCGTGGAAAATTTTGTGGGCTATAAGGACATTATCATTTATTGCCCTATTTTTAGTAAAAGCACTTTTTAGTGGGTGGATTAGTTTGGGTAGAATTGAACTTAATCGGTTTGCTAAAATTTTGGCTATGATTTTGTATACTGTAGAGCAAAGACTGATTGGTCTATAGTTGGCGGTTGTTGTTGGGTTATCAACTTTCGGGAGGAGTGCAATAAACGTGTGGTTTAATTGTTTAAGTATTTTACCAGTTCTGTAAAAAAAAATTTACAGCTCTTGTGACGGCTGGGCCAACGATGTGCCAATACTTCTGATAAAAACCAGCTGTCATTCCGTCAAGGCCGGGCGATTTTTCACTGCCTATGTCAAACAATGCGTTTTTTATTTCCCCGGTCGAGAAAGGTTTACCTAACTCTGTGTTCTCGTCATTAGTAATTTCCGGCTGTACGACTTCCAGAAGTTTTTGGAGTTTACGAATGTCGATCTTCGACGCTCGAAATCGCATTATGTAATCTTCCAAAATTCCTCATTTATGTCGCTCTCCTTGGATAGTATGGTTTCATCACTTCTTGTTATATTTGATATTATCTTCTTATTTCTTTTGCCCGTGGCTTTTCTATGGTGGAATTTCGTGTTTTTATCACCTAAGCGCAAGTTTGCTGTTTTGGCTCGTTGCACCCAATATTTATGTTGGTATTCCAGAATACATTCTCTTTTCTTGCATAATCTCGTTATCTTATCGTTTAATTGTTGATCAAATGTTGAGAATAGCCGCCTTTGAAGGGTTTCTATTTGTTCATCAACGGATTTTAGTTGGGTATTAATGTTCCCGAATTTCGCACGACTCCATTGTTTCAAGTTTTGTTTTAGGAGGTTCGTTTTTTTCACCAGGTTATACATATGTGTTCCTGGGAACTGGGTTC
This sequence comes from Fagopyrum tataricum, assembly GCA_002319775.1. Classification (NCBI taxonomy): domain Eukaryota; kingdom Viridiplantae; phylum Streptophyta; class Magnoliopsida; order Caryophyllales; family Polygonaceae; genus Fagopyrum; species Fagopyrum tataricum. The sequence continues at coordinate 8,467,208 of CM008283.1, forward strand.
TCCATGTTTGTTTTATTAGGTTTTCACAGTCTTGCCGTTGCATCCACATAGATTCAAAGCGGAACGGTTTGTTTCTATAAGTTGTGACTTGGTTTTGTAGACTAATGGAAATCATATAGTGGTCCGAAGTATTAAATGCATGATTTCGAGTATGTCTCCTCGGATATTCTTGAAAGACTTCTATGGTTGACATTGTTCTATCGAGTTTTTCATACGTATTTTCATCTCCTTCCTTCCTTTTTTTCCAAGTGTACTCGTTGCCTTTAGTTGGGAGGTCTATTATTCCGCATTGGCCGGCTATACATGTAGTCTCTTGTATTTATTATTACCAATGGGAGCTCCTCCCTTTTTGTCCGAAGGTTCCCATAACTCATTATAATCTCCTATGACCAATGTTGGCATGTTTGATGATTTGAATTCGGACACGAAATGTGACCAAAACTCGTCTTTCTTTTGTTCATTAGGTGGTGCATAAATCCCGAAGATTCTCGTTTGAAAGCCTGAAATTATGTTAATATGAGTTAGAGTGATGTATCTATTATGTGTTCTCGTCATTAGTAATTTCCGGCTGTACGACTTCCAGAAGTTTTTGGAGTTTACGAATGTCGATCTTCGACGCTCGAAATCGCATTATGTAATCTTCCAAAATTCCTCATTTATGTCGCTCTCCTTGGATAGTATGGTTTCATCACTTCTTGTTATATTTGATATTATCTTCTTATTTCTTTTGCCCGTGGCTTTTCTATGGTGGAATTTCGTGTTTTTATCACCTAAGCGCAAGTTTGCTGTTTTGGCTCGTTGCACCCAATATTTATGTTGGTATTCCAGAATACATTCTCTTTTCTTGCATAATCTCGTTATCTTATCGTTTAATTGTTGATCAAATGTTGAGAATAGCCGCCTTTGAAGGGTTTCTATTTGTTCATCAACGGATTTTAGTTGGGTATTAATGTTCCCGAATTTCGCACGACTCCATTGTTTCAAGTTTTGTTTTAGGAGGTTCGTTTTTTTCACCAGGTTATACATATGTGTTCCTGGGAACTGGGTTCTCCATGTTTGTTTTATTAGGTTTTCACAGTCTTGCCGTTGCATCCACATAGATTCAAAGCGGAACGGTTTGTTTCTATAAGTTGTGACTTGGTTTTGTAGACTAATGGAAATCATATAGTGGTCCGAAGTATTAAATGCATGATTTCGAGTATGTCTCCTCGGATATTCTTGAAAGACTTCTATGGTTGACATTGTTCTATCGAGTTTTTCATACGTATTTTCATCTCCTTCCTTCCTTTTTTTCCAAGTGTACTCGTTGCCTTTAGTTGGGAGGTCTATTATTCCGCATTGGCCGGCTATACATGTAGTCTCTTGTATTTATTATTACCAATGGGAGCTCCTCCCTTTTTGTCCGAAGGTTCCCATAACTCATTATAATCTCCTATGACCAATGTTGGCATGTTTGATGATTTGAATTCGGACACGAAATGTGACCAAAACTCGTCTTTCTTTTGTTCATTAGGTGGTGCATAAATCCCGAAGATTCTCGTTTGAAAGCCTGAAATTATGTTAATATGAGTTAGAGTGATGTATCTATTATGTGTTCTCGTCATTAGTAATTTCCGGCTGTACGACTTCCAGAAGTTTTTGGAGTTTACGAATGTCGATCTTCGACGCTCGAAATCGCATTATGTAATCTTCCAAAATTCCTCATTTATGTCGCTCTCCTTGGATAGTATGGTTTCATCACTTCTTGTTATATTTGATATTATCTTCTTATTTCTTTTGCCCGTGGCTTTTCTATGGTGGAATTTCGTGTTTTTATCACCTAAGCGCAAGTTTGCTGTTTTGGCTCGTTGCACCCAATATTTATGTTGGTATTCCAGAATACATTCTCTTTTCTTGCATAATCTCGTTATCTTATCGTTTAATTGTTGATCAAATGTTGAGAATAGCCGCCTTTGAAGGGTTTCTATTTGTTCATCAACGGATTTTAGTTGGGTATTAATGTTCCCGAATTTCGCACGACTCCATTGTTTCAAGTTTTGTTTTAGGAGGTTCGTTTTTTTCACCAGGTTATACATATGTGTTCCTGGGAACTGGGTTCTCCATGTTTGTTTTATTAGGTTTTCACAGTCTTGCCGTTGCATCCACATAGATTCAAAGCGGAACGGTTTGTTTCTATAAGTTGTGACTTGGTTTTGTAGACTAATGGAAATCATATAGTGGTCCGAAGTATTAAATGCATGATTTCGAGTATGTCTCCTCGGATATTCTTGAAAGACTTCTATGGTTGACATTGTTCTATCGAGTTTTTCATACGTATTTTCATCTCCTTCCTTCCTTTTTTTCCAAGTGTACTCGTTGCCTTTAGTTGGGAGGTCTATTATTCCGCATTGGCCGGCTATACATGTAGTCTCTTGTATTTATTATTACCAATGGGAGCTCCTCCCTTTTTGTCCGAAGGTTCCCATAACTCATTATAATCTCCTATGACCAATGTTGGCATGTTTGATGATTTGAATTCGGACACGAAATGTGACCAAAACTCGTCTTTCTTTTGTTCATTAGGTGGTGCATAAATCCCGAAGATTCTCGTTTGAAAGCCTGAAATTATGTTAATATGAGTTAGAGTGATGTATCTATTATGTGTTCTCGTCATTAGTAATTTCCGGCTGTACGACTTCCAGAAGTTTTTGGAGTTTACGAATGTCGATCTTCGACGCTCGAAATCGCATTATGTAATCTTCCAAAATTCCTCATTTATGTCGCTCTCCTTGGATAGTATGGTTTCATCACTTCTTGTTATATTTGATATTATCTTCTTATTTCTTTTGCCCGTGGCTTTTCTATGGTGGAATTTCGTGTTTTTATCACCTAAGCGCAAGTTTGCTGTTTTGGCTCGTTGCACCCAATATTTATGTTGGTATTCCAGAATACATTCTCTTTTCTTGCATAATCTCGTTATCTTATCGTTTAATTGTTGATCAAATGTTGAGAATAGCCGCCTTTGAAGGGTTTCTATTTGTTCATCAACGGATTTTAGTTGGGTATTAATGTTCCCGAATTTCGCACGACTCCATTGTTTCAAGTTTTGTTTTAGGAGGTTCGTTTTTTTCACCAGGTTATACATATGTGTTCCTGGGAACTGGGTTCTCCATGTTTGTTTTATTAGGTTTTCACAGTCTTGCCGTTGCATCCACATAGATTCAAAGCGGAACGGTTTGTTTCTATAAGTTGTGACTTGGTTTTGTAGACTAATGGAAATCATATAGTGGTCCGAAGTATTAAATGCATGATTTCGAGTATGTCTCCTCGGATATTCTTGAAAGACTTCTATGGTTGACATTGTTCTATCGAGTTTTTCATACGTATTTTCATCTCCTTCCTTCCTTTTTTTCCAAGTGTACTCGTTGCCTTTAGTTGGGAGGTCTATTATTCCGCATTGGCCGGCTATACATGTAGTCTCTTGTATTTATTATTACCAATGGGAGCTCCTCCCTTTTTGTCCGAAGGTTCCCATAACTCATTATAATCTCCTATGACCAATGTTGGCATGTTTGATGATTTGAATTCGGACACGAAATGTGACCAAAACTCGTCTTTCTTTTGTTCATTAGGTGGTGCATAAATCCCGAAGATTCTCGTTTGAAAGCCTGAAATTATGTTAATATGAGTTAGAGTGATGTATCTATTATGTGTTCTCGTCATTAGTAATTTCCGGCTGTACGACTTCCAGAAGTTTTTGGAGTTTACGAATGTCGATCTTCGACGCTCGAAATCGCATTATGTAATCTTCCAAAATTCCTCATTTATGTCGCTCTCCTTGGATAGTATGGTTTCATCACTTCTTGTTATATTTGATATTATCTTCTTATTTCTTTTGCCCGTGGCTTTTCTATGGTGGAATTTCGTGTTTTTATCACCTAAGCGCAAGTTTGCTGTTTTGGCTCGTTGCACCCAATATTTATGTTGGTATTCCAGAATACATTCTCTTTTCTTGCATAATCTCGTTATCTTATCGTTTAATTGTTGATCAAATGTTGAGAATAGCCGCCTTTGAAGGGTTTCTATTTGTTCATCAACGGATTTTAGTTGGGTATTAATGTTCCCGAATTTCGCACGACTCCATTGTTTCAAGTTTTGTTTTAGGAGGTTCGTTTTTTTCACCAGGTTATACATATGTGTTCCTGGGAACTGGGTTCTCCATGTTTGTTTTATTAGGTTTTCACAGTCTTGCCGTTGCATCCACATAGATTCAAAGCGGAACGGTTTGTTTCTATAAGTTGTGACTTGGTTTTGTAGACTAATGGAAATCATATAGTGGTCCGAAGTATTAAATGCATGATTTCGAGTATGTCTCCTCGGATATTCTTGAAAGACTTCTATGGTTGACATTGTTCTATCGAGTTTTTCATACGTATTTTCATCTCCTTCCTTCCTTTTTTTCCAAGTGTACTCGTTGCCTTTAGTTGGGAGGTCTATTATTCCGCATTGGCCGGCTATACATGTAGTCTCTTGTATTTATTATAACCAATGGGAGCTCCTCCCTTTTTGTCCGAAGGTTCCCATAACTCATTATAATCTCCTATGACCAATGTTGGCATGTTTGATGATTTGAATTCGGACACGAAATGTGACCAAAACTCGTCTTTCTTTTGTTCATTAGGTGGTGCATAAATCCCGAAGATTCTCGTTTGAAAGCCTGAAATTATGTTAATATGAGTTAGAGTGATGTATCTATTATGTGTTCTAATAATTTCTATTTTTTCATTTCGGAATTGATACTCTTTCCATAGCATGCATAGACCTCCTGAGAAGCCTATTGCCGGTATGAAAATGATGTTATCAAAACCTGCGTTTTTCCATAACGACTCGTCCGGTTCGGAACTAGCTTTTGTTTCTGCTAGGATTATAACTTGTATACCCTCGTTTTTACATATAATGTTTAGATTAGTCCAAAAAATTTTCTTGCGCATTCCCCTGCAGTTCCAAAACGCCATTTTCATTTATACTTATATCGTGTTTTGGGAGGTAGTCTTCTCCTAGTCCTACCTTTATGATTGTTTTATGGTATAGTCGTTCGGTATTTGTTTCTATTCTGATCATCCGTATATAACTTGTGCCACGGCGGTTGTCATGATCGACAATAGGATTCCGTTTGTAGCGCTAACTGAGGTGTTATAACGATATAAGACGCAACACTTGTTACATATAGATTTATGAAACAATCGAAATGTATTAAACCCGGCTAGGGTGATTTTTGATTCAGAAATCTGTTGTTCATTTTGTATGAAGCGATACTTTTTCTGTACGACCACCCAGTTTATGACTCTTGGCCGTATATTTCCATATCCCGTTGTTCGTTGACCTGTTGTTCTTAATTTGGCTATAGATTTATCTGTTGGTCCTTTCTGATTTGAATCCTGAGATCAGGTCATTACAGACCTTATTGTTCCTTCTCAGTTCAAACCTGAACCGTGTATATATGCATTTCAAAATTATTTTATGTTGCCCCCTGTACATGACTATCCCATGCCACTCACTAAAAGGACAAATAGATATACCACAAGGAGGTCAAAGAGCAATTGTGGCTATTAGTTGCTCACATATTACTAAGATATTCAATAGTATAGACATGGTCAACGAGATTAACAACACAATTATTCGGAAATTAGACAACAATAGTTCAATTTACACATATAACGTTGGTAACAAAAATGCAGCCAACGTTTCGCTTTTATGGTTCTTGAATTAGTGTCATGTGAATCCTTGTTCACTCTCTTTGTGATCATGGTCAATCTATTCTTAACCTTGTCTCTATGCCCAAAATTTGTTTGTTGCAGCGCCTATGTTGTAGTTTACACCTTCTCAGTTCTGACTTGTACACCAAACAGACAGCAACCAACTGCAGTGTATTGTTCCGCAAGTACCTTAATGGTAGCAGGTTAACTAAAAAACTAGAGACAAAGAACACCTTCAATTTGATATTGTTTACTCTTTCCTTACTTTTATTTGGTTTGTTTGTTTTGATTCTTTCAAAAACGGTCCTCAACCGTTGTTGGTCTTGTTGTTCTTCAGCACATACCTGTCCAATATACCAATTGTGAAACACAACTGAATAGTAACGAACATAATTACACAGAGGCAAGTCAACAAAATGGTAACTTGCAAACAAAATCCTTATATTTCTTATCTTTGGTAGGTTCCAGTCGAAATGATGATTGTCATATGTCAGCATAACGACTGAGTCGCCGGCCTTGTATTCCATGGCTTTTAGTATTTATGTTTTGTCATGATTCAACCTACAAGACAGAGCTTCATAGACAATAGCATGTATACATATTATGCAAATATGCCAAAGCCCTTGATTTTCATATTCCGTTTTGTATTTACCATCATATTGCCGAGACAACATACCCAAAGCAAGCCCATACCATTTTGTTTCAATCAGATTAGGCAAAGAAAAGTTAGTCTTAGTGGATCCCTTAGGCAGTTGTGCATATTTCATTATGCAAGGCAGAATTATTAACTTGATGCTGTAAAATCTATTAGAAGACATAAAAAAACAAAGCTATGTTCCCAGGAAGAATGCACTGGACATACGGGATAGCAAAGAACAGATACATTTCATCCTAAAAAAAGTCATTAGTGGGGAGAACCAGAAGCACAAGCTTCTCAGTACATTTCAAGGGGATTAATATATGTAGAAATTCAAAGTTCACTAGATAATAAATTGACTTCTCGACAAGCTTACCTAAACTAAGCGGATGTCTTCCATTGTTTACAGCTAAAGAGTAGCAAGGTTTTTCTTTGAATTTTATGAATTTGTTATCCCTAAAATGCAAGCACAAACACTTAGTCTCGCCACCATACCAGGAACGAGAGTTTAGGTTCTTAATATTCCAGATACTTTTGTTCGAAATATTTCTATGCCACTTGCTCTGCGTTCTAATAGTAAACAGAGTCCATCGTTCATATTGGATCTTACCAGGGAGCTCTTGGTATTGTGTACTACGGTTGGTTCGGGTCCAGTTGTTCTGTTGAGCTTTCAATGCTTCATCAAGACCGTTGGTGTGTATTGCATACCTCTCACATTCTGTTTGTTCAAACACCTTAAGGGTGTTCTTCCTCGGACGAGTCTTGGAAGCCTTATGTGGCTTCCTTCCCGGTACACTCTTTTGCGCCGTCTTCACATACAGGGGATGGGCATGAGCAGCTTCTCTTCGAGGCCGATCTTCATAACCTATTTGTGGCCTTCGCATCTCCTTTGTAGATCTCGATTGCCGTTGCCTTTGTCCCTTCGTTTTTAGTTGGATGAATCTCTCCTTGACGTTTTTCCATCTTGTCTTCTTTTGCCACCATGTCTTCCTATCATTCTTCTTTTGATTCTTGCATATTGTAGGCATCAGCTTCGATTCTCCTACTCCTCTCAGATTTATATCGTCAATGTAGTTTCCCTTATTGATCGAGGCTATGGACGATTGTGGTTCATATTCCTCAGATTTCGGCATCTCACGGCTATTGACATGAAATTGGGGGTTAGGGTTTCTTTCCGGCGTCGACATCTTCAATTCATGTCTCCAAGGTTCGAAAGGGTTTCGTGGGTTGTTCTGGATTTGGATTTGGCCGGTCACGCTACCTTGAGGGTAAGGCGGCGGTACAAGCGTTGCTTAGGGTTTTCGCGGGGTTGTAGTAGGCGAGGGGAAGAGGGAGATCGCGTGACGGCGCGTACTCTTTCTGGAGTTTAGGGTTTTCTTTTTTCTCACATATTCTATTGTTTTTATTAGGGTTTGATCAGGGACTAAAGATTCTAGTGGTTCCTCTATTAGCCACCTATCTTCCCAGAACTTTATTGTTTTTTCATCTCCGGCCCCACTTTCCATCTCAGACCTTTGTTGAATTCTTCCTTTAGTTTGGTCAACTTTTTCTATTGCGAGGAGGTATTTTTCCCACACTCATAGTCCCATAGGTTTTGTCCACAAAGGTATTTCTTCTATGATTTTGACCCAAATGTTATCGGGTTCTGCCTTAATTTTCGATAAGAGTTTCATTTGTATTTCCTTATTCATATCCTCAGCTTTCATAATACTTGTGCCACCTAGAGCTTTCGGTTTTTCATATTTTATCCCAACTGATGATTGAGTGATAGTTTGTCCTTTATTCCAAAAGAAGTTTCTATTAATTTTGTCCAGTTCATTGTGGATACATGTAGACAGCATAAATGCTTGCATCATGTAGCTTGGTTTGGCGTTGAGGTTAGCTTTAATTAAGGTTACTCGTCCCTCGTGTGATAGAGATGAGGCCTTCTATTTCGTAAGTTGTTGTCATGATTTTTGGATGACTGGATTAAAATTTTCTTTGTTTGCCCTTCCATTTATCATTGGGCATCCTAGATATTGTTCTAAGTTTGTAGAAGATGAGATGTCAAGATGAGCTTGTATTCTCCTTTTATTCACATTATCTACATTATTCTATGTTTGGAAAGAAGATTTACTGTATTTAATTACATGGCCAGAGGTTTCGCAATAGTCATTTAAGACCGAATAATTTTATTTGTTGCTTCAGTTGTTGTTTTTAGTAAAGATGATGATATCGTCTGCAAAAGCTAGGAAGGGTATGATTGAGCCCTTTCTTGTTATGGGCCGGAAAGCCTATCGAGCAGGGGAGAATAGAGTTGTCGGTGAGTTATTGATAAGTAAGGAGAAGGATACTGTTGTTACACATTCATTGATCCAGTTCATGAATTTCTCACTAAACACAAATTGTTGTATGACTTGGTTGAGAAATTTTCATTCTAGTTTGTCGTATGCTTTTTCCATGTCCAGTTTGATGGCCATATAGCCCTCTTTTTCTTTTTTTTTTGATCTAAATCCATGGAAAATTTCATGGGCTATCAGGACATTATCATGTATTACCCTTTGTTTGGAAAAGGCGCTTTGAATGGGGTGTATTAACTTAGGCTGGACATAGCTCATCCGGTTCACTAGGATTTTGGCTATGATTTTATAGACTGTTGAACAAAGGCTAATAGGTCTATAGTTGGATGTTGTTGTAGGTTGTCAATCTGTGGAAGGAGCGCGATAAACGTGTGGTTTAGTTGTTAAGAAATTTTTCCGGTTCGATAGAAGCTTTTGACAACCCTTGTTACCGCTGGGCCGACGATATGCTAGTATTTCTGATAGAAACCAACAGTCATTCCGTCTGGTCCAGACAATTTTTCACTACCGATGTCAAACCGGGCGTTTCTTATCTTACCCGTAGAAAAGGGTTTAATTAGCTCTATATTCTTGTCATTCATAACTTTTGGTTAGATGACTTCTAGGAAATTTTGAAGTTTATGGTTGTCTATGTTTGAAGCTTTAAAACGTGCCTTGTAGTCATTCATGAATTCGTCGTTAATATCGTTGTCCTTATGTAGAATAGTTCCATCACTTTTTGATATACTAGATATCATTTTCTTGTTCCTTCCGCCATTGGCTTTTCTGTAGTGGAATTTGGTTTTTTATCACCAAGGCGGAGATTAGTCGTTTTGGCTCTTTGCATCCAGTATTTGTGTTGGTAGTACAAAAATACATTCACGTTTCTTACATAGTCTATTAATCTTATCATTAAGTTGTTGATCAAAAGATGCGAAAAGATGCTTTTGAAGGGCTTCAATTTGTTCATCAACAGATTTTAGTTGGGTGTTTATATTTTCAAATTTTTCGCGGCTCCATTGTTTTAGTTTTTGTTTTAGTATTAGTTTTTATAACCAGGTTAAACATGTTAGTTCCCTGGAATTGGGCTCTCCATGATTGTTTGATCAGGTTCTCGCAGTGAGGTCGTTGCATCCACATTAATTCAAACCGAAATGGTTTATTTCTATAGGTTGTGGATTGGTTTTGAAAATTTATTGAGATCATGCAATGGTCAGAAGTGGTAAACGCATGATTCCGGATGTGAAGACATGGATATTCTTGTATGACCTCCATAGTTGTCATTGTTCTATTAGGTTTTTCATAGAGATTTTTATCTCTTTTCTTTTTTTTCTTTTTACGTGAATTCATTAGCATTAGTCGGGAGGTTAATCAACCTACATTGATCCGTTACGTAGCCTCTTATACTTATTAACTAATTTTATTCTTTGAAAAGGAAACAAACCCACCATGACTTTCTCTTTTTCCTGTAATCCGCAGCAAAGTAGCAGACCAAGGGTTTAGAAGAAAACAAGGATTAACTTTGAGCAAAGTAAATGGGAGTAGAAGAATCGAACCGATTTAAAATCAATTACATTGGAAGTGGCATCACCTTCTGTAACAACGTCCATAGCTCACCCAAATTCTATCCACGACCAGACCTACCTCTGAAAAGCTTTGTATTTGACAACAACGTCACTCATTTCAAAGCTCAAATGGTTCTAAGGTCCTTGATGAGTCCACATCTTCATCCTGAATCTCTAGAACCTCCCTTATTCCCCTTTCAATTTCCAATTTCCAATTTGAATTCCATTTCACCACTTCCTCTCACTCATTCACTATCAATACATTCCTTTCACCATCTGCTCTACAATTGGAGGTGATGGTATTCTTCGCCGGAGATCAATCCCTCCACCCATGACGTCATTTGACCCGATTGACCCAGCCCTCGCCAATGAGGACCCCAAGCCCACGAAGAAGAAACCTTGATTTGCTGCCATGGAAACATTCTGCTGCTTTGTTACGGATAACGCAAAAGAGAAAGTCGTGGGTTTATTTCCTTTTTCAAAGAATAAAATTAGTGCTTTTACTTTTTTCTTCCTTCTGAAAATTAGTGCTTTTACTTAATTTTAATTGATTAAACTAATAATACATGTGTCATAATTAATTTGAATGATGGCTCAGTATTAGTTACAGTTAAAAAAATGCAGAGAAACCGAATTGGCCTGCCACCATTCCTTCTTCCATTTTCTTTAAAAACAGAAAAAACGGCTTTGACCCGCATTTTATAATAAATTACAAACAAAACGCACTCTAATACAGCTTTTTAAAAAAAAACTGTTGACACAATTTGCTTTATTGGTAAATAGTTTTCATGATTTGTCATATTGCCATTGTGATTAAACATCCTCCTAAAGCATCTAAAACTAATTTGCTAGTACATCGCAGACGCAGAGGATTACCTAACATATCCAGGGAGGAGGCTGCTCCTCTTCGCGACGACGGAGACCTCTGAATGTGACGGTTGGCATCGTGAAGATGGTCGAACAAGGTTTGGCTCGGGATGGCAATGAGAGACAGGTTCAGTGGTTCAGCGAGACGCGAAGATGGCTTGAGGTTTCGTTGGTACCGGAGGTAGAGAAGGGTCTGGTGGTTTTTTTTTTCCTAGTGACGAAGGTGGCTCGGAAATGAAAAAGGCTTGCAAGCTAGGTGATGATACCGGTGGTGAACAACGTCTCGGGAGGGAGAAAGTGATAGTAAGGGAGAGTTAGGGTTTTAGTACCGGAATAAGATCAAAAGTTAAAGGTATCCTTAACGGGATTCTAATTTCACAAACAATGTCAAATAAATAAAGTATGTATCCTCATACCTCAAAATTCTCTACTAAAATCCGTCTTTAACTTATCCACAATTTAACCATTCGATTTAATCCAAATTTAAAATAACTATCAAAATTTCCACAATCCGGCTATTATAAAATGACTTCTTTTACTCTCAATAAAAATTCCGTTCCTAGTCAGTAATATTTCTAATTAAACCCTTTTCTTCATTTTCTATAAATATGCTCTAACCCTTGTGTGAAGATCCTATCGAGAATGAAATCCCCTTTGACCTTGTGTGACAGATAGTGGATGCTTCTGGTAAATCGATTTTCTTTGTTTTCTTAGCCGAAAGTGAGCCTTCCTCCGTCTGGTCCAATTCGAGCTAGAGACTCGGGTCTCAATTACTCATATGCTAATTTTAGGTAAACACTGAGTCTATTTATGCCGTAGATTGTTGTCATTCTTTGTTGTTTTCGATGCTCTTTTATCTGCTTTAACACTTAAATGGTGTTTTTTGTTGAGATTTTAGATGTGTAAAAGCGGAATTGCAGGAAACAAGCTTTCCTGAACATCTAAACGAGGATCACATGCATAATTGATTAGACAAGTATAGGGAAAAAGGAATACCTTTTGATGCGTGAATCGCAACCTTCAAGGAGAGATTTGAGAGCCTCAAATGTGACTCCTCTAGTTGGTCCACCCGGGTATAGATCTAGATCACCTTAGTCTTGAATGTTAGTGCAAGATTCCAAGGCAAAACTCAAGAGATCGAATGGGAGAAGGCAGAGTATGATACTGCGGCCAGAGTTGTGTGTGAATGAAGGGTTCGAATGAATTCTAGGGTTTTCTCTAAGAAAGCCCGTCTATTTATAATGTCTTTTGGATAAGATATCTCCTAGAAATCTTATCTTTTAACATTAATCTTTATTAGAAAATAACACCTTATTATCTAATAAATACACACTCTCATATTATATCAAATATAATATTATAATATATACTCTTATATATTATATCTCTTTATTAAATGATCTAGTCCAGCCCAATGGGTGTCCATCAGCCCAATGGGTGTGACCTCGTAGACCCGATAATATTAGCAATATATTTTATTACATAAAATACATAAGTTATTCTAGCAAAATGCTATGACTACCTAATATCATCAGATTATATATCTCTATATATCGTCCTATAACATAATCAGTAATTGCACATTTGGATAAAAATACACCATTCCTTTAGTTTTCTCTTGAAATACGAGGGATTTGAAAGATCAATTTCTCGAGACAGTGGTGTGATGGAGTTCAGTGTTGAGCTATGTCGGCGGCGATAGATTTAATTTGTATCTCCCACTGAATTTGCATGTGTTTTTTTAGAGAGATTTAAGAGATGTCATGCCTATGTTTCTTCTTTGCAGGATGCTTTTTCTCTTTGTGACCCAAATTACACCGAGGTAAATGTACCTTTTATCTACAAAAGAAGTTTATTTTGTAGGTTTTTATACTGTTGAAAACCCGATTTCATTCTTAATGCAGAAGCACATATCATTTTTCATGTATGTTGTTTCCATTTCTATCGTAGAAAGAAAGACTATCTATTGACAATTCATAAACAGAAGAGAAAAAGAACAAGGGTATAGAAGTTCTTCAAGGATAAAGTTCATAAAGTTGCACAAGTGATAATTTTAAAGTAACATTTTTGTATTTACAGAAAATCATTAATTTGAAGCCTTATTGTAGAACACTTCGTGATGATCCACTATTTGAATGTTTTGAATATGTGAACAACTCTAATATTGATGGTTGGTTTTTGTTTTTCTGCCCTAAATAGTTAAAGTCTCTCTATTTGAATGTTACACCTGAAAACAAATTAGAGCTCATTATCACTACAAGAATTTCCTGAATTAATAATTTAAAACTGTCTTTTTAGCTCAGTTAACAATATTGCTTCAATTGATATGTTGACTGACATTAATTCTCATAACTTCTCAATGGTAAAGTCTTATTCTTCAGCTGTAAGTTTAGCAATTAAGAATCATAGTGATGTAGGTTTCTTACAAATTTTTTTAGTTTTGTGGTATCAGGAATGTGATATCGCTGACAAAGTGTAAGACTTTGAAAAAAAAAATTTGAAAACCGACTCGAGTAACCGAATTTCGTTTGAATCGAAAACAAAACAAGACCTTAGGCCTTCTCCTCCTCCTTTTCACCTCTTTTTAAATTCTTTTGGCCCAGCCCCTTTTCGGGGCCATGTTGGCGGAGTTTTTACCGGTCCAGCTATCCTCTACCCCGGCTCATGAAGGCAACCGGCCCAGCGGCTAACCTCCTAAGACTTCCTTCCCATGAGCAAGCAACCCAGGGCGTCGCACACTGCCTCTTTCTCCTCGTTTTCCTCACGAGCGCTACTCACCGGTCGGCCCCAGCTTTAATGGAGCATTCATGGTGGACGTCGAGAACGACCAACATTGAAGACGGCGTTGATGACATCTTGATGACGCCGGTTGACCAATCTGCATCAACCTTTACCCTTCCTCTTTCTGGTGATCGACCTTCGCATCTCTCTCTCCTTCTTCTACATCCGACCTGCACGGTGCCCAAAATGCCGGCAACCTTCCATAATCCCTATTACACAGGAGCAGGGTTCTCTTATTCCTTCTCCTCCTCAGCCGGATTCATCGGGCAAGCGTACCCCATGTCAGCAGCTCCGGATGCTTCTCCTCGCCTACTCCTCCTCCGGAGGTTCAACTTAGTAAGCACTCTCCCTCCCGACATCCTCTACTAGCCTCCCTCCGACCATCGTGATAGGAGTATATGGGTGTTGAGAGTTGATCACTTTTCGTCCTCTGCACGATTCGAACCAAGGAACCGAGGTTGTGTGTAGCTCCTCTATTTCGTCCCTCATGAGTTTCGAACTTGTGCCTCTGGTCTTGTACAACTTTCTCGAGTTTTGGCCTTTCCCAGGTTAATGAGGATTATAACTTTTATAATAAAGTCAATAACAATTTTTTTTAAAAATTAAACTAATTTCTCAATAAAATGTTAATGAGGATTATAACTTTTATAATAACTATAATATTTTTGAATATTTTTTTAAAATTATATTACAGTGTGAAAAAGGTAATATATATTTAAACTAAAAAAGATGATTTAAACGTTAAAGTGAGTTAAATGAAAAATAAAGAATGAACAAAAAAAACGTGATAAAAATACGAAATTATATCTAGGGTTACTTCAGTTATCTTCTTCTCTCGTGACTCACATTCTCGCCGCCTCACTTTCTCCCTTCTGCTCTCACTTTTTCAGATCTCACCCTCGCTTTGCTCAGGCCACCCTCGCTTCCGGTCAGGCCCCGCTCCCTCCCGCTCTGGCCTCGCTCCTGCTCTTGCCTCGCTCCTGCTCCCTCCCGCTCAGGCCTCGCTCCTTCGAGTTCTCGACCTTCAGTTTCACGGTAAGCATCATATAACCCAAATTTTTGGTTCCTTCAGGTATGAACACATGAATTAGTGTGAGTCTGTTAGTGT
This sequence comes from Fagopyrum tataricum, assembly GCA_002319775.1. Lineage (NCBI taxonomy): Eukaryota > Viridiplantae > Streptophyta > Magnoliopsida > Caryophyllales > Polygonaceae > Fagopyrum > Fagopyrum tataricum. The sequence continues at coordinate 8,482,219 of CM008283.1, forward strand.
TATACAATGTTCGAAACTTGCATGTTAGTGTTAGACAATGATCCTTTGAAACTAAGGAAGACAGCAGCCGAAATTATTAGTCTGTTAGTTTTTTTTGGTAGAAATTAGTCATTTAGTTTTTTTAGTATTAGTTTGTTAGTTTTTGTTAGTATTAGTTTGTTAGTTTTTTTTGGTCCTGTTATGGATATATGGACAAGTTTCTCTGTTACCGATGATGTGCATATAGTAGGATTTTTTTGTTTTTGTTTATTTATGCAAATGGTTTGCTTGTTTTGTGACACTCTAAATGTTATATCTTATAAAGATAAATCTTGTTATCTACCTCTTTTCGATTTTGAAGTACTAATAAAACCATTTTATACATGTTTCTTTGCATTGAATTTGTAGGTTTGAAGAGTTGGACTTCCACAGGACATTATTTTGATTAATGATCTAAATACCTTGTAATTTCAAATTATGTTTGTTTGGAGATTTATTTGGTATGTAGTATTTTGGAGTTTTGTTTGTAGTTCTAATTATTAGGGGTGGGGATGGGACGGGATTGAGGTCATCCCAGTCCTGTCCCGGCTATTTTAAACGGGACGGATCGGGACGGGCCTTGGGTATTTTAGATTGAATCTCACCGGGTCCTATTCCGACTGAGACCGGGACGGGATGAGCCTAATCCCGTTTACACATTAGTTTATTAAATGTTTTTAAAATTTATGCTTTATCCACAAAATATGCGTATATTTCGTACTTAAAACGAAAAAACATTAAAGTTTTTAAATATTCATTATAACATATTAGAGTTAAACTAAAGTTTCCAAATATATATAATAAAACACATCTGAATGAAGTTGGTACATTTGTCAATTTTAACGGTTCGACCGACATGATTTATTTTTTAAAATATAAGAAACGTAACTATGTAATAACTATATAAGTATTTCCCTAATGCTTAGTGATTTTACTTATATTTATAATTTTAAATTAAAAAAATTTATTTTGATACGGGACGGGACGGGCCTAGCGGGATGGAGAAGTTAAGGCCCATATCCCGTCCCGGATAGTTTTTGATGGGACAGGTTCGGGACGAAATTTGTATTTTTGAATGAAATCCTGCCGGGATCGGGACAGGACTGGGATTGGCGGAATTTGTGTCCACCCCTACTAATTATATTGGAGTTTATCAATTATCATGCTTGTCAATTTTCTTCGAGTTGGCATATTGCCTGTAACATTGAGTTATCATATTTTCAGATCTTACGGATCGGTCGGACTATTTGGATTAGTCCGATCTGACTAAGGCATTTTTAGACAAAATGGATAAGCCGGATTAGGCTAATGTGATCTGGATCATCCGGATAATGATTCGATCCGATCCGGATAAAACAAATTGGGATACTAATATTTATAATTCGGATCAAACGAATCACCCGGATATCCGGATATAATTATCCGATCCGACAAAAAGTTCTGGATATCCGTCTGGATTCGAATCGGACTTTTCCTTAAAAAAAATTATCCGAGTATTCGGATCGGATCGATCCGCCCACCCCTAATAATAATTGTCATTGTCAACAACTAAACAACAATCCTTTAAAAGTAGAACATGTTTAGACATAACCGACTCTAAGCGCGTACTACAACCAACTAGGAAGAAAAAATAGTCTACTGAAATATAAATAATTAAATAAAGACGCCCACAAACTCCTAGTACAGAAATCCCGGTTGGTCACTCCACTTCTGATTTCTCGGTAGAGATCGAACCTGCAAAGTCTATCAACACGGTAAAACCGTTAGCTACAATTCTAATACTAAGGATACTAGGGCACAATCACAAATAACGAAATACGGTAAACCACTCAACATGCAGCAAACAATATTTGGGTTCTTATCTTTTCTTTTGGTAAAATTGGTCATCTTATTGTTCAACTTTTCATGGTAGCACGAGGGTCGTCCAACCCTCGCCCCCGTTCCCGTAAACCAATAGGAGGGGTTTCGATGCATATCCCGCGTATACGCTACTGGACTGGTCGCGGGGAATACTCCGACATTATCGGCCCGTACAGAGTGCTACGGCCCATTATTATACACTTGAACCTCCCTTTAGAAAAATAAAAGCAGTGATCTAGTTCCTTCATTTTATTTAACAATCATATCACACACTAACCTAGTACACACTCAATATTACCCTGGTAGCTAAGTGAGTCCAACGAACTCACCTTATCCGTACTAGTCTCCAACGTTATTCGTGATCCGTCAGTCAGTGATCCGAATCTTGAGCAAGATGTGTCAACCCTTAGTATTTTTCCATTTATAATTCTAAACAAACATAGTATGATATCTAGCATATACTTTCTACGACCTAGGCCCGCGGACCTCGACGCTCATTCCAACTTTCCATAATCTCAACAATCGTGCCTACAATTATTCTCAGTTCTGCAATCATTACGTTCTCAGCGGTCTACTCAACATTCCGCTATCTCGGAAATCTCATACTTCGTCTAGCGCTGTCACTCGTCCTAACTTCCACTCGTCCTAACTTCTTAAGGTCCGATTTCAATTCCAAGTCTAATCAACGTTCTCTAAACTTATTCCAAAATTCTTCTAAAACCATTCCGATCAATCTCTACTAATTATTCAACCATATTCCACACCAATATTCCCCTAATTAAACTTACCTAACTAACCACACATCAATATTCCCCTAATTAAACTTAACTAATTAACCACAATTAATCAAACTTACCTAACTAACCACACATCAATATTCCCCTAATTAACCACAATTAATCAAACTTACCTAACTAACCACACATCAATATTCCCCTAATTAAACTTAACTAATTAACCACAATTAATCGATACATAATTATAGAACTATTGGTTTATGGTCAAACTAAAACTCGATCATTTGGGTGTGACATATATGTCGGAAAATTGATATGAGATAAAAATCGACTATGACGTTGATTTATGAGGTATATTATAACTAAACCTACGGACATAACTATATGAAAATACATATGACACTATTAATCTTTGAAATTGTTTAACCTGTATGGCATAAAATACTTTGATATTGTTAAACATGTATGGCATAAAATATTTAAACTACAATTTAATGTTGTACAAACTTTATACTTAATTGCTGGGCAATCTTCGTGAGAAGATACCCTCCAAAAATAGGCATATGCCACTTTAATGCAGCGAACACACGGTATTCTTTAGTAAAAGGCGAAAGAATAGTTCGCTTTGTGTTCACTGCATGGCTGCGTGCTTAACACGATCAAACAAACTAGTTTTTATACGGTTTGTCTGTATTTCATCCTCTGGCAATAACCGATGTGGGAACTTTAGGAAAGCCTCTGCCCTTTGCCGTATCCTGTGATATCGATCTTCATCTTCTCCCGGTCTATGGTAGATAGAAAGTTGAAACTCTATTCCTCCAATTTATCAATCTACTGTGATTCTGTGACGGTGAAGCATCAACTGAAAGGTAAAACTTGCATTAATCTTTACTTTTGCTGTCAATTTCTTTTGGCTTGTCAATTAGAGTTCCGTTCACCTAGAAATCGATTTGCAGCAAGTCGGTGGAAAGTAAAATTGGTTGGTGGTATGTAGCGAAGTTTTAGTACCAAATCTGTTTGAAGTAGGCAGGTGATTAACATGTTGTTTCACCTTTACAAATGGTCGATCCGAACAGCGAACAAGTGTGTCTAAATGAACATAATAAGCAGAAGGTGCTGACCGGCGAGAGTCTGAGACCATGAGATCCCGGAGCAGAAAACGTTGGGCCTTAATGGGCTTCTGCAAGCCCAGATACTTATTCCATGGCCCAATCCCTTAAATTTGTCAAGAAAGACGATATATATGTATACATCTTTTTATGCTTTACAAAATTGCATATACTAGACCCATCGTTAACGGTCACATGGTATTATACTATAATAACTTTATCATTACAAATTGTCGATATCGATTATGTGTGACATCGGCATTAAATTAGATCATGTATTATTATGTGTAACATTAGCTTTAACAGTAACGTGGTACTATTATCATGAGTTTGTACATACGTTATGGATATCATCATGTATAGAGTTACAAAGTAGAGGAATTTTCAGTTCGGTGGTCTCAAGCTTTGGTCTTTTCTGTCAGTAACTAGTAACTACTAGTTTTGTAACTTTTGTTTTGAGAATTTTCCTTTGATACCTCAACTCAAGATATTGCCTTAGCAAGTTTGGTATTATTAATTTATTATCATGATTCTGTCAGTAACATTAGTTTTAACAGTAATGTGGTATTATTATCCGAGACTTCACCTTAAGCCTATGCCTGAATCCAAAAGGGACCTTTTAGCTGAATTTGTTACTCACAATCTCATCTGTATTACAAAATTGATAACATTCTTAACAATTGGTAGCATGTTTGATCATAGCTAGCCGGCAATTTAATCAATTACCTATCAGTACTGGGTCCAAATTTAGATCCATGAAACCCTACCTGCAACAGAGGCATGCGAAGCAACGCCGCCAAAGAACGATAACAACCCAACACCGGCCGGCTCCTGATCATCCAAAAAACAGATTCTCCGGCATCCTAAACGCACCATGAGCAGCGATGATAGCGAGACCGAACATAACCGCAGTCCGCAGAGATCAATTGCGATCCGACGGTGAACAAGCTTCCACGAGAAGAAAAGGGCAAGAGAAAGAAGTCGCTGGCGGACGGAAATAACGCCACGCAGCAACACACGTGTGAGCAGAAAACACCATCAACTGCATATGAGCCAGAGCGAGAGATATTAGGTCCAAAAAGTGGAAGAAGACGGATGGTGAAGGTGAAGAGGCGCCGGCAAAGTAAGGAACCACCTGTAACCATCAACAGCCCTCCCTACGACATCTGTTTAGAGAGGAAGAGAGTCATAAAAATGTGAATGACAATTTTACCCCGTACATGTGTTACCGTTCATTCACTGATCATCCAAAGCCGTACAAGTCAAAACTCAACATTTTCAAAGTCCATGGTTTTAGTTAGGTCAACAAAAAAAACTCATTTTCCACGAAACTCCAAGTACTACACATTGTAATTTTTTTGTTAAGGAAAGGAGTCTGAGACATTAAACTATCCCGATAGCTTTGATGTTTGTACTATCTATGTTTTATATATTCGTGTCAAAGAATAATGAATTTTGGTATATAAATAATGAGGATTCTGATCCTTCATATGAGACGGCCTACCTGTAGTCAAACCAAAAAAATGGAGATATTAAGAAAATAATAGTTGTTTTTCTTTTTTTTTATTTCTAATATGGAGTACTGCATCATATTTCACGTTGAAAATATGTTTTCGACCGTTTCAAATATACTCTTTGGTCAATCTCCTAGTTCAAAATTTAATCAAGATTCAAACCCTAGTGCCCACAACCTTCCTTAGTCCCATCCAACGATCATATATAAATAGGTGAAAAAGTTTCTCAACTTTCTTCAACCAAATCACATTATACACATAAAAACACATTGTCCCCAGCCTTAGCAAGCAGATTGAGATGAAATCGACACAAACAAGTAGTATATTGATCGCTGTGGTTGTTTTGATCGTGTTCCTTAGCAGTGCAATGGCTAGACAGTTACCCAGGGATGACTCAAGCTCGACGAGTGATTCATTCTCCTTGTTTTCTTTTGGGTACGAGCAGACCCAGTTTAGACTCGCGTATTGGCTCGAAAGATTAGCATCCGGACCTAGCGGTGGAGGGGGCGGTCATTAGTTGTATATCAATCTGTCGTTGTATGTTACATGTTCAGACTTCATACTCCTGTACTCATTTTCTGTACACAGTGCAATTACAGTAATTTTTCCTTAATGAACGCATTGTAGTATTGTTAGTAACTTCTTGTTATTTGAATAAGAAGAAGGTAAGCCAGAAAGACTAAAAAAAAGGACTGCAAAATTTCCCCTGTTACCCTTCTTAAGTAAAACCTCTAACAGAATCACTGAAACAGTAGATCAATTCCCGGGAAGAAGGGCAACATCTAAATTCGCTTATTCCATCAAAAAATAAAGGTAACAGGTTCACCAGTCACTCTGCCACGGTCAGATTCGAGTCGAAAAGCCTTTATACAAGCAGATAGACAAGCCACCAAGTGCCAAAGCCAACCCAACAGGGTACTTGATGGAATCTATGTCTAGTGTTGCACTCTTCCTCCTCTCCGATCTTCTGGCATGAGCCTTCTCCCCGAGATTCTCTCGAAGAAGATTATTCAAATTGTCTAACTGATGAAGTATTTGTCGTTGCCCTCGGGTTACTGTGAGTATCTGTAGATGAAGAATAAGCCAAAATTAATCAGGTAAAGTAAATATTGTTTGAGAGCGACTCTCTCTAGTAACAAGAACCTAGTTTACCTCTTCCATCAAGGAAGAATCCTTTGCCAACTGAGAGGAAGATGACGAGTTAGGCAGCAACGTTCCAGTCAATGATCCATTGCTTAGACTAGAAATGAAATAAGAAGTCGGGGCAGATCCATTGCAGGTTTCAGAATGCAGAACCATCTTTTGTTGGTCGGGAGATATCTTTTCTATGGTTAATCTACAACTTAATTCTTCGATCTTTGACGTGAATTCATCCATCCTGTCATTTAGAGTGGAGATTTGTTCGGATAGTTGGGTAATGGCACCCTACAGATGAAAATAGAAGATAGCAAAGGATGATTTGCAATTTTCATGAAATATTAACATGACAAATACAAAACATTACTATGAGAATCACCTGGTTTGATTCAGATCCTACTGATTCACTATTTCTATCATCATATCTACGTTTGTTCGCATCAAAGACAGTATTCTTGGGGCAGTTCTTGTCCCTGTTGTTGGAGTATGAATGTGACATACCACTGCAGAATAGATTTCAAGTGATATATTAAGTCATAAGATTACTTTTGTTACTGAAAACAAATGCCATTTTTTTGGTCTGAGGAAACAAGGAGAAACATTGCACCTATTAAGATTCTTGTTTCTCCAAACAAGCTTATTTGGAGAGGCTCGAGAAAGTGCGCCTTTTGGACTAGAAGCAATATCCTCATATAAGCTAAGCTTTGTCTTCAAATCTTCGGGCAATGCCTGAAAGGTTGTCAGCGAAATTACAAGGATTCATTTACAGGAAAACATCTTAAACATAGAAAAGGTAGTGGCTACCATACCGTTATTTCATTGACAAGCTTTTCTAGCTGAATTTGTTCAATATATGTACGTGGTGTATATGATCCTTCCAACCCCAACTGATCCGCAACACACTTTACCACCAACCGATCCTTTCCTTGGACCTAATAAAGGTTGATGAGCAGAAGAATGGGTAAATGATATATATAATCAAATAGTACCAAATACTTAGCCAATGATTATTGCATTTATATATGGTAACTTATGAAAATGTATTTCAGTGTCGAACAATAATCAAATAGAAGCTGATCTTTTTAAATTTAACAAGGACTACAAGCCAAGAAAAACGTGTTCTTAAAAAGTATACATAGATAGCAACGAGGTTGAATTAAAATCCAAAACTAAGGCTGGAAAGAGAAGCCTTTCTATTTTTTTACCAAAAAATAAAGACATATGAGAATCTTAGGCTAGTCTTCTGCCATGCAGGCATATATCCATTAAAGCAAAAAAGGATGGTAAAACAGAACCCAAAACAGGAAGGGGAAAAAAAAAGAAGATCTGTTGATTAGGCAGCTAGACATAAAAAGAGCACGATATCCGTTCTTAGCATAAATAATGTTTAAAATTTGGCCGTTACCTGAATGTACCCACGGTTGAGTTGTTCTAACCAGTCAATCTTTACAGTCACCCTTTCGTCGGAAAAGATGTGGCTGCTTCTTTTCAAAATAGTTGCCATGGTATATCCAAGGGCCATTAAACCACCAAGAAGGCGCACACTTACTTCGAATGTTATCCTCGGAGATATGATGAATGGACTATCCGTAACCCATTCCTGAACAAGACATACGAAGTAAAAAGGTAGATGAGCAGATAGCTTGAACAACAGAAATCCGCAAGGTAGATGACTTCATAAAAGGCCCAAGGCTATATCAGAAAAGGGTTCGATAAAGCAATGAACTGTTACAAACTAGATCAATAAGAAAGAAGACACCTTCTTTTCCTTAGACATTTGATAGTGTAATGCTATGAACATTAAACTAGGACCGGTCAATTCAAGGTTGGAAGAATAAAAAAAATAATTCTCTACCCTCTCCAAACATTGAAGAGCAATATCACATTACGACACCATGAGTGTTTTTAATGAAATGACTGCTAATATTCTCAGCCTGAAATTCAGAAAACAGTCATATTAAGCTTGAAACAACTTTGAACAGGACGTACCTCAAACATGAGGTTATACTTTCCATCTCGGTTTCGCATTCTTAAATACGATTGGCAGGATTCGGAATCCTCCCCAGGTGGTAGAAGATATATATCATATGTCTGCTCTTCAGCTTCTGTATGCTCTTCAGGAAACACAGCTCTTATTTGATCCGCCTTAACACGCCTTGATGACTACAATTGTTCAAGAAATTTGATTATAAACAGATAATGAAAATTCATCAGTAAAAATGTTGTGCACATCATAGGCATGGGAGAAAAGACTACTCCAAACAATCACCTTCAAGATATAAGTAGGATTCTGGAACCCACTAAATGGGTTGAACTTATTGACTATCTTTATATGTGCAGTTTGGAGATCAGGCTCAATGAAGGCCTTGTACATTGGATAGACCTGCAATGATAGAACACACATAAGGGCTCCATAAGAACAAATTCCTGCCTTAACCTGCAACTGAAAAGATCTAGACAAGAATGAGCAAACCGTTTCTGATATTTGTTGTATTATTTCTTCTGGTTGATTGCCAGCACGCTGTATATCCCGTAAAACTCGCTTGACCAGGTCAAAGTGTACTCCGCCGGTGACAGACACTCGAAGATCTAACAAAGGTCTTAATTTTTCGCTTAAAGCATAGATACCCTCAACAATAACGATCCGAGAACTTGGGGCTTCAAGTGTTCTGACAAATTAACAAGCTTACATCATGCACAGATATTAAGCTAAGAATCAGAGTGATTAATAGCATTTTATTGAATGAGGAAATAGTTATATGACCAAATTATATGCTTTGTATATGACATAGCTACACAATAATTGAATTAGGTCGTTACATCCTTGAATGAGTATGTTTTCCTTTTACAAAATATGGAGGAATCAATGCAAATGGTGAGGAATAACAGTATAGTGATGCTGGTGCTTCTGCACAATATATATTGCGTAGAATTGTAGAACCAAGAAAACTGTTCAATGCATGACACTAGAAATTGATAAAGAAGTAAATCAATCAAGCAAAATCTCTCGAGTAAAAGAGGAATTGCTGTTTTTACTTGATAGTTGATTGTATACTAAAATTCTTGGAAGATCAAACTTCATTCCTCATAATTAATAACTATTGTCATGTCAAACCATAATGGTGACTACATAAGGAAGTAAGTACCTATATCCTACACGGGAGCTGGTTTTGAAATCATAGATAGGAACTTGAACCTCTTTTCCAGCCTTCAGATCATTGATATTCTGGAGAAGTGTATCATAATCTGTCAACCTCGGATCTGCTCGTGGAAAGAGGTTACATGTAAGAACTAAAGATTAACAGATAGATAATTTAAAGATTCAAATATAAGTCATCAGACTGTATAATTAGTGCATAAAGAGTCCCACTAATATAGAGAGGCAGTAGCATGCATATACATGACAAAAAGAAATAGGGAGACTACCATCAAAATTGCCATCAATTATTCGACTAGCATCATTGTAGTTGTCCATTGAAATGACAGCAATGTTGGGCATAAAGTTGAGTATTTTCTCACTAAAAATCGTTTTCCCAGCTCCTGAAGGTCCTGCTAATCCGACGAATACTATTCCATCATTCTTCTGAGCCAGCATCTGACATGCTTTTATGACAATGAAAAACCCCTTCTCAAAGGATAGACGTTCTTGGATCGGTACAATCTCATAACGGTCTATATCTTTTCTTTTCACCAGATGAACTTGATCCTTCAGAAGACCTGGCCTCCTGTGAGGTGACTCAGAAACAGGAGCACTTTGAGCCATCAATTCGATAGCTTCTTCCACTGAAAAAGAAAAACCTGACATGAAAATTTGCATAGACTTATAATAGACAAAGATACAGAACTTCATTGTTAGTAAGAATTCGTGGATTTTATCAAATAGACTTAAGGTAGCTAACTTGGCATGAAAATTTGCATAGACTTATAATAGACAAAGATACAGCACTTTATTGTAAGTAAGTTTGTGAATTTTATCAAATAGACTTAAGGTAGTTAACTTGGCATGAAAATTTGCATAGACTTATAATAGACAAAGATACAGCACTTTATTGTAAGTAAGAATTCATGGCTTTTATCAAATAGACTTAAGGTAGCTAAAAATACAAGAAACAATGTATGAGGTTTGAAAAACTTGTGTTTGCTGGTCATAAAAGTCGCAGCCCACTAAAAAACCAAAGTTGCAGCCTAATTTTTACTGTAACTACAAAATAGGGTCAAAAAAATGTCAATTTCAATTTTCTCTATTTCCTCATTTCATAGCTTCTCCAAAGTCTCCCAATCTTCAATCTGCGTTTTCGGAATTAGGATTTAGGTTTTAATTATGAAATTTCAAATTTAATGATTGTGTTGTTTTTTATGAATGAAATGTTAAATAACGTAAGAAACGCATAATTTAGTGTTATTTAGCAACAAATTTGGACAAAACAATTAAAATGTTGAACAGAATACATTACAAGTATAAGGTTGGATCCTGTTGCCAGTCACAACCTATATTTGTAATTTACAATAAAGGTAGGCTGCCACTTTCTTGTTCAGTGAACTGCAACTTTTTGTCATGTTCACCTTTGGTGGTGTTCTACAGCTTATTGATAAACTGGTTGTTTTTCAAATAGCCCTTCAAAGTTTACAAGGTCTAACCGGTAGAGTTAGAGAGTTCAAATAACCAAAAATTACTGGATGACTAAAACTTCCTCTGCAACGTTCTACATCTACACATGTTTTTTTTTGTGGACCGCTTCCAGCCATGCGCAAATTTAAATTTGTATACACGGAGAATCTCAATCAAACTGATCAAAGTTGAAATGGTAGCAAAAACAACAATCCAAACATATATATCAAGTCAATTACAAATCTCCTACAACAAAATCTGCAAAGAATAGCTATAAAATTCCCTCGCGAGAAGAACAGATCTACATAAACTGGTGAAAATTGATACTAAACTGCAAAAGAAAGAAAAAACTGAAGCGTACCCCCAAAGTAAAAATCGCCAAACAAGCAAAACCAAGAATCAAAACAATGCGCGGATTGAACTGCTTACCTCTAGCAAGAATTCAGCAATCGCACTCAATAGCCTTCTATGAGCACTCGCAGGAAGTAATTGAGAAGGAACAAGAATTGGGGAATGGTGTTAAGGGCCAAAGATTTGAGAAATCTCTTTAGTCCGCAACAGAATTAAATGCTTTCACGGGATTTTTAATAGAAAGATTTGGAGTGAAGAGATTCAGAGAAGAGAAGATTCGGCAGGGCAAACTGGTACAGGCCGAAGGCGTCAGCCAATCTTATGGGAGGCAAATCAGACCGACTTTGGAAGGGGCACAACCGCGCAAAGCCGAGTGGGATTATCAATATAAACTAATGTTAAAGAAAGTGTATTTTAGTACGTAGTTTATTCTTGGAAATGTTTTCATGAAATATATATATATAAATCTTTAGATGTCTGACCTAAATTAAGATTTGGTTTTAACGGCTTTGATTTTACGGAGTATGTTAAATTGTTAATATTTGATTTTAAAAAATAAAATTTTGTCCTTATTACACAACATATCATCCCAAAATAAAAGGTAAATGTCACTGATGCGAGGCTCATACCTGATAATGATCAAGTGGTGGCCGGTGCCCCACCACCTCGTTAACAAATTGTTGCAACTCTTCCTTAATCTCTCATATCGTCCCATAACCACAGACACGTAGCATATATCGGATCCTACCAAGAAGGACATGTAGTCGTTGTTTACAAAAAACAAATAATTAGAAATTGAATAATAGATTAACAAAATGATAACATGTACTAATTAGATATCTTATTCGGGTATCAGAAACATGGACATGAGGTGGCCGATCCCTGGGAGGTGGATGTTTAGTTGAGCCCGGTGATACCGAACCTTGCAACCTCTACCCCCAATAGCAGGAGAATCCTCCCTAGTCACCGGGATACGATTGTCAAGGATCCTCTATATACGTCCAAATGTCTGATAACTTTGTCCGGCATATAGGGATCCTCTATGTCACATATACGAATGGTGTCTTTGTATATGGATATAGAAAACTCTCTGCCAAAGACCAAGACCCGCTCATTGTATGGCATAAACTAACGTCATTTGGCCTCATCTCCTATAACTAGCGACATAGAGACATGAAAAAAATAAAGGCAACCCTATGGTTGGCGTACATCGGTGTACCTTCATCACCTCCCTTACCTCATTCATTTGAAAAAAATAAACGTTAAACATATAAAAATACATTTGTTCACATACATCGCCGAAATATAGTTTCATACCTCGTCCATCCATATAGAGGCATCCCTATGGTCAGCGTACCCCGTCAACAAATCTTGAACCCTAAGAGGGGCACCAACCCCTCGAGGAACACGAGCAGTAGAAGATGATGCCCCAACTCCGGGTGCATGGGTGGTATGGGTCTGAGTGTGGGATGGATAGGGTGCGTGAGAAATAGAGGGTGTATGGGATGGAGAGGGTGCATATGAAGGAGTGGATGTGGAAGCATGAAAAGTGGATGTAAAAGCGTATGCAAGAGGTGAGATATAGTGAACCAAAGCAGTAGATGAGGCTCAAATGGGGCACGGGCAGGAGCAGGAGGTGTGCAAATGGTGTCCTCATCATCTAATTCAGATCGAGTCTCCGATAAGGAAGTGATCCGAGCTGGATAGAAGGGGACTTAGAAGCGGGATTACTAGTAGGCTCAATCACAATAGTAGTTATGTGTGATCGCCTCATCGTACAGAAGCATTAGGATGTATCGTCTTTGCTGCTCGACAACGATCTAAGGTGGGTTTTCGAAATTAATAGAGTTTATAAAAAAATCTGAATCCAAACACCGAATACATTAGTTAATAATGATAATTAAGTTTTTTTGTTAATATTAAATTGTAAACACACGCGCCTGCGCCTGCTTTAGACAGGTGCGTGTGCAGTGTTTACGCGTCACCTTCAACGCATCCGCCTTTCGTTGAAGTTGGCGTCTTACCTTCAACGCAGTCGCCCTCATCGTATTTCTTCTATGGCGAATAGCATGTTGAGTTTCATATAGTTTTTTTTCCCAGGTTTTCCTCGTTTTCGATTCCGATTCCGTCAACTCTATTATGTTTATAACCTGAACTAGGTTCTCGATTCCTCTTCCAATTTCGTCTATCATATTCCGTTATTAATCTAAAACGTTAAAAACGATAAATAAATAAAAATTTATATAAAAAAGTGAAACAAAAGACGCAGAAAAAACCGAGAAATGCGCAAAAATAGAAGAAACGTACCTCGGTCAAAGGGCGTTTTTGGTAAGGACGTCTTGGATGATCCATCGGGATATCGGGGTCTTTTCTCGATCGAAAATGAGAGCGTTTTCGTTTCTTTCTTTCATAACTTTGCAAATTAGCACATGAGTGGCGCGGCGAGTGTCTTCGCGTGAAGTAGGGTTTCAAGTTCAACGTAGTCAACCTGCTTTGAGTTTCAAAATGTTCAAGCCAACTGGAGTGCGTTGAACATTGCATTTTGTAAAAACAATGTCGTGCCTTTAACAACATGGTTAATAATTTATTTGAAAAATGGGTAACTAAATCAACAATATTCTCTTACAAGTCACATTTTCCAATATTTAATTTAAATATAAATATATGAAAATTTCTTTTATATCAATATACGAAATTAACGTTCTATTTTCTTGTATTTAATTATAGTCAATCATAATAAAATACTCATATATTAGTTAAATTATTAAAACAACATATATTTTATTAAATTTGAATCCCCTTGAAATATTAAATAATTAAATTACATTTCTCATCTATTAATTTACTATAACTATCTAGGTTTCGTTACGTACTCTATAGTTATTAATCAAATCATAACTAGGGAATATTATTAAAACAAAATATTATTATATTTAAAATTGTTTACATACGTCAATATTTGAAATTGTTCAACTATATGTTCAATTGGTTCAACTTTTATCTTATATATGTTAAATTGTTCAAATAGAAGTATATAACATGTATTTTTCAATTAGAATTTGTTCAAATATATTCAATTGTCAATTGTTCAACTATACGGTCAATTGTTCAGCTACATGGCGGATTGTTCAACTATATTCAAAATTGTTCAAATATATGTTAAAGTGTTCAAGTGTTTATATGTCTAATTATTTATTTAAATTATATGACAAATTTATAGGTTTAAAGGAACATGATAGTGTTTAGTGTGACCGTCACACTGTGCACTAGCATGCAATATTGTTCATGAAAAAAACGTAAACACATTGTGCACTAGCATGCAACACGAGTAGAAGTTCTAGTTGTGCACTAGCATGACCGGTCACATTGTGCACTAGCATGCAACACGAACCGTAATACATATTCATGAAAAAAAAACCATGAACACAATGGGCACTAGCATGCAACACGCATAGATTAGGACCGAAATAGATTGGTATACAAGAACACGAGCATGAATACAATAATCAAGACGATAAATCATCCGGAATAGATGACCAAACATATATTTGAACAAGAACAACATGTTCATGGTAATACGGCCGCCGGTTCTAAGGTGTTTTGTCCATGAAAAAAGAGTCGGACAATAAGTTCATGACAACAATATGGTTCGTTCATGGAAATAATTTTTAATTTCCTAAATTATACTACTCATTACCTAGTCATTCATTATTCTAATGTGTATTATCTAATAACTACCTACCATGATAAAATTATTTTGTTGGATGAACGTGGGACGTTCATCTATTAATCCAATGTCCCTAAGATGGTCTCATTCATCTCCATAAGAAAGGTTCTTTCCGTAACCTGACTATATATATATATGATTTGGATCATATACGAAAGGAGGATTAGAGTTAAAAGTAGGAAGATCTCACAACCCTTAAATCGACAACAATTAAATGTTGTGATTTGTTGAATTTTGTGAAGCATTATATGTTGAAAGTCCTCCCAATTGTTCGGTCAATCCGCCATTAACAAGGAAGCTCGTATGGACACTTCTCTCCTTCGTCTCTTCTTTCATTACCGCTTCGTCAATATTATCTCCTAATTTACTCACTTTATTATTTATTTTATGGAAAGTAACTCCACATTGAATGCTTCGATAAATGCCAACGACATTAGAAGCCAAGTTATTGGACTCTAAAATGGTGAAAACGAAGATAAGCAACAAAGCCCCGACAAACTCCGTTGTCTTGGTTGGGTTCAAAATCTTGACGAAACTCGTCGTCTTGTGATTGCAATATTGTAATGGTTTGTGCAATCCAAGTGACAATTTACATGAATATTTAGAATGATTCAAAGTAGTTATTGATGGGATCTAAGCATTCCAATGATAAAAAATTTAGAATGATTTAGAGTAGTTATTGAGAATGATTGACATGGTCACACAGACCACACTTTATAATGTTCTACACAATTTTCATATAATATATCTTTCGTCTTCTGTTTTGGAAATTTTTAATTATAATTGAACAATTGATTATATAATTGAACAATTTCAAATATAGTTGAACAATTAGTCATATAGTTGAACAAAAGTCTAGTTGAACAATTGAACATATAAATTAACACTTGAACAATTCAGCATATAATTGAACAATTTTAAATATAATGAACAAAATACATGTTATATTGGAACAATTGATATTTTCTACCCTAAGGAAACTTTCTATAATATGACCCTTCTCACTTGAAACATGATTTGATTGCTTAAACATTCTAGATTAACTGAAGTATAAGGTAAGTAATTACTAATTGCAGCTACCCTAAGGAAACTTTCTATAATATGACCCTTCTCATTAATTTTTTTAAACACGATCATTTCTTGTATTTTTTATAAAACAAACTTTAAAAAAAAACCGTTTTAGAGTTTCAAACTATGGTTAATAGACCATTCCTCCCACCTTATTGCCAATTTGACAAGTTAGAACTCTAGTCATTAAACAAAACATAAAATATAATTCTGATAACGATCTTGAATGTGCAACATACCTACTTTGCATAGGCTAATGATCATTAGCATTTACTTAATGATCTTTTAATTTACGTACATTTGTTTCTTCACAGGCTAACGACCGTTAACAAAAAAAAGAAACAACTATTACGATTATGCATGTATATCGCACGATCGTCATTGTGAAAATTTCTTATTCATATGCTTCGTTTTTTCCCTAATGACCGTGCATATACCACACGATCGTTATAATTACTTTTAACGATTAAATGATTGTTTGATAATACAAATAAAACATATGATTTTATTCACCAACTAAAAAATAATCTATAATTATAATACTGTATTTTCTTAATTACAATTCTATTTAATGATATAAAATATCACTCATATTATCTTGTATTTCTCTTCCATGAATGCCTATTATGGTCTTCAATCTAGATCATTATAGGTCCTTACCGTAAGAGTATTATTACTTGAACCTAACCATATTTATAAAGAGATAGAGAGAGGGAGAGGGAAGGGGAGGTGGAGAAAGAGAGAATTTTGATCATATTAGAATGGAGCTTGAGTTAAAAGTGGAGAGCTCTCACCCATTGGATAATATTAAATTAATGGGCTTGTTGTTATTAGACCTTATTTTCTATTATATATATAATTTATATTTTTTCCACCACAAACTTGTTCTTTAAGTTACACAAATCAACCAATTGTGAAGTGGTCCATAGGTATACCAATACCAATATAAGATTCTCTATTTGTGAATATGGTTGTCAAATTAAAGATTCTAAAAGCATCATAATACAACCCCAAATAATACGTTGAAAATTATGATACATCAAATAAAAATAATATAAAGAAGCATAAATTTGTGGTGTTTGTGTACAAAACATAACTTGCTAAATTATTAGAGAATCCGACAAATAACAAATAAAATTACAAAATAATAAAACAAAAAAAAAAAGTTTTGCAATTTTTCTATAGCATAGAATCATTAATTCAGTTTTCTTTTTATTTATTTATTATTATTCTAATATTTTTGTAGTTTTATAGGCGAAAAACTTTAAGTTTAGTATAAAAAAAACTTAAAAGTAAGATAGTGTTTTAGACGAGTCACTTTGTCACTTTAACCCGGCTCGACAATGACCATTGTTATTATTATTAATAAATTTTTACTTATTTTAATTATATTATAGTTTTGAGGGAAATTTGATGCTCGCACGTCCGAAAACATAATTTGTTCGTAGTTACGTATGATACCGTGTTTTTTAACGGAAATTTCTTTTTCAAGAATCGAAACTGTAAATATAAGTTGTACTTATTATACTTGATGCTCTGATTGCTCTCATGTCAAAATTTCCAAGAATCGAAACTGTAAATATAAGTTGTACTTATTATACTTGATGCTCTGATTGCTCTCATGTCCAAAAGCAGAGTTGATCGCGAATGACAGCTAGTTGCAGAATGGCATTGCCTATCCATATCCCTTTTTGGCAACTTTGTACACTTGTTTTGACTCCATCCAATTTCTACGATGAAGCTTTGATAGTCCCACCACCACCTTCTCCCATAATTGACCCAAAAGTTGACCGTCCTTAGCTCCTGTCACATAGCTTCAATTCCAAATGTTTGCCGCTTTCGGTGTAGTCTTAGCCATTTCAAACCTCAACTTACTAAAAGACTTTCACCTAGTCAACTTTGATTTCGTTATAAGTTGAATCATGTAATGCTATAAGTTCAAAATTGATGAATCCTTTTTTTTTTAAAAATTCTAAGATAACTCTAAATAGGATGATATTCGTAGCACATCTACAATCATGATAATAATGCCGCTAATCTACACATAACTATGCATAATCAACTTAAATGTTGATGTTACACCTTATCGATATCAACTTAAAGTGATAATATTTTAACAGGCAAACACTGCTAATCACTGCATAAATTGTATTAATTTCTACAACCATCCCTAAAGATGGGTCTAATTTACGCAAAATTTCTTTTTTCTTTCGATTAGCGATGCAATTTTACAAAGCAGAAAATATGCATATATTAGGCCATTTGGGATCTTGTATCTCGTCTTTCTTGGCAAATAAAAAGTATTGGGCCATGGAATAAGTATCTGGGCTTGAAGAAGCCCATTAAGGCCCAACGTTTTCTACTCCGGGATCTTATTCTCCTGGTCTGAGTCACTCGGCGCTCAGCACCTGCTGCTTTATTCAGACACACTTCTTCGCTGTTGAGATCGACCATTTGTGAAGGTGGAACAATATATTCATCACCTGCCTACTCCAAACAGATTGGTACAAAAACTTCACTACATACGAACAACCAATTTACTTTCCACTGACTTGCTGCAAATCGAGTTCCAGGCGAAACTCTAATTGCAGAGCCAAACAAAATTGACAGCAAAAGTAAAATTTATGCAAGTTTTACACTTTTACCTGCCAGTTGATACTTTACCGTCACAGAATCACAGTATATTGATAAATTGGATGCATAGAGTTTAAACTTTCGATCTACCGTAGACCTGGGAGGAGATGAAGATCGATATCACCAGATATGGCAAAGGGCAAAGCCGCAAAGGCTTTCTTGAAGTTCCCACACCGGTTATTACAAGAGGATGAAATACAGAGAAGCCGTATATAAACTAGTTTCTTTGATTGGTTTGAAGCACGCAGTCATGCAGTGAACACAGAGCGAACTATTCTTTCGCCTTTTACTAAAGAATACCGTGTGTTGGCTGCATTAAAGTGGCATACGCCTATTTTTGGAGGTATCTCTTCGTAAGAAGAATGCCCAACAGTTCAGTTTAAAGTTTTATAACAATTTGCTTATGTAAGGTGGGTTTGTTGCTACTTGTTGAAGATGACCGTAAGGGGTTTCCTGGCACTTGTTGGAGATGACCGTCACTGGAGCCTGAATAATATTATTTGAGTGTGATGTTAGCTGTTTGTTTAGATTTGCTAGAAGACCTTTTCAAGTGTTTTTTTTTAAAGTTAATTTAAATAAGGATGTATGAAATTCTATCGGGTTTCAGCTGAACAAAATGATCTTTTATTATTTTTATTTTCATGCCATCTTAAATGGCATAATGTTTATTATAGGTTAGTACTCAGTACTAACTCAACTAAAATTAAATCATTTATGTTTAAATCATGTGAGAATTATAATCCTAAAAAATAATATATATATATATATCTATTAAAAGAGGAGCCATGTCGCGTCCATTTCGCGTCCATTCTCGAAGCCCAAAAAAATTAGAAAAAAAGTATATATCAAATTGGTATTTAAAAAACTAATTTTTTTTTAAAAAAATATTAAAATACTCAACAATATCTCAAATATTAAAATACCTAACAATATCTCTTTTACCAAAATAATTAAAATTTTAAAAATCAAATATTTTTCTCAGGACAATTTTTTTGTCATCGATTTTTTTTTATATCATTGATTATCAAAAGTCATATATCAACAGATATTTTTAACAATCATATCTTAACAAATCTTTTTATTTTGTTTTTCAATTTACCAAATTGAATTTTGTGTTTGTTATTTTTAACTTAATTCATTTTCTTTTGTTTTTGTCATTTTAAATTAAATTTAAATAAATTTACTTTATCCGAAAAATTGTATAGTCTCCCACGGTAAAAGTCACGATCTGATTATTACTAAATTATCATTTGGAAAATTTTAATTAATCCATTTAAATAGTTTATTGGTCTAATTTAGTTTAGATCTCAACAAAGTAAATTAGTTTTTTTTAATTAAAATTAATTTTGACATTATCTCTATTTGTCTGTTTGATATTATCCCTACTTATTCTCATCAAATCCTACAAGTATTTCTTGACATTAGCAATATAAATTGATTTTAGAATCCGTCCTTCTCATCGTCATTTTTTCTTTTCAGTGGGCTGCGCACTCTTTCCCTATATTCATTCGTGTTTTAAAGTTGTGTCATTTCATTTTTCTCTAACGAGATGTTAACGCGTACTCAAATTTGACAAGCTTTTAAAAGGTGAGATTCTCTATAAATTAAGATGTAAGTGCGCTCGAATTTAACTTATCCACTATTTAGTATAGTTATTGATAATAGTAGTTACGTTATTTGCTTTTACATGGTTTTTTGGTTGAATTTAATGAATTTATGCTTCTCTTCTTTATTAGTTGATCTTTCTAATAGGTTTATTAATCAATGTTCTTAAATATGATAGTAGATACTTATTATTATGTTATATCTTAATGGACATCATTTGTGAATTGTTAAGTTGTGTGAAAATTTATTTTGTGTAAATTCCTTCTTCTTTTAACATTTTTAACTTAATATTTATATTATTTTTTATTTGATGAATTTAACTAGAAGCGTGATTAAGTACGTCGGTCTCGAGAAAACTTCAAAAAGTTACATTCACCCGCCTCTAATATATATAATTTTGTTCACCCTTTAATCCGTACAACAACCATTTAAAAATGGGTTGATATCGATGTACTTTTAAACTTATACAATATAGCTACAAATTAATTAGTTAAAATTTATTTTTATTCAGTTACACAAAATGAGAAAATAATTTTACTTATTATTAGTATTTTTTTCCCTTCCTTTGTATAGGATGAATAATAAAAAACTATTAATTAAATAAGATTATTTATAAATAATCATCTATTATTTCAATGAATACAGAATAACACCTTTAATGAAGCCTCTCCATTAGTAAAATACCACCTCCATATCATCTTCGTCCCCAAAAATGTTAAAAGGGTTTTACTTTCTAATATTTTTATTTTTTGCCTCCAAATAAATTTATTAAATAAAATAAATCGATTTTTTTTATTTATATAAAAAAACATTTTTCAAATATTTTTTTCAACAACTTTTTAAATGAAAAATAAAAACTTTCCATATTTTTTGAAATATATGAAAAGATATTTATATAAACGATTTAGTCATACACAATTTAATACAATAATGGCAGTTTAAGACAATAATGGGTTTCTTACATGCCTGATTGTTTTTATTACATGATTAATTATGTGTGATATTTTAATATATGTTATTAAATTAAAATGTAATTATCATCGCATCAAAAATATTAACATAACCTAAACATAAAGATATATGGCTAAAATATTTTTTTGAAAAATCTCGCACAAGGTACGGGTAATACACTAGTTAACACTTATACAAGACGAATCAAATGTTTATAATTCACTACATACTAACTAAACTATGATCGGATCATTAGAATTTAAATCTCTGCAATCGATTGTATCTCCCTTCAGGATAATTACGGAATACTACATTTTATAAAGGAGAAAGTGTATCCCTCAGGAAAAAAAAAGTAACGGAAAATGATCATTGGAGAATTTTGAGTTTTGAATAAACTTCTTCGGAGTAATATGTTATTGATTCGAGACTATCAGTAATGTCATTGTTAGAAGGGACTGAGATGCTCGCCAAATAATTGCCTAAAAATGAATAGATTTTTTTAACCAAAAAAAAAAAATGAATAGATTTTTTTTTACAGGGCTAATTGCTTACGTTAATTCAATGATGAATAAATTTGGGTTCACTTTAGTGTTTACGCAAGAAACAAAAGTGGATGTAATTGTTTATAAAACTAACACAAAGATTCTCTTAAATTGAAATGCATACATAAAAATGATTGAAATTACAGTACAACAGTGAACCTCAGCTTTGCTGATCACTCACTTAACTTAGCTCTTATTTTCCATTACCAGCACACAGCCAATCATTTCCTTTTAATAGCAGAAGGCAAAGCAATTAGCCAAATCAGTTGATCTTCCTACAATCAGTCCTGATCTCGCCGCTTGAGCCAGTAAGGGGACTAATATTACCCATCTTGATCATTGCTTTGGAGAACTCAGTGTAAAATACGGTATTACTGGCGGCATATGCTGTCACACGCAGGTTAGTAGATAGACCTGACCCGAAGAGTTGTTGGTCAGAATGCAACAAACCCTTGTTTGTGAGGAGGTTCCTGTAGTATGAGTTGTCAAACGATGCTGGGCTCTTGGCGTCGAGCGGGGTGAGGTTGTCGTCACCCCCATTGGCTGGACAGTTGGCTTGCAAGGTGTTCGCGTACGCTGTGTTTATGTTGTTTTCGTTGTAGATCCTGTCCCTGAATGTTGTGCACCTTGCTTGCCCAATTGTGTGTGCTCCTACAAAATCAAAAGATTTGTAACACGTTATTTCATCATATACATCGATAATTATTTTGATCATTATGTGTAGGTTTCGTCTTCAGTTAGAGTTTTTTTCTTTTCCACGTTTTTTCTGAACGGTTCGATATTCGTTACAAGTTACTCGAACTTTTCATTTTTCTAAATAAGGCGAAAATGAGTATAATTTTGAAGTTAAATTAAAATTTATGCACGGTTAAGTTTGTTCATTTTAAATGAGGTGAATATAAGCGTATTAAATCTCTGACTTATTCGGCTGGAACAAGAGCCCTAGTTATAAACGGAAAACACGCACAAAAATATATGAAAGCTGAGAATAATTACCAGAGAGGGCGACCAAATCATTGTGGGTTAAGCCTTTGTTGGAGAAGCTAGTCATGAGTTGGGTGAGGTTCAAGGTTGGAGCCGGGAGGTCCGAGTTGGCTTGGCTCAAGCTAGCGGTTGTCGAGTCTCTTCTCCCCAGCAACACGGAGTAACTGGGTCCCCCTAGCTGTTCATATATATAAAGCCCACTTGGATGATAATTAGCCTTGTGTCATCTAGTTAATCCAGATTAAATTAAGAAAGTAGTGAATCAAATGAAGTCAAGTAACTTACAGCAGCAACCGAGTCCCTAGCAGCAACAGCAAGAATGTCGGCACACGATACAACTCCTGGACACGCACTCTCCACTTGAGTCTTGATGGTATCGATGACGTCGAATCCCCTTATAGAATTAGCGTTAGGGAATGCGGTCTTCTCCCCGGTGAAGCTCGACGTGTCATCCAGTAAAACCGAACCATCACATCCCTGCAAAATTCACTAACTATTAGAACGTACGTAGATGTACACATATATATAAACAAAATACGTTAGATTTATTCACAACTCACGTTAACGAAGCAATCATGGAAATGCAAGCGGAGCAACGAGGCACCCATCCTAGCTTCGGCGGCAACCGCGGCATTGACGGCGGTTTGAATGACGGAGAGTGCATTTGGGCATGAATAGGAGTAGAAGGTGGAAGAGAGTTGAGCAGAGGCAGCTCCTAAGAGCACCAAAATAATGCAAATCTGAAGTTTAAAGTTTGCCATGGATATATTTTGTTAACTTCCTGAATTGTATAACTAATACAAGGGAGGTTGTTGTGGTAGTGAGCTTCGTTGTTACGAGTATTTATAGGTGAACATGATTCCATGCAACGAGGCCACAAGCTCGTTATGGTGTGTTGGATATATTTGTTTATTTAACAAGTGGATAGCTTTTCAAAATCTGCAGGTCCAATGTGGTGACCGAAATCAACCCTGTGATTAAAGAAAGGGTATTGGCAATGTGAACAAAATGAGATTATGAAGACTATATGATTATAAATACATGATACGGATAATGGAGGTGGAATGTTTGGCTTTGGTTGCAGATTTCTCCAATCAAGTATGTAATTTGGGGCATACCACGTCAGATTGGGTGTATTTATTAAGATCACACCCACTCCACTGCCAAAAGCCTTTGCTTTTCTATATTGTAATTTGCCCCAACTTATAAACGTTATGTGCGCGCATGTGCGATACATACTATATATACTACAACTACAAATTTATTTGTAATTTTCGTATTGACTTATTCAATTCGTTATGTCATCACTCTAAATTCGAAGCGGATACTTTGTGATATTATTTTGGAACGGCCTGATCGGTCTACATTATAACTCTCACAAGATTATTAAAAAATATCAAACCTTGTATATAAGATTGTAGGATTATTCTTTATATTGTTAGTTGGATTTATGATGAGACTGTATTGAATTTATGTGTTATGCATCTTTCTAGTAGATGGTATGCAAAAAATATAACCTATGTCATAACAAAAGATAGTGAAGTGTTGTATGTGACAATTATATCTCCAAACAAAACATAGTGTAATATCACATTTGTAAGCTAGGTGAAAATATAATTTTAAGAGGAAAATTTGAGATATATGGAATACAAATCGAAATAAAATAAATGTTATGTTTACAATACTAATCTTTGTCTGTTAACACTTAATTATGGATGACAAGTTTGACATGTAAAAGAATTACGTATTGATCAAGGCCTTTGATATGAATAGGAACATGTAGGTTCATTCGTTACTTTGAGACCACTAAGCTCATGACTATGAGGTGAACTTATTAATAAGTTCCTACATTAAGAGATTGAGACATTTTGAGCTTAGTATATAAGGTCGGTGGGCTATTCCTACAGTTAACATTTTAAAATGAAACCTCATCGGGTTTATGTATCGCATCGGGGTTCTGTGCCGAGTTTGCATACGATCTCCGCTCTACCCAGTCCGTCTGTATCGTTCTTTAATAGAACTCGAGACACTAGGTCGGGCTTCAATAGGGCTTGTATTCACTTAAGCCACGACTGGTTTGACATATAGCTCGCTTTCTTATAAACACACTCACTCAATCTAAAGACTTGTGTTTATATCGGTTCGTTATACTATTTTACAACTTAAGATAAATGAACCCCACATTTAAAAAATAGTGTCTCACTCATTAATCAAATTTATTTTTATACTAATTTAAAAAATATATTTAATAACTATTCAATATCGTGTTTTGACCTCTTTCCTGAAGGATTGGTCATATTGTTACGTGAACATAACTAGTTTAAAATTAAAATATATAATCTTTCACCCATGAATCAAATTTTACGTAAAAATCAGTGACGGATGGGCAGGGAGAGCGGGAAACTGCCTTCTTTGACTCCCATGTTATTTGTGATTATCGGGTTGGATGACAAAGTTAGTACCAAGAAAGATATCCCAAGGGCCAAAATATTATAATTAAAATACATTTTTTAATTCAAAATAATGCATCTTAAATCTAAATATATATCTAGATTTATTTTTATTTGAGAACCTTTTATTCAAGAACAATTTTTAATCGTATATGAAATATCAAACTCATTGCCTCGTGGACACTTCGTCTCCGTGAAGACTTTACTTCATTAATCAAAAAACAAGATATATTAAACCAACTTTCACTTTCAAAACAACTTTTATGATTTTGTCACACTTTTACATGTATTATATTATTTATACATGAGATTTCATTTTCATCCGTAATTTAATTTGAATTATTAATTATTTATGTTCAAATAGAATGAAGTTATTATTTAAAATTTTTAAAATGAGAGCTCATATGATTATCATGTGCACAAAATTCATCCGGATGTTCTCCGATTCAAGTGAGGCTTTTAATATGATTTTATTAATCGAGTAAATAATTTTTTTCCCTAGAGCCTCTTAAACCGAATCCTTTGCTATTGAATTTGCTAAAGAAGCATCGTGGTTGAAGGGCCTTTCACATAAATTGAAAATAATCCATGCATTGTCACATTATACACTGAAAGTGCATTATTCTTGTTCAAAGTTATTGTCTACTATGAGATGACGAAACACATAGATGTGAGGTGTCATTACATATGGTTTAAGACCGAGAAAACAGAGTTGTATGTCCAAAAGATTAAAGAGAGGTAATTTTGTAGGTTTTTTTGTACATAAATTGTCACTATAGATAAATTTGTTTTCCACAAGGATTTTCTTCATCCTAGAGGTGTTACATAGAAGACCTACATAAATTTGGATCAGGGAAAGATGTCAATCCACAATATCTGTTTTGTTTTTACAACAAAAGATATACGACTTAGGAAGGTGAATTGTAAGATGTAATTATATGTTTGCTGCCATTGAAGCTATGATGTGAATCATGTGTGAAGCGATTTGGATTGATGATTATAAAACAAGCAAGGTTGCTGGAAATCTGAGCTTGTTGGTCAAACCCAACAAACTAAGAAGCCCATCCCTTCTCGTTTATGTCCGGTTCATAGAAACCTTGAACCAACATCTGCGTGGCTAGGAAGATCTTTGGATCTTCAGACACGTGTGAAACATTCGTACTTCTTGTTTCTTTTCGACTTTTTACTTTCTTGCTTTGGTTTATGTTTTACCCTTCTTCCTTTGTATTTTCTTGAATGTGTTTTGGTTTTGAAATCATATATTAGATTAACATGGATCCCGTGAAAATAGGATTTTAACCAAACCTCGTAAACAAACACTTATTTTCTTCTTTTCTCCTAGAATAAATCACTCTAAAATGAGACGTTACATTTAGATCTGCTATATTCAGTTTTACAATATATATAGATTTTGATTCCGCTAAGAAGAAATTTGTTTCATTTATATAGGTACTATTGGTTAATTTTCTAATGCTAGCGTTTATATATATTATTGAGTATAATGTTATTTTCTTAAAGAACAGTGTTCATTTTACAAAATTGAAAAATAAATTAAAATTTAACTAATCATAAATAAAAACAATTAAATTTCTCCTCACGTACTCTTTACTAAGGGGTTTCCTAAACCCACCTTTCTTATTTTTGTACTTCAACATCCCAAATTTGTATGGTTTATCATAATGTACATGTCGAAGATGAAGAATAAACGTACTCATATCTCTGAACAAGTGGAGTTCGATTGGCAGCATTATGGGGGCCTACAAAACGACTTGGAAAACAAAATTTTGCCAATTCATCTTACAAAGTTTGACTGTTTGTAGTTTTGGAATTGTCGGAAATGAAGTTTGACAAGTATAACCTTTGATGTAACTTCCAAAAACAATCAAACCAGGCCATCACTCTACAACCAAATTAAAGCTCTTACAACGAGAGAGTAAATCAAGTTATTGGATTTTGTTCTTCTTATGCAAATGAGAGTGGCATTAGGAGCTGTTATCTTCATTTTGACTGCTATTAACAAAACTTGTTCGACTACTTTTCAATTTTACTTGTTCAGCCCTCTCTAACTTAACTTATAATTCAACAATGGTTGATGAACACATAAAAACTCTTGTAAAAATTTCAAATACACACTTAGAATCGAATGATATTGCTCGCAGTACGATAATGAGCTTCATCTTAATTTGCTCACTACTTAATTAATCTCTTATTCCTATCGCCAACAGTACAACAACAACATCAATATCTTTCTCTTCTTTTTTTCTTCTCTTAATCAAAACAACAAACCAAATGAAGCTTCCCAATTCAATTAGTTGGTCTTCCTACAATTTGTCCTGACTTGTCCGCTAGTTCCAGTAAGCGGGCTAAGATTATCCATCTTGATCATCGCCTTAGCAAAATCATTAAAGAACAAGAGACTACTCGCACCGTAAATCTTCACTTGGGTATCAGTAGATTGACCACCAAACAGCTGTTGATCAGAATGTAAAAGACCCTTTTGGGCGATCAAATCCTTGTAGTAGGCGGTGTCGAATGAGGTGGGGCTGGTGGCGTCAAGTGGGGAGAGGTTGTCGTCGCCTCCTGAGGTCGGACAATTGCCTTGAAGAGTAGTGGCGTATGCTGAGTTTATATTGGTTTCGTTGTAGATCCTCGATCTAAATGTCGTACACCTTGCTTGCCCTATTGTATGCGCTCCTGCAATAGCAGATAAATTCCGTGGGTCAATATTATAACGTCCGTACCAAAAAAAATAAGAAAAAAGAAAGAGTTGACACGTATCAGTACCAGATAGGACCACCATTTCCTTGGTGGTGAACCCTTTGTTGGAAAAGGCGGAAACAAGTCCGGTGAGGTTCAAGCTTGGGGCCGGGATGTCGGAGTTGGCCTGACTCAAACTAGCGGTGGTCGAGTCTCTTCTGCCAAGAGACACTTGCCAACTGGGTCCTCCTAGCTGTGGATACATCAACCATTAAAACAAAATGTCATTGTTTTGTTTTTTGGTTAAAAAAAAGAGAAGAATAATAATAATATAGCTTATAAAATTTATGCATATATAATAACTTACAGCAACAACAGCGTCCCTAGAGGCAACAGTCAGTATATCAGCACATGATACAATTCCTGCACAACTACTCTCAAGCTGGGATTTTATGGTGTCAATGACGTCGAATCCTCTTAGAGAATTCGCATTAGGGAACGCGGTTTTCTCTCCGGTGAAGCTCGATGTATCGTCTAGTAAAACCGAAGCATCACATCCCTGCATTTATTTTTCCCATCAAAATTGAACATCATATCATAAATAAATAAATAAAAATGTTTAGGAAGAATTGAATAATTACATTAACAAAGCAGTCATGGAAATGCAGGCGGAGCAAGGAGGCGCCCATTCGAGCCTCCTTGGCAACGGCGGCTTTGACGGCGGTTTTAATGGTGGTGAGTGCGGAAGGGCATGAGGTGGCATAGAAGGTCGGAGAAAGTTGAGCAGATGCTACTCCTAAGAAGAGCAGAACAAGAGAGATTTGAAGCTTCCAAGCCATTAGTAGTTTTGTGCTTGTTCTTAACTCAGTTGATTGGATTGGGATAAGAAGAGTTAGGAATTGCATGTATTTATAGACATGCAAGTATGCAGCGAAGGCAAAGGTCTTCTTCGGTTGAGCCGTTCATACTGCGCATGCGATTTATATAAAGTAAAATTGTAATGTTGTGTGTTGTTTTGGTTTGGAGTGGTTAACGCGGTTAGGGATGGTGGTCAACTATGGGAATAAACAAAGGGACAATGTGGACTGTATGAAATGACGAGTGTATAGTGTTTGTGACTGTCTCAGAAGTTTCATATAAAATCTCATTGTGTCACGTATAAGCATTATCAAGTATGAAAATAAGCTGGAGTTTCATTATTTATAATATATTTTTATACTCTAAAGCGTAACGAATATCACCGCTATCATGTACGGACAGAGGCGGTGCATATTTTTAACATTTGTATACCCTGTTTTGGATACAGAGTTTCTGCGTCAACTGCTTCGGTAAAATCATAGTTGTGTTTTAACTATTTTAAACTATTTTATATAGATTTTGGACAAGTGTGGTGAATTCACGATATTATGTGAATAATGAGGGGTTTGTATACCATCAAAAATTAAGGACGATTGTGCATAAGTTTGAATAAATAATTAAATATAGTGAGGTATGTTTTTTTTTTACAAAATAAATGGTGATTTTGTAAAGTTTATTTAATTTTTGAGGGTTGTTAATTCTTTTGGTAATTCTGACCATTGTTAGTCAAACATAATAGGTTAAAATTTATTGTTTTAAATTTGGATGTTTTTGTCAATAAACTGATAGTTTGGATTACATTTTGAAATTTTGGATTATTTCAGTCAAAAAATTAATAGTATAAGATATTCTCGTTAGTTTTCTTCATTACAAATCAAATTATTATTTTTTATATTACTTTGGTGATTTTGAATTTTGGATTATTTTAGTCAAATAATAAATAGTTCCTTTCCCATCATTTTAGTCAATTTTTTTTAACTGAAGTTTTTTTTCATAGTAATTAACGCATCAAGTTATATTTAACAAGTATTTTAAAAAAAATTATATTTTCCATTTCTTACATGATCTTTTTATTTTGATGTCTAAGTAATGTTAAATGAAAATTTTGTTTAAAAGTTCAGCATCAAGAAAAATTCAATTTCTTAAATCAGGTACTAAAGATTTTGCAAAGTACATTTTCTTTGAAAAAATTTCACAAAATCTTTTTTTAATTAATATTTAACTTTAATTAACTTATTTAAATTAACGCCTTGTTATTCGGTTAAATAAAAGCAATCAAAACATGAGCAATAGGAGTGTGTTCGGGTTAGGACGCATGCACTGCGAGAGTACGTTCAGACGGGACACATGCGCAATATGTGTGCACCCGGAAGTTCTTTGGTGAACATTGCGGCACGCGTTCAAGTACGAATGAGTTGAGCTCATCGATCCACAATGTGAATGCATTGACTGTTTCATAATTTTTGTATTTATTTAATTTAATTTATTTTTTTCATTTATCCGAACTAAATACTATTTTCATAAATTATGAATACAAAGATTCATATTTCGATCCAATATTCATTTGCAAGACACATTCTTATTATTTTGAAGTACCGTTTGTTATAAATTTCATATTAAACTACGAAATCGAGTCTTAAAAATCTTTTTAACTATTAATATTAAATTTGATAATCTTTATATCAACCAATAAATCATTCTAAATTTTCTATATATCTTCACCTTTTTGAGGTGTAAGTATCATATAATGTTTTTGTTAATACTCTATTGGAACCATAATAATTACTTATTTATACATTTATAAGAAGTAAAATAAAATAATAACAAAATATATATTAACATAATAATACATAAATCCATTATTATTCAAAATTCGAATAGGTGTGATATCAAACTAATTTATAGTTTAAATTATAAGGTGTGCTAAATAAAATTATTGAAATAATTAATGATATGAGCGACGATTAAAAGTTGATGATGGTGGCCCTCCTTTTTATTGCATGTTATAGAGTAATTAGTAGCTTGCTAGCAATGCAAGTGGAACATTTAGTCACTTTAAATAATGCGACTTTACATAACAAATTTCAACATTTCCTAACTTTGTAGACTTTTATAAATTGATTATTGTAACAAAGAATAAATCCAAACTATTTAAGTTGTTGACTCGCTTTTTATTTATTTTTTTATTACTTTTTTTTTTTAGTGCAGGAAGCAGTTTATCCTGCGACCAAACTTCTACTCTTTTTCCCCCCCTCCAAATTAACTACCTTCTCAAAATATCAAATGTATACATGTGTATACAGTCTACTGTATTATTGATAAATGTATTTTTTTTATATATTTTTTTATCACGTGTTTGGTGTAATTTGTCTTGTTTAGTATTTTTATTGTAAAGTAATAATATTTTAATTTTTATTTATTTAACTTCAACCAATCACATAATAGGATATATATTATATATCACACAAATGACATGTGTGTCTTATCACCCCTTCAACTTTTTTGTTTTGTTTTTGTTTTTGTGTAATATGTACCACTTCTATGTAAACAATGGATCTGATCACCAAATACAAAATTAAAATTTGGGTATGTTACATTTATTTTAGTGATAAATAAAGTTAGAGAAGATTGACTTAATAATAATTTTTTTTTTATTTTATAAAAGTGATGCAAACTAGACCTAATATTAATTTTTGATAAAATTTTAACTTGTAAAACCATTAATCAAAGGAGTACAAGAGTAGCTTGAAATTTAAAAAATATATAAAATCACCCTTAATTGGCCATAATCCACATCCAAAAAGGGTTTCCTCGCAATCAAATAACCAATATCTTCGCCACCACCAAATAAAGTTAGAGAAGATTGACTTAATAAAATTGGTTTTGTTCTCTCAATCTCAATCTTATCATAATTGATTCGCTTTTTAATTTGCCTTGACCTCCTGATTTAGTAAGCGGTTTCTTGCCTATTGTTTCATATTTTTTTCCTATATCAATAAATAAATAAAATATAGGATTTATGGACGAGTCGACTTACTCGGACTCGACTTAAAGATCAGCTCGAGCTCACTCAATCACTTTCAAAATGAATAGCATATTCACAAAGTTTTGTTACAATTTAGGATTGTGTCAACTTGTTTATAAACGAGTTGAATATGAACATGTCAAAATTCGACTCGTTCGGTTAGAAAATATTGTAGGATTGCTTTATTAGCCTACTACTCGGTCTTGGCTCGAAAAAAGATTGACTCGTTCACGTTTCGAACATGTTCAAATTGAAGCTCAACCAAAATTTAGGTTTATTTGACTTGTTTATAAATAAAACAAACCCAAACATACCAAAACTCAGGTCGAATAACGCCCCTAAATCGGAATAAACAAAAGAGTCACTAATTTACCTTTTCTCTCACCACTTTGAGTTTTAAAAATTAAAAAGGATTTCTCACCAAATTTTATTTTTCTTTTCTAATCCTTATATTATTTTAGGGATACTTTTAAAATTCAAATATGTTATTCATGTATATTTTAAAAATCATAGTGATTTTTTTGGAGAAGCTATATATTTGATTGGTCCAAATAAAGTAGTTTGTAAATCTATGGAATATGATGGGTCTAACAAACACTAATGTTCATGCTTTTGGTCCAGCCGATGCAACCGCACCGGTTAAGTACAACAACCTATAGCCCTTTAGAAACTTGAGTCAGCAAATTTTCTCCTCGAGTAAGAATATTTCTCTATGTCAATTTTCTTTGATTAGGAATATACTACTTTAGATCTCATCGTACCAATACACGTTGGATATAATTTTAAAATTTAATAGGTATAAATTTTATTTTATAAAATACCTTTTGATATATTTTAATGATTTAAATTAATAAACTGAAGAGAAATTGAAATTAATTTTATATATTATTGTTAACTCCACCTTGATGATAAGACCTTATTAATGGTCAATAAGGCCTTATCGGTTGATGAAAGCCAAAATCTTAGTTTCCAGGTTTTGGTAAGACCTTACGGGTTTTGGTAAGACCTTACCGAAACTGGCTCAAGTAGCTTAGTTCGAATGAGCTTATTTAGTTTAGTCCGATATTTTATTGGGCTAACAATATTCTTATAGGCTGGATTTTATATTTGGTTTGATTTTCTAACCAAACATATTAAGTCAAATTTTGTTAAGGTTGTTGAGATTTTCAAGGAATTTGATTTAAACAAAATCTTCAGCCAATATAATCTTAAAAATCCAGATTTACTGCAACTATATTGAATGGATTTTCAGCCATTGGAAAATCAAATCTCAACGTCCAGATTGCAACAAATCAAGATATCAAGATTCAATCAAACGATCGGATTTTTTTTGTAACAAATCTCAAGCTGCCCAAGATCTTTTTCAACGTTCGTTTTGTTTGAAGATGATGGGCGTATCTATATAAGGAGACAAGAAAGATGACAGGATACATGACTGAATCCGAAGTGCATACAAAAATCATCTGCTTTCTTATCTCATAAAGCGTTGATCTCACCTTTCAAGCTTGAACGTTCTACCTCTTTGAGTGTGTGTGAGATCTTTTTTGAGCATCATAGTACAATTCATTTAGAGTACAAAAGAGTTACTCTCTACCCAAACGTGTAAGATATCTTCGATATCGGTGGTACTTTGTTTTCTCTTGAGTGTTTGAGTTGCTAGATAGGAAGTGTAAGGCTTCTGAGTTTAGAAGAGGGAAGTTCTTCTGAAGGTTGTATCTGGAGCTCATCGGAAGAAGAAGAGAAATAAAGCTACTTACAATCCTAGGGTTGGATAACCCTAGGCGGGGACTAGGTCAATTTGAGACCGAACCTCGTCAACATATCACGTGTCACTTTTACTTCTGCTCTTTACTCGTATTTATTATCTCTTGTTCGTCTTTACTTACTGTTTTATTCTTATCCAATCTCTGAGCTACGGGTAAGGTCTTATCTCTGTTTGATAAGGTCTTATCACTGTTTGATAAGGTCTTATCTCTTATCGATAAGGTCTTACCAATCCTGAGATTGCGAAAAGATTCC
Source organism: Fagopyrum tataricum (assembly GCA_002319775.1). Lineage (NCBI taxonomy): Eukaryota > Viridiplantae > Streptophyta > Magnoliopsida > Caryophyllales > Polygonaceae > Fagopyrum > Fagopyrum tataricum. The sequence continues at coordinate 8,516,114 of CM008283.1, forward strand.
ATACTCTATTCATCCCCCCTTCTAGAGTATTTGTTAACTGTTTGTCTGCCTATTCCGCACTTCAATTGGTACCAGAGCCTAACTCACTTTTCTTAGATATTATTATCTGTGAGGCTTATCATGGCAGGTGAAGGTCAAGGAGGCTTCGGTCAAGGAAGATCCATTACACGACCACCTCTTTTTGTTGGGAACAACTTCATGCACTGGAAATCTTTGATGCAAATGTTTATCATTGATCAAGATTTGGAGCTGTGGCATATTATTACGCGTGGACCTAATACACCCACGAGGGATGGTCCCAATAATACAAGAGTGAACAAGACAGCAGCAGAATTCACTCAGACCGATCTAGAAAGCGTGGCTAAAAATTACAAAGCCATTAACTTATTGTATTGTGGATTAAGTACTGACGAGTTTAATCGTATATCATCGTGCAGATCCGCCAAGGAAATTTGGGATAAACTAGTAGTTACCTATGAAGGAACCAGCCATGTCAAAGAGACTAAAATCAGTATCTTTCTTAGACAATACGAATTGTTTAAAATGAACCCAGATGAATCAGTCAAGATAATGTTCACCCGTTTTACGGAGATCGTTAACATCCTTGATTCATTGGGAAAGACTTTCGAAAATGAAGAAAAAGTTAGAAAGATACTCAGATGCTTGCCCAAAGTAAAGTGGGGTCCCAAGGTAACTGCTATAGAAGAAGCACAAGACCTTAGCACACTAGCTCTTGATGATTTGCTGGGCAAATTAATTACCCATGAAATGATCCTCAATGAGGACGATGGGGAATTACCCACAAACATAAAGAATCTGGCACTCAAGGCTAAGAAAGAGGAACCAATGGAAGATTCTGACAGTAATGATGATGAAGATCCTTTTGCTCTTATTACACGAGGGCTGGCTCGCATATTGAAGATGAAAAAGCAATTCTCGAACAAAGAATATGCTGAATCATCTAAATATAAAGGTAAGTCTTCAAACCCTTTAAAAAAGAATCGAGTCCTAAACTGTTATGAATGTGGTGAAACAGATCATCTTGTTAAATAATGTCCTCAAAAGAAGAGAAACAAATTCAAGAAAAAGGAATACAACAAGAAAGCCATGATAGCAGCATGGAGCGATTCGGACTCATCAAGTGATTTAGATTCTGAAGATGATCATGCAAACTTATGTCTTATGGCAAAAACCGATAAGAACCAAGATCAACATCTGGATGGAATGGTAAGAGGTCTTATATCTAGTCCTACTGCTGTTTTATCAGAAGTGCTGAAAAACAACGTCATTATTGATTATAAATTGTAACGTTGTTCTCGTTAAAGATGCATTTTTACTTACTCGATAGCTACTGATAGTTGTCTCAACACAGATGCAGGAGGAATAATATTTTCATTTGCAACACAACATTCCCCAACTAATGCACTGTCTGAATGCTGAATATCATTGATCCGGTAAAAGAGAAAATATATCAAAAGATGATTTAAGGGATGATAACATATATGTTTTAATGGTGTCAACAATTTCTAACCTCCAACTCAAAACCACCTTCATGGTACAAGTATATATTTTCATCATAGAACGGAAACGACATTTCACAACTTATTTAGCAACCGCTCTTGCTAACCCTTGAATCTGGCATGTTATTCTTTCTCAATTACAAATAATTGATGGTCGTAGCTGAACGTATTTGCATTATTTAAGCCTGTAGATTTCACGTTTGAAACAACATAACCATGAATGAATTATTTTTCACATTTTGTTCTCTTACACAAACAATGCCGAATTATCGTATTTCTTCTTTTTAATAAACAAGAAAAGTAATTGCATGCTCATTCGTTTTATGCAAAAAGATAATAATACATAAAAACATAACTAAAATTCACCTTCAATTCACAAAAATCTTTGGAGAACTGTTCCACCTTTGAAGTTGTTTACGTTAAATATTTTGTTTTTTTTGAAGAAACATAGTGTATAGATGAATTAAATAATGAAATTCGTTTTTAAAAGATAAATCGGAAGCACTTTTTTACTTCTCGAAACTTTGTAAGGAGTTACAAACTTTGAAAAACCTACCAATCGTTTCTATTAGAAGTGATCATGGTAGAGAATTTGATCAATCAAACTTTGATTTATTTTGTGCGAAATATGGAATTTCTCACAATTTTTCAGCTCCTAGAACACCTCAACAAAACGGGGTTGTGGAACGCCAGAACCGCACCCTAGAGGAAATGTCTAGGACTATGCTATTAGAGAATATCTGCCTAAGTCATATTGGGCAGAAGCTGTTAACACAGCAAACTATATTCTCAATAGATGTTTGATTCGATCAATGTTGAAGAAAACTCCTTACGAGCTTTTCAAAGGAAGGAAACCAAGTATATCTTATTTTAAACCATTTGGATGCACGTGTTACGTACATAATAATGGAAAGGATAATCTTGGGAAATTTGATGCACGTAGCGACGAAGGTATATTTCTTGGATACTCGAATCAAAGCAAGGCTTATCGAGTATACAATAAACGTACTAAAGTAGTCGAAGAAAGTATCCATGTTTTGTTTGACGAAAATGATAATGGTACCTTGAGTGAGAGCTTTGCAAATCTCAACCTAAATAAACATGAGGAAGACGAAGACAATAATCAAGAGAAGAACAAATCCAGAAACATGTAGGAACCATTTCAAGACCTTACTGAACTATCTCAAGGCATTGAAACAACGTCTCAAGGCCTTACAAATGAAGCCAGTCTTGAAGATGGACCACCTCCTGAACCACAAGAGCCATATCCTCCACACCCTACTAATCTCTCACTTGATGCTTCTAACAGAGAAATGTCCGGAGGAAATTCAAACATACATCATCCCATTCAACTCAGGATATCATTTCTGATCCCTCTTCTGGAATTCAAACTCGTTCGAAATTAAGAAATTTATGCTCTTTTCATGCTTTTGTATCTCTTGTAGAACCTAAGAAGTACACCGAAGCACTTCAAGAACCTGACTGGATTATAGCTATGCAAGATGAGCTAAACGAGTTCGAGCGCAATAAAGTTTGGACCCTTTCGGCAAGGCCCAAAGGAAAATCAGTCATCGGAACAAGATGGGTCTTTCGAAACAAGTTGGATGAAAGTGGTAATGTCATCCGAAATAAGGCTCGTCTTGTAGCTCAAGGCTACAATCAGGAGGAAGGTATTGACTACGAGGAGACTTTTTCTCCCGTAGCCAAGCTTGAAGCCATTCGTATACTTCTTGCATTTGCATCCTACATGAGTATAAAAATTTTTCAAATGGACGTAAAGTGTGCCTTTTTGAACGGTTATTTAGATGAAGAAGTTTATGTCGCTCAACCTCCCGGTTTTGAAAATGATGAATTTCCAGATCATGTTTACAAGCTTGACAAAGCTCTTTACGGCTTAAAGCAAGCTCCAAGAGCTTGGTACGAGCGTCTTTCAAAATATCTTTTAGAAAATAACTTCAAGAGAGGGTTGATTGACAAAACTTTATTCATCAAAACTCATGGGAATGATATTCTTGTTGTTCAAATTTATGTGGATGATATCTTGTTTGGAGCTACTAATGAATCCCTTTGCAAGAAATTTTCTGACATAATGCGCAAGGAATTCGAGATGAGCATGATGGGAGAACTAAACTTCTTTCTTGGACTCCAAGTACATCAAAGTACTAAGGGTATCTTCCTTAATCAAGGAAAATATACGAGAGATCTTCTCAAGAAGTATAAGATGAGTGAATCCAAGATAGCCAAAACTCCAATGAGCTCCACTATTTCTCTAGATCAAGACCTTACCGGTAAACAAGTAAACCAAAAGGAGTATCGAGGTATGATCGGTTCTCTACTTTATCTAACTGCTAGTAGACCTGATATTATGTTTAGTGTTTGTATGTGTGCTAGATTCCAAGCTAACCCGAAGGAATCTCATCTCATTGCGGTGAAAAGGATTTTAAGATACCTAAATGGTACCAAAGATATAGGGCTATGGTATCCCACACAAAGCAGTTTCGGTCTTATCGGATATTCCGATGCTGATTTTGCAGGATATAAAGTTGATAGAAAAAATACTTCAGGGTGTTGTCAATTCCTTGGTACATCTCTAATAAGTTGGCATTCCAAGAAGCAAAATTCAGTGGCTCTCTCAACGGCCGAAGCTGAATATATTGCTGCTGGAGCTTGTTGTTCGCAAATCCTATGGATTGCGCAACAACTCCAAGATCTTGGATTCAACTTTAAGGGTATACCCATAAAATGTGACAACACTAGTGCTATATCTATCTCCAAAAATCCTGTACAGCATTCAAGAACGAAGCATATCGATGTGAGACACCATTTTATACGAGATCATGTAGACAAAGGTGATGTGTCTTTGACATTCATCTCTACTGATCTACAACTCGCGGATATCTTCACAAAACCTTTACCCGAAGAGAGATTCAACTTCATAAGGTTAGAACTTGGTATGCTTAACAGGGAAGCACAAATGTAGGGGGAGCAATTATTGTCATACAATATTGATCTTATTCCCTACATTAAGACATTGAAATACATTTCAAGGCCTTACTAAATCATAGTATGATCTTGATTTTATTTGTTATATTGAATATGGATCAAATCTTTTAGTCATTATCTCTTTAGATAACTAACTAATAGATTCTGTTTTGAAAATCTTTTTTGTTTTACATGTTGATCTTTTAAAATTCTTTTTAAAAAAAAGGAGTTTATCAAGTGTTTTAAGATCTTCTCTCTCTCTATTTATACCATATCTTCAAAGATTTTATATCACGGCTTTAATTTGCTTTTCAAAAAACCTCTAATCTCTTCGTCTTCCCATCTCCTTCGAACCCTAAATCGCAATGGCTCACAGCCGTTCTTCAACTGCATCTGTTGCCCCAGCATCAAAGAAGCAACGATTCACCGATAGAAAAGGAAAGACTATTCAAGAAGCCTACTCTTCAGATTTCGACACTTCAAAGTCTTCCTCTCCTCCCCTTCGACGGTCATCCAGACCGGTATACCCTCCAGCACCAAGGACAAGACCGCAACATCGTCTTCGGTCACTACCTTCTGACGTCGAGGTAAGTGCTGAAGCACCAATTTCTTGGTTTATTAACTACACTAAGGCTGGAATGTGGAAGGATGGGTTTGCTAATCGTTCACTGAGTTTTTGTGAGAACGTGGATTTGGATTTTCTAGAATCCATGACCTTACCCTGTGTCAATTTATTGAAATGTTCAAATATCTGGAACCTTCTTCATCTTGGAACAACTGCGTTTCCTCGCCTCACCCGTCTGTTCTTTGTTAACCTTACTGCACACCGAGAAAAAGGGATTCTTACCCTGCATTCTCAGATCAAGGGACGAAAGATTACACTTTCTGCGTCCTCTTTAGCCATTATTCTTGGTTTGCCCGAGGAAATTGACACGAAATCCCATCCATCTAAGAGCGTGTGTCTTGCCCACGCTCAAAAAGAATTCTTTGAAAAATCAACTTCTTCAGCAGAAACTTCATCCAAGCCAAAATCGAAACACACTCACAATGTCCTCACCTTAGAGGCAAAGCTTGTGTTTACTCTGCTTGCAAGATGTATCATGCCTCGCAAACACTCTCGAGAGCTTATTACTGATAACCTTCTAGAGGTTCTTGATCTCATCTTGACTGGCCATGTCATTGATGTTCCTAATCTTATTCTGTCCTATATGCTGCATACTGTCAATACTCCCATGACAGCTCCTCTAACATATGCCAATCTGTTTCCAAAAATCTTTGAATTCTTTGAAATTGACACTATGGGTGAGGAAGAGATATCGCATAAGGCTGTATTGATGAAGAGTGCTGGGGACGGTTAGGATTTGAAAAGACTCTTGTTGGTGAGTGGATTTTGAAGAAGAATCAACAAGGTCCATAGCTTTCTTCAGAACAGAGGATTCAATATCTGAAAGTTGAGGTGGATGCATTGAGGAAAGATCTCAATACTGCTCGTGCAGATATTGTTGATCGACAAGACGACACTCATGAGAAATTACTAATGGTAAATGAAAAGCTTAATCAATTGATATTTCTCACATCCTTATCACACAGGGCCACGACTTCTATTATGCCACTGGATGAAGATGCAGTTCAACACATTCAGGAGGTCTGCCAGAATGTGGTGATAAATGTAAATTCGTTGAAAAAGTAAATTCATTGAAAAAGGTAAATTCATTGAAATTCAATTGAGATGTTGCATTTTTTTAGGTAAAGGTAAATTCATTGAAAAAGTAAAACAACATAACCGGACCCATTAAAATCCAATTATACTAAAATAACAAAGTTTATGTACATCACACAAAGTACTTCAAAGAGGCATGCAATACTCCTAAACATACAAACTACGTATACATTGAAAAAGATGAAACGGGATATAGGGGCTCATCCACCTTCGGCAAAGCCATCAATAGACAAAAACATTAATTAAGTGCCTAATCATCAAGACAATGACCATGCCACCTTCGAAAAAGCCATCAACAAACTAAAAACGCATATATATATATATATATATATATATATATATATATATATATATATATATATATATATATATATATATATATATATATATATAAATAACATATACATCAAAGCAAGCAACATAATACAACTCTAGTAAAAAACAACTACTAAGATGTAATTCTCTCTCTGACTCTTGCGGGGACGTCTCATGTAGCAAAGTATAGATGTGGGTCTTGATCAATCTCACGAGGATGTCTATCGGAATTCTGTTTTGCTCAAATACCAAGGCATTTCTGGAATACCAAATGAATAGACCCTAGCAGAAAATGCGTATATCTTGGATTTGCTCGTCCATCTCCTGACATGTACAATGTGAGTCAACCAATCCAAAACCTCTGATCTGATGGAGATATCTTCAGGAATCCCAAAATCTGCACGAACCTGTCTCCAAACCTCTTTTGCATATGTGCAACCAAAATTCAAGTGGTCAAGGGACTCACTCTCACTCGTGTACCAAGTACAAGTAGAATCAATACCAAGAAACTGTAGCCTATCTCAGGAGCTAACTGACCAATAACCGTCATGTCCAAGTCCAACGCCGAGTATCGTGATGTCACCAACGTCAATGTGGATACCTATTGGCTTCTCAACTTCCGTAGTTTTTTTTTTCATTTAATCATAAAATGCGTGGAGGGTATAGTATCAAACCTCCCTCGGAAAAAAATCTAGATGACTTTAGTTATAAGATTAATACATTTTTAGTGATTGCCATTTTGGTGTATTTGCCTTGCGAATACTTTCGTACTATTCATTGAGATTATTTTATTTGTTAATTTATATTCACAAACCTTCCATCATAATATTGTTGTAAACATTTTCGTGATTAATATTTGACGATCTACCTGAACTTTTTTTTTGGTTGTTGTTGTCGTCTTTGTTAAAGGATCTAGTTAGTAAATTTGTTGTTAGACAAATTAAGTATTTTAGCGATTTCATTGTATAAGCAACAACCAAGTAATCGAACCTCTGATTTACAAAATTCAAGGTTATAATGTAAAAACTTAATTGGAAACAAGATAAATTTTAAACAAGATCGAACGGTAGGAAAACACTCATAATAGTTTCTTATTAGTTAACATTAAATAGTGTCCTAATTGAATTAGAAGCTTAACTTTAAACTCAATAGGTCATGACTTCAAGCCTCAATTCCTTCTTCTTTTTATTTTCCTTCTTTCATATATATTTTATAAAAATACTTTTTAATTCTTATGTTTTATTTTTCTTAAAATATAACTTTTAAAAATATAAAGGTCCTTATGTAGATATATTCATTAATATTCACGAAAAGTATTTTTAACTTCTCTTTTTGATTTTTTTTTCTTCTTAAGATACAATACTAAAGTTATCAGAAGCTTAATTGTTACATTGACACAAAATTTTCGAAACTCAATGGAAAATCTTAAACCTAAGTAAATATTAATTGTTTATATGAATACATTTAATATATAACAACAATATACACGATGTAGAATAGTAGAATATGCGACCTTTCCATCAAAGAAAGGAGAAAAATATGCAGCCAAAAGAGAAAAAGGATGGGAAAAAATAGGACAAAAGATCGAAATTTAGAAAATTCGAGGGGCATGCATGGACATGCAAGATAATCACGAAGAAGAGTCGCTTTAAACTTTATGGTAGTCGGTGCAGTTTAGTCACCAAGGCATGTCCTACCACTTACGATTTTATGAACAATTTTATTTCGTGTTCACACTCATTTCATCATTTCATCATGCATGAAATTATGCAAAGGCACGTCCTTTATTGATTAATCAACGTGCTTGTCCTTTTCTTTACATTAAGCTAGCAAGCTTCTCTTTTCTTTTAGTATCTTTTAGTCACAATAAAGTTAGTGTTTTTTCAACCATATACGCTTTATAATCTATTTTTTTTCTTTGGAAAATAATGATAAATGAACCAACTTTTACTTATTTTTCGTAGTACAAGTGCAACTCAAACTCAAGAAATAAAATATAACTAATTAATACGGAGATTTTTTTTGGAAATATACGTCGCTAGCACCACCAATGATTTTGTTAACATTTTCCGCAAAATAACGATTTGAGATAAATTGTAAAAGTCACCCCGTGAATAAGGTTATTTTGCACAAAACTGTTTGATTTTGAATTTTCCAAATGTATTACATGATAAATGTGATTCGAATCTAGAATCTAGAATCTAGAATCTAGAATGGTGCTAGTGCAAGCCACTTTTCTCAAAGTACGTAATCAATATCGAGTCTATAATAGTATGTGCTACTAAACATTAATTACTCGCTATTTTAATTATCACCATTTTTCCCCCCTTTATATAAAACCATCGGTTACGATCTATAATTCGATATACTGAGTTATACTCCAACAGTCCAACTTGCAACTGATAATGCTATTATTCGATGAAGATTTACTTCACTTAAACTAAAATACTCATGTCTTTTGACTATTTAAAGGTCCAAAACATCCGACTTTGAATATGACATATATGTATTATTGTCGTATACGGACCTGATAAACGTTTGAATTCAAATTAATAATAATTTATTTACAAATATTTCTATTTTTTTTATCGATGCTACTTGGATCGACCAAATTGACTTAAAAGAAAGGTTACGTTGGTAATAAATAAACTCGCAATTTAATATGTAAATTTAGTGACCTATATTTTATATTGTCAATTATTTATATGATATCTCATTAAATTTATGTAATGAGTTAGAGACTAATCCTCTACCGACTTGTGTTCTCCCCACGTTATCTTGACCATCGAAATTTCACATGGTATTAAAATGGTTCGTTCTTGAATTTTTTATGACGGACATGAACTATAATTGTCCCGTCTGATTGAACAAGTCCGTCTTAGCAGACATATGCATTAGACCTAAACTCATCACATGATTTTATAGTGAAATTTCATATTAAAACCAATTGGATATAACGAGAAATCCATCTACCCTATATAGAAGACTCATAATCTCATAGCTACATTTTCGGCCTTGGGTTAGTTTTTGTAAATTTATATTTGTGTGAATTAGTCGTGTAATTTTTTTAAGTTTATGATGTGTTATCTTATGAAGTGTTTGTGTGTCAACACGTTTACTATGTTATTTTGTGTATTTTTTTACCGTGTTAAGTAGGCTCTTCTTTTTTTTTTTCTTCATTCCCATGGTTTTATTTTGTGTTGGAATAATATTGTCAGGATGATTTTCATAAGATCTAGATTGAATTGCATGTATCAGGACTTGAAGCTGCATAAAAAATTTCAGTGGACCAATATAATGTGAGATTCACAACAACCATGGAAATACGTGTTAAGCCCAAGTTCATTATATAAGTTTAGAAGTTTTATTGTTTCAAATCTACAACCGATTGATTCACAATAGGATAGTAGTCCACCGATCTAATAAATATACTACTCTTCTTATTTTTTCTAGAGGTATTGTGAGATCATTTTTTTACTTGATCTTCGAGTGTTTGAGTCCATTGACACTTGATGTCGTGTCTCACGGTTGACGATCCCAAAACACTAAGAAATTGGTCTTACCAAAAACCTGATTTGATACAATTATAAATTCTGATGGGCTAATATAATGTAGGGTCTATACGTCCGTACGTAGTCACATGTGTGTTTGACCTAAACTCAACACATAAATTCAATTTAGTTTTGTATACAAATTGAAAATGCAGAAGAGTAGCTCAGCATAAACATAATACAATTGTTATATCTTTATAATCAATGTAATTTCTCAATATAGGTTTATAATGAATTCTATAACTATTCTTTATAAGGACCCATATTAACTCATATCAGTGAAATAAGATAATTTATCCAATTCTCTTATAAATATCATGGTTCAACCTAGTTTACGGTCAAAATATGATCCTTAATTGAACCATAACCCATTAAACCATGGAAATATGGAACTTAAGCCCGAACATTTATGGTCTGGGTCAAGACCAAATTGTAAACTCCGGTCCGGACCTCTATGGCAAGGTCAATTTTACACACCCGTAAAATGCATCGTGGCGTATATTTTCTTAGTTGAAAATGTGAAATTATAATGGGTTATCATTGCACAAGCGTACATGTTTTCTATTAGACCCGAATCCAATTACATAAGTTCACAAGACTAATTATAGTTAACTTGTTTATATAGATGTGGGTTAACTTTTTATTATCTATAGTAGACGAAAACGCATATGTAACTACGTGAATCTAATTCATATATGAGTATCGTGGTGTATATTTTTTTAGTTGGAAATGTGAAATTCTAGTGGGTTATCATTGCACATCCGAGCGTGTTACATGTCTTCTGTTAGACCCGAATCCAACACATAAGTCCAACAAGACTAATTATATCCTAAAATCAATTGATTAGAGGAAAAGTATTCTACCGACCTTATATATTAGGGTAGTTACCTTGTTTATATAGATGTGGGTTAACTTTTTATTCTATATAGTAGACAAAAACGCATATGTAACCACGTGAATCTAATTCGATTATGAGTATTTCGTTATCGGTCATTTTTATCTTTTGTGCAAATGGCTGGTGTGTCTCCTTTCTTTAAATACAGTGATGCTTAGGAATGATTTTTTTTTTCTTAAAAGCGTTTAGGCAAATGGTTTGATAGCTTTGGTTTCAAGTTCTTTGTAAGGCTTGCCCAGATATATATCACAATGAAGGGAAAAAAAAATGTTGATCTAGAAAAACAAAAATAATATATTTATTAGAAGAAACAATCTGATTCAAGTATAGCTTAAAATATGAATATTATTATTATTCCGATACTTAATACAACCTACTTAACTCGAATTAATACGATTTTTGGCTATGGATAAAATCAATTAAAAAATAAAATAAAACAGTCCAATGTCCATGCACTTTTTTGTTTGGTCAAAACACACATAATGCCCAAAATAAAAGTAGCCGGATGCCAAACTTGTTGAGTCACAGAGATGAAGAGTATAAATTTGTAGCAGGCGTATGTGACCGGAGAGATTCTACGACACCTAACTATAGGTCGCCCATTATCCAATTTTTGGTTCAGTATCCGAAGACTCAGAGACATATAGTCTATCTTCCTACCAAAAAAAAAAAGAGACATGTAATCCTTGTACATGTATATTGAGAGAGTTTGATAGAAAACTTCTTTCAGAGAATAATTGCTGAAATTATGCAATCTAAAAAAAGTTAATTCGTGAATTTCGAATCCTAATATTTTTCAAACTTAATAACAATCGAACAAATTGAATATCACAATTATGTTATTATTTTTTTAAAGTTATACATGAATCAAAATTTTAATACACAATATTAAAATTATAATACCATATTAATTACTCAAATTCAATTTATCCAATCTACCCGAATTTGATTTACCTAATCTACCTAATTGTTAGTTCTCTTTTTTTTCCAACAACGAATTTTCTTCGCCTTTAGCCATTAGACCCTCTTCGCCTCTCGTCATCTGACCCTCTTCACCTCCCGTTGTTGCCTTCGCCGGAGAAACAACCACCTATTGGAAAAAAATCCGCGTTTTCCGACTCACACCGAATATTAATAAACGAGTATTTATTACGCACTCACACACTCGAGCAAAACCTCACTTTGTTTCTAGTCTTATGGATCAAACTCTTTCTTATATTACAAGAAAATTGTTGTTGATATATATATATATATATATATTGTAACGCCCCAAAATGGGAAAACGCTACAGCGCCAGGAACCCGAACAAGGATTTCCTAAGGCTAAATGAAACAAGATAAAGGCGGAAAGATAAACTGAAACTCATAAACAGATATTCATAATCCTGTAACATAAAGGTGTAACAACCCAAAGCCATCCCATGCACGGGGTAAGACGGCAACTGGTCAAATCCATGGCCAAGAACAAAACAAGGTTTGGAAATAAACAGTTTTCCAACCCAACTGGCATAAAACCAAAAACGAGGAATAAATCCCGAGAGACACAAGACCACCAAACATGACCTCTCACAAGCTAACTAGACCGCCCGACCTCCATGCTCCTGAACTGATCTTGTACCTGATTATGTCAAAAACATAACCAGCCCCACCGTGGTGGGGTTAGTCTTCCAAATAGACTAAGCCGATACATAAGCAATTTAATATATAAACTGCTCAAGCTTAATATCATATATAAAATCACATGAAGCTTAAAAACAGAACACTAGTATAAGAGTACACATGCTTCACACTTGCAAATGACAACCTTAAACCGATTTATGAATAACTCCAAATTTGTAGCTCCAAATATGCCTTTATAATCATTGTAAAAATACTTTAGATATGCATATGCCAATATCAAAATCATATGTAGTATACTCAAATCTGTCACTTCAAATGACATGTAATAACATAATGAAATCATGCTTCAAAAGTGCTTAAGACAATATCCACAATTAATATATCTAAATCCAAAATTGTCAACTCGAAAGAAATTTATAAACCATGGTAAAAACATGCTCAACTATGCATAAGATGATATCATATAAAAAAGGTAGTAATAACAAAATATGTAAACTCAAATTACATTTATAACACATGATCAAAGTCATTTCAAGATGTATACAAATCATGCTCAAGGTCGTATCATTATGACGTATATAAATCATGCTCAAAGTCATAACATATGACATGTATATATATTGCTCAAAGTCGTTTCATACGACATGTATAAATCATGCACAAGTCACCTCAAATGACATATCTAAATACCATACGAAAACATACTCGAGTATTCTTTATTTCAAAACTGTACTTCAAATACAATTTGATGTTAGTGTTTAAAACATGTCCAAGTACGTATTGAACACGAAGGTAACACGAAGGTACCTTCTTCCCGACATGGGTTGGGATTTTGGAAGTCACGGATCAGATGACTCCTTGCCCAACAAACGCATAATCGGCGCAAACCTCGGCCCGCACAAACCACTCACTCCGGGTGAAAATGGCCCGCCTTAACTCGAGGCGCGTAAAAACAATAGCTCAAAACAAATCATATTGGCCGGTGCCACTTCCTCGCCCGCACAAACCATGACCATATGTAACATGGCCCGCGTAATTCGAGGGTTTGAAATAAATGTCCTCCAATGCATAATATTGGCAAATTTGCCGCTCAAGCTCAATCAAATCAAATCAAATCAATGCTTCCAAATTCAATACTTGCAAACTTCTTTAAAATACCACGAATGAGTTAGCTCACAAATGTAATGCAACTATGCAATAAACAACATTGGACAAAATCCCGCTCAAGTCAAAGACACTTTCATAATTAGCGATAGCTCATGCTTTCAATATCAACAATAACTCATGCTTTTAAACAACTTCAAAGTATGGTTTATCAAATGCTTATTTCATAAATAGCAAAGTAACATGTGGGAACCTCAAAATCATCATGCAAACATATAAATGATATTTAGCTCAAATCATGCTCATATAAACGCCCACAAGTACTTGCCTTAGAAAAGCTTACTCAAACGTCACACAAATTACCCACAAGCACCAAACTCGACAATCTCACAATCAACCTAAAACAATTAAAAAGTTCCACAAATCAAAGCATGCACAAAACCGGATAATCAAACTCAAATCATCGCTCGGAAAGGTACAAGTCGAGTTACGAAATCTCAACTCGAGTGGGTAGTAGGCAAAATGCTAGGTTTCGAAAATTCCTTTCGATTCACAAAAAATCACCAACCTAAACAAATCAAATACCATATTTCAAACTCAATTCATCCAATTAAAATCATAACTCAACAATTTAGCCAAAACTAGAAATTAGGTTATAAAATACCCAATTTCACAAAAATAGGTAAAGGAGGATGAGGAGGTGAAGAGTGGTGGCTGGCTAAGGGACACCAAGGTCCGGCGAGCTGCAGCGGTGGAGATGGTGGCCGGAATTGGGCACAGCGCGGCTGGAGCTGAGCACGTCGGACTACAGCTGCTACACCGGCGGCGCGCGCGTAGAGAGGGACGACAGCTTGGCGGTGGCAGCAGGTGCGTCTCACGGCGGTGGCGGCACGGTTCCGGCGAGCAGGTAGCCTGAGAGGAGGGCCTGCTTCCTTCTCTCTTGTTCCAACGTGAAAGAGGGCAAGAGAAGAGCTGAAAGTGTCGAAAGGGAGGAAAGAGGGAGGAGAGGGCAGGGAGAGAGAAAAGGGAAGAGAGAGAAAAGGATAAGGGTGAGGGTTTAATATTTTTTTTAAACGAGACCAAAATAACCCGTAAACAACTCGTAAACAGTTTATAAAACCCGTAAAAACTTTTCGGACTCGCAACAAAAATATTCTACGGAAAATATAAACACACAATCACCCAAGCTATATAAATATAAAAATATAATACGAGAAAATTTTAAAAACACACCATAAAATTAGGGGCGTCTCATTCTCCCCCCCTTAAAAAGAGTTTCGTACTCGAAATTAAAGCTCAAAAAGCGAGGGATAACGCTCCCTCATATCCGCTTCTGACTCCCAAGTCGCTGCATTGGTGTCACGTCTAGACCATAAAACTCACCAAAGGAATCACTTTGTTTCTTAACTTCTTTGTCTCATAACTAAGAATCTGTATTGGTTGCTCTCATAAGTACCATCCTCTCTGAACTCAACGCCTTCATAGTTGAACACATGTGTAGGATCTGAAACATA
The DNA here is from genome assembly GCA_002319775.1 of Fagopyrum tataricum. NCBI lineage: Eukaryota > Viridiplantae > Streptophyta > Magnoliopsida > Caryophyllales > Polygonaceae > Fagopyrum > Fagopyrum tataricum. The sequence continues at coordinate 8,531,334 of CM008283.1, forward strand.
CTTCCTCATTGGGATACATGAAAGACATTGTGTACCCGACTCATGGATGGTGGTAACGCCACTCGATAAGCTAGAGATCCAATCCTCTCGATAATCTCAAACGGTCCAATATACCGAGGGCTTAGCTTCCCTCTTTTACCAAATCTGAACACTCCTTTAGAGCAATTGTGGTCAAAAGATAGCTTTGATATGCAGGCGTTAAGTAGCGATCTTTTATCGTTTATCTCTTTATATTTGTCTGTATAAATAATATAATGATAAATTATATAAATAAACTTCCGGTACACAAATTACTACCGCATCATGAACCATAAGAATTTCAAGGATTGCCATTACTATTTAGATACTCATGTGTTTACTACAATAATTACCGTTTGTGTCGCATCACATATTAAAATGTAAAATTGTCAATACATTAGGTCTGTAAGTGGACTCTTTGAGTCTCTTTAAAATAAAAAAAAGAACTAGAAATTCAGCATCGTCTTTAACTTCAATAGAATACAATGGAAGTAGATCGGATGTCTCGTTTGAGTTACAGGGAAGTCAAACTGTCAAAAGTGATCATGTTAAATGGAATTTGAGGGTAATTTGCGAAGTCCACGAACACGACCTATCTGCACGATTGAAGGGTCATGATTTACCGGTCGGTTGACACCTACACAATATCGAAAGGTGTCTCGTGAACTTGGGTCGGGTTTTAAAACCGAAAGATGTATTGAAAACCTTGCAGTTGGATGACCCACACCACATAACTTCTATCCGACAAAGTTGCAATACCGGATTGATGATGAGTAAGGAGATTGCCGAAGGTCGGGGTTCAAATCCAACAATTTCTCCATTATTGACCAACGAGATTAATATGTCCACATTAGGAAATCTCCTCATACGAAATAGCTAGTTTGTTCATCTCTCATCCGGTTCTCGGCATTTGTGGAACCTATTTTTGTACGTCATTGTCAAGGATTCAACATACAAGACAAGTGAGTAAGTTCTAATCATTGAATTTAATTGTATTGCTATTCATGATATTGTAATTTAGTGAATTGATAGTGAAATGTTTCAATGTACAAGTACAAAATTCCTTTGCTTGAGATTCTATGGATCACTAACCAAGATGATGTTTCATTTGTCTTTTTGGTAAAGAGAAACTCTGGTTGCTACGAGTGGGCTTCAACATTTATACAACAACAAAATTCCGTGTTCCAGATGTCAAAAAACATGTTATGTAAAAAAACATGTTATGTACTCTTCATATCAAATGCAATATCCAAAATCAATATTGGGCGGTGACAAGTTCGAAGGAGGAATAAGCTTTTCGCGTCTCAAGGTCAAGTGAGAGTTATGAGCGACATTTGTGAAAATGAGGATATATTGGCAATCAAACCATTGTTGATGTCATACTTCGAGAAAACATGACTTACGCCATTCAATGAGACAATATTTCGAGCTTGGACATACCCTTATCTACATTAGGGCACAACAACAACAAATCCGTAAGACTTTTTGGATTCATTTGAAGCATCCTTTATCATAATCATGTCCTATTGGCTTATGGTTGATATTTTATAGGGTTGAGTCGGCGCACCATCATTTGAAAAAGACCTTTGGTACGACTGTTGGTGTGTTCCAGAACTTCCAGTGTTTGGTTGATAAAAATTGACTTGATGGTGAATGATCAGATTTCTGAAATAAAAGCTTCATTTGAGAGTCCCGCGGTAGAGGATCTTGTATTATGTTCAAATACCTATATTTGATAAGCTTCGAGATAAAGTTAGCAATGATTGTTTCGAGTTGTTGTTGGAGATCTATGAGAAGACGAAGAAGTTGAAGGACAATAACACTTATCAGGATTTCTATTGGAGGTATTCTTTTGGACTCCCGTATGCTCACGAGTTCTATTTAACTATGCACCTACCCTAAGTTTTCCATTTTTGGTCAATGTATTGGCGTTTAGTGAATACAACGGAAGAGGGTCAAGGCACGAATTACATCAACGCACACGTAGAGATGTTGAATGAATTCAGAGAAAGGATGGATTCAAGGGCGCTTACCTCCGATCAAATTGAGCGAATGATATCATGTTACAAGGACGTTATGGATCCAAGGAGCACTACGTTGAGGGAGCCAACAAATGTAAGGACGAGGGGAACCTCCTTATGGTAGAGAATCAACAAGCAGAGAGCTGAGTTTGTTTGAGCATGAATCGGTATCGAGGACATATGAAACATGTAGTAGTTGGGGTACGTCATCCATTAGGTTCGAGACGTGGAAGAGGGGGACGAGCTAGAGATAGTTCTATTGAGAGTGATCCAATTGAGTTGACTCCAACTAGACATAGACGGGGGGTCGTCCCCTAGGTTCGAGACGTGGAAGAGGGACCATAATTTTAGAGAGTCAAGGAGATGGCAAATATAATTGGTGTTCCGGAGATTCATCAACATGTAAGTTTTATTAAAATTTTCATTAAAACGAATGTAGACGCAACACGAAAGTTTTATTACCTATATTTTATCTTTTATTGGACACCATTCTGAATAGCAGGAGGAAAAAAAAAGAAATTTTGTGTCTTTAATCTATAGACGAAACAAGTAAGTTTTATTACCTTATTTTTGTATGTAGATATATATCATTGTGTGGTACTTGACTACTTATGAAAATGATCTAAAATATATGGATATATATATTTGCGGCACTTGACTCTTTATGAAAATGATCTATGTTTGTAGGGGTGCGGGTAATAGACGGTTCCGCAAATCCCTTTCATACATGATAAACCATCATAAGATCGATTTCCTTGTTTTGTTAGAGACCAAGATTTCGGGTTTCACAGCCGATGAGGTCTACGCGAGAATTAACTTCTCTGACTCAGTGTGTGTAGATGCCATTGGTTTTGAAGGTGGGATCTGGCTCTTTTTGGAATGTTGCTTCGATCAAACGTTACTATACTACAAAAGGGAGATTAGCTTTATTCATGCTTCGATTGTTCTGGATAGAACTACACTTAATTTCTTCGCGGTCTATAATCCTCCTACGGCGGCTAGACGTCGTGAGTGTTGGAGATTGCTTGAGGATGCTACACGTAACTGTCAGGGTCCGATGTTGGTCTGCGGGGATTTTAATTGCGTGCTGGATACTAAGGATATTGGAGGTACTTCCAAGAAGCTTTCAAGTGACACTAACGTCTTCCAAAGTTGGGTGAACTCTTCTGGCCTTGTGGACATGGGTTTTAGTGGTCCCTCCTTCACGTGGAATAGAGGATATGATATTGCACAGAGACAATCGAGGAGGTTAGATAGGGCCTTCATGTGTAACAACGCAAGGGTTGTTTGGCCTGACGCCTCTGTACGACACCTCCCCGCCTTAAGATCGGACCATAATCCGTTACTACTCAGTTTTTATCCACCACGGAGATCATCTGCGTCTCGCAGACCTTTCGGGTTTGAGGCCGTTTGGCTTCGCTATCCTGCTTTCAAGACAGTGGTGACCGAGTCTTAGTCGAAGCATAACGTTGCAGATATTGATATTACAAGGGCCCTATCTTCCCTCAGAAATAGGTTGTTGGAATGAAATAAATCCAAATTTGGATTTATTGAAGCAAAGAAGTCTTCTCTCTTGGGGAGACTGAACAACGTGCAACTGGAGATTGAGAGTCACCCCACTCAGGGCCTGCTTGACACTCTTATTCAACTTCAATGTGATTTTGACGAGGTCCTTCTGCAGGAGGAAATTATGTGGCGCCAGAAATCGAGAGATAAATTCTTATGGGAAGGTGATAAGAATACTGCGTTTTTTCATGCTTGCACGGTTATAAGAAGAAGGTATAATAGAGTTGATTGTATCAAGAATGAGGATGGTGTTTGGATTTCTGAACCGGACCTGTTGAGGGCAAATGCCCTAGAGTACTATCGGAAGCTCTTTACTTCCGAGAGGGCCTCCCTTCCCCACGGGTATTTTCTTTTCCAACTTCCCGTTTATCCCGCAATCTGATATGGGCTTTGTTCTCTCTTTACAGATCAAGACATTAGTAAATGTGTCTCTATTATGACTCCTCTTAAAGCTCCAGGTTTAGATGGTTTTGTGCGGCATTTTTCCAACATTGCTGGGATTCGGTGGGCCGAGTGTAATCTCTACTGTAAGGAGATTCTTGACAACTGCTTCTCTCCCCTGAGGGTCTCAATGAGACACTCCTTTCACTTATTCCGAAGGTTGCTAGTCCGGATCACATGTCCATGTTTCGGCCTATCGGCCTTTCCAACGTTATTTACAAAGTTATTTCGAAGTTGCTTGTGGTGAGGCTACAACCAATTATGAAATTGGTCGTCGGGCCGTTTCAAAGTAGCTTCATCCTGGAAGACTGATAGAAGACAATGTGGTCCTGGTTCAGGAACTGATTCATTCGATGGGTCGTAAGAAAATCAGGAAAGCGATGGATGGCAATGAAGATTGATTTAGAAAAAGCATATGATAGGCTTTCGTGGGATTTTGTGGACGAGACTTGCGGGCTTTTGGGTCTCCCACTACTTGGAGGAACTGGATTAGTTGCTGCATTTCGCTCGCCGAGAATGAGAGTCTTGTGGAATGGTGAGATGTCTGACCCCTTCTCACCCAACCGCGGTGTTAGGCAAGGTGATCCTTTGTCCTCATACTTATTTGTCCTTTGTTTGGAAAGATTAAGTCATGCGATTCATAAACTTGTGGAGAGTGTGATTGGATCCCTTTGCGTATCAAATGCGGTTGTCCCGCGATCTCCCATGTCTTCTTTGCTGATGATATCGTTCTGTTTGCTGAAGCTTCAATTAAGAATGTTCGGATAATCAAGAATTGCCTTCAGGAGTTTTTTCAACATTCTGGATTGAAAGTAAATCTAAGCAAGTCCCATATGGTTGTCTCCCAAATGTCTTGGGTTCTTTTAAACCAAATGGCTGCAGAGTTTCCTATTGTTCGTGATTTCGGGAAATATTTGGGGTTCCCAATCACCCATGCTAGGATTTCTAAGAGGGACTTGAGTTTCTGATCGAGAAAACTAAGACTAGATTGGCATCCTAGAAAGGGAGGTTACTCAGTTTCGCAGGAAGGCTCACGCTGGTTAAATCGGTTCTCACTACTATCCCGTCGTATGTAATGCGTACTTGTAAGTTGCCAGCATCAATTTGTAAAGAGATTGATAGGATTTGCCGTTCTTTCTTATGGAAAGGAGCTGAGTTGAAGTATGGCTCGCATCTGTGGCTTGGTCCGAGGTTTGTAAACCTGTGGACTTAGGCGGGTTGGGGTTCAAATCCACTAGAGATTATAATCTCGTTTCTTTGTGCAAGTTGGCGTGGAGGTTGTTGCATAATCAATCTTCCCCATGGGCTCTGATCATGGCCGGAAAATACAACTTTCCGTCTGAGTCGGCGTTTTTGTCTTTCTCTCCTTTTGAAGAAAGGCTCTTATATTTTACGTGGTATGTTGTGGGCAAAAAAGGTCCTTTTGTCTGTTGGAGTTAAATGGGTGGTTTACGATGGCATGAAGGCTTGCTTCTGGCTGGATCGCTGGTGCCTGGACATGCCGCTGTCAGAGGTGGCTCTTAATTCGTTGGAGGATATTAATCTTTCTGAATTGGTCTCGGTTTATTGGAATGAGTCGTCGGGTTGGCGCTGGGAGTTACTCGGGTCCCTTCTCCCTGCACATGCGCTCTTGAAGATTTCTGCCGTCTCCCTTAATGAAGTCCCTGGAAACTCAGATTGTGTGGCTTGGTTGTTGGAAAATAATGGTGGTTTTTCTTCCTCTTCGGCCTACCGTAGCTTGTTTCCGGTTTGTAACATCGATTCACCATATACCCACCTCTATCGCACCATTTGGACTCTGAAAGTTACCGAGAGAATTAAGACGTTCTTATGGCTGGTGATTAAAGGGAGATTAATGACTAATGCAGAAAGAAAAAGGCGCCATCTGGTTGATTCCGATCTCTGCCCGTGTTTGTGGCTTGGCTTCGGAATCCATTATGCATCTGTTTAGAGATTGTACTTTGCTCTCTAGTCTTTGGGGTAATCTTATCACCGAAGAGATGGCCGGTCATTTTTACGCTCTTTCCGATGTGGATTGGCTTTTGTTTAATCTTTCCTTAACTGAAGATCATGGAGAGAATCTTGCTTGGAGCTGCTGGCTGTTTGCGATGACGGTTTGGTGGATTTGGAAGTGGAGAAATGGGTTCATCTTCCGTCACCTCGTCTTCCGGGTTCAAAAACTCTTTTCATAAGTTCTCAGATGAAGCAGTTGTCCATGTCCATCAAGAATCCCATTAAAAGCTCGACTGAGCGTGTGAAAGTCTGGTCTAACGTTAGTTGGAAAGTTCCCTCATCGGGGTGGAGTAAATTAAACTCAGATGGCTCATTCATCCGCAGTTCGGGTTGTGTTGCGGCGGGCGGTTTGGTTAGGGACGATTCGGGTCAATTCGTTGTTGGGTTTATGTTTAATATTGGCGGGGCTCGGTTTTGGCTGCCGAATTATGGGGTCTATGCATGGGCTTACATCTTGCATGGAATAAAGGTATTCGACACATTGAAGTGGAGGTTGACTCGCTCACGGCTTTCAACCTGGTGAATCAAGAGGTCTCCAACACTCATCCTCTTTTTAGTCTGGTTTCTCGTTGTCAAGGCTTCCTTCGTAGGGATTGGATCATCCGATTCCGTCATGTTTTTAGAGGAGCAAACGCCGCTGCGGATCATCTTGCTGCTCTTCTTTTAATGTCCCGATTGGTTATCATTTGGTTCTTTTAATGCCCCGTTAGTTTAATTTCAACCCTTAAGAATGATGTCCGGGGCGTTGCGACCCCTAGATGTATCCCTGTTTAGCTGTTCTTTTGTTTTTCTAATAAATTACGAGTGAGAATTCGTTCTCCTCGTCTGTTCTACCAAAAAAAAAAAAAGAAAATGGCGACAATAAAGTTAAACTGATGTGCTAATAATAACATTTTTCATTAAAAATTAAAATGGTGTCCAATAAAATAATTATTTTGTAGCATAAATCTATGTTTATAGGTATTATATATTTATCTTTGTGGGAATAAAATATATATCAGAGCTAAAATACCTGGATTAAATATATGTGAAGTGTTCATTAATATGTTCAAACACATATAGAATCGTTTAAGTTTTCACGTAACATTAGCATGTATATATATGGTAACATTAGCATGTATATATATGTCCAGACTGATGACATATTATATAAACAGTAAACTAGTGTTTACACTTTTACCTAAAAAAGAAAACATTTTTGTAATATATATTTCAACTATCAATAGCTAAATTATCGTTAATTTTTGTGGATATTATTAATAAGTTTAAATTATTCTTATTAAATTGTATACGTTATCCGTAATTCCGTATACTAAGCGGAACGTGTACAAGTTTATATAGTTTGGCCAATAATTTAGTTACTGATTCGAAAGCAAAGCAAAGCTGACCTGTCCAACCGATCGAATAACTTGATTCTATTAAACGCTAGAGCAAAACATAGCTAGTGTTGAACTGTTGATTGAAGAAACACGTAATTCAATATAACTTGATCCATTTACTTAACTGCATAGTTATATTGATAAACTAGATATGAACAAGTTTTGACAAAAACAACAGATCTAGAGTGATCTTTACTAAAAAACAACGATTTAAACCAACAAACAAGATTTGGTGATGCAGTTCGGGTTAAACCTTAATCTGCGGGATTTCAGGAAGGGAAATCCGTCCCAATCCACTAGGTAGATAGAACGTTTGATTACAAGTAACAACAACTTCAAATCAAGACCAGTAAACCCTAACCAAGAAGAAAAACTCAACAAGAACAGTAAGATAACAGAAGACAGATGATGCCAACGCAACCAGATACAAGCTTCCAGTGAAGCTTGTGATCTGAATCTGAACTTCACACGACACACACAAGATCCGGCTCTCACTTTCTCTCTTTTCTTCTCTCTATCGCTCTTGGAGGAGAGGAACTTCAGAACCGGCCGAGGATTGTACAGTGCCTCCAAAGCTTTGCAGCAAAGCTTTTATACATAGGGTTAAGAGGAGACGGCAACATCACGTGAAGACATCACGTGACTTCATTAATCCAGCAAGGAAACGGATCAAGCAAGCTCAACAACACAAAAGGCCTAACAACATGTATTTACAACGGCTAACCCACATATTACACATATTTACATATAACACCCGAAACTTATTAAGTTTCCCATAATGGCACAATATACAAGATCACCATACACATAAGTTGCATCTTAGGTTATGTTTGAATCATGTCAGGAATCACTTAAAATTTTAAGTGCCCTTGTACATTATCAAACAAGTCCTAAGCCACCAATTAATGCATAGGCATTCAAGTATATGTGTTATAGGGATAAATGGTACAAGATATAGAAGTTGTAGTAACTATTTGTATAACCTATTGATTATTAACATAACAATATGCCCTCCTAATCAACAGGTATCGCAGTTCTATCTTCCAGTAGTGGACTGGTGTTTCTCCTGTCCTTCATCAATCCGTAGCTCCACATATCTCAGTGTACATCATAGATATGTAGAAAATTCCTGCAGTAAGCAAATTTATCAGCAGTGACAATCTTAGTACCAAAGTCAGAAGGATTTAGATCACCTTTAATTTTCTGTACAATTATATGCTTATGTTTCACTTTCTTTCTAATATAATGAAACCTAACATCAATATGCTTAGTTCTCTCATGATACATAGGATCCTTACAGAGATAAAGAGCACTTTGACTATCAATATTAATAACAGGTATATAGGATTTATTATCAATTTCCTCAAGTAAACCTTTAAGCCAAGTAGCTTCTTTGGCAGCCTCAGTGGCAACCATATATTCAGCTTCAGTTGAAGATAAGGCAACCACAGACTGTTGTTGAGATTTCCAGGAAATGCAATTACCTGCCCAAGTAAAAAACAGAGCAGTAGTAGATTTCCTATTGTCTTTATTACTAGCATAGTCAGAGTCAACACATATCCACACAACTCATCAGCAGAACTGTGTCTTTTATAAACTAAGCACTTATTTTTGGTTCCATTCAAGTATCTCAGCATATACTTCATAGCATCCCAATGTAACAAACCAGGATTAGACATGAACCTACTTAAGACACTTATACCAAAAGCTAGGTCAGGTCTAGTACAAAGCATAACATACATCAAAGAACCAACAACAATATCATAAGGTACATTCAACATTTTTGCTTTACTTTCAGGAGAAGTAGGACAGTCTTTCTTAGACAACTCTAAGTGCCCTCCTAAGGGAACAAGTGCAGGTTTAGAATTTTCCATGTGAAATTTAACTAACACCTTTTGCACATAATCAGTTTGGGATAACAACATGGTCTTATTAGGCATATCTCTTATGATATTAATGCCTAATATTTTCTTAGCATTTCCAAGGTCTTTCATATCAAAGTTATTTTAAGGTCATGCTTGACACCAGTAATAAGAGCTTTGGAAGAAGAAATAATCAATATATCATCAACATATAGTAAAACATACAAAGGAGCATGATTTTTAATGTTCTTAAAATACAGACAAGCATCATATTCACTTCTAACAAATCTCAATTTAATCATACAAGCATCAAACTTCAAGTTCCATTGTCGTGGAGACTGTTTTAGTCCATAGATAAATTTTTTAAGCAAACAAGCATCATTGGGTCTATTTATATCAACAAAACCTTTTGGTTGAGACATATATATAGTTTCAACTAAGTCACCATGCAAGAAAGCAGTTTTAACATCCATCTGTTCTAATTCCCAATCATAGACAGCAACCATAGCAAGTAAAAGTCTCATAGTTTTATACTTAACCACATGAGCAAAGATATCATTATAATCAAGACCTTCTTTCTGTGTTAAACCCTTAGCAACTAATCTAGCTTTAAACCTGGTTGGCTCATCTATATTTGTCCCTTCTTTTATTTTATAAATCCATCTACACTGTATGAGTTTAGATTTGTCAGGCTTATCAGACAAAATCCAAGTACTATTAGCATGCATAGAGGCAATTTCATCATTCATAGCAATCACCCATTTCTTAGCATCAGGACAGCTAATAGCTTGTTCATAAGTCTCAGGAGTGTAAGGATGTGACACATCATTGGTAGTCAACAGAGCATATTCAACAACATTAGCAGCATGATACTTTCTATTAGGTATAATAGTTCTAGGCAATCTGTCCCTAGTCAGTTGATAAATGTTAGTGTTTTCAGAAGCATCAGAAATAGATGAAGATGAAGCATGCTTATCAGATATATCATTTATATCATTCACATCAAAAGCATGATCATTAGACACTATATTATCAGGAGAACTATTATTATTAAACAAGAAAGGATCAGAATTACCCTCCCTTAATGGTTGTATGTGCTCAGTAGTTGTGTGATCATTCACTGCAGAATGAGAATCTCCATTGTTTACTTGTGAGCTGGTATTGTGCTCCAAGCTTACATTAGGCTCCTCAGAACCCTCAATAGAGTAATCTCCTATGTCAAACTCCACCTCAGTGTTAATTGGAGCTTCACTGGGAGTGTAGAAGTGTATAGGCACTTCACCTTTATTACCTGTAGGCTCAGTATTTGCAGTTAGTGTTTTCTTAAAATAAAACTCATTTCATTGAAAGTGACATTCCTGGAGGTGATCACTTTGTAACCTCCAGGTTGAATTAAAAGAATTTTATATTCTTTAACATTCTCAGGATAGCCAAGCATAACTCCCTTAGCCCTTGGTTACAACTTACCTTGCACTATGTGTGCATAGGCAGTGCATCCAAAAGGTCTAAGGTATGATAAGTTGGGTTTCCTGGAAGTCCACATTTCTTGAGGAGTTTTAAAATCAATAACAGAGGAGGGAGATCTATTAATGAGGTAAGCTGTTGTTGTGACAGCTTCACCCCATAGAGTTGGCTTTAAGCCAGAACTGACTAACATACATCTGGCCTTTTCAAGCAAGGTTCTATTCATTCTTTCAGCATTACCATTCTGTTGTGGGGTACCTGGGACAGTCAAGTGTCTCCTGATGCCAGCCACTTTACAAAATGAGTCAAACTCATTATTACAAAACTCAAGACCATTGTTTGTTCTAAGACATTTGAGTTTATGTGTTTTTTAATTTTCAACTAGGGTTTTCCAATTTTTAAAAGTTTCAAATGACTCATCTTTAGTTTTTTAAAGATATATCCAGACTTTTCTGGAAAAATGATCTAAGAAAGAGATAAAATATCTCTTTCCTCCTACAGTGTCAACCTGTGCAGGCCCCCAAAGGTTAGAGTGAATATACTCTAAAGGGTGATCAGCTTTGTAACTGGATGTAGTGAAACTATGTTTGGATTTTTTACCCATTATACAACTCTCACAGAAGGTTATGGTTGCAGGTTTTTGGTCTAGCAAGCCTTGTTTATAAAGGCTGTGTAAACCTCTATTTCCTATATGTCCTAGTCTACTATGTAAAAGGACAGTTTGCTCTAAAGTCATAGGATTTTTATCTTTAGTTAGATTGATTTCAGATGAGGTAACTACATGGTACAACCCACCCTTTAACAGCTAAAGAAGAATTATCTCCTAGCAAAACATCACCACCATCATATAAATGCAGATTTTTAAACAAATGTTTATTAGATGTAGCATGCATAGTACATCCTGAATCTAAAATTCAGGAATTATTATCTTGAGCATGGTTTGTAAAGTCACACATAAGCAGGTTATTAGAGCAGTAAAAGTCACAAGCAACATCTGAAATCATGCTTTTATTATTATCATCATATAAACTGGAGCAAAGAAGAAGTTCACAAGGATAGTCATACTCAAAGACAGAAGCAGAGTGAGCATTTTTATCTATATTTTCTAACTCATCCTTTTTTTCCTTCCTACATTCATCTATGAAATGTCCCAGTTTACTACAATAAAAGCATTTCTTATTAGATTTATCTTTATGATCTTTATTTTCAGGTTTGTTCTTAAGAAAAATTTTCTTTCTGTCATTTTCTCTTTTGAAATTCTTTTTACCTTTAAACACAAGAGCTTCAGTCTGATTTTCATTTTTATTTCCAGATTTAATCTTAAACACTTTCATGCTTTCATTTTTCTGGACAATTGACTCAAGAATTTTATCCTTAGATATTTCATCTTGACTATATTGTATAACATCTTTAAAGTTATCAAACTGAGCAGGCAAAGAATTTAACAAAAGAATAGCAGCATGATCATCAGAGATTTTATCATTGCATCTTTCTAAGTCCTGAGTTAATTTCAGAATTATATCCAAGTTATCTTGCAGAGACATATGAACATCCATTCTAAAATTAAACAGTTTACATAGCAAAGATATCCTACTAGGCAATGATTTTCTAAGGTACAAATCTTCTAATTTTTTCCATAACAGAGAGGGATCAGTAAAACTTACAACCTGTCGGGCTACATCATTAGATAGCCTTATGAATATTTCAGAGTGTGCTTGCTCCTCCAGTTCCACCTTCCTATCAGGTGAAGTGTCAACTGGAAATTTTCCCTGGACAGTGTTCCAACATTTTTCTCTAATGAGAATAGCCCTCAACTTCAGCTGCCATATGGCAAAGTCTGAAGTGCCATCATAGGGCTTTATCCGGACTGTATTCTCTGACATAGTCCCTTGTTCACAAGAACAAGATCCCAGATGTCAGATACTTATTTTCCTTTGAATTTTTCAAAGCAGAAAACCAAGAACAAGACTGAGAACACTAAAGTTTCTCAACCTCAGAGTGTTTGTTTGGTGAAAAAGGTTTTAAAAGGCACAAAAGACTAGTAAAACACTTTTGATTTTTGTGTAAAGATCATCAGCGGAAGCAAAGACAGGATCAAAAACTTTCAGACTCACAGAACACAAACTAGGGTTTCGAAGTTCTTTAAAAGACTATGAAAAGCTCTGATACCAAATTGATAAACTAGATATGAACAAGTTTTGACAAAAACAACAGATCTAGAGTGATCTTTACTCAAAAACAACGATTTAAACCAACAAACAAGATTTGGTGACGCAGTTCGGGTTAAACCCTAATCTGCGGGATTTCAGGAGGGGAAATCCGTCCCAATCCACTAGGTAGATAGAACGTTTGATTACAAGTAACAACAACTTCAAATCAAGACCAATAAACCCTAACCAAGAAGAAAAACTCAACAAGAACAGTAAGATAACAGAAGACAGATGATGCCAACGCAGCCAGATACAAGCTTCCAATGAAGCTTGTGATATGAATCTGAACTTCACACGACACACACAAGATCGGGCTCTCACTTTCTCTCTTTTCTTCTCTCTTTCTCTCTATCGCCCTTGGAGGAGAGGAACTTCAGAACCGGCCGAGGATTGTACAGTGCCTCCAAAGCTTTGCAACAAAGCTTTTATACCTAGGGTTAAGAGGAGACGGCAACATCACGTGAAGACATCACGTGACTTCATTAATCCAGCAAGGAAACGGATCAAGCAAGCTCAGCAACACAAAAGGCCCAACAACATGTATTTACAACGGCTAACCCACATATTACACATATTTACATATAACACCCGAAACTTATTAAGTTTCCCATAATGGCACAATATACAAGATCACCATACACATAAGTTGCATCTTAGGTTATGTTTGAATCATGTCAGGAATCACTTAACAGTTTAAGTGCCCTTGTACATTATCAAACAAGTCCTAAGCCACCAACTAATGCATAAACAGTCAAGTATATGTGTTATAGGGATAAATGGTACGAGATATAGAAGTTGTAGTAACTATTTGTATAACCTATTGATTATTAACATAATATATATATATATATATATATATATATATATATATATATATATATATATATATATATATTTGTTTTTGGCTGAATAAAATATATTGCAGAAAGCATTACAATATTTGAGAACCGGATAACTAAATTTATTGGTATGGCAACACTTTTTATATATTAATTAAGTTTGCGGCAGTTGGTCCGGATCTCGCACTTGATCCAGTAAGAGGGGCTGAGGTTACCATCTTTATCATGGCAGCGGCGAAATCTGAGAAGAAGGTGGAGGAGCTGGAGGCGTAACCGGAGACTTGGGAGTCAGTTGACTGGTTTCCGAATAGCTGCTGATCGGAGTGAAGCAGACCTTGAAGCTGACGAGGTCGGAGTAGTAGCCGTTGTCGAAGACGTCGGGGGTGGTGTCGAGGGGGGAGAGGTTTGTTGTCGACGCTGCCAGCTGGTGCTGGGGCAGTTGGATTGTATGGATGATGCAAAGGCTGAGTTTATGTTGGTCTCGCCGTAGATTCTTGCCCTGAATGTTGTGCACCTTGCTTGCCCTAATCGTGTGCCCTCCTGTAATTTCAAATTATTACGTTATATATCGGTGGACGAGTCAACAAATTTAGTCAACAAAATTTTGTGTTAAAAAAAGTACCGGAAAGGGTGACCTTTCTGCAGTGGAGAAGCCAAGGGCGGAGAAGGAGGAGATGAGGTTGCTGAGGTTCTCGGTGGGAGCTGGTAAGAACGTGTTCGCCGCCGTTATGCTTGCCGTTAGGCGAATCTCTTCTTCCTAGTGGACTGTCCAGGTTGGTCCTCCCAGCTGAGATTAATTAGCATTAATCAAACGTCACTCGTTTAATTATGGATAACAAAATTAGTCAGCTGTCTCTGTTAGTTAGCAGGTAGGTATCAACAACACAGTAATAATCATTCGTTTCATAATTAAGCGTTAGGTGAGGAGCTGCAGCTAATATCTATACAAGGAAAATTCAATTATTGGGGTTTAATTCGTAATTAAGACCAATATAATTACGCGTAACAACAGAGTCTCTTGCAGGCAACAGCCAAAATGTCTGCACATGAAAAACGCCTGGACAAATGCTTTCCAATTGAGTTTTGATGGTGTCGACCACATCGTACCTCTTACCGAGTTGAGGTTTCGGCCTGCAGTCTTCTCTCCGTGAATGTCGAGTTGTCGTCCAATAAGAATCGATCATCGCACCCTTTATGCAAAGTTTACAAAATTAACCAAGTTTAGGATAATGGTATATACAATTAAAAAATTATAAGTAGAACATAAATTGTGCTTACATTGACAAAGCAATCATGAAAATGCAAAACGAAGAAAGCGAAGCTCCATGCGGCTTCGTTGGAGATAGCGGAGTTCACCAAGGATTGAATAGTCGAAATGGCGTTCGGGCATGAACTATCGTAGAAGGTTGAGGATAGCTGTGCAGATGTTACTCCAAGGGCAACCATGAAAACGCATACTTTAAGTTTAAAAACTATGAGTTTTTGTTGAAGAAGATTGATCATAAGAAGCCATAGTTGAGTGATGAGAACTGATTGAAGTAATGTAGTTTCTTAATTACTTTATGTGACTATAGTTCGTTTGCATGCATGCCTTTATATATACACGTACCGGGGTCCATGCACGTTATTTTAACTTGCTCGTTTTTTTGACCTAATTTACTCCTTAATCAATGCACGAATATATGTGGTGCATGTGTAGTAGTTAAATGACAAGTTGCAATGTAACTTGTGTGTCGACCCCTTATGCACAAGAATTTCCACAAAAGTCTTAATCGTGGTAGTCGAATTTTGAAGTTGAATTGTAAGATCAAATGAAATTCATACTTAGCTATACTAATAAGTGCAACTGCAACCTTCTAGTCGAATGGAGTTATAGTAATCGTATGAATATTAGATGTACGTAGTTGATTTAGTGGCAGTACGTGATTATATGCCTGATGTGCATGGATTTGACTTAGCAGCTGGATCATTTGGACGATGCAGTTTGCATATGGGATCAACGACTTTAGATTTATTGTTATTTTTCTTTAGATCAAAGACGTGGATTGATGAGCTGCACACAAAAGAACATACGGTTAATTTCATTCTTAAAGCAATTGATAATAAGATGAATTTCATGATATACTCATAAAACAATGTGTTAAACGACGTGGGACAACCTACCATACCATCTCAACAATATTTAATAACTATCTCAAATAACACAGATTTTTCTTCTTCTTCTTCTTCTAATTTTGCAATTGTTCTAGGTTTAAAGGTGATTTGTCTTAACCCAACCCATATATTTCTTCAAATTTTATTTCATCTCCCTCCATCGAACACACCTCAAAATTGTACTGGTTTGCTTGACATATCGGCGGAAATCTTTAATCAACATACGAAGTACGCAATTTCAGGTGCGTAATAAGGTTTCCACTAGGGTTTATGACTAAGCATTTGATAAGCACAATTGAAGTCAGACAAGCTAATAAACTACAACAACACTTGTAGTGTGCATAGTTTTGGGTTTTCAAATGACTAACAACAATAACTACGCTTGCGGTGTGCGTAGCTTTGGGTTTCTAAACGGCACACAACTACAAGTGCGCTTGTAGTGAACATAGTTTAGTGTTTCTAAATGTCAGTTGTGCGGAATTACTAAAAAAGAACATAATTCAACAAACAAGAAAGACATCACACAAAAGTTTATAGTGGTTCACCAATAATAATTACGTCAATTTTCCAAAGAGATTTTATTGAGGAGTTTTGTAATACAGATGGTAGGATGATAACTAAGTTATCTAGATTATCCAGGTTGAATGCGCCTTATCTTCCGCGAGTGGCCATCTCAACAACATCACTTTTTTCCTTATCCGATTCATTCCTTGACAACAACCCTCATAATCCCTGTTGTTTCAACAACGCTCACATCTTGATCTGCAAAAAAACTGAAACTATTCCTCCCTGTGAACTTGTCAATCTTCACGTTGAAAGAAGGCATATTTCTCCTAGATTATAGTAAACCAAAGAACTTAAAGCTCTCTATACATTTTTTTTTACGGAATTACAGAGAAAGAACATAATTCAACAAATAAGAAAGACGACATACACATGTTTATAGTAGTTCACCCAATAATGGCTAGCTATTTCCACTTTCTAGAGAGATTTTATAAGGAGTTTCAGAATACAAATAATAGGATGATAACTAAGTTATCCAAATTATCTAGATTTTCCAAGTTACAAGTTGAAGGCAGAGGGAAACAGCATTGACTCACAAGTCACAACTATAACTATGCTTCTTGATTGTGTAGTTGACCATTAAAAGACCTACCCAAATCAATATGATTAGTGTAGTTTCTATCTACTGCCAAATTCTATGCCACAAACTACTGCGATTTCTAATTCAAAGGTATGTTGAATAGCTTAGTTTCTCGTTTCATTCCCCTTGAGCATCTCTCTTTTTTTTCAGTTTCATTCTTCCCCTAATTTAAAACGCTAATTTTAATTGTTTGTACTGAATTTGAATCATTTAACACAAGAAAGGGATCTAATTCAGACGATGATAGGAGTAGGAAAACGCCAAAATGTAATTTTGTGTTCTTTTTTCATGTTTGTGTTTTTTTGTGCGTAGTTTTGTGTTGTTTTTCGTATGTAATGGAGAATATTGCTTAGGGAAGAATCATTACATCTCAAATATAGTTTAATTTGGTTCAATTTGAATGAGAAATTGATACATGAACTCGTTTAATGAGTTATGTCATGGTTTCATAGCTATGCTAAATTTGGCTTTGCGATTGAAATTGTGTATGTTTCTGTGTGTTGGAATTAAAACTTGTGATTGCGATTGAAATTCAAATTTTGTATATTGTCTTGTGTGTTGCAATTAGATATGTGTATGTAGATATGATAAATTTAAGTAATTTTCATTATTGTATATATTTAGGTAGATATAAACATCTCTAGTAGACCTATGATTGCGGAGATCGGGCGTGATAGAGCGGTTTATCTTTACCGTGTGGTCTCTGTGTCAATGTTTTGGGAAAATGTTGATGAACCTTGAGTGTGCTTATCACTTATTTGATTGATGAGCCTAACAAACATAATGAAGAGGTCCTCGCAGATCTAGGGGTCCTGGATGAGGTTATGGAGGAGGTTGAGATTTTGGAGCCAAAAGATGTCTAAGAGGAGGAGATGACCGAGGTCTTAGAGCAAGAGGCGGTCCCAAATTGAGGAGGTATGAGGTCCCGAAGGACGAGGCCGAAGCTCCGGCCCTTTGATCATCAACACCATGAAGCAATACGACACACACATGGTCAATGCAATTATTAGTGCATCGAGAGGGGTATTTTGCGGGTCCATCGACATCTTCCGATATTTGTCGGTGGTATGAGGTGATTATGATTTGATCCAACAAGCCAAAGACGAACATGGCTATGGTATGTTTTGTGTAGTTGACTCATCGGCTTGCACAAACTTGACTTCAAGAATGTCGACGTTATTTTGATATCTACTAATTTTGTGGACCTAGCATGAGTTTCCGTAGACCAACAACTTTCACTTTTTTTGGGTGAGATCACGACGCTTCATGACGTCGTGAAGATATTAGGATTGTAGATGGACTAGTATACGATCATGCTTCCCAAAGAATTCTTGGTCTTCACTCTTAGATCTCAATCATTTCAGTCTTTACCTCGACATCCTTTACCGTTGGGATATGAGGTCATTTTGTCGTAGATAACTCCGTTTAAGCTCCATAAACGCCTGCAATGTCATAAACTTAACCGGTAGATCTCCAAAACACAAAAGGGAGGGAAAATGAGCCGATAAGATATGCATTTAAGCCCAAAATAGTAGAATGATGGATAAGATCGAATGATGGTGGAAAAAGATGTTATAACATGGATGCTATTAAATACCCCATACTTGAACCTTATTTATTCTCAACAATTTAAGATCCAAAGACAACACTATGTTAAGACTTGTATACATGTTTCGGCTGGAAAGATCAAGCTCAAGCAATACCAAGTTTTCATAATATATATCATCGTAATAAGGATAAGTCAAAGTTCATTCATTTGATGATCTCTCAAGGTAATGTGTATAACTCACTTACTCATGTGTTTGGGGCGACTAATACCATTCAATCTCAACACATATGAAATGATCATTAACCATAAGTTTACCACAACGTTCTCAATCTCCACCGCTTGCTAATTTCCTACATTTATAATATGAATCAAGAGGTCTTTTATAAGGTTATAATGTGGTTGAGGGTATGAAAAACAAGGTGGGAAAGAAAAATGGTATATGCTATTAAAGATCCAAGAATTATGAGGATCGCTCGAGCAACATCGGGAGGACCAATGGTTGTTTTGGCCACGGTGATAAGCTTTTGGAGTATCTTTCTTTCTTTTCACACTGAACTTCAAGGGGATCATTACCTTTCTTCAAAGAAACCAAGAAAATATATTTATCCTTGTTTCTAGGTTTGACTTCGTCTC
Organism: Fagopyrum tataricum; assembly: GCA_002319775.1. Taxonomy (NCBI): domain Eukaryota; kingdom Viridiplantae; phylum Streptophyta; class Magnoliopsida; order Caryophyllales; family Polygonaceae; genus Fagopyrum; species Fagopyrum tataricum. Next base: position 8,550,627 of record CM008283.1, read on the forward strand.
CCTTTTGTTCTTCAACTCTAGTTGTGTGATGATCAATTTACGTTTCTTTATCGGGATGAGGGTTTATGATTGATCAATAGTTGCTTACATCGGGTTGATTAGAGTTGGTATTTCGATCGATCTTTTTGATATTGAATTGAACACATCAATGTTCCCGGACTTAACAATCATGTTGTGCGGTACACATACCATAAACCGGAGATGGAGATAAACTAAGATGAAGTTTCGTCGGTCTGAGGATACCATTGCCGGTATTTGATGTAGATGGAGAGTAACGAAGATGTGCGAAAAGTTTCTCAGATGGGATTTGTTTCTTTCTTCTTCTTTTTCTAATCGTTTTATTTAATTTTAATTTAATTATTCAAACATAAGGATCATTTCGTAGTCTTAACGACATTGGACAAAGTCCGGAAGTGTAAAGGTTAAGGGCACCGTTCGAACTATAAGAAATACTCTTGGACATAATCTAAAAATCCAAAATTACATGGACACCATCCAAAAATTCTCTTTTAATTATAAATAAATAAATATTTGTGAACTACGTGGATATTATACATAAGCTTAAATTATTCTTATTTAAACTTTATATATACGTTATCTTTATAATAAGCGGGAATTATACAAGTTTATAGTTTGATCACCATATCTTCTTGTAGTTTATTTTTGTTTTAGTTAGCTTATAAAATTTGGGTTTTTTTTTTGGGTGTTTATTTAAGGACCTGTTTACTTGCAGATTGGTTTATTTTCAGGTTTATAAATTAAATGAGTTTATACGGATTTATAATTTATTTTCGGGTTTATTTCTCAATGGGTTTATATATATAAATCATATAAGGTTGTTTACTTGTAGTTTATTTTTTGGGTTTATTTTTGTTCAAAATACACTTATGCTCCTAAAAAAATCGAAGAACGACGGGGAATATATAGAGATGAACAAAGAATATCGGTTTGGAAAAGCACAAGGCTAAAATCGGGTTTTAAACAAAAATAAACTCATCCCAGCAAAAATAACCTTGCTCAGATAAGTTTATTTTTGAGTGGTTTATAAACCCGAATAAACTCATAGAGAATTAAACCAATCTCCAAGTAAACACGCACAAAAATTAAACTCAGGATTTATAAACTAAATGAAACAGTATTAACCTACAAGTAAACAGGCCCTTAGGGACGAGTTTATTTATCTACGAGTTTATTTGTGTTTGTAAACCATTCAAAAATAAACTTCTCAGACAAAGGTTATTTTTTCGTAGTTGGATTTATTTTTGTTTAATATCCGATTTTGTCTTGTGTTTTTCAATACCGATATTCATTGTTCATCCCTGAGTATCCGATGTTACTCTTCGAATTTTAAAGGGATATAAGTGTATTTTAAAATAAAATAAACGTCCAAAATAAACTTCAAGTAAACAACCTTATATGATTTGTTTATATAAACTCGTTAAAAAATAAATCCGAAAATAAACTACGAATTCATATAAATTCATTTAGTTTATAAATGTGAAAACAAATAACAATACGCAAGTATACATGCAAGTAACCAGAACCTTAGTTATTTATTCAAAAGCAAAGCTGATTGTATTAAACGCTAGCTAACGCAAAACGCATTGTTGATTGAACAAATACGTGATACATTATAACTTGATCCATTTACTTCACTGCATATTTATGTATGTATATGTATATATATACTAGTTGACTTTTCTGCAGTTGGTCCGGACTTCGCCACTGGATCCAGTAAGGGGGCTGAGGTTACCCATCTTGACCATGGCCGTGGCAAAATCGGAGAAGAAGGTGGAGGAGCTGGAGGTGTAACCGGTGACTTGGGAGTCGGTTGACTGGTTTCCGAAGAGCTGCTGATCAGAGTGAAGCAGCCCCTCGAAGCTGACGAGGTTGGAGTAGTAGGCGTTGTTGAAGACGGTGGAGGAGGTGGTGTCGAGGGGGGAGAGGTTGTTGTCGCCGCTGCCGCTAGTGCTGGGGCAGTTGGCTTGCAGTGATGATGCGAAGGTTGAGTTTATGTTGGTCTCGCCGTAGATCCTTGCCCTGAATGTTGTGCACCTTGCTTGCCCTATCGTGTGGCCTCCTGTAATTTCAAATTATTACCCATAATTAAATAAAGTTAATTAACCTAAAAAAATACCTTTAATGAAATTTTAAAAAAAATCATAAAACTATACCAGTGGTCCCAGTGGACCGAGTCAACTAGGTCGTCGATCTATGTCCATTTCCTCACTCTATCGTTTCGCAATTTTCCTTTTCATCAATAATTTTGTAAATAATATAAACTAAATCACTCGAACGGCTAGTTTTTATTAGGATTTAGAATTTTTTTTCCTATTAAAACTTTATTGGTCCCCTCGTAATTTTTTATTTTATTTTTTACAGATTTTTAATATATTATCACTAAAAAATCATTATAGAATGATATAACTCATACAAATAATTTTAAACTAATTACGACCTCATTAAATTTAAACTAATAAAATTATAATAGATCTATTTTTATATATTTTTTTAATAAAAAATTTAAAAATATATTAGAGATATATATTATTTTAATTAAAATTTTATTTTTTTTATTTTTTTATTTAAAATTAAATATAGAAAAGAAATTTGAAAATAATAATTCTTTTTGTAAAATTTTAATAGTCTATAAATTTAAATATATAGTAAATTTTTATTTATTTTTAAATTTAATTTTCTACCGCTTATTTTAACTCGAATTTTCTTTTTAAAAAAATTAATTTTTTAAAATTTAACAGTATGGATAATTTATTTAAAACTAAAAAATAAAACATAAGAAAATTTATTTTCTATTTTCGATTATAAAAAATTGTAGAAGATTAAGTTCAAAATAGATAAAAGTTTATTATATTATTAAATTTCGGGACTCTTTCATTTTTTTTAAAAACTAATTATTTTTCATATAATTTTCTATATTTTTTTGAATCAAAAATAAATATAATTATTTTAATTCAAAAAATAAAATTATCTTTAAATTTACTAAATTTTTTAACTAAAAACAATTTAAAAAAACACTTATATTATTAATTTATTAGTTTAAAATTTTGTTTAAAATTTATATTTCTGACTGTTTTTCAATATTTTAGATAAATTTTATTGTAATGTATTAAGATCGAGTATAAAGAGAAAATAAATAAAATTTCGAGGTTAACAAGAAAAATTTTAAAACTTAGTGAATATTAGAAAAAAAAAGTTCAGATAATGAAGACACTAAGAGGAAAATTCTTCTTATTATATTTGTTTAATTGGGTAGTTCAAACAGGTTTTCTAAAATCTTTTTTATAAATTTTTGTAAGATAAGATAGGGAAAAAATATTTGAATTATTTTCTAAAAACTAAAATTAATATGAACCTTTGATTAAGATTAAAAGTTTTAAATTTACTTTAATTTTATCTTGAAATTGAATACAATTTCACAATTCTCACCGGACCCTATATTAATATGGAATTTAATCTAATATTGGATTTTATGTTTGAATTAGAATACACAGAGTCTAAAATCTGAATTTTCACCAGAAAGGGTGACCATTTCTGCAGTGGAGAAGCCAAGGGTAGCGAAGTTTGAGATTAGGCCGCTGAGATTCAAGGTGGGAGCTGGTAAGAACGTGTTCGCTGCCGTTATGTTTGCCGTTAGCGAGTCTCTTCTTCCCAGTACCACCGTCCAGTTTGGTCCTCCTAGCTGAGAATAAAACAATATAATATTCATCAATCAAACGACAACTCGTACAATCACGGGCTAACAATATTAGCTAGCTGCCTGTTTGTTTGCAAGTAGTTATCAATCACACAGTAAGAAACATTTAATTTGTTTCCAATTAAATTTAGTTGGTAGATCAGTACTCATAATTAAGGAATTCAATTATTGGGGTTTAATTTGTAATTATACATCAATATTATTACCGTAACAACAGAGTCTCTTGCAGCAACAGCCAAAATGTCTGCACATGAAACAACTCCTGGGCAAATGCTTTCCAATTGAGTTTTGATGGTGTCGACCACTTCGAACCCTCTTACAGAGTTGAGGTTCGGTGCTGCAGTCTTCTCTCCGGTGAATGTCGAGTTGTCGTCCAATAAGATCGATCCATCGCATCCCTTGCAAAAGTTAAAGGCCGGTGTTTTAGGGAAGGAGCCCGAAAATTTCATGGTGAAGTTTAAATTCAAGATAAATATATAGTAAATTTAGAAAAAAGCGGATAGTACTTGTATTTGGGTCGGGGCGGGTGATAACCAAGTCGAGCCCACCCCTAGATCCGTCACTGGCCGATTTAGTGTATAATACAAATTAAAATTTGTATACTTACATTGACAAAGCAGTCATGAAAATGCAAACGAAGAAGGGAAGCTCCCATGCGAGTCTCGTTGGAGATAGCAGAATTCACTAAAGTTTGTATAGTCGAGATGGCATTCGGGCATGAACTGTCGTAGAAGGTCGAGGATAGCTGTGCAGAGGTTACTCCGAGGACTACCATAAAAACGCAAATTTGAAGTTTAAAAAGTATGAGTTTTGTGGAAGAAGATTGTTCATAAGAAGCCATAGGTAAGTTTCTTGATTACCTTGTGTGAGTATAATGTGTGTGCATGCATCTGTTTATATATAAACGTACATGGGTCCATGCACGTTATTTTAACAAAATCATTATTTTAACGTAACTTACTCCTTAATCAGTGCACGAATATGATTATGTACGGTGTGTAAGTGTAAAAGTTAAATAACAAGTTGCAATGCAGCTTGATCGCCGATCGACCCCCGGCCCCAATGCGCAACAATTTCCACACATGTCTTAATCGTGGTTGTCGAATATTGAAGTTGTAACATCAATTGAAAATTCATACTTAACGAGACTAATATGTGCAACTGTCGAGTCTTATAGTAACCTTCTAGTCGTATAGAGTTATAATAATTGTATGAATATTAGATGTGCGTACAGTGATCGAGGCTGCTTTTGTTCATCGATCATTCAACTTTATCCTCCATTATCAAGCAAAAGTTTGCATGTGGGTTCACCGACCTTCAGATTTATTAACTATTCTTTTTCTTTTTTTTAAAAGTTGATTTATTAATATTTCTTATATCTGATGGATCAAACACCGTACCAAAAAAATTCCACTTTAAATTATAATCAATTGTCAGTAAGAATAATAATCTACGATGATGAACTCACAAAACAATGACGTAGATTATGTAGTAGTAGCTAGCAATGTTATTGTCAAATGTCCATTCCAGTCCCCCGCACCGAATTACCTGCTCTACAAGATATTTATACATAACTCGGATAATATTAGAGGTAATGTTCTTATACGATTCTTCATTATCTGGTTATTTAAAATAGTAATTTACTTTTACTTAATTTCTTATAATCGTATTTTACCATTGATTGTAAGCTTGGACATAAATCCCACAAATCTTTGATCCCATCTCGATCCTGTTACGATCTCGACAAAATTATTTCATCCAAAAATCGGAATCTCTTCCCAAACCAATAATACTATTCATCGTAGATAGACTTGACTAATAGGGGCTTCAAAACAATGAGGCTAAGAAACAGGTTTTTCTCTTTGCTTTTCGTAATATGAAAAGATAATGGCATGTTGGTCCAAACATCTTCGTAATGAGCCCGGCCCAGAATTAAATCATGTATGGACAATTTGCGTTATTACTCATCATTGTTTAACCAACTTCATCAACAATAACTTTATCGATCCTGGCCGTTCTAGACAGGGGTTGTATTATCGGACCAACCCGTAAACCCGGATTATAAATTACAGCCTCATAGCATCATCGTTGTTGGAGTCTCTTCCTTACCTGTTGATCTCTCGCCATTGACCGGTCCAAAGAACCACCGACCGGAGTTTGTGATTAGGGTTTGTTGTTTTGGTAGATTGGATTCAAAATCTGATTAGGATTCCTGCTGTTGAAGTGCTTAGATCTGTTCTCCTTCTTTTTTTTTTTTGATGTATGTATGTTCGTTGCTGGATTTTTTGGAAAAAACTTGTTGTGCTTCAATCTTTCAGTTTTAGCTAAAATTGCAGTACGGGTATCATATTTCGTTTCTACTTTTGAAGTACTTCAATTTTAACTGTTGGATTTGGTTTTTTTGATACTCATATCAATCTGATCCCCATACTGCAACATACTAAACAGGATATCAAGTATCAATCTGATACCCATATCTTGATACTCATATCTTGATACCCATACCTGATACCTTTAATTAGTATATCGATATCAAACGACCCCTTAGGATATCTTGTTAGGTAAAATTTTATGTGAGATACAAACTGATCCGAGATCTTTTGTTATTTAATTTTTACGAAAATATGTTTTATTTTTAACTTAGTAAAAAAGATTTTATAGCTTAATTATTTATTTATAAAGAGATTTAATCCTACAAAATTTATGAGGGCATCACGACCGCTTTAGTGTCGTCTGTTTTAACATAGGTATATAAATTAGTACGTTTTTGTTGGATATATCTTTGATAAATAAAGACTTTTTTTTAGAGAATTGATAGAACATCTCCATCCCATTATCGTTTGTGTGGTTTAACATCTACTATTCTACTATATAATATTAAAACATAAGTAAATTAAGTCACGTGTTGCCGTCACATTACCTCGGATTTTGGCACGTGACACCACCACATAGGATTTTGTCACGTGTCACCACTCCATTACGCCTACCAGACGGATTTTGTCTTGTCTTATTTATATAAAGTCAATTGTTTTCATTTTTATTTATTTTGTTTCTTAATTAAATGTGTGATATGAGATATAAGAAAAGATTATGATGTAAACAAAAATAATTTTCTATGTTTGAAAAATATTATACTATTTATGTGTTACAAGATTACATTATATAGATTTTCTTAACTCAACTTATTTTTAAACCAAGATACATGATTGGTCATTTACTTTTCACATTTTAAATAATCAAATATTTGAATATACCTAAAGTAATTTGATATTTATTCAATATCATATATTTTATTTCATTTAAGTGTATTTTATCAAAAAAAATTTTGACATAGTAAATTATTACATAAATGAAAATATTAAAACCTATTACATCTAATAAAGATATTACATTATTATTATTATTCATATAAATTATTTAGGGTAATCTCATAATAGGGTAATCCTATACAATTTTCTTTAGTGCAATTTTTACAAAATTTAGCATTTATTTTTAAAATAATTTAATAATAAATTTTTACTTAAATATAATAATATAGGTTTTTTCGAATATTCTAATAAACTATCTCTCACATATATAATATGTAAAATAATTCTTTGTTTTTAAACTTTATATATATATATATATATATATATATATATATATATATATATATATTGTTTAAAATAAATGAATACTCTTATAATTATTTTTGTGACATTATGTGCAAGACACGGGTACTAAGCAAGTGATCATACTAAGTTTGAACATCAGTGATGAGTCTTATTTAAAGTTGGGTTTTCATTTCTAAAATATAACACAAATTGCTTATTGGGGGTGATAATTTATGTAAATAATTAGTGCTAGTTTAGCAGATTCACACTCTTATAATGCCTTAGTAATTACGTACTCTTGTAACCCCTTAATAATTACGCACTCTTGTCACCACTTTACATATTGTTTATAATTGAATGGAAACCTCAAGGGGAATTCATCATTAATCTCACATGGTATCGGACTAATTACATCTTCTCTTCCGCCGGCGCAAGTGCATCTTGCCGCAAGCTCTCTTAATCCCGCCGGTAACCAAAGTTACTGCACCCCTTCACCGTCTACTCATGGATAAGACAAGAAAATTGCTTTAGTTCCACTCTTGGTATCTCCAACGTCAAGAACAACATCACCCTTGTTTTCGATCATAACACACCATATGCCTCTTGAGTTTCCTTGTTTCGCTTCACCACCAAGGCTCACAACGTCTTGGATCATATTGACAAACAAGTTGTCAAAGCAAAGGGCATCAATATGAAGAGTTATGAAATCAAGTTGACCTACTGTTTTTCAATGGAACTATAGTATAGTTTTGAAAGACGTCATTATTCAAATCCTCGTTCCCATTGACACGGGCTCCATAACAGCAACCCGCCGCCCATTTTGTGTTTTCCCACCATACATATGGATTCCTTTGACTAGGATGTCGATCACAACAACCCTTCAAACCGTCTTTTGCTCCCTGATTTGCGGCCTAGTGAACTCCACCCTACGAGAGTCCAACCAGGCACCAGCTCCTTTCCTTCCCAACAATGGATTCTTGGCAGTGGTCCTTCACAACAACCCATCCAACAAGCTCATTTCGGTTCTAGTTTCGACACATAGTAACCCACTATACTTACTTATTGGGGGTGATCTTCTTTGTTCATTCCTTGGTATCTACCATTTTTTTATCGAATGTTGTAGGGGCATAAGTGTCGTTTGAAGTAAAATAAACCAAAATATAAACTTCAAGTAAATAACCTTGTATGATTTATTTATATAAACCCAGTTAAAAAACAAATAGGAGAATGAACTATGAATATATCCATATAAACCCATTTAATTTATAAATCCGAAAATTTACAAATACGTGATACATTGTAACTTGATCCATTTACTTCACGGCATATTTATATATGTATATATATTTGTTTTTCGGTGAATCAACGTTGCAGAAACCGAAACAACATTTGAGAACTAGATATCCAATGATTCATATACTTGTTGACTTTTCTGCAGTTGGTTCGGACTTCGCCACTGGATCCAGTAAGGGGGCTGAGGTTACCCATCTTAACCATTGCAGCAGCGAAATCAGAGAAGAAGCTGGAGGAGCTGGAGGTGTAACCGGTGACTTGGGAGTCAGTTGACTGGTTTCCGTAGAGCTGCTGATCGGAGTGAAGCAGCCCCTCGAAGTTGACGAGGTTGGAGTAGTAGGCGTTGTCGAAGACGGTGGAGGAGGTGGTGTCGAGTGGGGAGAGGTTGTTGTCGCCGATGCCGCTAGTGCTGGGGCAGTTGGCTTGCAGTGATGATGCGAAGGTTGAGTTTATGTTCGTTTCGTTGTAGATCCTTGCCCTGAATGTGATGCATCTTGCTTGCCCTATCGTGTGCGCTCCTGTTATTTCAAAATATTACCCATAATTAAATAAACTTAATTAACCTAAAAATACCTTAAATGAAATTTTAAAAAAAAATCATAAAACCATACCGGTGGACCGAGTCAACTAGGTCGTCCACCTATGTCCATTTCCTCACTCTATCGTTTCGGGATTTTCCTTTTCACCAATAATTTTGTATATAATATAAAGTAAATCACTCCATTCATGTAACGGCTTGTTTTTATTATATCCGCTCAATTGGGTATTTTTGTAACTTTTTTAAGATCAGATAAAAAAAATATTTGAATTATTTTCTAAAATCTAAAATTAATATAAATCCTTAATTAAGATTAAAATTTTAAATTTACTTTTAATTTTACCTTGAAATTGAATACAATTTCACGATTTTCACCCGATCACATCTTAATATCAAATTTGATATAATATTGTTAGATTATTAAGCCGTATATTTTAGTTCAGATACCTCTAAAAATATTCTATTATATATTTGAATTAGAATGTCCAACTCTAAATCTGAATTTTCACCGGAAAGGGCGACCATTTCTGCGGTGGAGAAGCCAAGGGTGGCGAACTTTGATATGAGGCCACTGAGATTCAAGGTGGGAGAAGGTAAGAACGTGTTCGCTGCCGTTAGGTTTGCCGTCAGTGAGTCTCTTCTTCCCAGTAGCACCGTCCAGTTTGGTCCTCCTAGCTGAGATTAAAACAATATAGTATTCATCAATTGAACGAGAACGTAACTCGTACAATCACGGGCTAACAAAAAATAGCTAGCTGCCTGTTTGTTAGGAAGTAGTTATCAATCACACAATAATAAACATGTGTTTCCAATTAAACTTTTGTTAGTAATTCAGTACTCATAATCAAGGAATTCAATTATTGGGGTTTAATTTGTAATTATAAATGAATATTATTACCGTAACAACAGAGTCTCTTGCAGCAACAGCCAAAATGTCTGCACATGAAACGACGCCTGGGCAAATGCTTTCCAAATGAGTTTTGATGATGTCGACCACTTTGTACCCTCTTACCGAGTTGAGGTTCGCTGCTGCAGTCTTCTCTCCGGTGAATGTCGAGTTGTCGTCCAATAAGATCGATCCATCACAACCCTTTTTAAAAATATTTAAAAAATATAATTAAAAAATTGTAAATTTAGAAAAAGTGGATAGTAATTGTATTTAGGCTGGTGGGCGACAATCAAGTCGAGCCCACCACGGCTGGTTTAATATATACTTCATTCGATCAAAAAATAAATTTTTAGCTATTAAATCAATTATTAAAAAAAACTATTATAAAAGCTTAATTTTATAAAGTTTTTTTTTTCAATTTTATCCCTTATTAAATGTTCACCATCCTTTTATACCGCTGTGAATACTTTATTATAAAATTATTTAATAAAAATAATTTTTAAAAACTATTCTCACAACTATATCTTAATTAATAACCTTGAAAACATAAAATTAAATTACATTAAAACTTAATCGAAATTTACATGCCAGAATGTCATTTATTTATGATCGGAGGAAGTAATATACAAATTAAAATTTGTATACTTACATTAACAAAGCAGTCATGGAAATGCAAACGAAGAAGTGAAGCTCCCATGCGAGTCTCGTTGGAGATGGCAGAATTCACCAACGTTTTAATAGTCGAGATGGCTTTCGGGCATGAGCTATCGTAGAAGGTCGAGGATAGCTGTGCAGAGGTTACTCCAAGAGCTACCATAAAAACGCAGATTTGAAGTTTAGAAAGTATGAGTTTTGTTGAAGAAGATTGATCATAAGAAGCCATAGGTAAGTTTCTTGATTACCTTGTGTGAGTATAATGTGTGTGCATGCATCTGTTTATATATAAACGTACATGGGTCCATGCACGTTATTTTAACAAAATCATTATTTTAACGTAACTTACACCTTAATCAGTGCACAAATATGATTATGTGCGGTGTGCCGGTGTGTAAAAGCTAAATAACAAGTTGAAATGTAGCTTGATCGCCGATCCTCGGACCCAATGCACAACAATTTCCACACATGTCTTAATCGTGGTTGGCGAATATTGAAGTTGTGTCATCAATTGAAAATTCATACTTAACGAGACTAATATGTGCAACTGTCGAGTCTTATAGTAACCTTCTAGTCGTATAGAGATATAATAATGGTATGAATATTAGATGTGCGTACAGTGATCGAGGCTGCTTTTTTGTTCATCGATCATTCAACTTTATCCTCCATTATCAAGCAAAAGTTGACACATATAACAGATAAACTTTAACATATCGAGTGATTGAGAAACTGGAAGTAGCTAGAAAAGATGGAATATGACAATCAGTTACATTATTTCCATGAAATGCAGACCTAGACCTAGCAGCTGGGTCATTTGGAATATGTAGTTTGCATGTGGGATCACCGGATCACCGACGTTCAGATTTTTATTTTTATTTATTTTTATTTTTTTTGTGAAGTAGGTTTATTAATTTATATATATACGATGGATTGAAGGGGGAAAAAATCCACCTAAAATCGATTGACAGTAAGAATAATAATCTATGATGATGAAGTCACAATAGTATGTTACTGACTTGACACAATCCTACCGTCACAATTCAACAATATTTAAAAACGGTCGCAAATAATACATGGGATTTTAGATATATTATTATTTTTCATTTGCACTTGTTCAAGTTTTAAATGTGATTTGTTACTTAACCCGGCCAAACCATATATTTCTTCGAATTTTAACTTCATCTCCCTTTATTGTTAGCAATAAAAATCATGCTTTAATCCTTGAAGACGAACAAGAGAAAAGCCTAACTTAAAAAAGAAGGATATCAACAACTTCAAATGTACGTTTGTATTAAGAAGAAGGGTAGTTACACAGGCATCTTTGCCTTAGAGTGAACAAAAAATAGGAAGCAACAAACTAGAAAGAAAATTAGAGTAGGAAAGAAAATTTAGAGTACATAAGTAGGTTGAGCAAGGGTGATATCAAGGGTTTTATATCGGTCTTATATACTGAGTTTATACTTAACACAGTTTTGTGAATCTACATTATTAAATTTACTTTAATTTAATTATTATTCTAATAACATTTTGTTCTATTTTATGTAATTTGAAGTATGTTTTTAATCATTCATTTTTTTAAATTTTTAACCTTTTCTTAATTATAGATTATTAGTTCGTTAATTATCATTCATTTTGTTCAAAAAATTTATGAATTTATCACCAATTCATCTAATTTTATGAAATTAGATCATTTTTATCTCTAAACTAATATAATACTCCAATTAACATCTATAGTTAGTTAAAAATTTTAAATTAGTCATTAAGATTTAGGAATTTTCACCAATGTACCAAATGTAACTAAATGTAGTTTTTCATCAATTTTTCTTAATTAGGGGCAATTACAAGAAAATTATAAATTGTAATCCATTTTTAGTTACACAATTTAAATCAAAAACTATTTTTTAAAAATTGTTAAACCATATTGATTTTTCTTTTTTTTTTTTCTTTTTCTTTGAAGGGTTATCTGGAATGTATCTTATAAAAACGATACTTACAATGTTGTTTTTCAACAAACAAATTGTATTATAATGATAACAACGTACTAAAATTTAAAATATACAGTAAATAATCTAATTAAACTTAATACTTACTAACAAGATCATTGAATTGGATGAATTGTTATTTTACAAATTTGAACATTTCATTACTATTATTTCTAACCTTATACTTGACATAACAATTACGGTAAAAATTAATTTTATTATCACATCCCATAGCATAAAAACTTAACCTACAAACCTTAAAATTATTTCTTTACCGTTATATGCTAACAAATCTCGTGTAGGATACGGATACTAAAACTAGTCTATATATATTACTAAAATAATTTCCATTTTACTGTGTCAATGCCCATTTATCTTTTCAAGATAAGGGCATGTTGATCCAGCCCATCACGTATGGACAATTTGCCTTACTACTCATCGTTGTTTAACAAACTTCATCGACATTAACTTTATCGAGCCAGACCGTTCTAGACAAGGGCTGTATTATCGGACCAACCCATAAAATTGAGAAGTTTTAGGTGATACTAGTAGGATGTTGTATATGATTAGAATGTCTACTACTATTTGGATCGAAATATTTTGATCGGTTGGAGACTTTATTGTACATGTGTTGTACGCACTATCATAGATTTTGACTATTTTATGAAAGATTAATAAAATATCAATATCAAATTGAAATCGAGTAGTATCCGTGTTTGAGTAATTTTACTTTCAATTAATACAAGTTAAGTGGTGCTTGCACGTATAGGGATGATAATTTCACCTGCAACCGATGGTTATCCGAAAATTCGAACCAATCGAATGGTCGAAAAATCGATAAAAGGCGGTTGGAATGCGGGTGATGATTGATTTGTTGATGGTCCGGTTACGGTTTAGGTTGAGAATATTTTAATCCATCATCCGATTCACCACCCGGCCCGGCTTTTACCCGATGTTTACCCGAGATTCACCCAAACTATAACTTAAATAAATAAAAAAATATACTTTTAATTTTTGTAATTTACAAGGAATTCTAACACTCTAACGTAATTTCCTTTTAAAAAAATTTAAAAAAAAACACTCGAACATAAGTTAAACGATAACATTGATACTCCACACATCCACGTACGCTCGAGTCGCAACCAAAGAGGAAACTCTAAGTCTAATGCAGGTTATACAACCACACTTGAGTTGCTCCTTTAGGCGCCACTCTAGGTTCCATTCTCCGCTCTCCGCGCCGGTTCGCTCTCCTGTCTACGGTCATTCCACATTTAACCGCCGGTAATCACAAGCTTAATTTGCCGGTTGAAACCGAAAAAACCTGACCCACCCGATCAACCGCGGTTCTAGTGAAGAGTCAAGGATGAAGGGGAGCTTGGATGGGTGATGGTCCGAATGATTGATTTTGTAGTATGAGTCGGTTGATGACAGTGATACAACCACCCATCACCCGAACCATTGACATCCCTATACACTCGGCTCAAATTTAGTATAAAATGGTGTCACATCCGAATTTGAGTTATTTACTCATGTTAATGAGATTTATTTTTTCAACAATCAAGTGAGGAGATAAAACTAAATATCTAAGATCTCGCATATTCGGATGATATCAAAGCTAACATTGAGTTACAATTCATGACAACTAGAAATTTTATTTTTGTTTGGTCAAGTGAGGACAAAGAATAAAATATCTAAGACTTCATCTGTACGTCTTGAATTTCGTTCGGATCCGGGACGATGATATTGGTTACCGAAGTAGACTTGATTTTCAATGGAACAAAATATTTTGAATTGTAGACCTGGTTATGATCATCTCGTATCGTACTATGTTTTAATCGTATACCATTAGAGAAAATTTTACAAAATAAATCCGGGTTCATACGATCCACCAGACCGTATTGATCCGGACTATAAATTACGATCTGATTTGAAGAACCACCACTGCTCAATCCGGCTAGAGGAAACCGGACGCCGCAGTCTTCTTCCGAAGATTTGAATCGGGATTGTTTCAATTTCAGTATAATTACAAAATAACTCCCAAAATTTTAATTACGTGGTTTATCCCGAATTTTTATTAATTTCAACTTCACACCTGATCTAGAAATTTATATAGTAACCCATATTTTGTTGAAGGTTTAGTTTGCACCCAATAAAGTATTTACATTTTAGTACCTAAACTTTTAATTTCGGAAAAGGACGGATATTTGTTCGGGATGTGAATTGTTACCTTAGTTGGCAAATGGAAGCTAACTTGTGTAAGTGATTTATTTAGGTGAATGAGACATTTGGATTGTAGCAAACTCTTGGTGATTATTAAAGGGATAGAAAATCTTTGTTGAGAGGGAAAATAGTCGAAAATCGACTAATGGTGGATCTTAAGGTTTAGACCCATAATGGTTTAACTTGGGGGAATTTATGATAAACGACTTGGGTTCTTCGTTCCTATATATATGAGATATACCACATATATTGGGATTATTTATATCTTAAAAGTTAAATGATAAAGTGCGTGATTTTAGAGAAGCATGTTAGATGATTTAGAAATTTTGAAAATATGACATTTTATGTCGTTAGAAGGTTAAGTAAACTCTTAGAAAACTCGATAAGAGCTTTCCACTCCTAGAAATCTTAAGAGAGTCTTGTAAGTGTTCATGTGAGTTGATAAAAATATTGATAGGCATGTTCACCGTTGATCAGGTAGTTGATTATGTATGCACGTGTGGATATTGCCATGTAATGAACGATTGTCGATGAGTTCAGGTAAGTCTTATGGACTTACTTAGCTAGTTTTTCTCGTATTGGTGTGTATTATTATGGTGGTGTGTGTTGGGTGATTTCTATTCATAACTTAATTAAGACGAAGTTACTATCATTAGACCCAAGTGTGTATATAACGGGTCGTGGCATCACTGCCCAACTCTGCCTAGAGTCCGGGAGGTTCTCCAGGACTAGTCCATATCGGTATACGGTGAGGTGCATCGGAACCACTTCGGTTAGTATACGGGGACAGAGAGGCGAGGTTCGGGAGATCCCCGTGCCACACCGAAAGTTGAACTAATAGAAGTGAATCACCTAATAAAAATAATAATACGATTTAAGTGTGAGCATGTTGTCTTGTTTAAATTCCGCATTGATGTGTGTTTTTGCCATTGTAGTACTATCCGATACTTAAGATTGCTAGCTAACGGTTTTACTGTTATGTTTTTAGACTTCATGTAGGTTAGGGAAGTTGTAGAGTGATCGGGAGTGTTTGATTAGCTGGGTCCACGTACTCATATATAGATTGTGTGTTACATTTTATGCATTCATGTCATTATCATCTTTATAAGTATTCTATTTGTTTTAATTATATTTGTGTCTTGTTTTAAGATCCAGTAAACTTGTTGTCAAGTTAGGGTCGAGACCCATTGTGAGGTCATAGCCCGTGACACCTCGAATTCTAAAAATTTGAAGTGTTACAATAACTAAATGTATAAAGTTGTACGTGCCATTTAATTAATTTATTTTTTACGAGCACTTTTTAGTTGATTTTTTTTAACAATTTGTTCGAACTTTTGTTCATTAGCTCAAATTTATTCGTAATGGTTCATACATTTTTTTTTAAATTTTTTTTGTATCTATATGTTATTTTGTTGGATAAAAATATATATATAAATCAATAATATAAGAACTAATTTAACAAAAACTTTGAATTGTTATGGTTATTTTTTATACATTAAAGAACATTTAGTTCACATATTATCAATTAACAATTCATAGACGTAAAAGTCATTACTTAGCAGAAAAAACTGTTTGGAAACCACTCCCAACAAAAACAACTCTTTTAAAAATTGAAAGACTGCTGTAGTATTTAGTACACCGACTATAACGGTAAACCATCATAAAATTCGCATAGTCAAATCCACATATACAAAGGACCCGGACATTCCTTAATTTTACGTTTAACCTATTCAATATCCACCCAAAATATAGCATGCAAATATATATATATATAAAGACAAGACATACTAGACAGTAGACATAAAGAAAATGGTTAATAGATGCATTCTTGTGTTGGGCGTGACGTTCCTGATGAGCTTCAAGTCAGGAGACGGCTACCCAATGAATCCCTTCGTGAGGTTCCACCTATGCATGATGAATGAGCTTCCACACGACAACCTTAACCTACAATGCTACCAAACGCAGGTTTCGCAGCGCACAGTGGGGTCGAAGGTCGATTCGAAGTCGGAATCGAACTGGGACGAGCCTCAACAATTGGTGATACCGCCTATGGGTAGCTACAATTGGACCTTCCATCGTTTTTTGGTTGGATACGCGGAGTACTATTGCAATGCAGACTATTCAAATGGGCATTTCAGTGTTACTTTGTTTGAGGCTTTTGCTGACACTAGGAAATTTGTTGACAGAGCATGTGGTGGAAGGCATTGCATTTGGAAATTTGCAGAGGATGGTATTTCGTTGTATAATATTCAGCAGAAAACATATAGACATATATACAGATGGAATACTCAAGTTTAGATAGCCTCACCTTTTGTGCTCTTTATCGTCTTAGGATCGACTAATAAATTGTTGGTTTATATTTCACTAGTTCATTGTCCGCACCTTACGTGATTTTGTACTAAAAAAAATTATAATGTCTATGTATTAAATGTTAATTTAAAAACATGATTGTACTAAGAATAATTTTCTTATAAAACTCATGACAAGACTTTTAACAAATAAAATCGTTATTTAAAATATTATACTTGAACTTAGCCAAAGTATAAGAAATGTAGGATTTCTTTAATCTTCAAATCCTTAGGTCAACGTCTCATATAAAGGATATTTATCCGTTATTAAAGAAAATAATACTTCAACTTAGTCAAAAGGTCAAGAAATATATGATTTGTTTAACTTTCAAACATAAAATTGCTGAAAATAATGACCACAGAACAAGAGGTCAACTACCGACAAAACAATAGGTTAACAAATTTTTTATGAATAAAAATTATACTTGAACTTAACAAAAAAACAAAAAATGTATGATTTGTTTAATCTTCAAACCCTCTATTTATACAAGTTCTCAATCGGGATGGGATAACAAAATTACTGAAAATATTTAACGACCCACAAAACAGTAGGTCAACGACCAACAAAAAAGATATTAATACGTTATTAATAAAAATTGTACTTGAACTTAGCCAAAAAACCAAGAAATACAGGATTTGTTTAATCTCCAAACCCTCTATTTATAAAAGTTTTCAAAATATCAGTCCGACCCACAAAATAGTAGCTCAACGACCCATATAAAGGATATAAATCCGTTATTAATGAAAATTATATTTCAACTTAGCCAAAAGACCAAAAAATGTATGATTTGTTTAATCTTCAAACTCTATATTCATACAAGTTCGGGTGATAATTGATGTGCGATAGAAAAATAGCTGAAATAATTTAACGACTCGCAATACATGATTTGTTTAATTTTCAAACTCTCTATTTATACAAGTTCTCAAACTATAAACTCGATCTACAAAACAATAAGTCAACGACTCATATAAAGGATATAAATCCATTGTTAATGAAAATTATACTTCAACTTAGTCAAAAGACCAAGAAATGTATGCTTTGTTTAATTTTCAAACCCTTTATTTATACAAGTTTGGGTGATAATCGATGTGCGACAGCAAAATCAATGAAAATATTTAATGACCCACAAAATAGTAGATCAACGACCCATAAAATGAATATTAATCCGTTATTAATAAAAATTGTACTTGAATTTAGCCAAAAGACCAATAAATGTATGATTTGATTAATCTCCAAATCCTCTATTTATAAATTCTCAAACTATCAATTTTACTTATAACGATGTAGAATAGCAAAATCATTGAATATATTCATGAAACAGTAGGTCGACGACCAACAAAACCGTAAATCAGTGAACAATATAACATATATTAATCCGTTATTAATAAAAATTATACTTGAACTTAGCCAAAATGCCAAGATATGTATGATTTGTTTAATTTGCAAACCCTCTATTTATACAAATTCTCAAACTACCGACCTTAATTATAATCGATGTAGATAGCAAAATCGCTAGAAATATTTAACGAGCCACAAACAGTAGTAGGTCAACGACCAATAAAATAGTATGTCAACGACCAACAAAACAGTAAGTCAATGACACACAAAACAAATATTAATCCGTTATTAATAAGCAATATACTTGAACTTAGCCAAAAGGCCAAAAAATGTATGATTTGTTTAATCTTCAAACTATCAACCTTACAACCCACAAAACAATATGTCAACCATCCATATAATGGATATTAATCTGATATGAATAAAAATTATACTTGAACTTAGCCAAAAGACCAAAATAGTAAGTCAACGACCCACAAAACAGTAAGTTAACAACCCACAAAACAGTAAGTCAATGACCCGCATAACAAATATCAATCCGTTATGTATAAAAATTATACTTGAACTTAGCCAAAAGGTCAAGAAATGCATGATTTGCTTAATTTTCAAACCCTCTATTTATGCACGTTCTCTACTATCATCCTTACTAGATAAATCGAGGGGGAAATGGGTAAGTAGGCCCTTTTCATAAACTTATGTAGTTATGAGGCCTATAATTAATTGTGCACACAAAGTAGACCCCTATTTTTTATTTATAAAGATTAATTAGAAGGGCTACATGATAATTTCAAATTCAGAAGTTGAAGCCCAATTAAATTTAGGAAGCTCAGGCCCAATTTGAATTTAAGAAGCTTAGGCCCGATTCGTAATTACACAAAGCCCAGCAAAAATATAACTTTCATAATTACACAAAGCCCAGCAAAAATATAAATTTCGTGATTACACAAAGCCCAGCAAAAATATAAATTTCGTGATTACACAAAGCTTTCGTGATTACACAAAGCCCAACAAAAATATAAATTTCGTACACAAAGTCCAGCAAAAATATAAATTTCGTGATTACACAAAGCCCAACAAAAATATAAATTTCGTGATTAGTGGGTTTCGAACTAGGGATGACAGGTCCTCCCTCCCACCCTTTAACTAGGTAGGCTAATTAAACATGGTAATCTATTGTTTTTTTTTTTTAAAGTTATACTTAATGTTTACTTACATAACCTATTGTTACACAAACATAACGTTTGATTTTACAAAAAATTGTGATAACCCAAGACCTTTTTCGAATTACACAAGTCGTCTCGATTTACACAAAAACCTATATATTTACACAAACAGTCAATTTTATTTACACAAGCCGATCTAATCCATATCATTTTAATTTCACAAGCTCTATCGATTTTATTTACACAAGTTCTACAATTTTATGTACACAAGTCCTATCGACTTTATTTACACAAGCAGATCTAATCCATATCGATTTTATTTATTCAAGCCCTATCGATTTTATTTACACAAGTCCTACGATTTTTTGTACACAAGCCCTATTTACTTCATCTACACAAGTCCTGTTGATTTTTATTACACAAGCCAATCGAATTACACAAAGGAATGTCGAATTGAATTTATACACAAGTCCTATCGAGTTTGTACACAAGCCCCGATTTACACAATATTTACCGCATTTACACAAATCAGACCACCACTCCTTTCCCTTCTTCTCCTCCAACCGCCGGAGCCATCCCGAGACACCACCACGCCGTCTGCTGGAGTCAGCCCGAAACACCGCTACGCCGTCCGCCGGAGCCGGACCGAGCCACCACTGCGAGCCCTTGTCCCCGCATCTCCGTCCGGATCTGCTTCGAGCCTCTCGCCACCGGTCTCCCTCTCTTCTTCCGCACCTGTCCGCCACTGTCGCCGTTCGCCTGAGCCACCAGGACCCCGGGTCGCTGCCTTCGTCCCCTCACCACGCGAGTTGTTGCTCTCCCGGACGGTTCACACCTGTTGCAAGCCACCCCTCAAATTTCGTATCGACGTTTTTTGTTTATTTGGCTTGGCCAACAACTGTTTAGGGTTTACAGATCTTAATAAAAAAAATAGGGGTA
This sequence comes from Fagopyrum tataricum, assembly GCA_002319775.1. Lineage (NCBI taxonomy): Eukaryota > Viridiplantae > Streptophyta > Magnoliopsida > Caryophyllales > Polygonaceae > Fagopyrum > Fagopyrum tataricum. Next base: position 8,571,300 of record CM008283.1, read on the forward strand.
TTTATAATCTTTTAATTTTAACCATTTTTCCTTATGATGTTTGAAAGTACCAAAAAGCCCTTTAATTAATCTTTAAAATTTTAGCATAAAAATCAAGGGGCCAATTTAGTTTTTGTTTAACCTAAAGGGCCTTAATGCCCCATTTTTCTCATAAATCGATGTGGGATAGCAAATATGTGAAAAATATTTAACGAAAATAGATCGGATTTATAATCCTTCAAAGAAAATTAAGGATAAATCTTTCCAAAAATATCTTTTAATGTGAAATTGTTCCAAAAAAAAAAGAAAATTCATATAAATATATTATAGCTTAGTAAAATACAAATTTTAAAATCGTTACAAAAAATCGAAATCCAAAAAAGAATATTTAATCGTTCAAAAAAAGTAACGTGAAAGCGTTCCAAAAAATAATCTAATTTAAAGACTTTTGTGGATCGATAAATATCACCCCCAATAAGCAATTTGTGTTATATGTTTCGGCCTTTTAGCTAAGTTCAAGTAATTTTTATTTATAACAAATTAATTTCCGTTATATGGGTCGTTGATATACTATTTTTAATTAGTACGTTTTTGTTGTATATATCTTTGATAAATAAAGACTTTTGTTTGGAGAATTGATATAAACATCTCCACCCCATTATCGTTTATTTGGTTTAAAATAATCATACTAAGTGTGATCATCATTTATGAGTCTTATTTAAAGTTGAGTTTTTATTTCTAAAATATAATACAAATTGCTTATCGGGGTGATAATTTATGTAAATAATTAGGCTTAATTTAGCGGATTCACACTCTTGTAACCCTTTAGTAATTACACACTCTTGTCACCCCTTTAGCTATTGTTTATAATCTAATGGAAACTTCAAGGGGGATTCATCCTTATTCTTACATGATATCGGTCTAATTACATCTTCTCTTCCGCCTATTTCTTTTCTACCGCCGGCGCACATGAATCTAGCCGCAAGCATTCTTAATCCCGCCGGTAACCACGGTTATTGCACCCCTTCACCGTCTACTCATGGATAAAGACAAGAAAATTTCTTTCATTTCGTTCTTGGTATCTCCAACATCAAGAACAACATCGTCCTTGTTCTCGATCATGACACACCCTTGTTTTGCATCACCGCCAAGGCTCACAACGTCTTGGATCATATTGACAAACAAATTGTCAAAAAAAAGGACATCAATGAAGAGTTATGAAATCAAGTTGACCTACCGTTCTTCAATGGATCTATAGTATGGTTTCGAAAGACATCATTCTTCAAATCCTCGAACCCATTGATACAAGCCCCAAAAAAGCAACCCGCCGCCCGTTTTGTGCTTCGCCCACCATACATATGGTTTCTTTGTGACTAGAGCATCGTCACAACAACCCTTCAAACCGTTTGTTGCTCCTTGGTTTGCGGCCTATTACACTTCACCCTACGAGCGTCCTACCAACCCTTTTCCTTCCAAACAAGGGATTCTTGGCAGTGGTCCTTCACAATATCTCGTCCAACAAGCTCATTTCGGTTATAATTTCGACACGCAACAACTCACTACACTTGATCAGGCCTTCTCATCCATGACCATCAATCTCGTGGATAATTTCTGGTAGATGGACACCGGGGCCACTTTTCACATGACGAAAAATTCAGGTAACCTCTCGTTAATTTCGTATAATGGTCAATTAAATTTGATAATTGTTGGCAACGGTATGTGGATACCATCTACAAGTCTTGGTGAAATTGTCCTATACACCACAAATAAGCCTTTGTACCTATCCAAAGTCCTTGTTATGCCTAAATTGGTTAAATCCTTGTTGGCAACGGAGATGCTTAAGCTTCAAAGGTGCCACAGGTGCGGGTGGATATAGCGGTGGTGCAGAAAAACCAAGCAGCTTGAAACGGCTACGACTCTTCATCTTCGAACAAGGGAAAACTTGGGTGTGGCTTGGCTAGTGCGCGGATGCGACGTGGGCAAGCCGCATGTGCGGGGTTGCTCACCAGTGAGTTGTAGAGGTGTGTTGTTGTAACACCCCAAATCGGTAGGACTCGAGGTGCTACTGGGTGATATATATATATATATATATATATATATATATATATATATATATATATATATATATATATATATATATATATATATTACATATACATATCAAAAGGATGATACAGAGTACTGTTGAGTACAAGTCAAACAGAAATCCGTACAATAATAATAACCCAAAATCCCACGATAACGCCCAGTGTATAGAACCCTCAACAGATCACCCCTCTGGATCACTCTGCAACTCTCCTAACCTGCAAAGGATCTACAACACGGTGTAAAACCGTTAGCTAACCATACACATATATAAGAAGATGCTAGAGCAAAATCACATATCAATAATATTAACACCTCATCATGATATCACACATTTACCCGGTTTATTATCTTTATAACGTTAATCACTCAAGAGTATATAAATCAGTATATGAAAATACGTGACGCGAGGAATGAATATAATCCTCACCCTCTGCGTGCAATAGCTAGATAGACTGGTATCAGCGCACTTTCCCGTATACCATATGGAGTGGTAGGTGTCCTTCCCGTATACCAGAACTAACTAGCTTACAGAGAACTTCCCAGACTCCACTACGGGATGAAAGGTAAGTTGTCACAGCCACTACAATGGGCGGTCAATATAATATAGGTCGGTGACCAACATAAAGCATGCTATAAAGCATATAACAAACACCACTCATGCACACATCCAATATAAGGATGGTAGCTAAGTAAGTCCTATGGACTTACCTCAATCTCAGAAGTCGTATCACTACGATCAGCTCTCACTCAGGTCCACTCCAAACTAGAGGACAACACGGCCTATACAAGGCATACATACATATATATATATATATATATATATATATATATATATATATATATATATATATATATATATATATATATATCAAACTCCTATCACACAAAGGGGTCACACCTAGACCCAAGGGATCCATAAGGATCATATCCAACTCGTAAACCTCAAAGCCGTAACCGGCATATCTATAACATACTCATCATCATCCGATACCTAGCATGGTACTAGTTCCCTCATACTAGGAAAAGAAAGGAGCTACCTTACTATAGGTAGTCCCGGGACAAAACGCACCTGCGTGATTAAGGGACGCAGGAGCGGAACAGGTAACCCGCAGGCACGGTGACAAGGGACGCAAGCAACGCAAGCAAGGCGCAGGCACTGCGGCACGGCTTCCGCAGGGGCGACGTCTTCCGGGCGCGGGGGCGGCGATAGTGCAGAACGTGATCCCGCGGCTTCTCTTCGGCTCTTCACGTGATCAAATCACGTCTTCTCTCATCCAAATCACACACGCAACAACATACACATTGCAACATCATCCCATGTTCAAACATCTAATCCTAAGCTAAGGAGATGGAAACAAAGAAGAAGAGAAGGAGAAGAAGCAATAACTCACCACTACTGAAGATCCTAGGCTGCAGGGAGAGGTCATACACATCAGTAGCTGGCTTCCAAGCTCACCATACACATCACTAGCATCATCAACAACCACAAAGCACAACTTTCAAGCAAAACTCCAAGGAGAACAAGATCAAAGGAAGGGATGAAGAAGCAAGAAGGACGTAGGAACCGAGGAAAAGAAGTGAAGAAGAATCCTTGATCAGGCAAGGGAAAATAAGAAGTAAGGGAAAGGTAAAGCATGGGTCAAAGAAGTCAACAAAACCGGCTGCAGCCGCCGGAAACAGCAGGGGCGGTTCCTTGAGCCGCAGGGGCGGCAGTCAGGCCCGCGGGTGCGGAAAGGCCAATCTCGGTCAAGCCAATCTCGGCTAAGGACCAAGACTCGGTCCGAAAGAGTAGCGCTCTCACAGTTGCCACCGCGGATGCGGCGGGATAGGGGCGTGGGTGTGGTGGTTCCCACAGCGCGGTGAAGTCCCGGCGCAGGTGCAACAAAAAGTATTCTTCATTGATCTTTTCCTTCGGTTCCTTCACTTTCTTGACTTGATCTTTTTCTAAATCTCTTTGTTTCTTCAACGGTTGCTTCTTTGGATGGATTTATAGAGATAACACCATATGCAAGTATAATAACTCAAAAACCATGCTTAGACTAAGTCTTTATGATAGTGATACTATCACCTATCTAACCATTCTCTATGAAAATGAACCTCCATATTGTAAGGGATAAGGACGAAAATTGCCCTTGTAAGAAGGCGAGGAGGGTAGTAGAGATTAGACCTAGGGTTATCCCTAAGGAGGTTGAGAAAGGAACTAAAGGAGTTGGTTACAGGGATGAAGATAAAGATAATAATAGGATAGTGGGTACTTATGGCGATAGAGAAAGCTTATCCTAAGGTTGTGAGCAAGAGAAAGAGAAATCCAAAGCCGTGAAAGGTGCCATTTTATAATAGCTGCTACAAAGGGCGTTACCGATGCTACCATGACAGAAACAGATATTGTTAGCCATCACAAGGTGATATTTGAGACTAAGGTAGTGGACAATAAAGTGAGGGGAAGAAGGACATGTCAGACAACAAAAGGAAGAAATTAGCCATGTTGATTGAGACTCTCATAGGAGAGTTTGAGAGGGAGGCTTTTGAGAATGAGTCTGATGACTCATCTTATGACTAACTCTTCTATTTATGAGTCGTTGGTAGCTAGCATTGTTGAGGCTTCTGTTAAGGCCTCCAGTGAGGTCCCGGAGAGTATTGAGGAGGGTGAGTTTGTGCCTAGTGAGGCGGTTGATAAGGGATTAAATGTTAAATAAAATTAAATGATGGTTGATAAATTTTTGTGTTGAGGCTTCTATTGATAGCATTGGTTGCAACTATAGAATTTGAGACGGTTGATAAGGGATTCACTACTATTCTATCTCGATCCAAAAGGAGGGATTTACCATTATTTGTTATAATGGTTCATATTTTAGGATGGATTATATTTTAAGCAAATACAATATGTATAGATGGAGAGATTAAGTGAAGTATATTATTTCATTAACTCTTAATTAGTTCAATCAAATTAATATAATTTTTAATACGCTCGTTCATCAATCATCATTTAATTTTATTTAACATTTTATTTATTGAACAAAACTTAAAAATTAATATACAAACCTTCTTGTTATAAATTTTTATTTCAGAAAATATACATATATTTAGATGGAGATTAAATGAAGTCTATTATTAAATTTACTCTTACATAATCAAATCAATACAATATAATTTCAAACACAAAAATTTATCAACCACTATCTAATTTATTTGACAATATATTTATAAGACAAACTAAATATATAAAATAAATTAAAATACCATTCAAGGAAAAAAAAATACATCAAAAGCTCTAGTTTATAGTACGAAAACTTATCTAACTTAATATGCGACATTGTCTTATAGAAATATTTTGTACCCCTACGAAAACTTTCCGACTCCGCCACGGCTTGATTTTGCCACGCCACCGAAGAGAGAGGTGTTAGTATAAATCACAGCGAAGAACCTCTCAATTTGGTTAAGGAAATTAAAATTTGACGTGAAAGCTAGGTTTGGATTTGAAATATTTGAATGATGTACATGGATTTGAGTTGAGCTTATATTCTCTCATTATGTCTAAAGTTGAATCCAATTGTAGCCAGCTAACACCGCTCGCCACCTCTTTTTCTCATATACCTACCCTCTGCTTTATAAAATTATGCAACACAACCCCATACTTTTAATTTTTAATACTTTACCACCCATTTGAACTTTCTACTATTTATTTTTTTTTAATACTGTGAGGTAAGGGTTTAGACGGGATCATCCTCTCGAGACTTTCCTTCCTAGAACATCCGAGAGGATGAGAGCATCCACAACAAGAGTGGATGACGACAAAGCAAGCGGAACTTCATTACCAAGGTCCGCCAACTTATCAGCAACACTATTAACCTCGTGGAAAATATGACGAATATGTACCTGATCAAAAAAACATAAGATATTAAAAATATCAGATAAAACAATATCAACTCTCTACTAAAATATAAGTTTGCATTTAGAACACCGATGGCTCTTTTGTCATTTCTAATACATAGAGCAAAATTTGGTGATATACAATACATGACTTAATATTGTAGAAATACTAATAATTAATTATAATTGATACTATTTGCATGTTTTATTTAAAATAAAAGTGACATTAGGTGTCGAATCATAAAGAATAAAAGTGGCTTTACGTGATACGTTGTTTTCACAGCGAGTTCCGACCGATCTGCTGCACCTCAAGAAAGCAGGCGAAGCGAGAGGAAAAGCAAGGCCAACATTCATAATGTTATTCTTCAAACGTCTTTTTGGTCGACATTTTTCATATGGTGGGCCCATTCTATTCATCTCACAACACCCACGTTACTAAATTAACTTGGTTTCATATAAATACAAGAAATGGGTCAAAATTAAGTGAAATTAGGCACATTTCATGATGAGAATCGAATAGAAGAGCTTATTGCAGTTTCCTCGGCATGAGCTTTGCTACTGATTTGGAAATAGTTGTAAGAAGAGTCAAAATAAAGAAGAAGAAGAAGACGTGGTGTTTGAATGATTCATCTTTATGCATTATTGTGAGCAACCAAAGAATGAAAAGGTGCTACAAGTGTGAGCTTGCTGATATGATTAACAGCCTTAGCATGCACATAGTGGGGATCCCATACTATACATCTTAGGTAGTGTTTGGCTATTCTCTATAAGGTATTTCTAATAGCATTCACATTTATACGAAATGTGCTCACATACGGTATTTATTTTCTAAGACATAGAGTGGATCGATGCACGCCAGGTGAGCCTACACAAGCATCAAGTGCACGGAGTTTTATCCTAAACCATTTGATTATAGGAGGAGTAATCTTCGTTATCTTCCCAAATTTTCTTCCATACTTTCATTGTCTTCTTCGTTATGTTGTTATGTCATTCAGGATGTTCGGTAGGTGTTTAGGCCTCCTAAAAATCCTTCCGAGATACTAAGATCGGAGTTTAGCTCAATAAAAAAATTTCATAAAAAATATAGATCCAGCATTTTAAGTTTGGGTTTTCAAAATTTTTTTTGGTCTAGATCAAAGTTTATCTACATTCATATATAATAGCTACATAAAATCACTTAAATATATATTAATTATGATTTTGTATGTATTAGTAAATGATATAAAAGAAATCAATTTTAATTCATACTTAAAGTTAAGATATTAGGAGTACCATTTTAACTTATATAATTGCAATTTAAGAATTATATATAAGTCGGATCTTAGGATTGCAATTTAAGAACTATATATAAGTCGGATCTTAGGATTATAACCGATCACAAAAGCATAATGATATTGTAGTCGTCGGATCGTAAGTTCCTACAAAAATGAAAAATAAAAGATTTGATTATGGCACACTGGATTGTCCGAAATTTTTGGGTTGGACGGATATGAATTGCTTTGTTTGGGTCTCGATCATTTTCCATATCCACCCGTATTTAAAGTTGGGCGGGTTATCAACCGATCCATATGTATGTACTTATGCCTAGAGGGTATGTCGCTTGTGGCATGTGTAAAACTGAGGGGAGTGACACTACAATAGTAGAGAGGACATTAAGCGATGAAACTTGAAGTTTGACGGTTATTTAGTACAAAGTGTAAATATTATGGAACGTACAATAAAAGTTTAATTTTAATAAAAATAATTTCATATATATATATACACGGGTTCGGTTCGTTCAGACGTACAAGCTAATTATATCGATGTTTTTTTTCAAGCAGGCAGACCGGACCAGATTTGTACGGGTCTAATATAGCCGTTGTGCATAACCAAACGGAGCTTTAGTAGTTTCCATCAAAGATTTGATTCATTTGAGTAGTCTTTTGATTCTCAGCTTTCCCGATCACATCCACACACCCTCTCTCCCCTACACAATAATGCCCGCACTGCACTGCATTCTTTTCTTTCTCCTTTTCACTTCTCTTAAAGATTACGTAAAGATAAAGATCTTCAAGTCAAACACAACCCTACAATCTTCACACTCCCATTAAGCTTCACTCCAACCCTCAAAAAACCCTAAATTCTTCTCCTTTACAGCAATTCAAACAAACATCCATTTTTCCCAATACCCAATTCAAATCTCCAACTCTACACAACAAAACCAATGAGAGAAAGAGGCAAAGGAGTTGAGCAATTCAATGGAGAATCCTATTTCATGGACACTTCCCTACAACTCCCTTGCAAGAAACATCCATCTTCTTCATCTTCATCCTCCGGCGGAATCTGCGCTTTCTGTCTCCGAGCCAAGCTAGCTCGTCTCGTTTGTCCCCAATGCGGCGAGCAACGCTTACCCAACTGCTCTTGCACTCTTTACTCTGAACCCAAACCAGTAGAGCCTGAAATTCTCAGGAGAAGCAATAGCATTAGCAGCTATGCAACTGATGTGAATCAAAGAAGCGGCCTTTGGAGATTCCGAAAGCTTTTTCGGAAAAAGAAGGAGAAGACTGAATTTGCTGAAAACCCAATTGATAATAGCTCAAAGAATGAACCTTGGGGTTATTCTGATGTAACTGCTGTTCAAAGATCAAGATCACTCTCTAGCTTTAGAGGAGGCGGCAGCATTGGCGGCGCAGGCGGTGGCGGTGGCAGTTCATATTTTTATGACAATGATCAAGACAGCGGCTATAATATTCACTCAGCCGCTAGAGCCTCGAGTGTAAGCGGCGGATTTATGATGGAATCGGCGAAGATGAGTTGTTTTAGCGAATCTGAGGCTCGGATGAGTAACTTTGAGGGGAGAATGAGCAATTTTGATTATGAGAAAGACTTGATGAATAGAGGGATCTATACAATGAGAGAGGGTTATGAGTTCAGTAGTGTGGAAGATCCGAAATTTATCGATTTGAAGCTGGAGTCGTCATCTTCGTCGGAGATTAGGAATGATCAGCCTTATTACAGGAAGGGTTATAATGAATTTTACGGTGGCTATAATGGCGGAGAGTCTTGTAGGTATAGTGTGAGTGAGAATGAGCTGAAGAAATGTCGCAAGAGTCGAAAGGGATGGAAATGGCCTTTCAAGGCATCAGGCAAAGATAAGGGTTAACAAAAAACTAAGTTTTTATGGCATTGTATAGATAGAATTTCATCCATTCAACAAAACTCTATGCTATCTCATGTTTGTTGCTATTCGAATTGTGACGATCGACTCTACTTTTTGTTTGTTGAGTTTGTCAAAGTCGTAGGTTTTGGTGCTTCGATTTTCAAGGTTAGTGTTCCTAATAATGTTCAAAGAAGGATGTCTCTTCCCTTCAAAACAATCATTGCACTTGAAGGCATGTGTTTAATAATTGAATTATTGCATATGAAGGTGGAAAACACCATCACAAAGAAAAGACATTTTTGTGTGTGTCTCGGCTCGGACCATGCACCCATACTTGGTTTTTTACTAAGCTTTTCAATCATTTTTTAGTTTTTTTTTTTGTCGTATTTATCTTACATTTTCTCCCCATTTTAATTATAATTATATATATATATATATATATATATATATATATATATATATATATATATATATATATATATATATATATATATATATATATATATTAAAGGGTTAGTTGGATAAGTGAACTCTTTTTTATTGCTATAGAAGCATCAAGTTACTATTGTAGTTCGTGGGTTTGGAATCCTGACTCACACGTAAACCCTATTATTATCTGGACTAGTCGAATCTTATTATTCTTTTATTGTTTTTAAAGTTATACTTAATTCTTAATTTAATACCCAATATTATTTATCCAATTTTATCGTCCGAAATTAAATACCAAATTTCAGTTACCCTGTTATAATACCAATTTTCATACTCAATATGTTAATACACAATGTCAATACTAATTGTCTAGTCCAATGTAATACCCAATTTAGTTACGCAATCACAATACTCAATTTCCGTAATGCCAAATATTTCAATACCCAATCTCAAAAGTAGTCAATTTTCATAGTACTCAATCTCAAAAAAGTCCAAATGTATTCTGTAATTGAATTTTGGGACAAATTCAGTAAGGAGGATACCGACAGTTAATAGCGTAGGTGACGGTTAATAGCGTAGGTGACGGTTGATGGTGAGGCTACACCCGTGCAAGGAGCATCTTCGACGTTGGCGAGCAAGGAGGATACCGACGTTGGGGTGGTGGTTGAGGGAGGCGGATCGAAGGCATCTACGACAACATCCTCAGTAGTGGGGATGGTGCTGAAGCAGGAGAATGGAGAAGGATTTTCCATTGCTGATGGGAATTACAAGATGTAGGAAATCGGTGTCCAGTTTTAGACCAAAGGGTTGTAGTCTCACTTATGTGAGTAAACGGTTGTCCCAATTGCCATATATATATATATATATATATATATATATATATATATATATATATATATATATATATATATATATATAATTATCTTGAAGTGAAATCAAATTATTAATCAAGGGTTTGTAACCTCCACAAAGGAGTAGACAAAACTCAACCAAGAGTTTGTAATCTCCGAAAAGGAGTAGACGAAACTCTAATATAAATTAAGTTCAATTGCAAGTCTTATAAACCCATTGTTATATGTTGTAATCATTGACTTGGATTATGTAATGAGTCATTCATAAAAAAAAATTTCTTCTAAGTTTATTTTCCCCTACACCGGGAATATCCAAATACCTTAGTGGGATAAAACGTTACACGTTACAAAGACTAAGTAAATGACTTACTTATCTTACTTTGTAAAGAAAGGGTATTCCTAGGTTTTGTCAATACAAAACCAATCTAAGATGGATGCCTATCCTTTGTCAATACAAAGAAACTATACTGGTCTTTCGAGTTTTGCAAACAAGCTATAAGAAGACATATCCAATGTCAATACAATGGAACTAAAAGCTTAGTTGTTGTAAAAACAAATGAAGAATCAAGTGCAAATGGCTCTCCCTTATATAGGCATAGGGGCCAACGTTTTTGGGGAGTTATAACCACCAAAAAGCGGTTAAAAGTGGTTAGGGAAGTTACTCGGAAGTTATTTGGACAATGGGCCTTGAAACCCTAGAAAAGCCCGAGGCCCGAACAAGGAGCCCAAAACCGCTCCCTTGAGCTAGCTTAGAGCTAGCTTATTTTTATTTATCCAAACACTTCCAATGAGCTTTATTCACTTTTACATAGCTAGGGTAAGCTCCAAGATCCGCAAATACTCAATATCTCAGCTCTAGCTAGTGTAGCTCCTAAAGAAGCTCACTAGCTACCTCATTGACATTCACTAAGCATTTAACCTTGGATTGCTCCCAATTTTTAACCACATGTTCTTTAGCCAATATAACGCCTAAAAACCAAATGTGTGCCGACAAACCGTGGCTAAAAAAACCCAAGTATCGGCCTTGTAAAATCTGGCACAGGTTGACCTTGTCGTAGATCACCTTGCTTCGATTCGACTCCCCTTACAATACTAGTTGCTCTTAGTGCCGGTCACTTGGCTTGCCTCCCGCAACCCAGACCATAGTGACACACATGTAAACAACTCATTGCACCTTGTCTCGAGACAAGCTGAATGGTTACAATGAAGACTTAGCCCAAATCTCCAACACAAGACGCTTGCCGGCGGGGTTGAGACGGGAAGCTCGCACAACACCCCTCTTATTGAAACCGATAAGGCCGAGTAGAGATCCATGATGCCCCTAATCTACCATTTTGTGTGCTTGATAAGGCCGAGTAGAGCTCCATGATGCCCCTCTTGATGAAACCGCTTCTCTATTGTAGTTCGTGGGTGAGTTTTAAATTTAAAGATTTTTACGGTTTACCGGTTTTGAGAAGAATGAGTTAGTGAGGCTTTTATGTTTTAGAAAAACAAATTAGGAAGGTAAATTTTTAATTCAAAAATTAATTAATAAAAGGGGTAAAAACGGAATTTACTAGGAAGGTTAAAATAAAAGGCCAATAAATACTATTTATATATAGTTACAAGAAACTCTAACCCAATGCGAAACCCTAACCGTCCATTTCGAAACCCTATCCTATTTCGGAACTGCTTGAACCACCTTCAACCGTCGAAGAAGAACTACTCGGTCGAATGAACCAGTAACCACAATCTGTACATAGCCAACCACAACCGCATTCGACACCGTTGCTTGAAAAAAGATTCGAATCGAGATCGGTGACATCGAAGAAGAGGACCATCTTCGTCAGAAGAGAGATGAAATGGAGATGGAGGCGAGCCCAGATCTACGCCGCAACCGGAAGCCTCTAGTAGCCACCATCGCCCCTCATCTCTTCTTCATTTCCGTTGGTCGTTGGAAGAGCACGCTTGCCGTCGGAATCATCTTCAAGACGAAACTTACCGCTGCCCTCTCCGGAGGAGAATAGGAGCTTGTTGCAGCTGCAATAAATCCTCGCCGCCGCCGTTGCCACATACTCGAGTCTCGCGGGAAAGAAGACGTCCACTGCCGCCACAAAACACCGGAAAACGGCGGGAAGGCACCGGAAAACGCTAATGCAGTGTTGGTTAGTTTGGGTGAATTACAAAATAACTCCCAAGCTCGCTAATGGCCCGAACTCTTGGAATTTTGCAAAATTGCCCCTAAATAGATATTTACATAAAAATGGTCCAAACTTATTTTTACAAAATTGACCCTAAACTTTTGAAAGTTTACAAAGTGTTCTTATTTGAGTAATTACAGAATATGACCTAAGTTTATAATTACAGAATATGACCTAAACTTGTGTAACTCGACGGACATTGAACTTGTGTAACTCGACGGACTTTTGGAAGTTCACAAAGTGTTCTGATTTGAGTAATTACAGAATAACATAAGTTTATAATTACAGAAAATGACTCAAACTTGTGTAACTCGACGGACCTTGAGCTTGTATAACTCGACGGACCTTGTAACTCGACGGGCCTTGGGCTTGCGTAATTCAGTTCAGATTGGACTTCTGTAACTCGGTTGGGCTTGGACTTCGATTGGGCTTGTGTGACTTGATTGGGCTTAGACTTGTGTAACTCGCTCTTGTGTAAACAACGGACTTTAATTTTGGCTTGTGTAACTCGGTTGAGCTTGTGTAACTCGACATTGTGTAAACGATGGAAGTGTGTATTAATATTGTATATTTGAAATTGTGCATTAACATTGTGTATTAATATTCGGTTTTAAGTATTACTTTACAAATAACAATAATGGAATGCACAAGTTCAATTAGTCCAGCTGTTATAAGTCTATGAAGGTGGGAGAGATGTTTTGTCATCTAGAGTTCGAAACCCACAAACTATAAGATTTATTAATATTTTTGATTGAGTTTTTTTTTAGGTAAAATTTTTGGATTGAGTTTGGGTTTATATAATAGATCTGATTGGACATAAACTTTATTAGATTGAAATTATCAATTAGCACTGTCAATTTCATAATTTTAAGGGATTATCCGATCAATTTATATCATAAATGTAAAGCTTTGGCATATTGATAAAAGAATATTGTGAGATCTTTCGAATTCAATGTTTGTTGAGTCATATTCAATTAATCAGATATTTAGAATTGATTCAATGTTCAACGTTTAATTAAATCTGTAAGTTCATGTCTCCACACCTAAGTCATTATTTCCCTTCTCACGAGGTTGTCTATGTTCCAAGGTGAAAGAATCGAAAATATTAATGTGAAATATCAGATATTAATCAAGTCGAGATAACAATGTAAAATAAATTTGTCAAAATAATCTTGTATTGAAATTCATGGCTCCTTTTTTTTGGTCGGAATTCATGGCTCCTTTGAAAGAATCACAAATGACAATAAGAATGACCAAATTTAACACTCATGTTTAAAAATTAAAATGAAGATCAAAAAATTTTCATGAATAAGTCATTGCAAGTTCGCCAATAAACTTGATTCTTATAAAGACCAGAGGTATAAATTATCCCAATAACATATCAAATGACAAGTAGATTAAGGTCCGTTTGGTTTGAATTTCAAAAACAAAAACAAAATAAAAACAGATCTAGTTTATATGTGTACCCTTGTTCGATCATTAAATTATTTGGAATTATTTCCAGTGGTTTCAAGTATTGTAGTAACGTTAAAAAAATTATTAAAAAAAAAAGTATTGTAGTAAAATTTGATTAGTGTTAATACTCTATAGAATTTCAAAGAATGATTCCAAAAACTTCATTAACAAGTGTATATATATATAAACCAAATGCATTTTCATTCCGTTTCCGTTTCCAGAATTACAATCTAACGGGCTAAGACTATTGTGCTGTCAATCATGAACAAAACCAAGATCCTATGCGTTTGCAACTTAATTTTTGAATTTTTGTGACATTCTACAGTAAGCGATTAAGTCTGGTCATAGCCGATAGAATTAACTTGAAAAAACATAAAATATAAAAATGTATGATCTAAGTTTACACCGAAGAAAGTTGAACTTGGGCCTTGTTCTTATCCTCCTTCTTAGGTGTTGACTTATAGTAAAGCCCGTATAGGAGAAGCTGCATAAGACTAAGCCCAGCTCCCGCTGCATTAGGAATCTGTGTTTAACAACAAAAACACAACAAAAATCTCATTACTTTTCTAACAAAGCGTCGCCATTGAAAAACCCATTGAAAAAACAAAGCATTACCAGGAGATTGAGATCGAATTCAAGTAACGCGTAAACAGTCCAACAAATTCCATTTAGGAACCCCGCGAGCGAGATAGAGAAAGGCATGAACTCGACGCTCTTCACCTTTATCACATTGTACTATAATCACAACACAAAAAAACTCAACGGATTTCATCTTAAAACCATTTGATAACATGGTAATACAATTACAGTAAGGGAAAAAAACATACCATGACGGTAAGAGGAGCAGAATACATGAGAATACAGAAGACAATACACAAGACTCCGACGAACTTAGATCTGGCTTCGAGGGTATGAAATCCCTTCACAACACCAATACCGACGCCAATGATAACAACAAACTCGACGATAATAGCGACGACAATTTGCAACTGCAAAAACATAAACAACAAGTTTTTGTGTAATCCTTTGTATTTCAAGATTTAGCAAACATACAATGTATTATATCAAAAAACATCTTACCCTCCTACTTTTGTCAGCGTAGAAGAAGTAAATTCCAAGATAGGTGAGCTCTATCGCGATTCCGATTCCGTTAATGGTGAGAACCAACGTGCTATGTGGATGGATAATGGGTAATCCGTAAAGTACCCAGAAAAGACAGTTCATTAAGCATGCTACGTAAGGATGGTATTTGAACTCCTCCACTGATTTGTTCTGCATCACTCTCTTGAACGTTGGGCTATTACAATACAAAAATTCAAATTACAAAACATCAGCAAATTTACATATGAATTAATATCCCAGTAAAAAAAGGGGGGGAAATTACATTGCTGCTGCGAAGAGCCCAAGCGATATGACATTTCCTGCAAAATGAGATGGGAGGCAAAGTTAACACTTAACACCATAACCTAACTTGTCAACAGAAAGCGTCGCCAAGTACAAAGCGTTACCAACAACTCCGATGATGGTACGCGCAAGATCGACGGAACGGCTATACATTTTCTCAGAGAAGTTGTGATGAATAAAAGGAATGAAGGAGGCTATTTATACATATAATCATTAATAGGCCATCTGTTAATCAATGGATTAGGACTCTTAATCAGCAAAGTGTTCACATACGAAATATTGGAATGCATGTAATCCTTTTTAGAGTGGGAAATTATTTTATTTTAATGAGATGAATCAAAAAACGCCCATTTCGATTATTTTCTTCTATTTATTTGTAAAAATTTGGCAGTAAAAAATATAATACACATGGAAAGAGAATAAATTTACCCGGAATGAATATTTTCCAATAAATTTCCGAAATTGTTGTCCAAGCCATCCTATAATTATTATCTTATCAAAAAGTTTATCCCTTAATTATTTTTAATTAGATGAAAGAGCATAAATAATTAGAGTGCGTGTATAATCTCGCTTGGAATCAATTTACCTTAATTAAAAGTTAATGCTGTACTGTGAATTGGATCATACATTCATACAGCATAAATAAATGTGTAAGATTATTTTCTGTAAATTTTAATTTAGATATTTGTTAATAAGAACAAATAAATGCAGTGCGTGTATAATGCATTTACAATTTATGATGAATTATTGCTATTTTAGATATTTTCTAGTAATTTATTTATGTTTGTGGAGTTCGTCTAGTCATGTCTACGTGCGTTTCTTCGAATAACCAAGGTGATTGTATAATTTCGAATTTGCAATTTATTTTACGATGAAAATGCTACTATTTTAGATATCTATCTACTAGTAGTCCTACAAATGGACCTCAAATATCTAAAATTCGGCCCAATTAGGCCCATTATAAATAAACCCATCGTTAATCTAAAGTGGGCTGTAGCCCTCGAATCGGTAGGATATCCTTGATGTTTCGTTTGCCTATTTTCATTTATTGGTCATACATAGACTCATTTAGTATGACTGTGGCAAACTGGCAATGGGATCTGAATCAGAAATCAGAATGCACTAATCAGTAATCACTAATGAATTGAAATGCCTCATCTATGATACTTATTGTTTAGTATGATATTGAAACGAGATATTCTTAAAACATGTTATTTGATTTTATATGAATTAAAAGAAATCATATCATAATTGATGATATAGATATGTATATTTTTAATGTAACTATATGTTTTCTAATCCACGTTTAAGAAAAATGACGATCAGATAATGACATTAAACATATATGAACCAATCGTCAACCTAAATAAAAAGATATGTAATTTCTTATATAAAATAATAAAATATATTTTGTCTAATTAAACCAATTATATTGTCTTCGAGTACTTTTTTATGACATATCATCTCGACGGATTGATCCATATTACAATTAGTTATTTTATTTAATTGTTTGTTTGTAAAAATAATTTTTTTACAAAATAATTGATGGTTTTTTTAGTAAAAAAAATATTTGTATTTATAGAATTAAATAAGTGACTTTAATACACTTATAATATATATGTGTGTGATTTTAAATTTAAAATGGATAACATATTGAAATCAACGATACCGGCTTTTAATTTATAAAATTAAATTATTCTCTAAAGTTAAACGAGTCATTCTATTAAATCATTTTCATTCTAATTTCAAGTGTTACCTAACACGATGGATGTGAATAACTCACTTGATTTTTTATTTATTTTATTTGACTCGTAACAAATATTTTAGTTGATCAACTATCGGTGCGCACACTCTAACCCTGGTGATTCTAGAAGCACCATTTTAAGATAGAATATTATGAGGAATTAATTTGATAACTATACCTTGTTATCCATACCTTGTACTCCTCTTTCATACCTTTAATTAGTATATGAATACCACACGACCCCTAATTGTTTCCCAGTAAAATTGTGATGATTATTTTCGATTGCATTCTTGAATTTCATAGACTTGTTAAATTTGTATTTTACATATTTTCATGAATATCAATTTTTGTCATTGATAAATTGGTTCAACCGAGACATTTAACATCGCCAACCGATTTTCTATTTTCTATGAGGATCATGATTTAAGAGTTTTATCTATAATACCATAGGGTGGTTTCTTAATCAAAAGGTTATTTGTAAAAAATTTAAAAAAAACGTAACTGAGTGCACTAGTTTGAAGTGTCTTGACGGGGAAGCTAGATTAAGGAACGAGTTCGATTAATTACAACATTAAAATAAATAAAAATAAATTTAATCTAGTTACATGTCATTATTTATGTATTGTGTTAATGAATATTCAGAAAGATACTCGTTAACACAATACATAAATAAATCTCAGCCCTTAATTTATAGGTTAAAGGTCTGATTTATTTAAATTTGCAATGAAGTTACTTTAGCGTTACTTTCGCCGGATCCAAACACCCGGGGGATGTTAGGAATACTTTCTCCTTATTGGGAATCAGATCTTTCTTTATTTTTACCTTGTTTGACCCAAGTCTAATTACCGTTGACCTGCTTTGACTGGTTCACTATACATTTTCAACACAAAACGGGTTAGTACAAGCGAGCTCAAGGTGTAACTTTTTTTTTTTTTTTTTTTTGAAGAGAGCTCAAGGTGTAACTTAATAACTTATAGCACAAATAATACTACTTTATTGGTGTATTAAGAGTCTTGTCAGTTTTAAAAGGAAAGTGAACTATTTTATAATAATTCACCTTGTTTTTAATTTATATTAGTGTAACACTCATATCTTGTGCGAATTTTTTATAATAATGGGTTAAATCTATGAATGTGCTATTTCACATATATTTTTTGGTATTATTTTGTTTTTTATATTTACATATATATTTTTACATATAAATAAATTTTTAAGTAATTATTTATTAGTTTCAATGAAAAATTGGACAAATTAGATGATATTTATAGATCGAAAAAGTTAAAATATAAATTAGGAAAATTTTAGAATTAGAAAAAAGTTTGTCAATTAATAAAATATTAGTAAATTATAATTAAAATAATCGTTTAAGAAAATTCACATAGTCAACGACCCACAACGCGTCACGTCGATTAAGTGTATTTATATTGATTGGTAGGTCAACGACCGACACATATCGATAGGTCAACGACCCACATATACATTAGATCAACGAAAGAAAAATTCACATAGTCAACGACCCACAAAATAGTAGGTCAACGACCCACAAAATAGTAGGTTAACAACACACTACGAACACAAATTATACTTGAACTTAGTCAAAAGTCCAAGAAATGTATGATTTGTTCAATCTTCAAAAAGCCATATTTATATAAGTTCTCAAATTATCACCCTTACATATAGTCGACGTGGGATAGCAAAATTCCTGAAAATATTTTACGTAAATTGATTGGGCTTAATCATTCAAGTTATATTTATATAATATAAAATAAATCTTGCCAATTATAATTTAAATATTGACGAAAAAGATTATCATATTTTATTTACGGATTAACAAATTATTAAGATTTGAATTTATAAATATCAAAATTATTAATTTTTAAAAATAACTTTATAAAATATTTTTAAAACCTGCGTGAATTGTGACGTTGACACGTGTCAAAAGAAGGTCTCTCCTTTAATACATATAAGATATTATACATACACTTTAATCGGAAATAATTTTATCACTACAAAAGTATGGACCTAAAGTTATATAGCCAATCTAAAGATGCATAACTGAGTGTCAAAGGTTGTTTATTAGGTAATCACATGTAATGTTATGATCATCTATTCCCTTTAAGGAACAACTTCAAGTTTTAATAAGACATAGAGTTATACATACTAATGTATGAATATGATACTAAAATGGAGAGTAGTGCAAAATAAGAATAAGGGCAAAGATGTGAGACACTGGTGGGGTGGGAAGTATCATCTCATTCAGCCTTTCCTCACATGCATATGCCAGGACAACTCTAATTATTTTTTACGATTTAAATATTCATTTTATTTTATTAAGTATTTTTTAAAACATATTTCTTGAGAATCTGAAAATAAGTGGCCTTATTTTTCACAATTTGCAAACTACGACGTGTGATTGTCTATTTTTTAAAGATTGTGGGGAGTAGATGAAATCAAGGGCAAACTACGACGTGTAATTTTATGACTACAATTTGAAAATAAGTGGCCTTATTTTTTACGACTGTTTATGGGTCATCGTTACACCGGGGTAGATTGGGGAGTTCGTAATATGCTTTTGATATAATGTGATGCATTGACGTTCATGTAAGAGGAGCACAAGACCATCCAAATACCTGAACTTTTGGTGGTAGAGACAAATTCTACACTCTACACCAAGTTAGGTATGAATCAACTACATCAGAGCCTAGAAGGCCAGGCCAGTACGCGGACCTGGAAGTGAAAAAGCCCGTTTTTGATGCAGACCAAATACGCTCAATTATCTAGAGGAGGAGGCCATCGTCGGCTTACAGACATAGACATGATCATGTCAGTTGACTCGGTCTCGAACAGTGAATGTTGAGCATTTTCATCCCAAGTACTGATTTCAAGATTAATCAAGTCACTAACAGGTATGTTAGGTGACACTCCATGAAGTAGTGTAGGGCTTATTATTTTATGTGGAGAAGAGGGTATTATTTTATCATTAATATAAACCTCAGATCATGTACCTATTCTCCAGCTAACCCCTCCAATAGTAAACTCTTTGCGCTCGAAATGCTACCCTAAGAGAAGTTGGGTATGTGGTCAAGTTAAGAAGAGAGAAAGTCGGAATGTGGGATATATCAAGCTTTCAGGATTTTATGAAGGGTGGAACTCGGTGAAGTAAGTAAATTCAACCTTTGTTTAGCTAATAAAGTGGTATTGAAGGTCTTCATATCTCGGAAGCCCATGCCGCATGAGCTTTTGGATAACAGAGCTCTGCTCATGTACTCCGGTGGATCTTTTTATAAGAAGGAGTAGTTCCCCCCCTTGCTAAAAGGGAATGAATATCATTGATAAGGCTATCAAGGAGGCGATAAACACTCATGCGGTATGCCGGGATGCTTTGAAGAACCGTTTTGATCATAATTTCCTTCCCGCTCGCGATAATAAGCGCTCCTTCCATCCTTGGATTTTCATCCATAATTTCTCCTTGATGAAACCAAATATATCTGTCTTTGATCTAGTTACTAGCAGAGGAAAGCCCAAATAACGAATCTGCTGAGGCACCATGGATACATTAAGTAGATTAGTCATTCTTGCGTGTCATTCCTCACTAACGTTCCTACTGAATGAAACCTCGTTCTTTTGCATGCTTATTTGTTGTCTGGATGTTCTTTCGTATTGCTTGAGGATATTAGTTATGGTAGAGCATTCTTGCAGGATAGCTTTTGCAAAGATAAGATTATATATAATCTGCAAAGAGTAAATGGGTAATAGTAGGTACATAGCGGGAAATGGAAATACCATAAAGAGACCTGAGGAAAACAACCCTGGACAGGAGAGAAGATAGCCCTTCGGCGCCAAGAATAAAAAGAAGGGGGGGGGGGGGGGGGGGACGAAGGATCTCTTTGACGAAGCCCTCGAGTAGGAAACACCTTACCCTCTACTTGACCATTGATCTTGAATGAATAGGAGGCCCCTCGTACACATCTCATGAGACGATGTACCCATTAATTATGTCAAAGTCCGATACAGACAGATCGACCAGGTAGAGCTGGGGCCGTGTACATCCGAGCACACATGTGCGTTAGGCCCAAGCCCAACACATAAATCCGATGAAGTTCCATCCTAAAACCAATTGACAATAGGAGGAGTAGCCCACCGACCTTATACACTAGGCTCGGAAGTCCCCAATCTTTCGATATGGAAATTGATTATCTCCAACACGCACCCGCAAGTGCAACTAGGATATAGAACGGTTTGACACTTGACCACAGGTCCACAAGTTAGGTATCACGAGCCAAATTGAGGCTAACGTACCGCTCTGATACCATGTCAAAGTCCGATACAGACAGACCGGGTAGAGGGGGGTCGTATACGAGCACACATGAAATTAGGCCCAAGTCCACCACCTAAACCCGATGAGGTTTCATCCTAAATCCAATTGGCAATAGGAGGAGTAGCCTACCGACCTTATATACTAGGCTCGGAAGTCCCTAATCTTTCGATGTGAGAACTGATTATATCGAACACATTACAGAAGCCCAATTGGATAAGAAGTTGCTCAAGATATGTCCATTCCATTATGTCAAAAGTTTTGCTCATGTCCAATTTTAGTGCCATTATCCCCCTGGCTCCCATTGTCTTAATTTTCATTTGATGGAAAACCTCCATGGCCACCCAGTGCATTATCAGTAATTGATCGTCCTACAATAAAAGTACCCTGCGAGGTAGAAACAATGGATGGAAGATATGGTTTCATTCGATTCATCATTATCTTAGAGATCAACTTGTAGAGTACATTGCACATGCTTATTGGTCTATCCTCCATCAAGCGAGTTGAGCTTTGTACTTTTGGTATAAGAGTTACAACAGTTGCGTTAATAGCATCTAGAGAGATGTCGGAGTCCCACCAGTCCAACATGTTAATATATAAGTGTATATATATATATATGTATTACATTCATTTTCATATAAACACTTACTCTTTAATGAAAAAAATCGGTATTTGATACGGGATAAGCCGTGAGGTTGCGCGATCTTTCGACACCAAGACTTCGTAGGGAAGACGTAAACAAGGGAAAAGATAAAGAAAATGAATGAATGATCCAATGATGATAGTGGATCGATAGAGGGATAGATCTGGTCAAACACTTAAAGCAACCAAGAGCACACTAGGGAAACTAAGGCCCTAACACACAACTTGAAATGATTTAAAGAAGACCTTCCGCTATAATCTCACACAAAGAGAAAAACGATTGTTCTCAGAGCACGAGAAGTCGGCTGAAGATGATTGAGAGCATCAACTTTCCAATCCAAGTGACACAACTCAAAAAAGTGCAAGCTGCTTGGCGAACGAGAATCCACTCGCTCAGGGTTTGAATAGGATTCTACCTATTCGTTCTCGATTCCACGAGAGAGAAGCAAATACTGAAAGTATTTAATTTGTGTTTGATAATTGAGTTGAATGAAAACATCCTCCCCACAATGCCTTATATAGGCGTGGGAAACGTCCATTCTAGGGTTTCTTGTGGGCTATTCTAAGCTACCAGCCAAATCTAATATCGAGCCCAAACTAACTAGAGGATAAGATAAGATAAGATAAGACCAAATCTTAAAGAGATAAGATCATAACTAAGGGATGAACTAACAAACCTAAAAGTCCAAACCAAATAATTAAAAGCAAGCTCAATTATTAAAAGAGTCCAAATATGGGTTGAAAATAATAAATCTAATTAAGGTCTAATTTAACCAACTAAATAAGCCCATCTTAGATATATTAGACGTCCAAAGCTTCCCCATAACACGAAGCTCCTTCGGAATCTCTTCCTTGCCCATGCATACATGATCATGCATGGACATGCATGACTTCGGTTCTTCCAAGTGAATCTCGGCCCTCTCCATGACAATCTCGGTCATTGTTGTCTCTTCGTTCTAAGCAATTCTCTATCATGTCTTCTCCTTCTCCTTAGAGTGATCAACTCTCCTTGTCTCCTAGCTTCCATGCTTATGATCTTTCTTTGGACTAGGTCTTAAGATGCTTCTGCATCAATATTATTCGAGATTATTAAACTTAAAATCTAATTTCAACTTTCCTTTTATTAATTTATTTATCCGTGTGTAAGATATGGAGGAACAAACCTTCAGAATTTGAAGGGGAGATGAGGCGGAACAAACCGACAATGCCTCAAAACCTCGCCGGAAAATCAGGGTGTATCGTCTCATGGAAAGTTAGGGTTTGAGAGTCGACTTTAGAGAGAGACACGCAACCCTGCTTCAAGCTCACCGACACCTTGCTGCTCCTCGACTCAGACGATCAATCCTTCCATTCCTCCCACGAATCATCCGCCGTTGATCGCCCCTCCCGCCTTCTCATGACGTAAGATCCAAATCCCTTCCGGCCCCTTCCTCTCGCTTACTACGTTATCACCAGACATGAAAGACAAGGATGAGAATTTGGAGCTCGATATATATTTCCAATGGTGGTTCGTCGGATATGGGTAGGCGGCTGGTGTATAAATTGGGGATATTTGACGATGAAGATGATTGCGCGAGTGAAATTAGGGTTATACCAAGACGGATATAGGATATTCGATGTAGGAATGAGGATGAATCGGAAGCTTTACAGGATTTACATTTTCCCCTTTTGCCCATTATATTAATTGTTTTTTGAATTAAAAGTTTATTAAAAATTAACAAGGCCTATTTTGTATCAGTTATACAAATAAGGCCCTACTAACTCATTTTTCTCATAGTTAATAAATTGGTGATAATGGATTTTTTGTGTGTATAGGTTAAATTTTTGGAGAATGACCACAATAGTCTATGGTTTTTTTCTTCTCCCGGTGATAATAAGGGTATTAAAATTTTAAATTCTATAAAGTTTTTGAATTTATTTTTCGTCCACCCATGTATCTTGTTTGGTTCCACACATTTAATGATTGATGTTCAGGATCAAGTTCAATTTGGTTTCATTTATACCTCTTATTCAATTTTTCTTCAACTTGTTAGATATTTTCATCAAATTAGAGGAGAATCAACATATGTTCCAAACCCAAAGGTTTGGTCTTGTCTCCTATGTCCAACTCGAGGAGGTATTAAGAGTAGAGGTATCGAGCCCACAATAATGAGTACATACATACTTGTATATATGGAGATTCATTGATCGTGGACCATCCAAGGATTTAGGCATATATATAGTAGGGAAGCTCACTCTAACGAGAAGGAGCTTTCAAGACGAAATACTTTCATATAAGAAAATGGAGGAAGATCAATCATCTCTAAAAGAGAGAAGGTGTCAAGGGTTAAAATGTTCATGGATCGAGTCAAACCAATTCGGTCAGACTTGACACACATGAGGACATATGACACGTCCACTACTACCATGCATGTGTGTTGGTGGACAGGATAATTTCCACCCTTGGATGATTCTAAATCCAAACCAAATTACATTATTTAGACTATTGGGTTGTTTTCTTTATTTTGAATATTTTATGTGTTTTAGACCCATTGACTTAAGGTATTTTCTTTGTTATTTTACAACCCTAATTTTGATTATATTAGGGCAAGAAAAACATCATTTACGAAAGCTTTGAATGAATTAAGATTGGTCTCAAATGTTATTGTTACTCGTGTTCTTTTCATACATAGTTGAGGGAGATTGAATGAGAGATAATCTTGTTGATCTAGTTATCTTGGTTTGTTCTTAGGTGTGCGTCAATTCATTGAGAATTGGTGTAACTTAACATTCACAAAGCCTCCTCCTTGTGCTATCTTGACTTAGTTACTTAATTGTGTTGAGTTGTATAAGATTGAGTGTTTTCACTTATGTTTTGAGTTTTGACTAACCGAATCAAGAGGTTTGAGCTATCTATTCAACGTTCCATATTTCCGCCCCATTTTTCTCCTTGCCGCCGCATCCTCCATTCATTATAATTCTTGCTCTTTGGGATCAAGATCGCATCTTGTTAGTCTTTATTATCAAAATCAATTGGCAACGGCTAATCTCGGTAGGATTCATCATTAATTCATTTAGACGTGTTCTTGTAACATATCCAAACTATATATACGAGAGAGAAATGCATGAGAGTTGTGTGGAGAAATGCATGAGAGTTGTGTGGTTCTAACCTGATTTCATATGAAATTCAATTGAGTTTATAGATTCATTTCTACATCTTTCCAGTGTACTACTTAAAAACCCCTAAAAATTTAGATATCTACTTTTACCTTGAAACGATGTAAGATAATCTAGGTCTAATAATTTACCATACCATAATTATAAAAAAACAAAAATAAAAACAAAAAATCTTGAGTGTAAAAGATAAAGTTGGTGCGTTACTTTTGTAGTCTTCAATTTTATTTATTTGTAGTAAAACTTGATTGCATTGTATTAACCAGTTTAAACGTAAAAGCATAAAGCTATGCGGAAGAAAGGCGGAGAAGATCCAACGGTAACGGAAGGAATCTGTTATCGGGTGAATAGTAGGATGGGATGGAGATGTGGGACCCACATAACCTGCAAAAGGATTCAAAAAGTAAATGTTGGTGATCAGACGGCTGGGAAATTTCACATCCAACTTCTTGTCAAATCAATAGCCGAGACCCAGGGAGCGCTGCATCCTCGGTCGAGGTTTTTTTATCCTCTGATTGTTATCATTGGTAAAATTTATATAATTTATTATTTTTTTTAAAAATAGTAAAATTTTAATTCTTAATTATTTAACTTTAACAAATCACAACACAGAGATACATGTATCACTTATATGAGATAATACAGGAGATTTCAATTGCTATATACGGTCATTGTATAGGATTTCTATTTTCGTACTCATTATGTAAGAAAGTTGACGGGGATTTCTTGACAACTCTTTTTCGAAAAACATTTTATGTTTATTGATAGTTAATTTTAGTATTTTACTCTTTGTTAATGGTTTATTTTATAATTATTGATAATATATTTATGATAATCTGAGAAAATTATGAAAATTATATTTGTTGATAGCTATTTTATATTTGTTGATAATTTATTTTATATTTATTGATAATTTGAGAAAAAAATATATTTGTTAAAAATACATTTTACACGTTGACAATTCCCAAAAAATTGTAAAAAATATACTTATCGGTTGTCAATTTTACATTTGTTGATAATACATTATACCTTATACAATAAAAAAAAGAAAAAAATTATATTTGTAAATGATCTATTTTACACTTGTTGACTGTATATTTTTTTACACTTACTGGTAGTCTGTTTTACACTTGTTGATATTACATTTTACACTTAATGACAATTTATATTACACTTGTGTATAATATATTTTCTCTTTTTTGACAGCCCATTTTATGTTTTCACTATCAACAAATTGAATTGTCACCTTATTAAAAGGACGGATAAAAAAACACAAAATTGTTTTTTATTTTTTAATTAAGTAATTGAAAAACCAAGATAAAAGTTAATGGTTAATTTTTAATTTTATAATTCAATAGGTTAGCCAATCATATATTAGGTGTATTAATTTCACGTCATATAGCCATTATATAATATTCCAAAATGAAATAAAAATGATGTAAAGTGATAGCAACTTTTACCAACACACAAGTAGGCTTGAATTAAATCACCAAAAATGTTGCGAATAAGACATTAGAGTTAGTGATACAAGTGTTGAAAGAAGCAGAAAATGAGGAGAGAATCATGGAGTTCAATATAAAGACTTTCATTTCTTTAACTAATTTGCATATATCCATGCAAAAGCTACGAGCTTTAGGTTAGAATTAGTCAAAAAGCCATAAATTAGGTGCAATAACTCTGCCAATCTCACAAATTTTGACCTAGATTTGGAGTTCCCTGCAGCTCCAACTAAGCTTCATAAATGCTGGATAATCATCATTCATATATTTGGACTCTGCGTCTAAAATGAAATTGTACACTTCTGTACTTTACCTTTTCTTTTTTGTTTTGCAAATTGAATTAAGATTCAACGTCGATCAGCTGCAGAGCCAAACCCTAGCCACATTTTTAGAACCATTAACGAGACGTCCTTGCTCCCAATTTGTTATCCTTCAAATCATCGACCTTTGAGTATATTAAAAAAAATGGGCAAATTGTCCTCATCAACATAGAGTATTGTATTCAAAAACATTATGAAAAAAAATTGTATTCAAACAAGGATGGTTTAAGAATAATGACAAAGGATAGTTTAAAGAAGTTAAAAAAAATTTCAAATTGATTAACTAGAGATATTTTTTAAAAATTGTTTAATAAAAGAGTATTTAAAAAAATATAATGAAATTGAACCACATATATAAATATAAATTGTTCATAGTCATTTAAAAAATGTCACAACCAATATTAAGATTTTAGCATTGGAGAATCTTAAGGTCACCAAATGTCAAATACAAACCGGTTAAAACAAGTCACGATAAATGTCAGTTCTAACATTTGAAATTTCAAAGTCACCGAATATCAACAACGGATATCGCCATATCGCCACATCACTTTATCTATGTGACGACCGGTTAAAACCGAATGAGTGAACTTACTCTAATAATTATTGAAGTTAAAATCTCTTATTCATCTTCCTACCCTTCTTCCTTTTTTACATTTACAAAAAAAAAAAAATAATAATAAATTAACACATATTTTTTTGTAATTTTAATTATTATGAAGTATCATATTTATTTTAACTAACAGACTCATTTCATTAAATAATCTGAACTTCTTAATTCTTCGTCTAAATATTTTTTTTTAATTTTTAATTTTATTTACATAATCTTCTGTTATCAAACGGGGGCTGAAATTAAAAAAAATAACTTTATTGATCCGACTTTTTTCAACATTTCTATCATTGCCATTCCCCTCATTTTTGTCATATGTGGAAATTGAAGAAAATCCAGTTTCTTACTGAAGAAATTTATTGCTAACCAACCGAAAATAAAATTAAGACCAAGACCGGGTCAATGCAATGCAATAGCCTCAGGACAACCTCTTCTTAATACCTACCTATAGCCTATAGGGTCTTCCCAAATTTTGGAACCAAGAACCTGTCATGTTAAAAATATATTGAAAAAAAAAGAGCATCTTTTATTTTTTTTTATTTTCAACAAATTAAATTTAAAGAAAAAAATATCTTGTATTATGTCTTTCACTAAAATTTAAGCACCAATAATTATTTTATAAAGAAATATATGTTAAATGACAATGCTCTTTATTAGTTAATTTATTGAATTTAGTTACTTATTTGTAAATTTGATAATTGGTAAATTAAATAGTTGTTTAAAATAAACAAGTTATAATAAGGATTTTTAAACATTTTTAATATTTTTAATATTAAAATGTCTTATTTTATTTAAAAAATCTAAAAATTATATTTTTTTCATAAATAAACCTAAATTTATTATCATAGAAAATAAATGTTAAAACCGAAATATTTAACAAATAAAAATTATTCACTAAGCAAAAATTTAATCATAAAAGGTATTTTAAAAAAGGGGGAAAAAAAAAGAAAAATTTTAATTGATCAGTTAAGGGTATTTTAGTTAAATAATATATAATACTTCACTAGAATATATTATGCGAATTCAACACTTTATTTTTAAAATAAAACTTTATACTAACGTCCCATTACTACGTAGATGGCTTTATACCTTATACTTCGGATCCAATTTAAAGGGTCTAAAACCCCAATAAGAAGTTCCAAAAGAATGAGTTGAGCTTTATACACCAGTTTCTGTGTAAACGTGGTATATAAGATTTGGAATTAAGAATGTTTGAAAAATATTGCAGGTGGGAGAGAATCGGATAATATCTAAATCAAATAATTATAAACAAGTGGAAAAAAAAAGAAAACAACATTTGTCCGTATCTCTTTGGTCCATTAGATGATCATATAGAAAAATGTTAGTTTCTTACCCTGAAAAATGCGTTTATCCAAGATTTTTATTATATTTTCTTTGGAAATTTACGAGTTGTCAGCCGTTGAATTGTACCCTATTGAATTGTACCCTAAGGCTGATTAGCCTTCGGTTCCTTGACCGGTTGATTGGATCATTTCGAGTCCTTAATAAAACGCTTGAGTATTATTCAAGCATGTCTCGTTAAACTCTCATCTTTTCAAGGGTCTAGAGATCGAGCCCAACTACATTTATCTATGAAGTTGAATTGATATTATGATGTTGAATTGATTCTATAATGTTGGATGTATGTCTATATGAGTTATGGTAGTCTTTGGACTATTCCTTGCAAAATGTGAGGCCAAATCTTAAATCTTCCTTTCCTATATGTTCTTCAAAGTGTTGATGGAAAAATGCAAAGTCACTCATGCTTCCATATTGAGTTCGATGTGAAGAATATGTGCCGTTTTGGGTACGTGACAATCAACGGGGTGAAAAGCATTCATGCATGTCAAGCAAAGTCTTAACAACGTGACAATCAGACGAAGTTGTTTCCCGCCTAACTAGACTTACATTCAATTGTGGAATTGTCAATTGAGACCTATCTTATCTATGCGCATTGTGGTTATCTGGATTCCATAATTGATTTATTGATTAGTTGTCTTATCCTTATTGACCCTCTCTCGAGTTATATGGTTTTGATTCCGAGAAATACAACATTTTTCCTCCCTTATTGTTATTGTTTTATGTTGATTTTTGTGGAGGTCGTGATAACACTCAAATTAGCATTTTGTTCAATCGTCATTCTATTTCATTTTCTTCCTCTTTTGCTCTTAATATCATATCTCGGTCTATTTCCTTCCTCTTATTAATTTGGAGATATGTTGGTTGGTTCATATAATTTTAAGTATTCCAACAGTTGTTGGAGCTTAAAGGAGATATCTACTATGAAATGACCTCATACACACTAAGAATCTCCCTACATTCAAATAGTTCAAGGTCAATACATAAATGACTGAGATCTACGATTAAAGACGATAATTACCTCATGAAGTATTCCGGTTGATCGGTCAGATGATCTTTCATCCGGCTCATAACTCGCACATGACCACTTGTCAAAGATCAAAGAAATAAAGGCGTCTCAAGCATGACATATGATGTCGGGTTATTTACTCCAATAAGTTGACTAATCTGGATTGTAATGTCAACTACAAATTAAGTTATAAAGCTTCGAATTACATTCAAAAGTAGTACTAGTGGGTTTCTAGTTTCAACCACTACAAATTGAAGCGTCGCAATGCTAACAATATGCTTTTTTTATGGCTCAGACCCACAAAGCCGACCGGCATGGGCCCACTCTAATGTTCTCAAACATATTTCATCATCCCTTATTTCCCTTTTGTTTGGGTTGAACTTCTAGCCCGTCCACTTGAACATTTTTGTCTTTTAGATTGATCTTATCTTGTTAGAAGATATGATTTGGTAGTCAAATAAGATCTTGTCTTATTAAAAAATTTATCGTAGGAAGTTAGGTTAATTCCTCTCCTTATAAATAAGACATTCAACTATTAGGTATTATTATCTTCTTCTTCTACAATTTACGAGTTTTCACCGCCTGTTTTTCCCCTTAAGGTCAGTCGACCGGACTACTTAGGACCGGTCGACTGATTCGTTTTCCGGTCATTGATAAAGCAAATCAATTTTGTAACTATTTCATGTTAATTCTCATATTTTTTAGGGTCTAGAGAGCCCAACTGCATTGATCTATGATGTTGAATTGATTTTATGTATTGGATGTATGTCTATATGAGTTATGGTAGTTGTTGGATCATTCCTTCCGAAATGCGAGAGCCGAGTTTGGAAACTTCCTTTTTATATGATATTCTTCATTAATGAAAAAATATGAGAGCCAATAACTCATACCTCCAAGTTAAGTTTGATGTGAAGAATAGACACCATTCTTGGTACGTGATAATCAATTGGGTGACAACAATTGATATATGTCAAGCAATGATCTTACACACGCTAACCAGATAAAATCGTCTCCCACATAACTATGAATTTCATTCAATTTTGAAATTGTCAATTGAGATTCATTCCATGTGCATGTTCATGTGGTGATTTGAACTTCGAAATTTCTTTATCTATTAATTACTTACTCTCTACTTTTCTCCTTTCAAATTAAGTGGTTTCTAATCACATAAAGATCCAAACCTTCATATTTCTTTCTCCTTTACTCTTTACATGATTTTACGAGGTGGTTGTTCGTAACCCTTTAGTAAGGTTGACCGACCTTACCAAGGCTTTTCGCACCTCTTGCTTCGAATTTGTCTTTGGTTGTTTAATTAATTATTTCTAGTTTTATTTCGCATTTATCTATGTCAACCGTATAGGTGGTCGGTCAACGCTACTGGTTCTTTTCTTCTATTTTTGGTTCTAGTTTATGCTTTTTTACCCTTTAGTTTCTTAAGTAATTTGTCAAAGTGAGACATTGTCTTCAATGTGTTCGATTCTGAATCCTGATACTATAGTGAGTCTTGTAAATTATTTGCGAAATTTGAGGCTCACACTTCAACCCTCATCAGGCCAGTCGACCTTATTGAGTTTTCTCATCTTTCCCTTCACTTTTACTTATATTTTGTTATTTATTTTATTTATTTATGATTAAATTTCGAGTCGTTGCTTGATCGATTGTGCTAAGTTCAGTCGGCCTATCTGTGTTTTTGTCTTTGTTTGCTTTATGTTAATATTTAGTTTTTATTGTTTTGGTTAGTTTTCTAATACTACAAAACATCGTTGTTCTTATGTTCGATTATGACTCTCTTTACTACATAAAAATTATAGATTATTTACGAGATCCGAAGACCATATTTAATCTCTCGCCAATATGCACATAGGGATTTAAAAAGCATTACATATATTCTTTAGTCAAGATACTTGATACTTGAAAATTATCTTCTACTTAAGAGGTTGTATGTTATTATATATGATGCTTATAATCAAGATGAGATATTCTTGTTACTATGGTCCCGTTTGGAAAGCAAGATTATGCAAGCTGAAAGTAGCTTAAGGAGCTGAAGCAAGCTGAAATATAGCACTGTTGACAATTTCGTTTTGTTTGGCAAGACAAGCTGAATGGAGATGATGAAGATGATAGTAGCTAAAAGAAGTTGAAGATAGAGCCAATTCCATAAGCTACTGAAAGTAAGCTTATGGAAGATGATTGGGAGCTGAAGCAAAATCGGGACATCAATAGCCTTCCACAATACGAAATATTTCAATTTCCCCAACATCAGAGAAGTGAAGGCCGGTATGAACCCTAATCTCAAAACTCTATCTTCTCTTCGTCGATACCCACAAATTACCTCTTCTCTCATCTGTTCTTGACTTTTAAATTAGTCGATACACATATGGCCTCCTAATTCTGAACTCTCTTTGATTATGATTGTCATTTTACAGTCACACAATCTCTCCCGTTTGGACAAGCTATTGAAGACAAGTGAAGGTTTGTGTGAACCCTAATCTATTGGCTTCTAAATTGGTCGATACCCTTCCATTTATATTAAGTGTTTCGAAGTCTAGGTTTTGTTTGTGCTGACATCTAAATGGTCTCTTAAGTTTGCTGCTATGACTGCCATTTTATTTAGATTACCCTATTGTTTTTTAGATTATCCGGCTGTTTTTTGCAGCAATACTATTGAGCGGCTTCAGATTATATATGTAATTGGTCATGGAGAAGAGAATATGATAGAAGTTGCTGACATTTAATGGTCCTGTTTGAAATGGGGATTTCAGTTTGCTGCTTCAATTTAGGCTTCAAATGTTTGGAATGGGGATTTTAGTTTGCTTCATATGTTGTATTTCTAGTTTGGGATAATAATTTCACACATTTCTTAACTATATATTAGTTTGGGATAATAATATTACAAAATGACCTATACTAAATATTACAAAATATATTCATGTATTTTTCAATACATTTACATTAATTTATAAATACCCATAAATGTTGTATTTTTAATAGATAAGAACTATTAAATGGTAATAAAAAAAAATACATAACATTTTTTTTATAACAAAGGGCTTTTTCATCATTATATATTTCCATCAGCTTCGATAAGTTCGTTATTTCCAAACGTTGAACAAGCTTATTACAATAAATCAGCTAGTTCAATCAGCTACCTATTTCAGCTTCAGCTTCAGCTTTCGCTACAATCAGCTTCAACTTCAGCTTCAGCTCCAACTCCAATAAACTTGGACGAATCAAACGAACCCTATATACCATAGAAGTTTAGGTTCTTAGTGGGTGAAATGATCTATCTCCCGTATTTTTAAACTTAAACACTTTCAATTAAATGCTAACAAAAATCACTACTTATGTGGTATGCTTGTTTGTCGATATGTATCCGAAGCTATCCAGATTGTAGGTAAAGCAATGAAGGGTTTAATATAAATATTAATGAACTTGAAGAAAGCCCGTAAGACTTGGGTGCATTTGCATATAAACATGAACAAATCAACGATGCTCTAGGCGGTAAGACTATGTCTTTTCGATGGGCAAAACTATTGCAAAAAACTGTGGTTATTTTTCAACGTTCACCCTTAAGTAAAATCACTCCTTGTGGAGTAACATTCTTGTTAAGCTATTCCTCTACACATACTTTTTTAAGCCTTGTTAATTTTTCTCAAACAATTCTTCAGATATCTATATTATTTGCGTATGTAATGCTGGTTTAGGAGCACTAACATATATTAGTGCTGATAATAGGGATATTGAGGAGGAGCTAGAGATGAAAGTAAGAGTTGAAAGCTTTGTTCTCGAGCCTCCAAAGTGTGGTAAAGGTAAAACATAAAGAGTGAAAACAATTGTGACAAATAATAATACACCTACGGATACATCATATTTTTTTTAACATAAAAAATGTGTTATGGTATGACATGTATACCCGGATATCTGAGATATATGATACAAAATAACCCGATATATCATATAGTATATACCCCGGATTTGTACACTATTATCAAATACCCCAAACCTCATTACCGTGATAAAAATTTGTCTTGGAGATTATACCGCGGTTATATATTAATTGCTTGGGTATATAGTCTTAGAGAAAATATTGTAATCAACATTACCGAGGACGTGGTCCAAGTTAATACCTTCAAATATCCAAGGTCTATTCCCCTTTATTCTAGGAGTGACCGTTTGGTTGGAATCCCGAAAACAAAAACGAAATAAATACAAATCTTTATATACAGTTTCAAGTGAATGAGGAGATAATTGATATGTTTTGAAACTACATAGATAAATAAAATTGAGGTAATAAAACAAATTACGTACTTAGAAGGAAGATATTCCACCCTATGAAATATTTTTATCAAAAAAGTAGTGACATAAAAAAAAAACTATATATGTTTCCTTCTGTTTTTTGGAGTTGTAATAAAACGGTTTATGAATATCTAAACTTGTTTATTTTTGGTGCTATCTCTGAATAGTTACTGTAGATTAGACAAAAGGAGGGTTTTAAGCGACAACACGAGAGATGACAAAGGAAGGCCGCCAACTCGACCCAACCAATTCACATTGGTATGTTAGCTGCCCACAGCTAATAAGGAAAGAAAAATACTATGGAAACTTGGTGGGTTTATAAGGTGTTTATGCATGCCTTTTGCGTAGCAAAAACACATAAAAGTGCAACTACTGATCGATAAGCCATGTTTTTTTCCCATAAGATAGAGCCTTGGCCTTGCCCCACCAAATAGTTAATGAATAAATTAAATGTATAGCAATAAGATAAGTTTGAGCTTCTTGCGATTTGGAAATATGCGATCATCAGCTTATCTCATTATAATCATATTATTGGTATGACGCTTTTATGAGTTTCGACAAATCCAAAAATGAATTGTGATGACTTTTGGGTAAAGCGATCATAAGGTTGGAATCCTTCTACAAAAACTGCATTTCATCATCATACTTGTTATTGCGTGTCTATGTGCATTTCCCATATATCTTTGACAATATTACCAAATCTTGCTTAATTTAAAGATTCGGTATTTTGAGGTAACTCTTGTAATATTATTCAGACAATCATGTTAATTTCCTACCTCCCATTGTTAACTAAAAACTTCTTTGACAAACTTATGAAAATGTTACGTTTTCTCAACTAAAACAAAAGCCTTTACATGAGTAGTTGAACCAAATCCTCTTGACTAGAAATCCCAAGTTTCTTTGATGGAAAATTTACTCTAATGTCCGTTTAGATATATGATTTTAGTAGCTTATCAAATTTATTGAGCTTATGAAAAAAAGGGGTTAGAAATTAGATGTTTGAGAACAAAAACTTATAAAGATTATGATAACTTATTTTGTAGTGTTTTTTTTCATTTTATAAACTACATAGAAGAATATTACGGAGATTATGTAGTTTATTGGGTGATATATTATATATATTGTCCTATAAAATTAATATTAAACGAAAAATTAAATCTTTTAAGTTTATACGTATATTAATTATAATAATCTTCTTTCTCTCGAACACCCATCAAGACATCAAACTAATAAAAAAATACCGACTAATTTTAATTACCAATAAACTTCAACTATCAAGCTCTAACTTCAACTTTAACAAGTTCAAGGTGTTGTCATAAATCGCAATTTTATTATATTTTGTGTTTTATGTTTCACACCACTTTGTTATTTTAACTCGACACTTACATTTACTTTGATCTTTTTCAATATGATTTTTTTACTTGTGTTACTTTTGAAAGGCTATTAAAGTTTATCAACAATTCAACATACATCTAGATGTTAATTCGTCTTCAAATTTAGAACTTGAATTTTGACGATGAGACCCAAGATACATCACTTATTGAAAGAGCTTGTTTGTATCCAATATTCCAATGTAACAATACCTACGTAAAAGGGTGGTAAAAGTATTAAAAACAAGAAAAGCATGGAAAAGGAAAGCAAAAACGGGTGAGGTTTGGAGCTTATGGGATCAGACTGACGTGCAAATACAAAATAAATCAGCAGAGCTGGCGCCTCTGGTATAGAATCTTTAGCATCATTTCCCAAAAATAACTCCACAAAATGTACATGATAAAAAAAAAAAAAAATACCCAAAATTATGTTAATTTCTCTGAAAACAAAGTTAGAAAAAAAGGAAATTATTTTATAGTTTTGCAGGCTCTCCAGCACCAGAGCAATGCCATACACGCTGGACTCCTGCAGGTATGCTTCCTCGCATAGCTCCCGTCGTTATCCAGCTCCTATTTCAAAGCGCGTGAGCACCAAACACGATTCAAACTCCAAACCCCCAAACACCATAACAGCACAACATTTCACAATCATCAATAAATCCAACTGCAAAATGAATGGGGGTCTCCTTTTCGAACTAAAATCACGGCTTCCTCTCTGATTTTGAGATGATAAATTCAAGGACAAGCACAGCAAACAAGTTCAATGCTCATCTTTACCAAACAGCTAGAATAGGCAATTCATGTCAATCTAGTTAGCATAAACAACTACAGTACCATTCAAAGTTACTGGTAAATTAGCATCAAAAAACTGACTTTTCAATTTGCATTTACTTGTATTTCCCGGTTATAAAACGACAAAAAAAAAACATGAAAGAAGCATGATAATGTCTGAATCTCCATTTTACCCTTCTTCACCTTCTAGCTACTCTGACCCCCTCTTCACTCTGTTGCCATTACGGTTGTGGTGGTGCGCTTTACTATTACCGCCCTCTTTCTTCTGTGATTGAGAGAACAAACCGAATACACCAGATTTGGACGACCCTCGGAGAGAACAAACCGGAACGTTGAGAACTGGAGTAATACGGACGTTTGCAGAGTAGGACCTCTCCATTCCCCTGTTCTTGTTGTATTTTGGCCCGCCATTGAAGCTGCTTGGGCTGCTCGAGCTTCTTTCTAGTCCTTGAAACACAATCTTACCGGACGAGCTCATCCTTGGGCTATCCACCGAGACTGTTCTCGTTACAGGTGTGGGAGCAGAAGGATGGTCGATTAACGGCTTTGGATTCTCGGAAACTGAAGCTGGAACCATCCTTGGTTTCACCATTCTAACCCTGGGATGGCCAGGGACATGATTTGAGCCAGAGGAGCAACGAGAGAGAGAGGTGTGTGGCTGGATGTTGTTGTTCTTAGAGTCGGAATCGAGGGATATACGAGGGAGATCGTCGAAATCGTGGCCGGAAGAGGATGAGGAAAGTGACAGACGAGAGGAAGAAACGGAGATCGACTCCGAATCCGAGTCTTTCGACTCTTTCAACAAAGGGAGGTTTAGAGAAGCGTCGGTGTTCGACTCAGGCAATGACTTCGTGTTTCTAAGAAGAAATTGACGTATTGATTTACCAGTGTTTGAAGAAGAATTCGACGGGGTCGCAACATTTGACGATGAATTTGTCTTGTTGTTGTTGTTCTGGTAAAGCTTCTTTAAGCCTAGAATCTCTCTCCAACGGCTCGAACACCTCGGAGCCTTTGGAGAGAACAAGGCCTCACTACCTCGCAGCGATTTCGTTGTCTCCGAAGAGACCGGAATATCTGTAGAAGTCGACGGAGCAGAACGAGTGGCCGTGAGTTGTAGGGGCATGAGCTTCCCATCGGAGAATAGCTCGTCAGCGGGTAGCATAGTGACAGAATCGTCAAGTCGGAACTCGAAATCTGCAGCATCCTTAGCCGGATCTGATGCTTCCAACGTGACTGACGACTTCTTCTCGTCAGAATAGTCGCGGCTAAAGGAGATCCTGGGGCTCAGCCATCCGAAGTCCGGAAAATTTGCCGGAGGACAGTCGATGAAGTTTTCAGGTTGAACTCCGACGATTTTAACACAGGCGGAAGCCATATCAGGAGTTCATGCAAGATTGAGAGTGATTTTATTGATTTAAAAATGACTACTGAATCGATTAGGAGAGGGATTCAGAGATGTTTGGCTAGGGTTTGAGAGGGAGGGAGGGAGGAGAATGTGGACCGTGGATGGAAAGGTTGAAGTTTGGGAAGAGTGGGTAGTTAGTTCCAGTACAGTGTTTATATAGATGAGACGGATGTTACTGAGCTGACTGCCTACTGATTTACTGCCACGTGCCTTTTATTTTTTAATTGCCCTCTAACATACTAAAACTAGTGTGGGTGCGGGTTAAAATTTAATAAATTGTAAATATTTAAAGGAGTTGGATGCAGAGAATATAATGATATTATTGTAATACTTTTTATTCTCCTTCAAGGATCTTACTCTTAAAAGAGTTCGATAATATTCTTCGATGAATCGATGATATCTAATATGGTAAATTTAAAAATAAGTTTTTCAATACTTTATTAAATACTTCTCACATCTAAATCAAATTAACTTTTTTTAAAGCATTTCTTCACTTAAATCAATATAAATTGCTCCGTATTATCTTTACTATATAAATTTCAATTACGAATAGAAGATAAGAATTATCATTTGGACGTCCGATGATTTAAAAATTAAGGATTTGATTTCGATTTACAAATATACAAAAAAATCACTTATTTTTAAAAAAAGAAATGTTAAAGGTAATAAATTTTTAAAAAGTTTGAAAGATAATATACAACCTGTCACCGATATTATTTTATAAAAAAATTTTACTTTTCAAAAAATAGTTAAAAATTACTAAAGCTTGTTAAATATCCAATTATCCAAATATGAGTAGGTTTTGTATAAAAGTTAACCAACATTTTATTGTTATTATATTAATTGACCTAAATGATAAATTATTTATAAAAAATAAATTATTTAAGTTGTTTAGATATCATTAAAAACTTAATCCACACTCAGTTGACATCTTTTTAACGACGTTCTATTTATTTTTGTATATCTAAATAATTACCTATAATATTTTATTAAATTTCAATGTATATGAAGGGCTCCATCTCCACGTAAAAGACATCGTTCTAAGAGAAGTTTAGGCAAAAAGATGTATATGATAGAGATTAAGAATCATAATAAAAATTGAAGAATTTTTAAAATTAATTTTATGCTATGAGTTATCAATCAATTTATTTTGGGATTTAGATTGTAATTAAAATGAAACTAATTCTATGACAAATACCCTACTATTGCAATACGGACTCATCCCACGCCAATTGCGGTAACTCGACATCTTTCTCCTTTTCGTGTGAATCAAAGATATGAATTCTGTTTTTATTTCCGACGTATTGAAATTTTCATAGACGCCGAATAACATTTTCTTGTTCTCGGACTCGTTTCTACTATCTACCATTGTTTCTTAAAGTGAACTGTACTCAGAAAATCTTTCATAGACTAAGCTCTACCTTTGCCTCTTCTACTCCTTTTATTCTTTTAATTATTGCCATGCTTCAGTGTAAACCTGTAACCACACCACACGTACTATCAATCACGATTAATAGGCTATATAATGACATGCTTGCTATGACTAAAAATGATAAAATTAATGGATGAAGAAATAAGGGAAATCACACTATAATACTCATAAAAATATTTGCAAAAATATTTGCATGCAGGAAAAAAAGTTGGAACATAAAAAAGTTGAAGCACATTCTTAGTGTATACCTTATACCCATGAAATGGTGTTGTGTTGAATGATCTAATGAAACAATGATGTATATATATACGTAGTAATCTTACGATGGAAGATACAAATCAGTTAAATATATCAAATCTTAACAAATACTCTTTAGATTTGAATAAATTATTTATTTTGCTATTTTTTGTTAGCTTCGGGAAAAAACAATTCATAACTAATCCATTAACAATTAAAATACAATCAAATTGTTAAGATTTAATTAATTAAAAAAATAAACGGTTAAAATTTACAAACTTGAGATTTGAAATATTAATTTAAAATTTATTTAGCAAAATCTAACTAAGTTAGCAACTTAAAGATTGACTGATTCTATTACTTTATAAATTTTTTTGATCGTTAAGGTAGATTTTTAGTTTTACTCGATTCCTAAAAAGTAGGTAGATTTAAAAATTTTACTTATCAATTCGGTTAATTAAAATTTGTCACGTATTGGATTTTATTAAAAAAACACAATTTTTGACTTAATTGAGTAATTTATATTTATTTCACATATTTGAACATTCATTCTATTTATTTTTTTGTTGTTAACAACGTTTTTTTCCGATTAAACTTTCTTGAAAAAAATTATTTAGAAAAAAATATTTTGATTTATCGTTTAAAATGATAATTGTTTGATTTTAATTTAATTAAAATTTTAAATTGGTAAAAGAAATAAAAAAAACTATGTGACATAAATCACAATAAGTATGAATTGGAATTGTCAATAAACAAAAATAAAATTCTGAATTTTTTGATTGATTTTGGGTTGGCTGAAAATAAAATATGACAAAATATATTAAATAAAATTGGCTAACAACTTCGATGAAATAATTTCACAATTAACAATTTTTCTTAAAATAAATAATAATTTTCAAAAAATAAAATTCTAAATTAAAACCCATTTAATATATACTTGAATTTTATTTTTCAAAAACTTATTTGATATATACTTTCTTTACAAAAATTTTGGGCTTCGAAAACGTGGGCGCGATATGTGGCGAAGAAAGCTCCTCCTTTAATAGATATATATATGATATGATATATGATATATGATGGTTTTTTAAGAAAAAAATTACTTTTTGTGTGCTCAATCTTTTATGGTTATGCTTGGTGTTCAAGATCTCTTAAATTTTATAAAGCTACCCTAAGTTTTGCATATAGATCATATGTATAAATTGTTTATGTGAAAAAACAATGACATTCAAATGATTGCATTAGTCTAAAGGAAAACAAGTGTAACGTCCGTAAAAAAGTATGGTTGAAAATGTGATTTTGACCAAATAATTCTTGTTCCAACCTATGGAATGTCGGGAGATCTCTGTCTTTTGTGAAAAACTCATCAACTAATAGAAGAAATCATCGAAATTAAGTATGAAAAATAGAGAGAAACAAAAATATATATTGTTATCTATACTTATGTTTCCAAAAATAAAAATGACAAGAATGACTTTTCGAATGACTATATATGCGAGATAAATCATTGAATTAAATATGCTCGTAATGGTAATCAACGATCTTAGTGAAATACCATGTCCAAGCAAAATGTTAGGAGGCGTTATACCTAACCAAGTATGTTCACTTGAAATTACGCATTCATATAATCGGACCATTGTAGACTCTAAGTTGTTGTAAAAAGGAAATGAATTCACTCTGACAAAGCTAATGGATGGGAAGAAAGTACCTTCGAAAAACTTGATAGAACACCGATCCACCCCGCTAATCATGAATTTAATCCCAAATATGTTAATTTCAATCACGATCATTGGATCACTGTAGACTTTAAGGGCTCGTTTGGTATTCCTAGGAATCATTCCCGGTAACGGAATGATTCCGAATCAATCAAAAACTATGTTTTTTTAGAGGTCTTTTTACACATGAAACTAACCTAATCATTTCCATTTTCATTTCTTCCCCTTAACCGATTTCATTCCGTTTTCATTCTATCACTCCAACCAAACGGGCACTAAGTTGATATAAAGCCCAATTTCAAATAAAGGACCTTGCATGTCTCATTAAATAAACCTGAAAGATTAATCATCCAAACACACATATGTTTGATCTATTTATTAGAAAAAATAAAGTAACTAAAACAAGAATAAAAGCTTGAAGCAGAAAGAACTTTGGAAACATCAAATGACAAAAGAGGAAGAAATCAAAACAAATATTGGTCACAAAGAGCTAAAATAAATAATTTTTATTTAGGAGACAGGAACACCTAGTACCACTATCGTATGAAAATCGAAGGAGAAATTGCAAAAATATACACGCAATCACC
Organism: Fagopyrum tataricum; assembly: GCA_002319775.1. Lineage (NCBI taxonomy): Eukaryota > Viridiplantae > Streptophyta > Magnoliopsida > Caryophyllales > Polygonaceae > Fagopyrum > Fagopyrum tataricum. Next base: position 8,613,174 of record CM008283.1, read on the forward strand.
CCCAAGAAAGTATCCCCTTGACAAAAGAATTTCCGATACAATTCTTAAAAAGGTTATGTAAACATGGTTTAGCAACGGTCTAAACAAATATTTAAGATAGAATTCCATGTAAACTAGAAAGAAACACGTCATGACAATTAAAAAAAAGAAAATGAAATTATGCCCAGAATTCGAAAGGGTATTATGGCGGTATGTTGAGGACGGAAAAACTATAAACTTTGAAAGAACAACCGAATAAATGAAAAACCATTATTAGAATATGTTTCAAATCACATAGGTAACACCTTTGACGAGAAGGTCTCATTAATCATGACATCAGACAAAAAAAAAGGATCTCCATAAAATAAGTTCCATAATGAAACCTCAATTCATCAAATAAATTATACAACATATAATTAACCATCAACTACTAATAAGTCCAATCCAAGACATATCTTACTGAGACTATTGTTCAAAGGGGTTATTTTCGTCCAAAATTGCAATCAATCTTATAGATAAACTCTCATAAACATAAGAAGTCTAACACGTATATGGTGAAATGAAATGGATATGGAGCCTAAACACTATGCCCAAAATTTTTTTAAAAAAAATCGTTTTGAAACTTTTTCTAGATGGTCTTCCATCAAAAGTCAACTTGTTAAACAAAAGGTTGTAATCACTATGAAAGGTGAACTTTGTCGACACCGCCAAGAAAATGCAAACCATTTTTAAAAAATGCCCTTATGTCATTGATAACATGGTAAACTAAGAGGCTAAGAAATATCTATTAAACGCTGACATGAATCACCTAACAACAAGAGAAATATTGCTCAAGCTAGTAGAAATGGTTGGTCTAAAATCAATGGGTCCCTCGGGGTTCTACGGTGGAATGTATGGATTACCAGAAACCAATATATCTTCATCAATAAATTCCAATAAATGTTAGTGTTCTTAACCAAATGATCAACTGTTCAGACAAAATGTTGGAGGCCAGCCGATCGGTGGTCGGTGATCGGCAATCGCGTACAAAGCTTCGAACAAATATTTGTACTTTATCCTTGGATCTCAATCATTTCCATCTTGACCTCGAATTCCTTGATCGTAGAGAGAACCTTAGTGTGTTGAGAACATTCTTTCGTAAATAACTCAATTTTTCTCTAAAAACACCTAGAATGCCTACAATGTCATTCACGCATCGGTAGATCTCCAAACACAAAAGGGAAGAAAATATGTCAATAAGCAATGCAAGTATACCCAAAAAGATTAGGGGTGGATAATACTGAAGGTAAAAAAAGACGCTAAAATGGATTTTATCATGTATCAGTTCATGTAGCTCTCACATCTTGCAAACAAACACCTTGATCAAATTACAAGTAGACATAGGAATTATCCTTGTGCACCTTTTGCATCTTGCATTGGATGACCGTCGAAATACCATAACATATGAACTAATACATGTAATCAAAGGATAAAGATAATTGTAGCATGTTTTCATGCTAAGTTTTTAGATGTATTTTTGTGTTTTTACCGGGTTTGAGCATTCATAATCTTAGCTAGAGCTTAAAATGACAAACGAATGTCTACTTCCCTTGTTTTGTGTCTTTGTAGGTATTTTGGGCAAAAATGAAGCTTAAATGAATATATTAAGTCATTCAAGCAATTTAAGCACCAAGCATCATCTCATCAACTATCGCGTTAATAAAAGAAAGAAAGAAAATCAACCAAGGAAGCAAGCATGAGCCATTAGAGCAAAGAAAAACACTAAGGAAGGCCCTCGAGTAGCCAACAACTCGAGAGAAAAAGACAGAATACGTCGAGTCAAGAAGAAACACACGAAGAAGGCACAAGCTCCTTCGACTTGTCCCTCGAGTTACACCTCACTCGAGTCATGTTGAACTTTTACCTCGAGCCACATTGACATCTCCTTTGAGTTGCCCTCGAGTTGTTAGAAACTCGAGTGAAGAAACATGTTTACCTGGGTCAAGTTGAAGGTCGGTGGGATAACTCAAGGGAAGCAACAACAACTCGTGCCAAGGCTAACAATCTCCTTCGAGCTCTCCTCCGAATTTCTGGATAAGCTCCTTTTAGGATCAACATCTTCCTAACAAACTTTGGCAAGTTGATCCACGTGATTTGTAGGGGGACCATGTTTTTGAGAACCTATATAAGACCATTGGTTGGTTGTAATTGAGATATCTCTTCATACAGTACTTCATCTACTCTCTTAGGAACATTTCTTGGATTTAGAACGCTATTTGGAGCATTTAGGAAGGAATTTCTTATCAAATCAAGAGAAAGTTTAGTGTTCTTCCTTGTCTTCATTCCTCTATTCTAGTTTTGCTCATAACTTTTGATTAATAAGTCCAAATTCGTCCATTTTATTCCTACATCTCTATTTTGTTATCTCCTTCTTTCTATGGCATTTATTGACATTGTTATACCGCCGAAATTTACGATGAGTGATTAGTTTTTCACGTATGTTTTTAGAGTGAAAATCCCCAAAATCATGCTAGATTAGTATGGATTTTGTGTTTATTCATGATATGAAGGATACTCAAGAATGATTAGGAGCATATAGGAGGGACAAAAATATGGATTTATCTATCTTTCATGTTGGGTTTACTTCATCGTTGGGGTTTAAACTATTGGTAGTTTGAATCTACTTGTTAAAGCATTGTATTCTTCCAAACGCGAATGTTTCATTGCTAGATTAATCATCTAAATTGAGACTTACAAGGTAATATGAGGATAAGTAAGCATTGTTTAAGATCCTTATCATGGTAGAATAGAATCGGTTAGGGACAAAAGGATGATTGTTTCTATTTGATGATTCATCCATGTAATGATATTGCATGTATACAAATAACAAACAACATGTGATACTTATGTTGTTTAGTATGATCATGATTGTGACCTAAGCTTAGTCAGTTGAATTGTGGCTTGACCATAGCATAATTTGATTGATATGAGCTATCATATGAGCTTCAAAAGAGGATTATGATTCTTCGACGAACTCGCCTTATTACATATTATTTACCTTCATTAATTGAATATTGTGACTAGAGCATGCTAGCTAGTTGTGGTTTGGGATGATTATCCCCTAAACCTAGTGTTTTCTCATATATTCGATAATTTGTTTTGTCACTTGCATTTGATTACTTAACTCACCCCTTTTTTATAATAATTGATCCATTGATCACCATTTTTACTTTCTTTACACACTTGAATTGCCTTTAATTTGATTTCATTCAAGCTATATAGAGTCCTTGTGGAATTCGACGTTGATGCATGTATCATGCTACTACATTGAAAATGACCGTGCACTTGCGGTTTTGTGAGATTAGTTGTGCTATACTTAGTCTCACGTCAAGTTTATGAAAATACCTCATATTTAGCACTTCTTATCCTCAAACAAGAACAAATACAAAGGATCAAAGGAGGGGGAAAAGAAAGGAAAATTTTATTGGCAGTAGCTTCAAATGATTTATCACTTTCATCATATTAGTAACATGGCAAGGCATAATATAATGTCAAAAATAATATATATGAATTAAGCATGAAAGATGAATGTCAAATTCTCACAAAAGAAACCTATAATCAAGAATCTTAAGTTAGGGGATCTTAAACTTGTTACTTAGAGGTCTTTATTGATGTTTGCACTTAGTTTGCATTGTTCTACCAAATGAGTAAAAGGTAACTGAAGTCCATATACTTGGGTAAATTCAAGCATGATCGATTTTTACAATGTTTTTCTACTTGAACTCAACCTAACAAATAAACTTTTAAATGGTTCATTTGGCATGATTTACATTCACTTGTATCACCTTTTGATGTGCATTCTTATATTTTCACTCTGCCTTTTCCCTCCATTTATTTAGCCTTTGTCTTAAGAGTTGGTATTTCTTCTTCTTCTTCTTCTTGGATATAAGCACGGTCTTCATTTGTAGCTTAATCCAATACCTTGTCCTATTTCTTGCCACAAAAATGGTACAACTAGGTCCCAAGAAAATGGTTATAAAAACATTCACTATGACTAAATAATGTAGAGCTCATCCGTAGTTGGAATAGCTACATTACCCACTCGGCTAAAAAGGACTCACTTAGGATACTAAAGAAAAGAAAAAGGGTAGAATGGTATATCTTAGAGCTTTTGGTCTTCCCCAAACTTCCCCACACCAATAGTCTTTCAAAACTCACAACTAGTTACACTAGTCCACATAAGAGGACATACCTAATATCACTTGTACTTCCTCAATTGAAAGGGACCAGTCTTGGTTTACAAGACGGAAAGTAAGTGTAGGATAGTTGAGTTTTTTTCTTGGATAGAATGCTTTAAAAGAGCTTAGGAACTATAAGGTAAGATCACTATAAGTTTCCTCTTCCATCGCGAGAAGCTTTCAAGGCCAACCTTGGGAAATAAGGCCTCGATCTCACACTCTATCCTATCCCGACAATCAACACATTATCAAGGCATCTAGTTGGGCGGATCATGAGCTTTATCAAGCGGATATGGGAAACCTTGAGCTATTTTTGAATGACAATCTTAAGCTTGGTCTTGGAAATTGATGTCTTTATATAAGCTCGTGATCATCGTCACTCTCACACTCAACTATGGCTCTTTTACCCTTTTTAAAAGGAGAGGGAATGACGATCTTGGTTTTAACCATTGTTTCAAGAATAGGCAAGATGTGAACTTGAGTTGTACTTGAAAAAAGATAAGTACCTCGGGGGAACAAAGCAATAGACTTCCTTCAAGTTTTTATAAACTAGGACAAATTTTATATGCAGAGCCAGCCCAAACTCGAACCACGCTGCTAAACTGGTGACAAACTCGAGTCACGTGTACTTCCAAACTCGAGGGAGTTTTAAATCTAAGAAATGTAATTAAGAGAGTAAATGAAGTAGTGTATGAAAAGATATCTCAATTGCAATAAGCCAATGGCCATAGCTCTCAACGACGTGGTCCCCCCTCAAATCAAGTGGATCAACTTGTCAAAGTTTATTAGGAAGATGGTCCTAAAAGGAGCTAATTTAGAAACTCAGAGGAAATCTTGAAGCAGGTTGGTAGGTTCGCTCAAGTTTCTGCTTTCCTTGAGTTTGCCCGCCGATCGACCTTCAACTTGACCCAAGTAAACATATTTCGTCAGTTGAGTTTATGGAAACTCAACGGAAACTCGAAGAAGATGTCAATGTGGCTCGAGGTAAAAGCTCAACGTGGCTTGATCAAAGTGTAACTCGAGGGACAACTTGAAGGATCTTGTTCCTTCCTCATGTGTTTCTTCTTGACTCGGGGTGTTTTGTCTTATTCTCTCGAGTTGTTGGCAACTTGAGGGTCTTCCTTAGTGTTTTCCTTAGTTTCAATGGCTTCATGCTTGCTTCCATGGTTGATTTTCTTTCTTCCTTTGCTCAATGTGATGGTTGATGAGATGATGCTTGATGCTTAGATTGTTTAATTTGGATGGCTTGATGTCTTCATTTAAGCTCCATTTTTTACCAAAATACCAACAAAGACAAAAAAAAACAAGGGGAACAGACATTCTTTTGACATTTTAAGCTCTAGTTAAGATATGAATGTCTAAATCATGCAAAATTAAGGAAAAACACATACAAATACATCTAAAAACAAACATGAAACATGATATTGATAACCATAAACATCAAAAAATCACCATGCATGTCAAGATCTCCAAACCCTAAAATAACGAGAATCTAGCAAGAGATACTTACAAAACCTCTTCCTTTATTAAGTAATACAGAACAAGGCCATCCGGAACAGACCACGGACAGATCGTCCGACTTAGGAAAAATCGTCCAACTCCCCGTTGGAGATCGAGTTGATCGGTCTAGTCTTCTACCTCGCTAGCTGCGACTCTAAATTGAATATAAAACTGGATAAATAAACTAATGGTTGAATAGCATTATTCATAGGGCGATATCTAAATTAATCCTCCTAGTGCTTGAGGCTAATCCTACAAAACCTTATCTCTAATGAAATAAATATAATAACGTCCAAGTGGGCGGACTAAAAGATAACCTAAAACAAAAAGGGATAAAATTAAGGGAAATAAATAAATCGTCCAAGTCGAATGTAGTTGGTGGGACCAGTCGGCCTACTAGTAACGGTAGATCGGCCGACTAGCCTACAATAGATGTCTCAACTCGTACAAAAACACACCGTCTTAAAATAATAGGTCAACTGATAGGAATTTTATAGGACAGGTCGGCCAATTTGCATGGATAGGTTGGCCGACTAACAAATTTTTTCTGAAGCGATCTACATTTCTTCATTCTCGAATCTCAATCATTTTAGTCTTGACCTCGACTTCCTTGATCGCAAGGAGAACCTTAATGTGTAACAAGCAATATATCTTCTGAGATCAACTCCATTTCAGCTCTTGGAAGGACTAGAATGTCTACAATTTCATAAAAGACGGGTTATTTCTAAAACACAAAAGAGAAGGAAATAATACTGTAACATGATGCAAAATTGTCCAATATGTTAAAATGATAGATAAGCATGATGATGAAAAAGACGCTAAAATGGATGTTATCAAGGAACTCCTCAACAAAACGAAACGATGTAGCATAATTGAACATTGAAGGAACGCACTAAGAACTCAAGGATGAAATGTAGACTTCCAAAGATGTTTTGGGAGGATGTGGTTAACATTGTTGAATCCTTGGTTAACAAAGGATCGTCAACTCTCTTGGAGAATGAAATTCAAGAGGTAGCTTGTAGAGGTAAATATGAAATTTCTTCGAACATTTGGTTACATTGAATACATGCACGCAGTTTTTCTAGAGAAGCATGGATGCTAAGAATATTAAAATATATTATTATATATGACGGCGATGACTTCATAATCGGTTTTGGGATGATTAGAACATGAAGATTAGTCATAGTCGAGACGTGAAAAGTTATTACTTCGAAAGTTTTACCACATAGGTCAACTAGAGAATGTGGATCGACGTCTCGTGGTGAGCATATAAGCAAGTGGAAGACTAGTTGATGACAATAACTATTACAAGGGAAGACTAGTCGTGAAAGTATTTTAACACAAATATGGAATCATCTATCTTGATGTTTTTACTCTTTGACTACTATTCGATTAGTGTTTAGTATGACGGTTATAGAAAAAAAAACGTTTCAACAATATGGTGACCTAGATGGAGAGATCTATATGAAGCAATTAAAGGGTTACTTATCAAAGGGTACAAATAAGCTTTTGTGCAAATTAAAGAATAATATGTACGGTCTGAAATAAGCTCATCGACAATGATACAAGAAATTTGATGTATTCATGAACAAAAATGTGATCATAAAGCTAAGCATTATTGTTATTTCAAGAAGTCTGACAACACTACAACATGTTGATAGCGTGAACTGGAGCTCAAGAATTGAGAAAGTTAAAGAAGTAGTTGTCTAAACGGTTGGTTAAAAGGATATTGATAAATCCAAGAAAATTCCGGTTGTGCGGGACTAATTGGGATAGAGGTGATATAAAGTTGTATATTTTGCCAATTGAGTACACAAGAAGGTTTTGAAGAAGTTTAATATGTAGGATGCTAAGACGGCTAATGTCAAGTTTGTTATCCATTTCAAGTCAGACTCACCTAAAAATTAGGGAAAGCATACCCCAAATATAAAGAACTCTATGATTTAATAGTTGACAATTTAATGTATGCAATGGTGTGTATAGGGCTTGACATTGCACTTGCAATACGGGTTGTTAGTCGCTTTATGACAATCTAGGAAACAACATTTCAGAAGCAATGAAGCGTGTCCTTATTTACTTGAAGGTATTATTTCACAAGCCAAGTGTTACCAAGGAAAGAACATCGAGTTAGTAGGGTGCGTTGATATAGACTTGACGTGAAGACAAGAGGAGAAGTACAACCGAGTATGTGTTTGTAGTGGTCGAGTTAGCAAGAAGATAATATGTTTAAATTTACAGTTGATTGTATTTATGTTATTTTTATTATTTCATAAAAATATAACTTATTTTATTTTATAGAAGTATTCGCATTATACAAAGAGGACTAGGGTAATATTTACAATATCACCTAAAGTACATAAAAATTAGTAAATTCACACATATCTAGATGTCTACAACACCAAAAATTAGCCCAATTTTCCATATTTAACATGATATTTTGTACAGTTCACACATACCCAGACGACGGGTCTATAACGCAAAACAATAGGATATTTTGTGCAATTTTTCATATTTTCTATTTCATACTGGGTTTATATAGTGATTATTGAAATCCCTCAAATATGACGATGATTCCGAGAGTAAAAAGTAAATAAATAAAAAAAACAATGTATAAAATATCAGACATGTCTAGCAGTCACCCGGCACACCCACCTTTGATTCACAGAGAACTTATCAGCCATCAATACAAAATTAATAATTTTTCGCTTTGTTTGTTCCTTTTTCTGATAAATTACGAACTTTTGTTTTTTACTTTTCATCTTCACAACATGTTTTAATTTACAAAAATAAAATTTTTTTGGCTGTTTTATGGTAAAGAAAGAATATTGTGCGCATTTGGAGAGTGTAACAGCCGTCCTATTATATTTGAATTCCCTCGTCGCTCCTTTTGTCGGCTCATCTCCCTCCCCGCTTAAACTTGCAAGTAACTTTACACTTTTATAAACCAAAAATGGCACTTACCTCTTACTTATTTGTAGGGTTGCATTTGTATACGAAATTACTCATATTAGAGATTACTTGTAGTTTAAATGTGAAATGTTACTACTTTATGTGCCTTTTCACTAGTTTTTATTTATTTATTATTAATTATTTAAATTAATGTGATTTTATTTATTTATCAAATAGTGATATAGTTTGAAGGTTTTTCGAAGAAAAATGACCTTTTATTTTGTATAGGCAAACAAAAATAATTATAATATAAAAAATTTAACTTAAAATGAGGTGTTTGTGCAAAAATTTTTAAAAATATATTTAATAGAATAAAATTATGACAAGATACTTTTAAAATATGATAAATGTACTTATCGATTTAATAAAGAAGTTATATTTTTTTAAGGTATTTTGTAGGGGGGGAACCTATTTTAACGAAAATATAATGAGTGGAACACATATATGAATACAATTATACAATAATGTTATTAATCGGTTAAGAAAATGTCACAATTAGCCTTTGAAATTTACAAGGTGATCAACTGTCAAATGAAAACCGGTTAAAACAAACAGGGAGGTAGAGGTACAGAGACGGACAAGAGGTGAAGATTATTTTTTTCGAAAATGAACCGAAAGGGTGAACTTACTCTTAACTCTCACTCACTAATTTGTTTTAGGGTTACATACGAAATTACAAACATTAGAGATTACTCATAGGAAATTACTCATATTAGGAGAAAAAACACCCTAATATAAAAAATAAAAAAAAGTTCATAACAACCATACACTAAAACAAGTGTTACATAGGAAATTACTCATATTGGAAATTTTATTTAAAATATCGTCCTTAAAAGTAACTTATAAAAAAACATTTCATGACACAATGGAATAAACTAGTTATTATTATAACCTGACTGAAAATCTTGAGTTCGAAAGGTAGGCCAGATTCCATGACCCATTTGGATACGACGCGAAACCAACCATGCTTCTCCTGCAGATCTCAGCTAAGCACATGGGGTTTACGTCAGATTTGTTGGGCTGATTAGGCCCATTTAGTAACTGGGCTTTCATGGCCCACAATACCAACAGACCACGACTGCATTATTCGCACAGTTACTCTGACGAAATTGGCGTGCCTTTCCTGCTTTTCTTCCATGGAGAAACTAGTACCAACTGCCCATTCTCTGTCTCTCCGTCCACCATTCCAGTCAGGCAGCTAAGGTACAATGATCAGTAGTCACTGTGTTTCCTTACATGGAGTATGAAGGTCGCAACTAATTTTGCCACTCTCCATCCGAACCCGAAGGTCTCCATAAGGTGAAACAGTAAGAGGTTTAAATTTTGGTTTTCTAATCAATCTTCTTTAATTCTGATCCCTAACGTGAATTTGAAATTGATTACACAACCTGTTATAGAAATCTGTGGATGGATTAAGACAGTCTGCGATTTGGATCGTAGGATCCGGCGATGCGATTATTTCCTTACTGATATCAGCACCAACAACACAGGTTGTTTGCGACACCTTTATTGCTGGCTATCATCAGATGACAATATTTTCGCAGGAATTTTCTCTGTTTGATGTTCATTTTCGATATCGTGCTTTATGCTTGGATAGGTTAAGTAGTTCTATGTGCAACATTAAAGTTAGGCCTGTAGGCCATGGTGTTCTTCCTTTATCGTGATCAAAAGCATACTTATGGCATAAAAAGTCATGTTTATGTGGAAATCCTGTTTATCTCATCGCTTATCTTGTGTCACTTTTGAAGTAGTAAGAGGTCTATCCCAAGTTAGGTTACGACATAAGTAGCGTTATAGAGAACTTGTAATGTCCCACATTATCTTTTTCACTAGTTGTTGCCAGATTTATTGCACTAATTTGGAGAGAATACTGTTTTACTTAAAATGGTACCCAAAACTCCAAAAGGTTCTACATCAGCCATAAGTTAATAAGTCTAAACAACTTCAGTATGAACAATTTGTCAAATTTTGTAGTTTAGCAATTATCAGGGGGAGGGGGAACTGTAATATAGGTTAGCTGTAATTATGTCCTTCAGTAGATTTAGGTGTATTACTAAGACTTTTCAATCTTTTGTATGTCCATTTCAACTATTGTGCTTCAATATGTGGGTTGTATTGAGTTGAACAACTATAGCCTACATCAGCTTTGTGAAGATTGAAGAAAGGTCAATATTACCTTTTCTTGATTGATTAGCAAAATACAATCAATGTTTTCGCATTTACTACTTTCTTTCAGTATTCGTTGGTTCAGGAAAGAATTCTCATATAGTCATATACATGCATCTGAGGAGGCTGTGATGATGACTAGCTCAACTAAGTTCCAAGCACTTAATAATAGGTTGTAATCTTTATCTTTACTTTATATGAGCTTGTCTTTGTATTATTATCCTTTTCTACTTTATATAATCTGATAAGAGGATGCTGGCCCTGTGTCGTGTTCTATCTTGATTTTATGTGTTTAATCTTCCAACTTCAGGCTCCATTCCTATGGTCTTGGGGGGGTTAAAACTAAGGGGAATAAATACTTGATCTCAGGTTGTTTTTGCTCTCTTTTAAACAATATTGATTCTACAGTTGATGATTATACATTCCTTTTGTATTCTTTGATAATAAGTGCGCTGTTGCTAGCATAGGCACTGGGAGATCATCAATATGCTCATCAGATCTGCCTAGATGGTTGAATATGACAGTTTTGGTTGCATCTGATGTTCTATTAGATGTTAATGTTGTTTATCTTTCACTTAATCTTAATTCGCCTAGTTCCCCATTTTTATTGATCAATTCTAAAATGCTCTGAAAATGATCGCTATATGTGTCATTGTGTGAAGAAGTATCAACTTGGGGACATTCCCCATTTTTGCTTAAGAATTGTGAATGCAAAATAGGGATGGTGCAGTATGATGTATTAGTGTATTTAGCAGTGTTGTCTCCATCGCACAATAGTTAAAGTTTTGGCATGTTTGTTTAGTCAGTGTTGAATCATCAGCAAAATTCATTGATTTATTTCCTAAGTTTTGTTGAGGTTATGTGATCTACCATGCTTAGTTTAAGCCCCAGAATGCATTCAAGTATCTAACAAATAAGATCTATAAATCATTTTGAAGTTTAAATAGTTAGGACTTGGTTTGGCCTGATGAGGCCAACGAAAATATTGAATCATGCACAAGAAGCATATAAGTAATTTTTCGTGGAACATATTTATGGTACAAATTTGGTTTTTGAATACACCACATATGGAGGACTTGGGAATGGACTTCCGATTACATATGCTTGCTGTGTTTGCGCTTTGTTAAAAGTGAAATTCACCCCTCATACACAATGTTACTTTTATACACAATTGCCAGCTGGAACGAAACGTGGTATCCTGTCATCATTTTGCATATTTGCATACCTATGATTACCTTCAAAGATGATACTGACATTTGACATTCGTAAAAATTTCTAATAATGTCAAGCTAAAAGGTGCAGCCAGCAAAGATTGACAGTAGAAAGAAACTTCACCATCGCCCCGAAGAAAGGCAAATGTGGTTGAAGTTCAAAGTACAACGCATAAAATCCACATACATCTCTTTAGACAGCTCCACCTGTCACTTTGCATATTGTTATTGTGAAAGATGTGTTTTTGTTTGATACTTATCTGTGAAAAGTGAATGTTATCTTCTCACTGTTTATTGTTTAAACACCATTGTGGTGCAGTTTGGTGCATGTCAACTATCAGGAACAGAAGGACCATTAAAAACTTGCGTCCCGTTTGGATGGGAGTTCGTGACCACTTCATTGTTGACTGTCTTGGATTTTTAGCTGTACTTGAAAAGGTCCCCATCGTAAGCCTCTGTGTGAGCTTGTATTTAGCCTCAACTTATAGCATACCATGTGACTAATTTGACTTTATTGTTAATCCATGTTTACAATCATGCTTGAATACAAGTCTTCCTGGGCAACAAAGATGACACTCATTTAGGTTGAGACTTGAGATGTCTAGCTTTGTCTATAGCCATTGACATATATAGATGACACATTGTGCCCATCTGTAAAATGCGACAAATTGCAAACACAATGAGATGACTGTTTTGAATTTTCTTTTCTGCTTTTGATCTACAATATCTTGGTTTTTTAAAAATCTTATTCGACCTGGTGTAGTACAAATTTTAATATTGATCTAGTTTAAGCATATATTTGGTCTTTTACTTCGGAATTGCTCAAATCATTCCCCCTTCACATGATCAGTAATAAGCAGGGAAAACAAATTTTGTGTCAAATAAGACGCAGTTGAATAATAGAGATAGGGTATGAAGTATGAACTTCAAGCAAGTACAAGCTTAGAACTAGAGATGCTATCCCAAGTACAATATCGTATAGGTGCAAATTCAGTCATTTACTCGAAGTCCTTTACATTTTCAATTAATTCTCCTAATTTCTAGTAAACATTTAATTCCAGCCTTTTTTTGTCACTCACTTATTATTAGATTTGTAAGGCTAAAGCTTTACCAACTCAACATGTACTATTCCTTTGTTGCTGTCATTGTGTTTGTTTCTCTTCTCGATGTCTTCTATTAGAAAACATTCCTCTTTCAATCGGAGAAGAAACCCAGAAACCCTGAAGTAGAAACAGTAGGAACCAAGGGCGATTGACCTAAATAGCGAGAATTATAAAGTGAAATTCTCCCTGCTTTGATGTGATTCTGTAGAGCAGGAAATAGGCCTAAAATTTAGGCTAAACTAGCAATGACACCATTGGTAATGGTATTTATTAAAATTTAGGCTAAACTAGCAATGACACCATTGCATTCATTAACTTATGTCATTTGTTACGTGTTGACGAATATTTTTGCCATTTCGTTGACATTCTCCAATTATGCAGTCAAACCACTTAGGTATAGTTGTATAAATGATGCAAGTTGAAATGTAAGTTCTGTAACCCTTTGGCCTTTATATAAACTTTTTCTGTATTACTTTCTATTATATTTTGCAAGTGATTGCTTTTTGCGTCCAAGTTCATTAATCGTGTATTGATCTGCATCTTGTGAATAAGTGATAACAAGATACTTTTATAGACTTCATGAGTCACTTTACAAACTATGAGGTTGCATCTGCAGATGACGTTTTATGTAAGTTGAGCAGGGTGGTGAACTTATATTATCTTATAATGAAAGATTTTTATTGGTAAAACTATAATTTTAATTGTGGCTGCTATTTTCTGAATTAAATAATATATCCCTTAAAATATTTTTCCAAGAAATCAAGATTTTGAATTTCAAATCCTATTTTTATCGTTTTACAGGACGTGTGGGGTGCAATTATGGATTTGAAGAAAATTTTAGAAGATGTATTGAAAAATGCATCTCCACAAGTTCATACTTTATACTAATAAATGATCCCTAACATATGTTATCCCCAAATAGAGGTTTTTGGTAAGGAGACTCATTATCGTCTATGCCTTTCAACTTAGGGCATGAGATACTGGCTGAAAATATACAAAAACCTAGTAGCAAGGATCGAAAGATAATTGACTTTTCGATCTCGAAGAACGGTTCCATCGTTTCTTGTTTAATTAGGTAATAAAATTCTTTTATCTTATTCATGCACCCAAATGGACAGTTTCAGTGTTTTAATTAATGTAAAGGGTTTTAAACAATAACTAGAACTTTCATTTTTTAAGAAAGTGAATGTTGAATTTTATTTGTAGAAAGTTTTAACATTAAATAATTATGTGTGGACAATTATTTTGAAAAAATTACTCAAGGCTAAATGGACAAATAAAGTGAAACGGAGGGGTAGATGATAAAGACCTAGACTGAGATATGTTAAAATTAATTTTGACGCATCAAGACACTCAATTGACCATTGTGTTTTTGACTTTATTATTTGTTACAATAATGCCATAACACTTGCTACATGCAAGGGAAGACGTGGGGTTAAAGCAGAAGCTTATTCACTAAGAGAGGACCTCTAAAACGCCGAGTTTAGGATTCACGACAGTAGAAATCGAAGGAGATAATCTTGTGCTATTCAATTAACGAGGTGTTGATATCAAGACACTCAATTGACCATTGTGCTTTTGACTTTATTATTTGTTACAATAACGCCGTAACACTTGCTACATGCAAGGGAAGACGTGGGGTTGAAGCAGAAGCTTATTCACTAAGAGAGAACCTCTAAAACGCCGAGTTTAGGATTCACGACAGTAGAAATCGAAGGAAATACTTGTGCTACTCAATTCAATTGACCAGATGTTGATTAACTGTCATGGAAAGCAAACATGATCATTTATGACATCTTGATTTTAATTTCAAGGTTTACACAAGCTAGATTTTAGCATAATTTTAGGGAAGTCTAACGTTGGTGCAGATAGACTCGTATCTCTTGGCCAAAGCTCGGATTCAAACGATGAGACTATTTCGTAGGATTTTAAAGGCCTCATCCGAAAGGATGTTTTAAGACGGTCATCTTCTAGATATTGACTCTTATTTTTTACCTTGTCTTTGTATCAAAAAAGTTGTACCTGAAAAAGGGCAGACATGAACAATATTTGGATATAATGCGTGGACTAAAATCGTTCGTATTTTACAGCATAATTCATTTTACTATGTCGAATAAATTAGCATTTTATATTTAGTATAATTTAGAGTACATATTTTTCAAAACAATAGTTCATTGCATAGTGTAAGTTATCTTAGCACACTTAGACTAATTTGAATCTTATATCAAAATAGATCTGGGCATCCCGGATTCGGGCCGGGCTTACATAAAAATTTTACCCGTTTTTGCGGGTTAGACTTCGGGCCTAAGGTCTTGTCCGTACCCGCCCGGAGCGGGCCGGGCAGGTCGGGTCCTTTTTTTATATTTTTTTTTTTAAAAAAAATTATACATATTAAAGATAAAATAAATAAAATTATAACACATAATTTAAAGTAGTTCAATGGTCGTGAACATTTGAACCTTATCCTGAGGTATTGATTTTGATTTCTACTATTCGCATATATATTTTTTACATATTTAAATTAAAAAATAAATAAAACGGGCTTCCGGACAGGCCTGCACCCTTGCACGTACCCGCCCGGCGGGCTTAGCGGCCCGGATGGAACTGCCTTATGCGCCATACCCGCCCGTTTGCCCAGGTCTATATCAAAAGTATCAAAAGGCAAGATTTATGATAGGAAAAAAAAAAACCCTAAAAATATGAATTTTTGTACATTTCAATTTTCACGGTGAATATTATGTGAAAAAACTAACAATAAAAGTTACAAGAAAATTAAGAAATATGCTTGCTAAATAATAAGGGTTCATTCGGTGGATTGAGGACCTGAGGTTCATAAAAAGGTTTGAAATTTTCAAAAATCTGATACCAATCTTATCTTATATATATTATAGGAGTAACATTCCTTGTCACGTGTCACCCAGAAAATTGTTAACTGTCACGTGTCATTTTAGTATTTAACCTGCCTCCAAAAATTTTAATTAAGTTTTTTTTATCTTATATATTTTGTTGATTATTAAAAAGAAATTAATGCTAACAGACAATGAAGATTTTGAGCAACTGGATTATCAGTATGCAGATCTTAAATTTTAGAATCTTATATATTTGATTTGATAAAACAAAATTGAGTTAACCAATTACATAAAATTATTTACATTTGATTTCTTTTTTACTTCAAGAAAAGTATAACGACAATTTTGAATTTTTAATTTATAATTCCTTATTCATAAATCATACTTACCTAATTAATTTAAACAATATCTAAATATTTAACAAATATTTTTTTTAATAAATAAATTATTTTCTACTCTTATACTCACACTATTTCATCAAGATGGGTTACTAAATGAGTATTATTTACTTTAATATTTTATTATTTTATTGTGTTAGAATTGAGTCAACCAATTGGACCAATTATATAACTAATAAAGTTAATCACAATAAGAACTTAGTTGATTTCTAAATATTACTATATGTATATAGACCCGAAATATTACTTAGAAATTAATAAATCATATTACAAAATAAATTTCCTATGTACAATATTTAATTTGGTTATAATATTATTTAATATCTATATATATAAAATATTAAAATGTATATATAATTATTATAAAATAATATCTAACTATTTTATGTCAAGACAATATGATATTTTATGCATAAAAACTCAATGAAATATATTAAAAAGATAAATTTATCGAATCACGTGCAAGGCACGGGTAATACACTAGTATATATTATAGGAGTAGCAATTCTTGCCACGTGTCGTACCAGAAAATCACTAAGTGTCACGTGTCACAACAATATTTAATGTCAGTCTTTTTTTAAATTACAGAATTTATAAAAGGAATTTACAATTAAAGTTATTAACAAAAAAATCCGTACAATCTAACTAAATCCAGATATTTTTTATAAATAATTAAATTTGGTAAATTTATTTAACTAAGCATTTTTATTATTTTGGGTTTAAAATTTTATCCTAAAATATTTACAATTCGGTTATCAATCCTCATATTCAGCCAAAATATTTTTAAATTTGGAATAAATTTATTCTAAAATCCCAATAATTTATAATTTATTCTGAAAACCCAATAATTAAAAAAGTATTGTTTAATTACGTAATTAAAAATCAATATTTATATTCAGGAATTATTATAATCGAATTGAACGCGGGAATAATATTGCACAAATAACTATATTATTATATTAACCATATATATATATATATATATATATATATATATATATATATATATATATATATATATATATATATATATATATATATATATGAAAGTATACGTTTTTCAATTATTTATAAAAGAAAAAAAGAATTTAAAATCAAATTATTTTATTGTTTAAATATTTTTCTTCACACAAAAATAAAATATGTTTATGAAAATTAAAAATACTATACAATATAATTTTTTTATTTATAATTGTAATTGTTGTATCGAACTTTTTATAGAAAATTCCGTGCAAGGCACGGGTATTACACTAGTCAACCTCTTAAACCCCTTATACATTACCGAACGAATCCTAAAATTAGTTATTTCCATATTTATCAGTAGAATAAAATTATTATACTTATAAGATTTTTAAAAAATCAATAAATCTAAGAGAAATTATGTCACAAACCTCAAACCTCAATCTGAATTTTTCACGGAAAATAAGCCGAAATAAATTGCATTGTACAAATAAGAATCTTGTGTTTTGTAACCCAAAAAATTCTGATCCGGTTGGACTAAGGGTGTGTTTAGTTGCACACAAAATGAGATTTTTTTAGATTTTAACTGGGTCCCACCATCTTATAGTTGTGTTTAGTTGAGTATTTGTAAATTAGAGAGTGGTTTTATATTAGGTTTGAAAAGGTTTGAAATGGATATTTAACAAATTTATAAAATAAAGATTTTGCAAGATTTTAGAAATGGATTATTTTTCCCCTGCTATCCTTTTTATCATCGGTAGAATTTCGATTGATTCAGTCCTACCATGACAGACTTCTCTTTTCCGGTAGAAAACAAAGGAAAATCGAGAGATGGTAACAATGAAGACCGAATTCCTCCCTTATGCTTTCAATGGTCTTCGTCGGAATCTCTTTTCTGCTTCTTCTTTCTTGTACATGAGATGGACTTCTTCTTCTTTATGTACCAGATCTCTAATCCTAGATCTACCGGAAACAAAACCCTTGAGCTAGAGATGTCAGATTCGAAGCTTACATTTCACCGGAAATTGCAGAAATTGACTTGCCTGTCGACAATGGACATTCGGCAGGCTTGCTACTCCCTCAAAAACCCTAGATCTGTGAGGTGATATTGTCCTTGATACTCCTTGTGTGTCAATTGCAGAAACTGGTTTTTTTGTTATGGAAATGAAACTCAAGAAATGAAAATCGATAGGTTGGGAACGATATATGAGATCTCAGAGTAAGATCTTACGTGACACAAAAGCACCGACGATTTCCGGCGAACACATTCGGGCCTCGACTGTCACCAACCTGGGATGAATCTGCGATAGTAGAACCTATCTCCCCTGACGATAGCGCAATTGCAAGTTTTTTGGTTCGATTGTCAATTTGATTGCAAGTTTTTGGTTCGATTTGTTTCAATTGATTTTCGACTACGGTTTTAATTAAACGATATCCAACTTTAGTTCCATTATACCTAATCTGATCAAACTACTACTACTATGCATATGAGGTGTGTATTAGTGGTTATAAACAAAATTTTACTTCTATTACGCACACCAAAATTACTTCTATAACGCACATTAAGTGCGTAGTTCAATTTTTTTTCCCACGGACTCCAACTACGCACCTTATATGCGTAATTGTAATCCACTCAACTACGCACGTAAAGTGCGTATTTATGGTGATAAATAGTAAATTTTATCGGTACGTCTAACAATTTCCTTTTTCTGCATCAAATAATCTGAAAGATAAAATTTAATATGGAATTGAAAAACATTTTTGTTCATAAATCATTAAAAACTCACATGTGACACTCGGAATTTGCCACGTATCACAACAACAGTCATCCATAGGTTTGCAGCATCATCCCAAACATTTGATCCCTCGCTACCATTCAAATAAGAAGAGCATCGAGGGAGTACTTTGATCTTAATACACTTTAGAAGAATGTTATCTAATAATAGTAGACAACTAAAGAAGGCAGAATTGCAACTGCACACCATTTGAACAAACAACTGCATTTTTATCTTCCATCAACAATATTTTCTGAAACATTCCTCCAATTCACCATATCGCTACAATTTCACCTCCTCAAATAACATGATGAACAGTCGACAACCATTTTTTTGTCTTTTTCTTTTATACAAGTATGATATTTATTAATAAATCATATAGATATAATAACTTTGCCATACCTTCCATGTAACAATTCTTCATTTCCTTATTATTTGTTTTTGTTTCTTTAAACTATTCGAATAAATACAAAGCAAAAAAAAAAAAGGCCCACAAACACAGTGCACATCCAAAAATGTGGAAAGTGACATTTTGTGATGCCATTTCATTTATTAATAATATTATTATTATTTGCCATCCTAATTAATCCATCTTTTGTCTTCTTTGGTATTTAGTGTATGAGTGGTACTTATTAACCATGCTTCCTGATCACGCATTTAACTAAATACAGAAATTAATCACCTCATTTAAATTCCATTAATCAAGCCTACAACCTCATACCAGAACATTAGTTACAATTACACCCAAAATGAATCATCAGGTTGGTCGAACATAGGTAAAACTGCGTCATTATAATCATTCCATTTATTATCTTTTTCCTTCCTTTTTGAGGTAAATTGCACAAATTCACCCTATATTATATGTTTTCATAAAACCACCCATTCAATATGAAATTACACTAATTCACCACACATTAGTTTTCGTTTCCCTAAACAAAACTACCCATATTTTCGTATTCAGTGATGGAATTTGAATACTCAAGTGTCATATTCTTATATTAGTTTAGTTTTATTTAAATGACCGATAACAATAGAGTTGTTCTTCAATCCACTCGGTTTAGGGATGACAATGAATTTGGTGATGAGTGGGTGTTCCACTTACATCCCCGATCCGTCATCTAAAATCTTCACCCGACCCGTCACTCGATCCGTAGTTATATCATCGGTGGATAGGTGAATCGAGTTTTCTCGGATAAAAATTAACTTATTTTTTAAAGTGAAATTGTGCAAACTTAAATTAAATATATCCTTCTATTCGGTTTAAGTCTTAATCAAATCTTAATATGGATGGAACAAAAATAAAGTATTGAAATATGTTAAATAGTCTCAAAACATTTAAAGTGAAGAATCAAAATCATTTAACTGCTAGCATTACACAAAGTTGTTTTCAGCACTTATCATAATCTCAAAGTTTAAACGTTTTATTTGACTCGTCCCTCTTTAGTAAAGAAACAAGTTTTTTATAAAAAAAATAACAAGAATTATTTATTTTAAAATAGAAGGTGAAAATTTTGTATATAGCAAAAAAATATCTACCCTTAAAGTTTCACGGAACTTGCAAATTGGTAGTACCGATAACGTCATAAAGGGACAATAAATAAAAACTAGGAGTTTTAGAGTTCATGAAATTTTAATATAAACTTATATATTATTAAAATATAAATAATAATTATAGTAAAAGTATTTTGATGTAATCTTATATATTATAAAAAAAATATATATATTTATATAAAAATAGGTTAAAATTATTTTGTCCTACATCCACTAACTATTGTCATCCGAGTTTCACTCACATGTTAACATATCTTCACCTATTATTTAGAATAAGTTTTCGAATCAGCGGGGATGTGGGTGAAACTATCACCTATGAATCACTTTTTTTAACCTAAATTTTGATTGGTTTTATGTAAAAAAAAATGGAATGGAATGATTGATCAAAATATGTAATATGCCATCTTATCATATTTGAAACAAAACAAGTGTATAGAAGTATCTCTACACGGAATTACATGGTTGACTTGAACCCTTCCCCCCACCATGGCCTATAGAGAACCCCTAACCTCTTAAATATAATACGTAATTTACAATTTATTATTTGCAATAATTACGCAGTAATTATTAAACTTTATAGTCTTTATTTATAGCCCTCTTCACATGAGAGAGATCTCATAGTTTCCACACTTAATTTAGATTAAATTCTCCTCTTTCTTTCCCTCTTCCTATCTTTGCATATCATCTGTATGCACAAACAATTCCAGAAAAAGGAAGAGAAACATGAGCAGCTTAAGCATGGTGGAAGCTAAGCTACCACCAGGTTTCAGATTCCATCCACGAGACGATGAACTCATTTGTGATTATCTTATCAAGAGATTCACTTCCAACGATTCCTCTCTTATGATCGAAGTAGACCTCAACAAGTCTGAGCCTTGGGAAATTCCTGGTTAGTTTTCATCTCCTCTCGATTTTCAAGGGTTTTTTATTTTATCTTGAAGCTATAAATTTGATATATGATGGAGATATGCATGCTCTATACTGTGTTGATGAACCCTAATAGTAATTAGTACATTAAGAAGAAGGGATATGAAAGTCATCATAAAGGTGATCAATAATTCATGGAGAATAACATCAATTTTGAGAGGGAAAAAAAAAAGGATTGATTACAACAATTGCGCCATTTCTAGCCAATTACACAATGTTTTAGATACCCATATGAAAATTATTCTCTTTTTTTTTGTAATCCCAAAAAAATGAAGTTATTTGTCTGATAAAAGATGAAGCTGAATTATCATGAGAAGCTTATTCCCTTAAGAAAATGAATTATGATGAAAATTTGATTTAAGAAAAAGAAAATTGTTAGTTACACTCTGGCTCCATGTCAAGTAAAAGATTATGAAAATGACTAAGAAAGAAACCTATTTTGTTTTTCTCGATTATTAGAAGAATGTTACTATTATCTTAATATGAACACGCGTTTATACAATTAATTAGCAAATTAAACTTAGGTAAAGGACAAAAGATTACACGGGACCTTGAGAATTATCTCTCTTTGATCATCAATAAAGATTATAATAATAATTATTATTATCGATTTCTGTTCACCTAAGTTTGATGTAATGGCCCAAAATTCAGCTTAAAACATGAAGGGTTATTTGTCAATGATGTCATGGAGAAATTAGGGTAGGGTCCATAGTATATGTAAAAAAATATTTAAAAAAATGTTAAGAAATATTACGAAGTAGAAAAATGGAGATTTGGGTGGAGTTGGTTTAAAATTATATATAAAAAATATAATCGAAATAAATAAACATCTTATCATCACTAACCTAACTACTTTCAAATCATTTTGAAGATTAGACGGATTATAATTTGATGCCTCACCAATACTATAATTGGATATACACACATCTACAGATAAGGTTGGCAGACTGTTGTATTCAGATCAAACAACTTTCAGTTTTGTATTTTTTTTTTTTAATGAATCGAATGTTTACATGTTATATGGTTCAAAATATGTCTAGATCTAACTATAAATTTGATTTGTCTAGTTCGGTTAATTTTGCACTTGTCAGTGCCTGATTGGTGGTCGTCAGGGGTCCATGTGTAAACTGTAAACTACACATGCTGACATAGTTACCTAGGGGGTAGTAGCTCATGCCCATTCTATTTTCCTGTTCATGATCGTTCTACTTTCTAATGATTTGGGTCCTTTCTTATTCTCTCTTCTTTTGTACAACTTTTAACTCGGCCCTTTTTGGTGTATATATAAAGTAGGGTTTGGCAAAACTAAACTATTCGAGTAACCGGTTTAGATCGTAACCGATCTATTCAAGTAACCTTGTTATTGATTGGTGCAGAGGTAGCTTGCATTGGGGGCAAGGAATGGTACTTCTACAGCCAAAGGGACCGGAAATATGCAACGGGGCTAAGAACTAACCGAGCGACTAACTCAGGGTATTGGAAAGCAACCGGAAAAGACAGGCCGATTGTTCGAAATGGAAGCTTGGTGGGCATGAGGAAGACACTGGTGTTTTATCAAGGGAGAGCCCCAAAGGGTAAGAAGTCTGAATGGGTCATGCATGAGTTCAGACTTGAAGGCCCCTTTGGTCCTCCTAAGCTGCCCCCTTCAAAGGTATTTTTACTTGCAGTTAGATCAACCTTATAATGCACAATAATAATAATAATACGTTTAAGACGTATGTAATTTGTGTGTGATGGAGATGATTAATTATATACAAAAACATTGGCTATAATATTCAAATTGACTTGCAGTTAGATCAACCCATCTTACAATTATATTATCCCAAACAAATCACAATGATCTATTCTTCTAGCTGTCACTTTATAAAAATGTGTTAATTCCTGAATTTATGCACATTTCCACCGTATATAAATTAAATGTGAATGGACCCACAAGACATAGCTATTAGAAATTTGACAATAAAAATCCCCACTGGAAAATAATTGTACTTAATCATACTATTTACAAGTTTTGACTTGGATATGAATATGCAACTTGGCTTGAGTAAGTCAGCAGGATTTGTTACTTATAAAATCAAAGTACTTTTCACACAAAATAAATAATAATACCACCGCCACCACAAGATCTTCCTATGTGTGATCCAGCTTCAATTCTCCAGTGAATCCCAGTACTGAATTAGGAATTATTAGCTGGAGATTTTTGAAAAACAGACAAAAGTAAATGGATATTTATTTCCTCAGCTGACTTCCAATGTTGATGAAATCAAATCACAGGCCAAGTGGGTATTTGGGGTGGTTATTTGAAAAAATAGCCAAATTGGGGGTTGGGTTGATACATAGCAGCTTTTAACCTGAGTTTAATGTTGGGATATATGAACAGGAGGACTGGGTGTTATGCAGGGTATTCCACAAGAGTACAGAAATTTCAGAAAAACCTACCATGAACCAGACTACAAGCAACAGCAGCTATGAGATGGAACCATCCTCTTCATCCCTACCAGCCTTAATGGATTCATACATCACCTTCGACCAAACAACTAACATCGCCATCCCCACCAGAGACGACGAGGAAGATGACCACAACAATATTGGTAACGATGAGTACGAGCAAGTGCCCTGCTTCTCCATTTTTAACCCGAATCAAACAAACCCTACAAACCTTTCACAGCTATTCAATATGGAACAAAACATCATAGCCACTACAAGAAACATTAACAACCCTATGGCTTCATATCAAACGACACAGTTCGCTACAGCAAACTCTGCAACTATGCCGACATTTGATCACAATGATAATGGTGTCAACTCATTAACAACTAATGACAAGCAAGTGATCAAGGCTGTATTGAGCCATCTTACAAAGATAGAAGGCTCCCCGGGAAGTAACATGAAGGGATCATCTCCTATAAGTCTAGGGGAGGCTGCTAGTTCAGAAAGCTATTTATCTGATGTGGGTTTGCCTACCATGTGGAGTAACCACTACTGAATTCGGTGACAGGTTTATCCCCTGGATTATTTCTTCTGGTTGCTATTGTTGCGTGAGTGTTTGGAGGATTTAAACCTAAAATCGTGTTTGGTTGTCTTGCACTTTATTATTTTTACTGCAGCTAGAAGGTTTGTAAAAAAGAAATCAGGTAAGTATCCTATATATAGCATATATTAAACAGATTTAAACTTTGTTTCTGTTCTTAGATTTCTTCAACATTAATGTTGTAATGAAGAGTTTGAGTTTGGGATCTATGAAGCATATGCAATGGAATAATAGGAGTATCTATGTATGATTTATTGATTATAGCTGACCCAAGTTAACATCTAGCTAGAGTTTAGAAATTGGAAATGAGCTTATGCATGACATAATTTCCTTTATGTTTTGATACCATAGATGCAAGTTATAACTTATAGTATTCTATTCAAGTAGAGATTGATTATAAAACAATGTAACTTGTTAAGATAATTTGATATTCTCATGACAAGATAGTTTTTATCTTACACTTGATGGCAAATTTTTGTTGCTGTGTTGATAGGTACTAAACATAATACCTTGATATAAATTTTCTTTTTTTGTTTAACGGCTTTTCATGAATAATGCATGTAAGGACTCTTGTTCTAGTCTAAAATATTGTCAAAAGTCTCTTTCCTAGTTTAATTAGAAGTATAGAGCATACATATTATAATGCACTAAATCATTAATGAGCTCATTCAAAGATTTGATGATTCAAATATCACGGAATTGTTCGATTTTTTCACAATGTTGTGATTGATCATTAAACTATATACGAATTTGTTAACTCCTTTTAGCAGGTTGCCATTTGGGCTCTACAATCTATAGTTTATTGTAATTTACAATCAAGAGAAACCTACCATTTTCTAGTCAAGACTATGATGTTGTCTATCATAGTATTGTAATTTCAATCATATCATCTACTCTAAATATAAAAAAAATGAGAATCTTAACCTAGGCAATTATGGTGCGAAGGACAGGTTGGGATTAGGCACTAAAGCCCAAGCTATGAAACAAGTAAATTCAATCAATGATGTCAGGATTAACACAACACCATGAGCACCAAAATTTCTCTTTAATCTCATTATTCAATCAATCATATATCAGAACAAGACTGTAAACCATCAAGCTATGAAACAAGTAAATAAGTATAATATTACCTCTTAGATGAAAATCAGCATTGCCAATATCTCGTACACACAAAAAAACCTGATTCTTAATCTCTGATAAAACTCATGGCTAAGCTAATTAATCAGCAGAAACAGCAGCTTTGGAGCTCCGAAAGTCCTTTTTGAGCTCAGAGACTCTCTTCATACAAGCAGCCTTGGATTTCCCTGGAACAGCAGCAGCAATCTTCTCCCACCTCATCGTGACTTCCTTCGGGAATGTCTTCAAGGCATTGAGCAATGCAATGTCCTCGCCTGAGCTCCAAGTAATCACCGCTCCTTCACCACCACCGGCGTTAATGGAATCTCCAGAAATCTGATCCTCCACTCTCTTATCCATAGGCTTTCGATTCCTCAAGAACTTAGAATATGAATCCGAATCCTCCGGTTTCGCATCCCCCATCGATTTCGACATCTTGATCACACTTTGCACACCATGTCTGCCTTTAAATGCATCGGCGATCACCTCCCACCTCCTAGGCTTCCCTACTGGATTCTTGACCATCTGTTTCTTTAGCATTTCAATGTCCTCAACAGTCCATTCTCTCTGCTCAGCCACGTCTATATCATTATCCCCGTTTTTCACATAATTAAGCTTCGGTTGATCAGACTGATCGGATCTCTTCTGCGAAACAGATCCGTTTCCGTTCGAATTATTACCGAACCCTAAATCCTCAGATCTCTTCGATTTCTGCCTCCTCCTCCTTGAATCGTCAATAGGAGCATGCTCTTCCTGAGGCGGGGGGAAATCGACGACCTCGCCACATCCAACGCGGATGTCGCCGCCGGTAATAGAGGGAGGGGCGAAGGGACCGAGGATAAGAGAGAAGGAGATCCATAGAGAGAGGGATCGGAGAAGGTCGGAATGGAGGAGGAAGATAGACGAGGCAAGGAGAATGAGAGAAAGGGAGACACAGCCAAAGATGAGAGGCTTATTACGGTGATCGGAGGAAGAATCGCCCGCCGGTTGGGATGTCGGACGGGATTGGAAGAGGAATCGCGGCCGGGTTTCGTCCTCTATGAAATCCATTCTGCGATGCGCCCTACTTGCGGCTCAAGCCTCAATCTACACTAAGTTTTGGAAATAAACCCAGTTCAGAGGGAGAAAATTAAAAGAAAATGCATTATATTATGTTCTTTCTTCTTCTTTTTTTTTGTTCAAAAGGGGAGGATCGGAACCTCCGCGTATCTAGACGCGTTTTTATTCCAAGCAAAAAGGGCTAAGTAGTCATCACACGGGGGCGTCAAACGGGATTATGTTCTCTTTACATTACCAAAGTACATGCATATAAAATGCATTATAATCTGATCATGATCTCATCCATATAGAGGCGTCAAACGGGGTTATCGGATTGGGTAGGTTAAAAACAGACTCGGATTGGGTCAAAACAGACTCGGGTGGAAATGGGTAGGTTAAAAAAAATAAAAATAAAAAGTTAGTTAATGATCGGTTTGTTTCGGAGCGATTTGGGCCGGGTATCGATTGTTCGGGTTATAACGGGTTATCGGATAGCCTCAGTTCTCATGTCATAACGGGTCGGTTTAGGTCGGCCGCAACAACCTCGGGTTCAAATGGGTCGGGTCAAAACAAGCTCTCTTTTTAGTGGCTTGTTTTGGGCGGGGTCGGTTTGGATTTGTTCGGGTTAATACGGGTTATCAGATAGCTTCGGTTCTTGGATTATAATTTAATTCGGTTCTCGGTTCATTCGGGTTGTGTTACTTCGGTTTTAATGGCTTCGGCCTTTGGATAGAGTTGTTAGTTGGGGCGGGTCAATCGGGTTTGAGTCGAGTCAAGTTATGTTCAAGTTGGGTCGAAACCGGGTCGGGTTGACTGACATCGTGATTCTAGTCGGTTTTGGGTCGGGCAATTTGTAAAAAAATACATAAAACCACCACTTATTTATAATAAACTACATAAAACCACCTCTTATTTGCTCTTTTTTTTTCCACTTAACCACCTCTTATATTTTTATTTTCTTTGAGCACCTCAATATTTATAATCCGTTAACAATTAACCACCTTATTAATATTTCATCCAAACTAGTAGACTATCTAGTTTCCCATCCAAATTTAATGGGGCCACCAAAGAGTAATTAATTACTTTGGGATACGGATTGATAAATGGGGTCCTATAAATTTCTTTCGAATCTTTGAACGTCACTAACAAATTCTTTTTTTTTTTGCTAATTAATTTGATTATGATCAATAACCTGTCATATCGTTAATTTAATTTTATATTTATAAATTATTACTTTCTTAAACTAGTGGAAAACCTGCCATATCTATTAATCAACTATTACTTTCTTATACCAGTGGAAAACACAATATGATTTATTATGATCAATAACCTGTCATATCGTTAATTTAATTTTATATTAATAAATTATTACTTTCTTAAACTAGTGGGAAACCTGCCATATCTATTAGTTAACTATTACTTTCTTAAACTAGTGGAAAACACAATATGAGTTATTTGACACTAGGACACTTTATTTGAATGTAACACTTCATTCGAATGTAATTATTTATCACTTTTCACCGAATTCGGATAATAATATGTGGATATTTGATTGATCCGTTTGATCCAAATTCTAAAATATGGTATGTGATAACGATTTTATTCGGATTGAATAATTATTCGTGAATATTTTGGTGAATTGTTTGAACGGAATGATTTTAGCCAATCCGGTTTGATTGAAAAATGATTTTAACCGGATCTGAAATTCTGGATATCCGATTTATCCGTTTGATTCAAATACTTAATGTGACTGATCTATTTGATCCATATATGTATTTTCCTATTTTTGTTATAAAATGTGAAATAAAATATATCATAGTCAATTAATCACATAACTTAATACAAATGAAAGTGAAAAACGTATAATTGATACAGGTTTTTTAAAGAAACTTTTTGAATTTTCCCTCTTGGTACTCGAAATGTTTGGACTTTTTCTCTTAGTATCCACTAAGTTTCAATATTTTCTTAGTACCCTCATGATTTTATTTGTTTTCCCTTTATATCCATTCTTAATATGTGTACTTCAATACTTGTATAGTAAATCAGGATTTAAAGTTGAAAAATATTTTAATAAATAATTAGTAACCATAAGTTAAAATCAAAAGTTATTTTAATAAGTTAAAATAATTGTTACATTACATTTATCGTGTCGGAGTTGAATAATGTCATTACAAACTTATAGTTATAATATGAATTATGTAATATATATTATGTATTTATGTATAATATAGACAATATAGTAAATAAATAAAAACTTATCTTTAAAATGTCTATTTATAAATATAATAGTATGAATTATGTATATATAGACAATTTAGTAATTTGTTATTCCGGTTGAATTTGTATTATCGATGTATGTATTAAAATAATCGGTGTATGACTAACTTATTTTTTTAAATTATCCTATTTCTAGGTAAATTGTATCCATTTATTCTCTTAATAAATCATGTAAATAGTTATCAATTTAACTCAAAATTATCAATGTCTAAATCACCTTGTTTGTACACATTAAAATAGACGGGGTTATCAAGTCATTTCGGACCGGATTACTTCGGATCATTTATTATTTCAGATTAAATCGGTTTTAAGCGGGTCGGTTCCGAATATTCTCTTTTTTTAAAATATTCTCTTCTTTCAAAGTAAGCCATCCAAAATCTAAGTTACAGAGTTGAACTTCATTCTTAGTTCAAAATGTGATTCACACAAATCAGCAATTAAGGGTCCAAAAAATCAGCAATCCAAAAGCCAAAAGGTCTTTAATCCAAGTTCTAAAGTTTTGAACTTTATTCTAGACAAAAGCTACGGTTTGTAAAGGGTATAAAATGATGAAATTAACCAACCAGTGAATGATACAAAAAACTAACTACTAAGGATCAAGATCTCCTATATCACTGATACATGTATTTATCTCATGTGATTGGTTGAAGCTAAATAAAAAAGTATTAAAGTAATAGTGTTTTACGAGAAAAATAATAAATTACAATATTTTCACCAATCACGCAATAAGATACAAGGATATATGAAGTGAGTGATACATGAGATCTTAACATCGGAGGGTTGTAAGTGGATAGTGGCCGCAAACATCCCAGTTGTCGAGACCAACGAAGTTGAAGGTTGGAGCGGACGAGTATTTCTTCGTCTTTGGGTCTGAAGGAAAGTTGAGCGGAGGATGCAAATTCTTCACTTTTTTCACGTGAACCACAAAGGTAAAGCAAACAGTACAATTTACAAATCATGTGCACACACAAAATTTAGATGAAAGCCCTTTTTGATATTTTACCTCTTAAATTAATCAATTTTATCCTCTTTTCAACAAACACCCAAACAAATTAATATATTTTATCCTTTCAATTTCATTCTCGTTTTTAACTTCAACTTCTTATAATTTTCTAATTACCGAACATATCCTTATTTTGATTGATATCTAGTGTGATTTTATCAAACAGCCCAATTTAAGGGTGGTTTAGTATAATTTACCCAATTTAGAAAAGAGAGAATTTGTCTACTTGTTTACTAATTCATCCCTTGTTGACCATTGACGAAGCTTCACCTTGACCTTCATGGAGACATCTTCAATCTACGCGGGGTAGTTGGCGATCTTATCGAGGGACCCAGCAAAACATAGGGGAAAAGTACAAACAGCTCACCGACGGCGACTCACAAATTTACCCAACGACGTCGTATTAACCTTGAGGGTTTTAACAGGGACGCTCGACAGACGACACTGCATTTAATCACGTTTCTTGTCATTATCTCTCCTATTAGTCAATGGCGACTTTTACTTATCACAAACGCCACAATAATTCTGCGTGCTTCCTCTCTCCCTTACATAATTTGATGATTACTCGTAAAATTACTCATCTCAATCATATTCTCTCTCGTCAGCAGCCTTTTCTTCTTTGGGGAATTGTGGATATTGATCTGGATTAATCGAGGTTAGCACTTTGCCTCGTCTGGTTTTCTATCATTTTCATGTATTTTTCTATTTACCTACAATTTGGTGCTCAATTAAGCCGTACCTGAGCCTCCTATACATACTAATTTGTGATTTCACTTTGACCTTACATTTGTGATCAGTTTGGGTTTTTGGGATTGAAGCTTTTTTGGGATATCAACTTACCAAGAGTTGAACCGTAGAATAACTCAAGTTCTTCAATCATAGGTTACTTTCATGTCAAGGTGCAAATTCGTAGTCTCTTTGGATTGGGAAAACTTCCATGAAGTACCCAAAGTTGACCTAGTTCATTTACCCTCTACTTTAGCTGTCACTTTTGACTACTTTTCAGTGCAATTTTGGATTTGAATAGGTTTGTGTTCCGTGTTTGCAACTGAATTGATACATTTACACTTGCTGATATCTTAAAGCATAATACTATCAGGATTGAGTTTCAATTGAATCATACTACAATCTTTAGCAGTTTCCCGACGACTAATTGATTATATGATTACATCCTATAACCCTTGAATGTTGTTTTTTGTTTCCACTCCTAATTGCTTATATGATTCTGGTTATTGAAATTCATCATGGATTTCGCGTGTGTTGATGAATACAAACCCAACGTAGTCAAATCTGTTGGAGCCTTGAGATGAATGATCTTGCCAAATTGGCCTATGCTTTTTTGTTTTTCCAAACGAAGTTCATCACTGTTTTGTAGAATGACGAGCTTAACTATATTTTTCAATGATTGCATTTTTGCAGGTCCTGGTTTTGGTCAATCCTCAACAGTTGATCTAAGATTCAGAGCTATGCCGTGTTTTTCTCTGTCCTTTTGTATGAGGGTGGGATCTACAGAACACGAAGGTGACGAAAGTCACATGATAATGCTTGTAATTGTTGCTTAATTTGAAGAGAAAATGATCTTCGTCTTATTTGCATACAGACTCGGTTATCCAGAATGTTAAAATCTACAAATATAAAGAACTACAAGCCGCTACAAACGACTTCAATTCAGACAATAAAATAGGGCAAGGTGGTTTTGGGAGTGTTTATCAGGTATATATAGCTAATATTCAATTGGGACAGAAGAATGCTAGTTGTCTGATTGTAGGACTGAACCTGAGTTTTTATATTGGATCAGGGTACACTAAAAGATGGGAAGATGGCTGCTATAAAGGTTCTATCTACTGAGTCAAAGCAAGGAGTTAACGAATTCCTATCTGAGATTAACGCTATTGCGTACATACAACATGAAAATCTAGTCAAACTATATGGCTGTTGTGTGGAAGGGAATCATAGAATACTAGTCTACAACTATCTGGCGAACAATAGCCTCGCACGGACGTTACTAGGTAAATGGATACTCATGTCACTAATTTAATGATTTTGTCTCTGGCTTGTTTGTCCAATCCTATGGAATCATAAACGAAACAAGGAATGATTGTTTTCAATTCCATGTTTGGGAGCCATTCCAGATTTTGTTTCCAACTAAGGGCTCGCTTGGTATGCTCGGGGATCCGGGTTGGAATTAAGAATGACATAACCCGATTACTATTGTTGGTGGAATAGTTGGAAAAACAGAAAAGCTCTTGTTTATACATAAATCAAATTTGTTAATGAATCTGGAATCATTCATTACTGAAAAAATTTAGATTCTCATTCTAACCTTTACCAATTATGAGTATCCTGATTTCTTGATATCAATACCAAACGAGCCCTACAAAACCAGAGTTTCATTCATTCCAACCTTACTTTTTTACTCATTGTAATTTGATCCCAAATCTAACCAAACAATAAATATGAGGAATCACTGACCAAACGAGCCTTAGAGTTCTTTCATTGGAGTAACTGATATGAGCTTTGACCTCATTCTGCAATACCAGCTTCTGTCTTCAATCCTGATTAAAATCTACATTTTATCTTACTTCAGATGTGTAATGCCTCACTGTTATGAACTTCTTAGGGTCCAGCTATTATAATCATGGTATTGATTTTACATGGGAAACAAGGGTAAGCATTTGTATCGGTATAGCATGTGGTATTGCCTTTCTCCATGAAGACGTATCCCCACATATTGTTCACAGAGACATCAAGGCGAGCAATATACTGCTCGACAGTGACCTTACTCCTAAAATTTCAGATTTTGGCCTCGCTAAGCTATTCCCGGACAATGTTACTCATGTTAGCACCCGTGTTGCAGGGACCATGTAAGTTCGGTTTCTCCAAGTTGTGTATGATAATCTTCTCTTGATTAATGCTTACTTGATTGAATTTTGGCAGAGGATATTTGGCACCTGAATATGCAGTACGAGGCCGTTTAACAGACAAAGCAGATGTTTACAGCTTCGGCGTTCTCCTTTTGGAAATAGTGAGTGGGAGACACAACACGAATTCAAGATTGCCCATTAAAGACCGTTTTCTTCTTCAGCGGGTTAGTGTTTTAACCTTTAAACTTTCCATGCAAACTTGGAGGTGCTTCTACATTTTGACAGGTCTAAGATAATTTGCAAATAATCCAGGGTTAGCTATGATGAACAACTATAATAGTAGGATTGCATTAAGTTGTTTCAGGTTTGGGCAGCTCAAAACGGCTGTTATAATAGCTAGCGGTTTAGCTAGCCACTTTGTACCATGTGAAAGTCCATTGGGCTGCAATCCAGGCGTCGTGTGTATACGAGTGCACATGCATTAAAAGCCCAACACATAAGTCCGAATATGAGTATTCACTTTTCATCGTAAAACCATTTGACAAAAGGAGAAAACATATATATACTAGGGGTGTGTTCGTTAGAGCTTTTTCGTTAGATTATTGGAGAATTGAGAATTTTGAAAGCTATTAATCTGTTTGTATAATTGATGTAGGGCACCATCTTAACATTTTTGTGTGATAGTTTTGATAATAGACCTTTATATTTTGCCAGGCATGGAACTACTATGAGCACAATGAGCTCATGTTGTTGGTGGATGATGCTTTAGAAGGGATCTATGACACTGAACAGGCTTGCAGGTTACTAAAAATATCACTTCTGTGCACCCAAGATGATCCAAAGCTCAGGCCATCGATGTCCACTGTGGTGAGTATGTTGACAGGTGAGTTTGACATTAATAAACTCGAGATACAGAAGCCGGGTCTACTCTCCGATCTCACACAACTCAAGATACAAAAAGGCCCTGGGGAGAAGAAACCCGATGAGGATTGTTGTATGGAGTCGGAAAGTGACATGAACATCTCATCAACTATGGAAAACATGGAAGATTCAGTCTTGAGCTTATCGGTTCATTCGACTTTCACTGCTACTACTGAGTAGTGATCCAAACAATTCAGAGCTTATATTGATAAGTTTTGCTTGTTGATCTGTGTTATTCTTTTGTAATGTATACTATTTTGAGGGTGGGAACCTTGTATAACTGTATAAGTGTACAAGGAGTCTTGGAGTCTAGGTACCGTTGTTTTTGGTAGAGTGTATTGTTTAGATATGATATGTTTAGTACGTATAGATGGTGCTGATAGATTAGTTGATAGGGAAACTATAAGTGTCTTATAATGTATATGGTAATAAGACAGATTGACTACCAAACACAATCAATGATAGTTGTTGCATGCTATTTATTGAAGCAAATTTTGCTTTCAATATAGATAGACCAAATTCGTGTTACCTTGTATGCTTCGTCAAAGCTCTATGCTCAATTGCTCACGCACGTGCAACTCGGTGGCTCATCTCATGGCTAGACCAGTCTGACTTGGTTGTTCATCTCATAGGACAATCCTCAATGCCAACAAGCTAGACAGGTTTTCGGTTCACCAATAATTATCGATTGCTCTGCTCATGACTAGGCAAGTTCCTATTTTGGGTTCAGAACAAGTTGTTAGCGGTGCTCTTTTATTATATCTTGTCATTTTACGCATCCTTATCACACGGCGGCGGATCGAATGTTTATATCATGAGTAGTCACTACAATCTCAATCACAACCGATGTTTATCCGATAAAGCGAACTATATGGACGGTTAAAATTCCAATTAAACAAGGTTGGAATCCGGGTGATGGTTGACCGGGTGATGGTCCGGTTGCACCTCCGGTAAAAATATTAAAAATCATCATAAGGCCCACCAACCGACCCGGCATGCACCTAACTTTCACCCGACACTTTAACTTTAAAAAACCCGGAAATTAATACTCCCCTTCTACATTAAAGC
This sequence comes from Fagopyrum tataricum, assembly GCA_002319775.1. Lineage (NCBI taxonomy): Eukaryota > Viridiplantae > Streptophyta > Magnoliopsida > Caryophyllales > Polygonaceae > Fagopyrum > Fagopyrum tataricum. Next base: position 8,648,077 of record CM008283.1, read on the forward strand.
TTCTTTTTTTTTTGTATATTGAATACAAACTACATCTCTATTTTTCTAATAAATTTTTAATTCAAAAAATAATTAATGAAAGGGGTATAAGGGTAAAATGCAAATAAAAACCCTATAAAATCACCTTCAATCGCCAATTATGATCTCCTCGTCTCATGCGTTTATCCCTGCCGCTAGGAAGCAGTTACAGCCTTGGACCGATTTCTTTGTTGCCGCCGTGCCACTATATGTCCATATATGATCTTTCAAGTCTCAACCACCTAGTTGACGTCTCCCTCCGTCGTCACAAGGTACGTAATAACTTGTCAATTTCTAGGTTTTCTCTTTCTAACATGTTTCAAATTGCGTTCTTCTCATTTTTTGCAGTTCAACCTTTGAGATCGACGATGGCACTCATATCCGACGGTCGTGCTTCCAACTGCGAATCAAACGGAGGTTAGAGGCGGTCGAAGATGGTCGCCGAGCCCAGAAGATCGTCAAAGATGGTCGCCGAACCCAACGGATGTTAGCCTCTCTGTTTCGTCGCCGAGCCTAGAAGATCTACGTGGATTTGGTTTGTCAGATCACGCGTTGTTGCCGTGAATCTCCACAACGCCGGAAACACGCGGGCCCCAATGCCGGAAACTCGAGTTAACGGCAACTGTTGGAAACCTTAATTGGAATCTCTAACTTTTGTTGAGATTACAAAATGGAACATTTATTGTGTAATTATGTTAATGGTCTAAACTTTTCAAATATGCAAATTTTCCTTTAAAAATATAATTATAGAAATTGGTCCAAGTTTATATTTACGTAAATGACCCAAAATTTTTAGAAGGGTATCGAATGTCATTAATTTAATTATCACATAATATGGCCTAAGTTTATAAATATAAAAAATATCATAACATTTATAACTATATAATTTAACATTGGACTGGTGTAACTCGATTAGAGTTGGGCTTGTGTAACTTGATGGACTTTTGGTCTTGTGTAACTCCGGGCTTGTGTAACTCAACTTTGTGTCAACAACGGACCTTTTATTTTTATATTTGTATATTAAGTGTGTAAGTCGATACAGCTTGTGTGACTCGATTGAGCTTGTATAACTCAATTGGGTATGTAACTCGTTTGTGCTTGTGTAACTCGATTTGGACTTATGTAACTCGTCTTTGTGTAATTGGAAAATCCTTTTGGGCTTGCAATGCATTATTGAGAAATCTTTTTGTACTTGTGTAATTGGGAAATTTGTGTATTAACATTTTGTATTAATATTGTGTATTAACATTATGTATTAACATTATGTATTAACAAGCGGTTTTAAGTATTGTCTTACAAAAAACAATAATAGAATATATAAGTTTAATTAGTCAGCTTGTATAAGGGCGGGAGGGAGTGCTTGTCCTCCAGAGCTCTAAACCCACTTATTACAAACAATAATATTTAAGTATTGTCTTACAAAAAACAATAATGTAGTTTTGGATTTTAAGGAGGCACGGAATTTTGAATATATAAGTTCAATTAGTCACTTACTTTTTAGGGTGAACCTGGAAAAAAAAACCCCGACCATCCGATCACCCCAATTATGATTTAGGGTGAAGAGATCCTTGGATGGGTGATGATTCGGGTGAACGGTTTCTTAGTATGAGTCAGGGGTGGAAGTGATACAACCATGAACCACTCATCACCCGAACCATTGACATCCTACTCAGGAGTAGGTAAGTGTCTATTTTTTTAATGATATTACTATTCGCGCAATCATTTTCTACCATTTGTACGACAATCCGGACTCTGCATGCTCGACCATGCAAACACGCATCGCATGTTTTGCCGGCTTTCGTCTGACCGCGCATTGTATGTGTGCCCGGCCCGACACACACGTAGCACATGTTTTGCTTGTTTTCGTCTGACCGAATAACAATCTCGCTAACTATTAAAGGCCTACTTGTCAACCTATAAACAAAACAAGCCTACTTTCTCAGTTAAGTCAAATAAAATCTTATATCGATCAATTTCTTTAAATGTAAATATGTGAACTTTTTATATTCATCAATAAGTTCTTATGCAAATAAACATCGAGGGAGAGTCTGGTTGGAGGGGTGAAAAGAAAACAAAATGAAAACGGTTATAGAGAAAGAAATAAAATAAAAAACGGTTATTCTGTTTTTCGGGAATGATTTTAAAAAATTTTAAACGACCCTTAAGTAAAAATATACGTGTTAATTGAAGCAAAGAAAGACCCTCTAAAAATAAAACATTAAAATTGCATCTAAATCAACGTTCTAAATTGAAAAATTCTGCATTAAACACGATAAATATGTAACTTCTTATATTCTTCTCTAAATAGGCATGTAAATTAGGATTTTAGTTAATACATAATTCAATACCTTACTCTTTATTCTTTTGAAAAAACCCATTCTTATTGACACATATCTTTTATAAATAAAACCTTTTTATACTCACCATCATATCAAATACAACTCAAATGACGAATCATATAAAATTGAGTATGCAATGACACTTTTGACATAAAAAAATACAATATATACGAAGAAAATAAAAAGATTGTTATTTTGATAACAATGGAAATATTTCACTAAACAATAAAATTTAAAACATAATTGAAGAAAATTTTGTAAAATCGGTATGATCGAATATAATCTTATCATAATAAAAGACATCTTAAATATAGTAAAACACAAGTAACAAACAACATTGAAGACGCAAAATCTTGAGGTCAGTGACTTTTTTAAAAAAGTAAAACAATGATTAAATTTATTAAAATGTGTTATATATGTATTATTGTAACAAGTTGGTTACAATGTAAAATATGATTTTATCGGAAAATCTTGATATCTTCAAGATACAAGTAATATCTTGTAAGATTGTAATCTGTTGATTTTGATAGGAAGATTGGGAAGTCGCTCTATTTTGAGATTTTTGTAGGACTATATTTCTATGTAAGTATGATATTTATAAAATGTTTTATGGAATTATGGTACATTTCACTTCTTCCACTAAATTTATATATCACACCATGGAAAATATACTAGAATACAAAAGTAGATGATAACCAGAAGATACGAAACAGGACAGGGGAGAATTTATATGAGGAAGAGAAGCGATTGGGAAATTTGGAAAATCCTTATCCATCCCCAAATACTCAATTTCGACAGGCCCAGAAATTGCCACCCGAACCCCTGTTTTGTGTTTCAACCTCTCTTTCCTCCTTTACAGTCTCCATAACCCTTGGCTCCCTTTCCTCTTCACCCACAACTGATATTTCAAATATCTTTGCAGGTACGGTTTATCTTTGCATTCTCTGCCTGCTTCTCCAATTGTCTTATCATCTTTGACACATATAAGTAGAATTCGACAATGCCCAGTTGAGTTTCATCACTTTGATTGTTGGTTCACCCTCTTAAGTTATAGTTGATGCGCACAAGCTGTTCGATGAATTGCTTATCTTGAATTTGGTAAATTTGCTTACAGTTCTGGAAGTAAAAGGAAGGAGCTTTACCACTTTTTGTGTGATTGTAGTTTGTGGGCGGATGATATTAGGATTTTCTTCTTAAGTGGTTTACGTCATCATGGCTTCCTTTGCTTCCCTGGCAAGTTTGGGAAGCTCAGGGGTAACGTCCTCCTCCCGGAATTGTGAACTGTTTATGTCTCTGGTGTCCAAGGGTTCTGTTCCTAGAGGTGTTTGTTGTTGTAGTTTTCGTCATTTAGGAAGAGGAAGGAGATGGCGCTATGTATCAGTATGTAAATATTCTGTTACTACTGATCAGGCTTCTGAACAAGGGAATGTGATTTCCCTTGAAAATGCATACAGAGGAAGTAAAGACGAGGATGCTGATCTAATCCTTAAGCCTGCGCCGAAACCTGTGTTGAAGCCCGGGCCTGTAGCTGAGATTCAGTCAGGTGGCAAATCAACTTGGGTTCAATCGAATGTGAATGGAATTTCTAATGACCCAGGTGCTGTTGTAGAAAGCAAAAATGTTATTGAATCGCTTGATGAGGTCTTGGAGAAGGCTGAGAAGCTGGAGACAGCTGGTTTGCCTAAGTTGGATGGTAAAAAAGAGAGCAAACCTGTAAATAGACCTCTTTCTGGTAACGGAAGACCGAGAGATTCTAGTGACAGTCGTAGTTCAAGGCCATCCAAGAGTGTTTGGCGAAAGGGGAACCCGGTGACCAATGTGCAAAACATAGTTAAAGATGCTCCTAAAACAAACAAGATTGAGAGTGTGGAGCCGAAAATTCAGGAAAATGGAAGGGTAGAGCTCCAAAGCACCCAAACCCAAGATTTTTCAAGACCTTCTCCTCCATCATTTCAAAAACCTGATATTAAGTTACAGACAAGACCTTCTATAGCTCCTCCACCACCACCGAAGCCAAAGAGACCACCCACTTTGTTAGATGTGGGGGCAGCTCCAAAATCACCAGCTGCCAATGGAACTGCCCAGGCTGTAAATAAAGAGCGGAAGCCAATCTTAGTTGATAAATTTGCCTCAAAGAAACCGGCAGTGGATCCTATAGCTGCACAAGCAGTTATAGCTCCACCAAAACCAACAAAATTTCCAGCGGGGAAATTCAAAGATGAGTACAAAAAGAAAGGGGGTCCAGCTGGAGGGCCAAGACGACGTCTCCTTAATGATGTGGAGATTCCTGATGAGGAAGCATCAGAACTCAATTTGCCAATTGCTGGGGCAACTACTGCAAGGAAGGGGAGGAAGTGGAGCAAGGCAAGCCGTAAAGCAGTCAGGCTCCAAGCAGCCAGGGATGCTGCTCCGGTTAAAGTTGAAATTTTAGAGGTGGAAGAAGAAGGTATGACGACTGAGGAGTTAGCTTATAACTTGGCAATTGGTCAAGGTGAAATTTTTGGCTACTTGTACACCAGGGGTATCAGGCCTGATGGAGTGCACACTCTTGATAAAGCCATGGTGAAAATGATTTGCAAAGAGTACAACGTTGAAGTTATAGATGCAGTTGCTTCTAAAGTGGAAGACATGGCAAAAAAGAAGGAATTTCTAGATGAAGATGATTTGGACAAGCTAGAAGACAGGCCTCCAGTAATCACAATCATGGGTCATGTGGATCATGGGAAGGTTCGAGATTCTTTTTCCCTTGCTTTATGTTCTACTTGTCTCTTTTGCTGTAACTTCACAACTTTCTGACACATTTACTGTGTACAAACTTTGCAGACAACCCTTCTTGATTATGTAAGAAAGAGCAAGGTAATTTCTGAAGCTTATGTTTGTGATTCCTACAAGGAGTTCATCATGCATTGGTCTTTCTGACCTTTGTAATATTAAATTCATAGTTCATACATTACTGACTTTTAGTATATTTATTAGTTACTGATTATGTGTCTGGAGCCTGACTACCATTTTACAGGTAGCTGCTGGAGAAGCAGGAGGAATTACTCAAGGCATTGGGGCCTACACGGTTCAAGTACCAGTTGATGGCAAGACGCGGGCTTGCGTTTTTCTTGATACTCCTGGCCACGAGTTAAGTTGTATCTCCTTTGAGGCTTTTCTCAGATCTGCTACTTTGTTGTAGAGAACATCTAGAGAATAAATCACTAACCATACTTGAGCTTAGCATTTGGAGGGAAATCTATTACGGCCATAGCTTGTTTGAAGCTAGTTACCTTCATGATAAGCTTTATGTATCGATACTGCAGGCATTCGGCGCAATGAGAGCTCGTGGTGCTAGAGTAACAGATATTGCTATCATTGTTGTAGCTGCTGATGACGGAATACGACCGCAAACTAATGAGGCTATTGCTCATGCTAAAGCTGCTAATGTACCGATTGTGATAGCAATAAACAAGGTATTTAACTTTAAGTTATAGTGAGCACTGTGATAGAGTTGGGAGTTTGCACAATGTTTCTCAGGCATAACCCAGAGAACTCGTCCATAGACAAATGTGTTTAACTGAAATAAAACATATAACTGGAATAGTATTATGGGAAATAGCAAAACAAAAAGAGTTTACCCTGCTTTTTGAAGCAACAACCTTTTGCTAGCACCAACCAAGCCTCATCCAGCTACTAGCTGCAAAATACAAAATTCTTGATGCCTTCCCCCCCTCCCATTACTTATATTTATTTATCTACACTAAACCAGCAAACAGTTCCGTAGTAAACTCAACCATGTAAACTTGACCCAACCCTAAATCAGTCATAAAGATATTTCCCTTCTACCCTTTCCGTGACGCCTCTCATTTTTCATTCCCTTCTGGTGCATCCTACGAATTTATATCTGGTGTACAGAAACTCATTGCTTGGTTCTCTCATCCTTGTGTCCAATAACTTCTTGATTATCTCAGCATCAACCTTAAGATTTGAATATCCATATCTCTATGATTCCAGATAGACAAAGATGGAGCAAATCCAGAACGTGTGATGCAAGAACTTTCACAACTTGGTCTCATGCCAGAAGACTGGGGTGGTGACATCCCAATGGTTCAGGTCATTAACAGTCTCTTTGATATTTGTGTTTGCTCTTCCCATGTTTACAGACTCGAGGATGCTTATATATAGTACTTTTATACAGATCAGTGCTCTGAAGGGTGAGAATGTGGATGATCTCTTGGAAACAGTTATGCTGGTGGCAGAGGTGAGTAAAAGGTTATTAGTGTCAGTTTCTCTCCATTGTTTTTGAATGAGGGATTTACTTCTTTTCCGTTGAACAGAAATTCAAAGTGAAATTTAAGATGTTCCCCTTTTATTTTTACTTTGTTGAGTGTACCCTATTTAATAACAGGACATGACAAAGATGCTGACCCTTTATTTTCTGATATCTAGCCATCACAGCCTCACTGCTGTAGTTCAATAAAAATGTAGTTTTAAATTTATGATAGATGTCTCTTTGTGCATTTTTCTGATGTATTTCTATTTATAGTGTTATTTCGTGAGATATCTTATAGTGCTTATTCTTTTCTTTTAGTTGCAAGAATTGAAGGCTAATCCACATAGGTATGCAAAAGGCACTATTATTGAGGCAGGTCTTGATAAAGCAAAGGGACCAGTGGCTACGTTCATTGTGCAGAATGGCACTCTAAAGAGGGGCGATGTTGTGGTTTGTGGTGAAGCATTTGGAAAGGTTAGTAGTAGGAATAATGTATGTATAAATGTGGTAGCTAACAACAATCCAGCAACCTGAATTACTATTTCTTGCAAGCAGGTCCGTGCTCTATTTGATGATAGAGGAAATCGTGTCAATGAAGCTGGACCATCTATACCTGTCCAGGTTTGTTTTTTCTGTAAAGTATAAACAATAGTTTTATTTGTTAAGGTAAACAACACATGAAAATACTATTGAGTTAGCCTCATAACCACACAATTTGAAGAACATTTAGCCCCGAGTCTGTGAGTGGTGGCTGCATGTAACTGCAAATTAGCTTGAATGTATTGTTCCTAAGATCCTATAAAGGGGGATGAGAACTGAAGATCTTGGATATTCTTGAAACTTCATACTCCTGTCAACATTTCACTCGTCTCCTAATGGTGTTTTCTGCATATTTTACATTAATGCTACAGGTAATTGGATTGAACAATGTACCTTGTGCTGGTGATGAATTTGAGGCTGTCACCTCCCTGGATGTTGCACGTGAGAAGGCAGAGAAACATGCAGAGCTTCTAAGAGATGAACATATAGCAGCCAAGGCTGGGGATGGAAAGGTTACCCTTTCATCTCTAGCTTCTGCAATCGCATCTGGGAAGGTGTCTGGCTTGGACTTGCATCAGCTGAATGTTATTTTGAAGGTTGATGTTCAGGTATGTATGCTAAGGGTACTAAATAACAACTGTGTGGTTATCTTGCTGGCATCGAAAAGAAAAAAGGATTTTGGTTATTCTTTTATTCATAGAAAGAGAGGCGGCATTCTCTATTATTTTATTAATAGTAATAAAAGGATTGGATTATACACCTAATCAGGTTCTTAAAGTATTCAAAGTGAACATGGTTTTGATGTTCTCTGCTGGCCTTTTCCTTTTAATATTGTAATTTAAAGGGTGGTTTAGGTAGTTAGAACTTAGAAGTCTAGATAGACATGAGGTATGCTTTCAAAAGTTGCTCATTGTGGTATTATATGATATGCAAAGGGCATTACTTATGCATTAAAGTTATAGTTTGTTTGATGGTATTGCCAAAGATTTGGATAAGATTTTTCACTGCTTATTGGCTTCAAGACTCAAGAGGGTCAAATTTCATCTGATGAACTTGAACTCCTTGAATACAACAGGGTTCGTTGGAAGCAGTCAAACAAGCATTGCAGGTACTTCCACAGGATAACGTCACTCTGAAGTTTTTGTTGCATGCACCCGGTGACATAAGCACAAGTGATATTGATCTTGCGGTAGCTACCAAAGCCATTATAGTAGGGTTCAACGTAAAGGCACCTGGTTCTGTCAAAAGTTATGCAGATAACAAAGGAATTGAGATCCGATTATACAAAGTTATCTATGACCTTATTGATGACATGCGGAATGCAATGGAAGGTCTTTTAGATCTAGTTGAGGTATACTATGCTTGTTTTGTTTTTTTTCCCTCTTCTTTCAGCTGACGTATATGTTTGTTTAGATCCTATTATCCTAAGTACATGATTTTTGTATGTTTTGGCTCTTGCATCAGAGAGATTCTAGGGAAAAATATAAATATCTTCAGAATGACTCGTTTGCTGTTCTTCCATAGCTTTAAGCTCCTTAGTGTAATTAATGCAGCCAGGATTTTATGAGACCATTATTTATCTCTTGGGGTATTTTTCTTGATACAGAAAATATATATAAGTATGGACTATGAAATGAGAAGATTTTGAAGATGTTAACAGAAAGGAGTAAAATAAGAGAGAAAAAAGGAAAGAAGTTGTGGGGGAGGGGGAGGGGGAGGGGTGAAATGATCAATCTCATCCTAGAGCAGAAGCCTCTTCTTTCGAATTCGGCCTTAGAAGTGGAAGTCTCTGGTGGTACAATAGGATGGGTATTGTCATTTTCCATGTGGTAAATGTTCTTTGTTGAAATAGTCTGTGATGGTGGAGGTTGTTAGATTGATTGGAAACGGCATGTGGGTAAGATGTTATGGAGCTACCAAATGCAATCACCGAAGACAATTCCTGAACTCATTCTGAGGATTTACAAGAGAATGTTATGTTTGCAGATATTAATTTTTTCTAAAGATCACTATGTGTCAAGTAAACTTATTTTTCACACTGCCTTAAAGTTCCCCTTGTCTAGGATTGACCAAACCTTTGAGCTCAGTTGGTGTTTCAATCCCTCTTGAGTTCAGGAAATTATCTACAGATTTGAACTTTCAAATATGCTGTCTCATGTAGTTTAAGAATTGGCAATTTGAGATTCTTTAATTTTAAATGCAGGAACAAATTACAATAGGTGAGGCTGAGGTCCGGGCTACATTCAGTAGTGGGAGCGGTCGTGTTGCAGGGTGCATGGTGACAGAGGGGAAATTTGTCAAAGGCTGCGGGATTCGTGTCATTAGAAAGAGAAAAACTGTTTATGTTGGTGTTCTTGATTCCTTGCGTCGGGTCAAGGAAGCAGTGAAAGAGGTATCTTCTGAACAGCTGAAATGGCTCTATATATATTTTACATGTATTATCAGTTGGAGAATTTCTATTTTCCCCTTGAAATGTGCATAGATACCAAATCCCCTGGAAAAATATTTGGTCAAATGAACATTTCATGCCTCTTGAGAACCAGCATTTGGCTCGCCAAGTTTTGATGAAATAATTTCACAAAACTACCACTCTTTAATTAGGACACTTTTCAGAAAACCATCCATAGATTCTAAAATTACACAAATTCACCCATAAATTTTAAAATTACACAATCATCCATAAATTTTAAAATTGCACAAAATCATCCATAAGTTATAAAGTTACACAAAATCACCCATAAATTATATTTTCGGTAAAGAGTCCATCCATAAATTTTGAAACCATGCAAAACCACATGTAATTATATTTTCTTTCAAAAGCCACCCATGTACTTTCTATGCCTAAAAATGTGAAAGAAAGATTGAATATCCTCTTTATTCTTATATTTTAGGTAATTTAATTGTATTAAGTTTGATTGTGATTGATAAGTAAATATCTATGTTCACATTTCGTAACAGGTAAGTGCAGGGCTCGAGTGTGGACTTGGTTCAGATGACTACGATGACTGGGAGGAGGGTGACATTGTTGAGGCATTTGAAACCGTGCAAAAGAAGAGAACTCTCGAGGAAGCTTCAGCTTCAGTCTCAGCCGCTTTGGAACAAGCTGGGATAGCAAGATAAGGAATCCAGAAAAAGAAGTTTTCTTAAAGAAGGCAGTGCTAGAATGGGCTTTGAACATACCAAAAACGGTACCGATCTCTTCCCAATAGCTTCTCAATCTTGCAAGGGAGGTGATTTTAGGATCTCACTCCGTGCCGCATTCATTTTGACCATCTTAATCCCATGGGGGCCCATACGCAACTCGATTAATTGTTTGCTCTATGTTTATGGCTGTACATAAGCGATACATATATGAATAACACTGCCTTCTGTAGAAAGTGACCGGCTGTTCTTATGCCTCTTCCTGGTCATTGACTACATTTCACAGAATTCATATTGTTGGGTGAAGGAAATGCAAAGGGGGAAGGTTGCCTGGTTATTGTTGAATTTTCCTATGCTTCATAGTTCATACATGTCATTATATTTCTTGTATATGCACGATCTTTTTTGTACCAAGTTTGGTGCAGATGAATTGAGCCTTTCCTGATTGAGCATCAAACCATTTTATAAATTGAGCATCAAACATACATTTGATTTAGTTGTTTGTGAGCTCATTCTGAAATTCAGCGTTTCATGATTCCCATCCATTATGATCCAAGCAACTAGGAATCCCATTCCTCATATTTGTTGATTGGATGGGTTTAGAGATTGAGAGGAGTGGATTTGACTCGGGTGAAGTTGAAATTATAATTCTCACCTCATCGGAGATTGAGGAATCCGAAAGATAAGAATTCTGAGATGCATATCAACTTAGGAATAGGGTCAAAACCGTCATTTGAACAAAGTTATTGTTTGAACAAAGTTATTGTTTGAACTTTAGCTGATTTAAGGTAGCCATGGATGAGATGATAAGTTGCTTGTAAATCTTTATTTAATGTTTCTTCCTCTACAGAGAAGCAAACACACCACCAATCTGGAAAACTTGGTGGATGTTTTTTCAACATCTTAACAAGGAGTGCATAAACACATACAGAAAACTGGCCTTACTGAACAAAAAATAGAGAAGAGTGACCTTACACTGTTACACATCATCAGCCATTCTTTTCCTTCTTACATCCTCTACTACTTGAAGCTAAAAACAAAGTGCTGAAAACATCAGGCTTCCTTGGCTACAATATTGCTGCTTTCTCTTGAAACGCTCTTTTGAGTAGCACAAGCCTCCTTTTCCTCCTCGACGATGGTTTCCAAGACTTTTGCGAGTTTCCTCCTGCTGAGCGAGATGATCTTCGGGGGAGCAGCCTCTGTGACAAACCTTGCTATGTACAGCTTGGCCATCTTCTCTTCTTGGCTCGTGTAAGAAGCAAGGTTGAACTTGAATGATAGATCATGTACTATTAAATCTTTTAAGGTTTAGTTCTGTCTTGTGCAGCTGGCGTTGGCCTTGTGAATTAAATGGATGAAAATGACAATCAAGTAAGGCAAATAGAAGAGACGAATGTGCAGAATGTACTCTACTTGCTAGGATTCCCTCCTTATGAAGGCAGTTGTGTTTCATTTAGATCCGTCAACCCAACTTGGATCTTTTGTTGGATCTTTTGAAGGTGAAAACCGACACTTGATTCGAAGTATTTGACGGCTATGAGTTAGAAACGTGGACATTTAGATGAATTGTCTTCACTTGTGGACAAAATTCCTAATAGTAAGTAGATTAGTTGGCAAAAGGAATATGATTATCATTATGGCATATTCGTATAGGTTTGGATTTTGAGTTAAAATCATGTGGGTATATATATATATATATATATATATATATATATATATATATATATATATATATATATATATATATATATATATATATTTGGTGTTAACTTATTCATCACATCAACAACATGCCACTGATACAAACGAGCATATTGGTGAATGACGATTATGAGCTCTTATAACGAAAACAAAAAATTTAAGTACTTTTATTTTGTTGAAATATTACTTGTTCAATACAAAAAGAGTGCCGTTTTTCTTTTTTAAATATATCCCTACTCTAGTTTTTTGTACTTGCAATAGTTGTATCCATATCGTACGTGGTTAACAATGTTGCAATGGACCGACTAAAGGAAATGGACCACATTGTACAAAAAACACTAGTGGTTGGTTGATGGTTGCATATGAATCGTGAATTGGCCATACAAATTGTAGGTGTTGCAACGACTACTCGTCGCCGCGCAGCTTGACATTGTAGTAAATAGTGCTCATTTATTTCTTCGGGCTGGCATATGGCCGTAAGCTTGGAATTCTCATATTCATTGATGTAGACTTCTATTTAACGAGTGTCTATTGTTTTCTTTTTTTTAAACTTGACGGCGTCAATTTTATAAAATTGCTTTACTCTGTTCTGGAGTGAAAAAACCTAGTCCGGTCCAATTAATCTGAATTAATGTTTGTTCTAAACCTAATAAGTAACTCGTTTTAACATATCACTCAAAACAACCTTCATTCAAGTGGATCCAACGGTAAACCCATCCTAAAATAATCCAACCCGAACCCAACCCAATTACCACCTCTACAACTTGATTGTTATATGTGTATTATTTAATATTTTGTTAAATTGATTGCATAGCATTTACATTTACATATCATAGAAAATCATAAGAGCTTGACAATAGTGAAAAATACAACATATCATTCAAAACCACATGGAGCATGTCACGCCTCACATTTTATCGACGAGCGATTGGTTGTGGAAAAAAAAGATAGGAGATAGCTTCAAGAGTTTGAGTTTTGAAGTGAACATGCGACTTTTTGGATGATAGAACACGGTTAAGTTTGGGGAGGAACAAAGAGATTTAATTTTTTTCACTCAAACAATCGAAAAGTTGAAGATCCTCTCCTCGCGAGTCTAGAGCAACTTCGAGAGAGAGATGAGGTGTCACATTAGCCTTGATTGTGCATTTGCACCGGCCCGTGGCATGCATATACACTTATACGATATTATATAGACGGTTAATATTATTTGGTTAGGTAAAAAATTTGCATAGCTTTTTTACGTACCTTTAAAAGAGAGATTTTCTTTTTTTTTAGAAATCAAAAAAGATCTTTCCTTCAAAACATGCCACACGGAATCTAATTTTGAGAGCATACAATTATTAAGTTGTTAGTTAAAATGTTTTTTTTTTAATGTAATTGCACCAAAGAACTTTAAATCAACAAAATGTAGAATTACATAAAAATGTATAACAACCATTTTTTTTATTAATCTACTTCAATTATAAAAATCTAACCACTATTTTTTTTCCATCTTTTGTTTTCTACCACTTAATTAAAAAATATTATTTATTTTCTGTATTTTTGTTAAAACAACCGTCAACAGTAAAGATCGATAACATAGAAAAGCAAAAGGTAACAATGTTTATGCATTGCGTTAAAATGCATCTTATACTTTCTTCAAATGTCCACTCGTCATTAATAAGATGATCAATGACAAGATTAAAGTTTTTTTTTTGAAGAACCTTGATATTGACAACCTAAGGGCTACATATTTATTCTTAATTCTCTATGAAGAATTTGATAGTGAAGTTTAGGCCATCTAGGTTTCATCCGATGAAACACTTGTATAAGTAGGAACCAAACAAAAACCCGGACGACTTCTATTGGGAGAAACGTCCCATCTCAAATCAAAACTTTGGAAGCCCTAATTTGTAAGAAAGTTTGTTTGAACAATAACAAAACATAAAGAAAAAAAATTATGAAAGGAAGAGTAAAAATTAATTTTGACAATCGAGACTTAACGGTCTGTTTCTTTGGCTTTATCCGGAGGGACCATGTATCCTCCCCGGTTGTATTTAAAAGTGGACGGTGTCGATTTACTATTTATTCTACATGCCTCATACACACTCAAAAAAGGTATAGTGAAAGCGTTACAAAAAAACACTTGAAAAGTATATTTCTTATGTCTCTATTTTACTTACCGATTTTGCACAAGTCATGATCTCACATAATTTTAAAGAAGTGAATTATGTAACGGACAATCTCACAATAAATCGAACACACAAGTTCTATTCAGTCTATTGCCAATGATAGCATACCGTTAGAAGTTGAAGCTCACACTCTATAGACGTTCATGCGAAGATGACAACGTTGACCCCTTATCCTTTTGTATAAAAAGTATATGAAATGGAAAAAAGACGGTGGATATAGCCCAAATGTTGAGAGCCCATCCCGAAATGGGCTCAATCCATCTTACGATGGAAGTATCAATCGTTGAATTGATTCATTAAACATACCCGGTCATCAGAGTTCAAAATTCAAAACACAGAAACTCACAATCTAGCAACGGCTATTCGAAATTTCGAACGTATCCTCCATTCTTTCCACTTTTGATAGATATCAAATTATCAACTGGCAAATTCGCTTTGCTACCAATAAATTTATCATTACCTTCCTTTTCTTCATCCCCTCCATCATCGGACCTCTTACAAAAAGAACAAAGCAATCTCCCCTTTTACCTTTTCCTATTTCAAATTCGAGACTCGGCCATAGATACATGGATTATGACAATCAATGGCGAGATCCTCTTCTTCTTACTGATGTTTCCACACAGCAGCAGAAACAACAACCACGTAACAGCTCTCTTAACTGTAAGTTGCTATCCGCCTCCCATTTCTGGTTTTCTTAATGCATTGTTCATTGTCAGTAAGCTTTTCGATATTAAAATTGCAGCCGTTTCTTCTGTAATTAAAAACACACAATCTCCCGCTATGGTGGACCCAGTAGGTATTGTGTGTCTCCTTCCTTGAGGTTTTTGTTTTTACACTCTTGAGGAGTTTGTAATCGAATTGGTATTGTAGGCGGATCTTGGAATCGACCACGTGAAAGGAGCATTAGTGTTGTCAGATTCACCGATCCAATCGAGAAAGACATAAGTAATGGTATGAAAATGATTTATCACGTTGCCTATTGTTGGATAATTAGGTTTTATAAATTTTAGCTACTTATGACAGGCCGATCGATGATAGGGTTTTCAATGAGCTCGCCAGATTTGGTTGTCGGTGTTGATTCTCCGCTAATTCCGAAACCTAGTTATGAAGATTCGCCGGAGTGCTTGAAGAGTGAAATGATAACATCCATTGTCATGTCACTAGAAGAAGGAATTGAAGGGGTTGAAACCGAAACTTCTAGAGGAATAACCTATGCTTCAACAATGTCGAGTAATTGGAATTCGTTGAAGGAATATGTACCTTCTGAGGTCTCCTTTGAACTTGTTCCACCACCCATTGAGCATGTGAAATCCAAGGAGCTGGATCCGGTTATGAGCATAAATGCTGGGGGAGAGAGCATTGAGGTGGACGAAGCACTGTTTATGGAGGACAGTTCTTTCCATGGAGGTGATGTTATAAGGACTAATGCTAATATTGGAAATGGAGGAAGTGTGTCTCTTTACCAAACAGCTCGGTTTGGGAACTTCTCGTACCAGTTTAGTTCGTTGAAGCCTGGGAAGTACATTGTTGATCTGTACTTTTCCGAAATTGTCTTTACTGACGGTCCTCCTGGAATGAGGGTGTTTGATGTTTATGTCCAAGATGAGAAGGTAAAGAAGCCTCAAAAAATAATTTATTGTGCTTGTAGTTGCTTCACTCAGAGCTTGAGGCCTGAACTGATATACTTTTAACAATTTTTATTGTTAGTTTGCTGTTTCATAGAATTTACTTATTTGATTCTTTTGTAGGCTATTTCTAGCTTGGATATCTATGCTCGTGTAGGGGCAAATAGACCTTTGATTGTGTCTGGTTTGGAAGCTTCAGTCACACAAAATGAACTGTCCATTAGATTTCAGGGTATTATTGGCAACCCCATAGTTTCTGGTATTTCTGTGAGGAAGGATCTCTTGAGAAGTAAGTTATTTTCAAAGAAGTTTTCAGACTCTTATGAAGTATATCCTTGTGCTATTAACTGCTCATGTATATTTCAACTCATGTATCAGGCTCTGAAGAAGTTGAATTGACACAACTTATGGGAATGTTGAAATTGACAGACGGTGATTCAGGAGAAGTAATGTCTTCATAATCTCCTTAATTTATCCGTCCAATCATTGATGGAAAAACAGATTAGTCTGTTGACATTTCTTCACACAGGTTAATCATGGGCGCATGGAGGACAAAGATGTTAATATGACGCAAAATGAGTATATGATTCAGCAAAAGGAGCTAGTGGAAGCAAGGAGATTCATAGAGGAGCTTAAGAGGGAGAACCAAATTAAAAGCAAAGATTGCCAAGAAGCTTTGAAGTCCCTCCAGGATCTCCAGAATGAGCTCATGCGCAAATCCATGCATGTCGGTTCCTTGGGTAATATACACCTCTTTCTGTCAAATAAGGAGTTTTTGTGTTTAAAGTATAATGAGTCATGATGTCATACTGTGCTGCAGCATTTGCTATTGAGGGACAAGTAAAAGAAAAGAGTAAATGGTTTTCAACATTAAGAGACTTGCAAAGAAGATTTAAGGTACAAATCCTTTGTTCTAGGGTCTGATGGCTGCTCGCTGCAGTGAAAATACTAACATATTTTTGTATGGAAATTTTAGATATTGAAAGTGGAGTACATAAACTTGTCGGATGAGGCAAGAAAGTACAAGAAGTGCATTGCAGATACGGATGAAATGAGGTGTAGCATTGAATCTGCAAGTAAGCTGAAATATTTGTGAATTTTTTCCCTTTAAATTTGATTTGAGCACATATTTTTTTTCCTAAAATTGTTACTTTTGTATCTTCAGTAAGAGAGCAGGTTCATTTGAATAAGAAACTTGAGATAAAGTTTCTTGAAGGAGAAAAAGAGAGGAAGGAGTTGTACAACAAGGTACTGGAATTAAAAGGTAAGAACTTTTAACTCTATGGATGGAGGTCTTAGAAGAAAGTGATGGAAGCTAACAATGAAGGTCTTTACAAACAGGAAATATACGGGTATTCTGCCGTTGTAGGCCTCTGAATGTGGAAGAAATTTCAAGTGGAGCATCAATGGCGATAGACTTCGAATCTGCTAAAAATAGAGAGCTTACAGTTAAATCAAATGGGTGGCCAAAAAAGACATTCAAGTTTGATGCTGTTTTTGATCCTCAAGCAGATCAAGGTAGTCATAAATTTTTTGTATGGAAATCATATACGGCCACATCCACTACAACTGCTCTGATCTGATTTTTTGATTTGCATGTCCACAGCTGATGTGTTTGAGGACACTGCAGCGTTTGCAAGTTCAGTACTAGATGGATTCAATGTGTGTATATTTGCTTATGGGCAGACTGGAACAGGAAAAACATTTACAATGGAAGGTACAAAGGAAGCTCGCGGTGTCAACTACAGGACACTGGAAAAGCTATTCCATATTATTGGGGACAGGCAGAAGCTTTTCAAATATGAGATCTCTGTAAGCGTTCTGGAAGTGTATAATGAACAAATAAGAGATTTGCTGTACCCTGGATCTCAACCTGGAATGCCATCAAAGAGGTAGTTCAGCTGTCCCTGACCCAAGAACAAACCTGTGTCTTCACTCTTCATGATGGTTTTAGGCAGGAATATGCATCCTGCCTAAATTCCCCCATAACTCTCTTCTTTTTTTTTTCTTTTTTCTTTTTTTTTTATCTTGAGTGATAATAAAACTACCATAGGAGTAGACTGAATAGTTTAGGTGCCTTATAGTTTTTTATGATAGTCCCAATAAACAAATATTCTGGAACCATAGAGACATCTTTGCACTATTTGAGATTGTATTATTTAACTATTCTTATATCATAGTGTACATTTTCTCCCAGAAGTGGTGGAATGTGCAGCTGCTGCTAGTGTTCTTAATCCCACTCTTTTATAACATAGCTAAATCTTTCATTGTTTTGAAAATAAATAAACTGATCTAGATATTAAGACTGAGAGACTGTTGTCATGACCATGTCAAGCGGATGTTCTAGGCTTGAAGTGAGGCAATTAAGTGAAGGAGTACACCACATTCCTGGGTTGACTGAAGCTCACATAAACAACTTGAGTGAAGTATGGGATGTTCTACAAACTGGAAGTAATGCTAGGGTTGTTAGCTCAACCAATGCTAATGAGCATAGTAGTCGATCTCACTGGTATGTCTCGGATAAAGTCATCACTGCAATTACACTCTTTATCTATCTGTTAACAATCTTTTGATGATTGGAGTCTGCTTCTGTGATGCAGCATTCATTGTGTTATGGTAAAAGGAGAGAATTTGCTCAGTGGAGAATGCACCAAAAGCAAGCTGTGGCTTGTTGATCTAGCAGGAAGTGAGAGAATTGCCAAAACCGAAGCGCAAGGAGAGCAACTCAGGGAAGCCAAGAATATTAATAGGTCTCTTTCTGCTCTAGGCGATGTCATATCTGCTCTGGCAACCAAAAGTTCACATGTACCCTTCAGGTAAGTTTCATCAAAACAGAACTTGATGGATTATATGCATTTCCGGGTTTTAATATTTTTTTTTCTCTCTTCTACAGGAACTCAAAACTTACTCACCTGCTGCAGGATTCCTTGGGTATTTCCCCCTTCTCAGTCCTTGTAATCTTTCCATTCAAATATTGCTGAATGTTGTGTACTAAGTGATATTAACCAAACCCTGTCTCCTCCCTAAACCAACTGTTGCATTTGTATTTATAGGAGGAGATTCAAAGACCTTGATGTTTGTACACATCAGCCCCAATGAAAATGACCTTAGTGAGACTCTTTGCTCACTGAATTTCGCCAACAGAGTAAAAGGGATTGAATTGGGACCTGCCAGGAAGCAGTTTGACAGTACTGAATTCCTAAAATACAAACAAATGGTATGAGAAATAACTCGAACAAAATTTCAAACTCCCCAGATGGCCTATCATTATCCTAATTATTTACCGGTGTAGGTTGAGAAGACGAAGCAAGATGCAAAGAGCAAAGACGTGCAAATGAAGAGAATGGAGGAAACCATCTACAATCTTGAGGGGAAGGTCAAAGAAAGAGATCTTAAAAATAAGACCCTACAAGATAAGGTATGTCAGAGTTGGTAGTTCAAGTTTTCCTCTTGAAAATTGCATATCTAAAATCGACTCAGTGTCTGATTAGTTAGAACATTTAACAGTAGAAGTAAAACATTTAAAATGAATAAAGATTGTAGAAGGATGTGTATATAAATTCTGTAGCTTTGATGAAGTGTCAAATATAGCCCCTGATTCTTCTCCATCCTTGAATGAATATCTTACAAATTTCATAATATAGGGAGCTCAACTTGGTGTTTCGTAAGAGACGTAATAATGCAAACTTTAATTTTGAAGGTGAAAGAGCTGGAGTCCCAACTCATGATAGAGAGGAAGCTGGCACGGCAACATGTAGACACCAAAATAGCAGAACAGCAGCTAAGTAACTCATTGACAAGACCACCGCTCATGGATAGATCACTACTAGGAAGCCTAGAGAACATCACTGACCCTTCTAACACACCGAGTCTCACTCATTTGTTAACAGATAACATTAATATCCGTAAACCACCACCATCCTTCCCACCATCAGATAGCCACTTCCGTACCAGAGATTCAACTGAGAAAGAGAACAATCCTGAGATAGCAGAAAAGCTACTAATGCCAAAGAGGATAGGAAGGGCTTCTCTTTGCCCCACAGCACGTCGGGTACCCATAACCACTGCACCAAGAAGAAACTCTCTAATTCCTTTGCCAAGTATGGTAATGGTGGTTCCATTAAACCCGTTACCAGCTTCTCATGAATCCATTGAAGAAAGTTCACCAGAGAAAGATGAAAATGTTGAGTCAAAGTGTTTGGTACATAGTCCTAAATTGAAAAGCGGAGGCAAGATATTTAATAGCGCATTTAGGCGAAGTCTTCACAAGAGAATGAAGTCGCCATTGCAACAACAGCTTAAAAGAGGCGGTGTAAATGTTGGAATGGAGAAGGTTAGAGTCTCTATTGGGAGTCGAGGGAGAATTACACAGAAGGCTGTTCGCTGCGTTAGTAAGCGGTCGGCCATGAAAGAAGCTCTACCAGTGAAGCAAAAGGAGAGGGGATGGAACATTTGACAACATCTTCAGACAGAATTTTATGACATCTGAAGACTTATCAGTTATTAAGTTTGGTTTGTTAATAGATTTTCTTGCGTGCGTTTTTAGCTAGATTAGGTAAGAAGAATGAAGGAGATGTTGGTATCATCATCTTCTCTGATGATTTGTGAACAGATTGATTTTATGTTATGATGATGCTTAATCATCTATGTGTTTGTAGACAGATTCTATATATCTGTATGTAATTTGTTTGCTAACCAGGTCGTCAAGACTTAGGATCAGGGATTCTACTACATTTTAATGAATATGACAAATCAGTATTATAAAAAAAAACATACATGTGTGTAAAAAGAAATCTCGATTATCAAGATTTGATGGCTGTACATCCAAATTGTGACAAGTTATGAAGATAGTTGGATTTTATTGTTTGGTTGAATTTCAGGAAACACTTGGGCAAAATAGCTTGATACTGAACAAAGATGTACATGAAATACAAATGTATGAGTAACTAATAGTTCAAGTCTGAGAACTAGGGTAGTCTGTAACCTAAGTACTAGTTGCATTTGTATAAGATTTTAACCTCTTCTGTATTACTATGCAGCTACTACTATCACTCTATGTATCAGCAAAGCTCAATGCTGTAACTTTTGTCCCAATTTCGTCACCGTACGCCACATTCTGTGCAATGGAGAAGCTTCTTCTTGTGCAAGAGGCAGCAAAGCTTGGCCAGCAACATGCTCAGCTGTAGGCGCGACATCATGCAAGAATTTGACAGATTCCGAGAGGCGGTTGAGCAGGTTCATCAGGGCAATCACTTCATTTCTTTGCAATTCCAACTGCATAAACAATTTACAATTTTTAACTGTAACTAAGACAATTGGTAATGGTGGAACATAATTCTAGGGAAAATAGC
This sequence comes from Fagopyrum tataricum, assembly GCA_002319775.1. Classification (NCBI taxonomy): domain Eukaryota; kingdom Viridiplantae; phylum Streptophyta; class Magnoliopsida; order Caryophyllales; family Polygonaceae; genus Fagopyrum; species Fagopyrum tataricum. The sequence goes on from CM008283.1 coordinate 8,669,218, forward strand.
ACGTATTATGGTGGGGTTTTTACAGGCTGATTTGCGGAGTTTTCACCGTCGACTGAGAAGAGGATCTTCAATGCAGTTCCAAGGCCGAGAACCTGTAGCTTTCCCCACAGACGACACTTCTCACATCCCACACAGTCCATCACCGCGCTGCAATAAATGCTCAATTCGTTAGGGCTTGATTGGATGCGTAATGCAAGTTTTACATTGTAGTTTTGACAAACCAATACATTTATTTTACACTAAATACTGCATAATTGTGTTATAATGCAAGACATTCAAACATACCGGTAAGATCAAAGAACAAACCTGATGTTTCGGAATTGCTTTTGAATTTGTTGCTTAAGCTCAGGCCCACTTTGGCCCTGCCATAGCCTCGCTTCATCAAATGGAAGTGGACACGCAGACTGGAGCTTCGGGTTGTAAAGCAATTGCTTCAATAAGGATCGAGTTTTCAGGTCCACTTCAGGGTTTCCGGTGTCATATTCAGCCTGTTCTAGATAGTCTGATGCCTATAACACGTCAAGGAAATATGTATATTTATACTAGTGTTACATACAAATAAATGGTGTTAACTAAAACCAGGTAAATGACAAGTAAAAACTGACCTTTGTGACTGCTCTTAGAACAAACAGAAATGTGAAGTATAGGTTCCTTACACGTTCCGGGTATTGTAAGACACGATCATGCATCAACTCTAGATTTTGACCCCACTGGGATGAGAAACACAAAATGGCTTATACATTTGTAACATTATCCATAAAAGTTGAAAGCGGCATTCTTTAAGAATGAAAATCATACCAGGTTCATGGTTTCGTCAACAAGATAATCAGCAGCAATATGAATCGAAATAGAGGAGTGCAGACCAGATATTAATTTGTACAACACCTTCTTCTCTTGGCACATTTCTCCAGACGCATCTGCATCATCAAAAAGACAGTTCTTCAAAGTGACGAAACCCGAAAAGGTAATAATTTAAATCATGCAGTGTTCATACAAATTCATTATATCAGATTCATTTGAAAGTGTTGAGCAAGCATCAAGTATCTCAGATGGATACCAAAATCTCATTAGAACATATTGTTCCATAATTTCATCACTTTTTTACTTACATTTTGGGCAATTTTCTGAATAAACAGCATCCCATATCCGCCTGGCCGATGGACCAGTATAGCCTGTATATCTCTCTGGATTCAGCTGTAGATTGACATACGTCATCTCACCTGCCGATAAAATAGTTGTTGTCAAGGTCTAAGGGTCACAAGACGAATATAGGAGAAAAGAATTTGATGTACTCTCTGAGGTTAGATTGTGGTATGATGTTCAGCACAAACTATTCAGGTTCCTTTTCTTCTAAATTTATGACTCCAAAAATCTCAGTTAGAGGAAAAGCTTACTGTTATCAGTCTCGTCATCATGAGTCCATGGATTATCCACTTCAACCCAACCTCTAAAAGCTTTAGTGTCCAATGTTCGGTCAACTGTAGCCTCAGGCTTCCCTTCTTGACACATCAAATCCTCTTTTTTAAGGGCACCACTTGATGGCTTCTTGAAGGTTTCTGGATATTCACTTTCTGGGCATTCACATACACTACAATCACGCAGCCGGCACATGCCATCATCAGGCCAGAAAGGGCAGTCACACCAAAGCTTGACCTGCCATGGAAATATCAAACAGAAATTTCACTAGCAGGCCTAATTTTGTATCTAGAGAGTGACATTATTCTCAAATTACAATCTCTTGATTGCGAATACATATAGTTAGAATTTATCATAAATTCTTGACTATGGGAACTCCTAGAATGACTAGAGCTTTAACACCTCGGCTAGAGCTCAACTTACAAACTTTCTCCCAGACAGGAGCAAATTCCACCATAATTACTCAACCAGAGAAATGCCCCCATCATCACCCTTAAGTGCAACCACATACCACTGAGAAAAGGTTCAATTAAGCAATCCAATCCCCTCCTTGCCCCAATTAATCGACAAGGCAGTTTTTTTAATGCATGGAAATATAAGCCACCATTTAGCTGTAACAACTGAGTGCTGAATGGATGCCCAAAATTATTTCCAAGTTTTGCTAATGCAGGAAGCTTATGGAAATCATCCAGTTTTAACATTAAACCCATATACATATAAATCCATATTTAGAAATTCTATCACATCTCAGAATTAAGTTTGATGATTGAGAATTCTTCAAACTATGTTATATGTCATCAACAGAAAAAAAAAAATCAGTAGCTCCTGGAACAAGCAAGAAAGAAAAAACAAAACCAAACCTTGAAGTACCGGAAGAAGGGAGTTGTAACAAGCTCTTGTAGCAGAGGATATAAAACCTCTTTGTTAAGACTATTTACTGTCTCATAGTCACAGCAACAGTCCTCTACCATTCCTGTATACTTACATGAATCCTATATGATATAAAGCATAGCTTGTCAGATCCCAGATGTTGCATATACATGAAAAAGGCAATGAAACATAATCACAAGAAGCCGGGGAATGTACAGAAATATAGCACAGTATACAAACATAAAGATCTAATGTGCTCAAAGAGACAAAAAAATTGTTATTATAGGATTAGCTTCTTTTGTAGATAACTGATAGCCCAAGTGAAGTCTATTTCACATCACAAATCGATCATCATACCATGGTGGTTGTCAACAAATAGTTGCATGTCAAATATTTTACGAAGTTTCTATGAGAACAATCTGAAAATGCAAAACAAAATCATCTATATTCACATGATTCAGGATCCGTCAATGTCAAAGCCAAATGTAGCTTATTATAAACTCTACTCAATGCCTTGGACAAATTTTTTTTTTTTTCTTTTTTTTCTATTCCATAGCCTGGACCAGGATAACCAATATGGGAATTTGATTAAGTACTCGGGCCGAGCCTTCACTGCAAATTTACGATTCTTTCAAAATCTTACATTCTCGTGCCAATTCACAATTGAGTTCAATTTACTTATTTCAGCTAATAGATTCAAACAAGCCTAATCCCTCAAACCTCCAAAATGTGGAACTTTGGTATTTCGAAAAGGACAGTGGTAACAATCAGAGCCGAAATCAGAACAGTATCAGAAGAAACAAAACAAAACCTAAGTAATGCAATCACAAATATGAAGGTATAAACGAACTGGGAAGAAAGAACCTTGTTGCACTGAGGTAACTTGATCTTAGGACCACTCTTGTAATTGATAGAAATGGCCAACAAAACCGCCATTAAAGCGGCTAGCATTGCCCATCTCCACTTGTAATCACTTGATTTCTTGACAGTCGTCTCCTTATTCCCTTTCATCTTAGGACTAATCCCAAGTACCACTTTCAATTTTCTAAAAAACAAGATCCCTAAACCGAAACTAGATGAAGGTTTATAGAAATCAGAAGAGGATGAGATAGAGATTGAGGATTTGTTATCTTCAACCCTCGACAAAAACCCAAATATATATAAGCACTTTGATTTGATTGTGTTTAGTTCAAACAAGGAAATTAAGTGAAGATGCACACAGATACTTGAATAAAAAAAAACTTAATCAGGGGCGCAAGCCGCCTGTTGATGAAGATACAAGAGGCAAAACGGTGGGACACGCAGAAACAGATGGAAGGTGAAAACACGCGCTACCTTTCCTTTATGACGTGGAATATAATTTGTCTGGAAAATGTGGGACCCAATTCATCCATTTGAGTGACGTGCCTCAACCAATCAAATTTCGGGAATCTAGTCGCTTCATTCAAATTGGGCTTGGGCCGGAGGTATTTGTTTTGGGCCTGTTGGGCCCTGAAGATGGACCAATGTTTGGGTTAGTTTTGCGCCTATCTGCTGCTTTATTTCAAGCTAAGCTTTTGGTGTTGACTTAGTAGAAAGAGAATCAGAGCACTTGAAAGTGTCGTTGGGCTTCAAATTCCAAGTGTTCTAGAAATGACGCAAACTAATCGAAATCAACAAGTAGTACAAGACAAAAAACAACTACACTTTAAGGGTACTAAATTTTAGCGCATTACAATTTCAAATTCAAACCTAAATTGCCCAAAGGCCAACCTTATTTGACTTGAATTTGTAAGTTGAATCCTTTCGAAGAATAGATTCGCCTTCGCAGGAAAGCGGGAAAATGCGATTTGTAAGTTGAAATTAATTGGTCGAATTTTGTTTTACTTTGTATTTGTCTTGTATAGTTGGATGCTTGGGTTGAGGCGGATCTGAACTTGACTCCATTCGGTCAATTTGACCATCCTAATCGACCCGACCTCTCCAAGCTTGATCAATGATCCCACCATTGATCAGCCGATTTATGTGTCATGATGCACACACATTCTCTCCCACTTTCAGTCATGGTTTTCATATAAATTTCATTTTTGACGCACATCCTAAGAACTTAATAAATTCCTTTAAACTTTAGTCGAATATAATGCGTCATTTATTACTATTTTTGTATTTTTGGAGTAGAATAAGGGTTTTTCACGAACCTTCGATGAGGTTAGTACCACACCAAATATTGTATTACATTACCTTCAAAGGATTTAATTCTTTCCCCTTAAAAATAGTATGTGTGGTGGCACTATCTACAAGACATTGCTCATTCATATCGTGTCTTCCCTTGTAAGATTTCATGTCTTCTATATATAGAAGAAACAATAATGTGAGGTAATTTATAATAGAATCTTCATATATCACATTTAGGATAATCATTTTCTTATAAAATCATACAAGATCTTAAGATGGTAAAAACAAACATTACATCGTATTATACATTGTTTTATAATAAGAATGATGACACAAGTTCTTAAACCAATGCTTCAATCTAAGGCATAGCCATCGTCATTCTCAATGTTGAGAAATTAAAAGTCATGTAGTTTGGCCATGGGTGATTTACCAATACCTTTGGTTTTTATGAAGTTGCTCTCAGCCTTTTCATTTTTTCTTTTGGATTGATAAGTAGGAAGTATCCACTAAGTTTGGATTTGTGCAACATATTTTTGGCCAATGACTAGCCATCTCACATATATAGCATACAATTCTTAACTCATAAAGAGGGTCCTTTATGACCCGTCTAGACATATATCTTTTCATCGTTCTTGTAGTCACGATTAATTTAATTTTCATAACGATTATCATCATAGCCTTGCCCACAACCACAATCTCACGACCTCGGTCATGACCTTAATGTGTCATGAATGTTGCCCACATTCCTTGGCATTCTCATCTTGCTTGGAATGTCTTACTAGTGATATTGACTTCCGAAATTATTATTAAACATGTTCGGTTTTTTTTCATAAGCTCATTGTGTCTCTCAACAATAACATTATTTTCAAAAGGTATGAGTACTTCTTAGCCTCTCTGCATTGTTTTTGCAATAACACATTTGAGGTGTGCAGTAGATATATTTTCTCCTACATTTCTTATAGGGTAATAGCATGGCACATAGTCTTATTTGGAAAGTAATGTTGTGGATGACAAATATTATACTTGGCGATATATGTATGGTGTAGCCAATGGCATTCCTTAGAAGAAATAATTTGTTATATATCTACATTATCATCCTTAATTAAGTTATGCGAGTAAGACATTTAATAAACTTCTTCATGCATTCTCTTTACAACAATACTACAAATCCAGGCATGTCCGAGTAATCGTCAACTTATGTAATTTGTCGTGCAAGAGAGATACAGAACTTCGTCCGTCGGCGAGAAGGAACGAGTTTACGCCGCACACAACAAAGCATCATCCATCCGTAACACAGTTAGATATCATGTAAATTATTGTTAACAAAAAAAGAAGGATTAATCATAGATTATAGCGCATAAATGAAGGAGCTAATTCGAATGAAAAAGTAAGGCGAGAGTTGAACAAAAATAGCCTGCTGATGAAGTTACGTAGCCAATAAATCAATTAATAATTCTAAGTGCATAATTTTTAAGTTAATCATAGAAGCATGCATGTAACCTATAATTTTACTACAAGACTGTTTTAGATCGACAATGATTCCATAATCAACTATCTGATTAATCTTAAATTAGTGATTAAGATGTATGCAGGGAGTGGGTATATACATTGTATTTGGGGTACAACTGCTGGCCTGTCCCCTTAATATTTATTTAACCTTAAACCCTTTAATCTTTTAGTAATCTCTCGTGCTGCTTAGTGCTTACATGCATGTATTTCCCACTATTTTTTTATATGTTTCTCCTAACTAACTGCTGGATGTCTGCTATCCAATCAACTCTACCTTCGACATGTTATCCTTAATTATTACCTTAATTATACATACAAGTACCTGTAACTTCATTTCAGTTTGGATCTGATTTGGATCATTTTTAAATATTATATATACATGGAAATAAATAAACCATGTTTTGAATTTTGATATGAAATTGTTACTCTCTCTTCGTTTCAATAATTGTCATTAGGATAAAAAAAATAAATATTTTTAAAAAACTAAAAGTAAATGATGTACAATAATTTATAAAAATTTGTATAAAAATAATGGTAGGATGTGAAGTGTTGAATGAGAAGATTAAAAAAATAGTGTTTTGAAAATACAAATAATAAATAAATAAAATTATGTTCGTGAAAGGTTTGAGGTCGGATTAATTATATATAATGATATATATTATGAACTAAAATTTTGTTACCACAATTATTTAGAAGCAGAAGAACTATTTCATATCCAAAGAACGACATCTTCACTAAATTTGATTTTTCTTAAAGATTGAGTATATAAAGAAAATTTACACGACACTTGAATTCCCTTAAGGATAGACGTATCCAAATATGTCAAGATTTGAGGCTTCAACTAATAGTATTCATTGCACTTGAAAGTTGAAATTAGTTGGCCTTAAAAATATTGTTTATTAACATGCATGCATATTGTTCTTATTCTCCAAGTTGCGTATGTGGATACTTTAAGACAATATAAATGCAGTAAGTAGATATGTTACAACATATCAAATTTTGATTCCTATACTCGTGTTTCTCTGTATGCCATCATTCATTGATTCCTATCTCTATTCATGTGTAGTCGCAACACATATCGTGGTTTATACTTATATGCCATTCTTTCCCAAATCGTTCACTAAACTTTGCAAATTCATCTATTTACAACCTCATTCAATACCCATCAAACATAAATTACGCGTTAAGTGTTATAAAAGCTAGGCTGATATAAGCATCTTCGTATGCTGCTGTCATGATCGAGTTACCTATCATATTCTATAACCCAAAAGGTTAGCTATCATATTCTTCATTGTGTTTCGCTAATCGTTGGTTATATTTGATAGACTCGGAAGATTATGAAAGAAATACCAACTTTCATCCATCAATCTATTCTTCTCAACATAACCTCGATAACCCCACAATAATCTCTTCGTCGAAGACCCAATTTAAGTATTGTTGGATGGAACAAAAACTAACCAAAAATCCCAAATTTAATATTCAAATAGTGTTTTTATGGGTCAAGGAAGTTTGATACCCTCTGTACATAAAACCGCTTTATTATTAATATGAACAAGGTTCAAATAGTAGTAGTTATACATGAATAACCCGACCCCTAATATCATCTAATCATGCTTTAAATAACCCTAATGACCCAAAAACTAATCAAACATATACCCTAAATACGTTTAGCAAGACAAGAACTTCTAGATCTCCCATTAATTAATCTAGTTATTGGGTAAAGTGTGAAGCTAAGTAATGTGTTATAATTAAGTAATAATATTGCGAAAATGTAGTTAAAGAGGGTGACAAAACGAGGACATTTTAGTGATAATGTAGGTTAAAGCTCCTAATATAAGTATATATTCTATTTGAATTAGTTCAATAATGTACGTGTGAGAGATTCGAATGCAAATTTAATTTGTGGCCTATTAAATAGGCTTATTTGTCTACCAATTAATCCATCTCTTTGTTTATTCGGTCTACCAAAATTATATATGTTAATTAGGCCAAACAATTGTACATGTTCGGTTTCAATTTGGACTACTGGCCGGCAAAAAGATGGAATATTGGGCTTTTTTTCTCACAGAAAGATTACTTTAATAATATTGATGGTTTGAATTTTTATAAAGAATGATATATTGTATAATTTTTTCATGGAAAGTTCGATTAAAATTCTGAGAATTTTTCGATTGGAATCAACGCAATCGTGTCTTGTCTAGAATTTTATTATTCTATTTCTTGGAATAGCCTAAAAATCAATTTTTTTGATTGATTTCTTAAATTGATTGATCAACAAAAGAGCAGATTCAATATGTTATTGATGAACAGAGATTAAAGATCTGCTAGATGTAAGAAAATTTTACCTGAAGTTAAATAAGATTGCTCTCTGCTGGCCGGGAAATTTATATGAAAAAAATAGTGATCATCTATTAGTTTAAATATATATATTTTTTAAAATCACTAATTTAATTTTACATGTTATTAAATTGAATAATTATTTTTAGTGTTCTTGCGTCCGATGCCGTCGAGATTCAAGAGGGTGTATAAAAAGAAAATTCGTAGAAAAGATGGATAGAGATGGAGATTTTTAGACAGGTAAAAATGTGAATGAAATTAATTCTAAAGAAAATGATGATAAATATAAAGAGAATTTTTTAAACAAGGATGAATAAAGTGACTTCTAACATAAAATGGAAAAACTAAAATACAGGTTTTACAAAATTAGATTTGAAAAGAACTTTCATTGAATTTGTGATTTAAAATCACAATGGTGACGTAATAAGTCTTAATGTTAAAAAAAAACAACTCCAACTTAATAATAAAAATTAAAGTATTTGCCCTTAAAGCATTAGCATGGTTACAAGAAGCAATCATACTACAAATAAAAAGGATCGTACGTAGTTGAAGGTGGTAATTTATGTATTATCAAGGCACTCCAAGAACTGTGGTGTTGTCCCTGAGAGATCGATATGCTTATATCCGACTCCAAATTGGATTTCCAATTTTTTAACAAGGTTCAGATTAGACATGTGTTCATAGAAATCAATTGTGTTGCTGACTGATTGACCCATCTATGAATTTTGATCCCGACACCAATTTTTCTTCGACCCCAAACTTTGTGTTCTCATCCGCAAGGATGCTTTATATTGGATTACCTCGCGTAGATCGTCTAGCCTAACGCTTTCCGTCATTAAAAAAATTTTCAAAATTTTCATTGCCTTGTTGGCTTGTGTATGTTCAAAATGTCAAAGTGAATTATATATTTTTTTTTTTTGTTAGGTCAAGTACGAGTAGAAATCCATTGTAAAAACTCAAAAAACACATAGACTTTACTTTTAGTATACGTATATGACTTGATCTTTATACTCATATGATTGACCAATACAATTAGAGAACAAACATCGTTTAAACCTCTAAGTAGCAAGTCTTTTAAGTCGTGTTAACTTAGAAAATTTGATTATAGGTTTCTTGTGTGTGAGCGTACAATTATCTTATTCCATACTTCATCCATTTGTCTTAGTTTCAACAAATTCTAGCTTTGCCATGACATTTTCATATTGAGAATGATCAGTTATTTGAAGCATATTTCAAAATATTATCGTTTGCCTTCTTATGCTTTCTTAATGCTTTAATTTGGTTCTTGTTCGGGAACAAGCAAGTACTAAGTTTTATCACCTATCAACTAGGTAGTGCATTGTGACTCTCCTTTGATCAAAGCTAGTATCGAAGCTAGGGATAGTATGGAAGTTGGGGTGATAGATCTCGGGTGGATGAGGCAAGTGAACTTTTTTTGGAGCAAAGGTTACGTGTTGGTTCATATCGAGTGATATGTATCGACGTAATATGCCTAAGAAGTGCTTCATTCTTTGGATGGAGATGCTTTGAAGGCTCTTGAACTCGGGATAGGATGTGGTTCCCACGTGTGGATCTAATATGTCATTGGTATCGTAAAGCTATCGAGTCACATGAGCATCTCTTCTTTAGTTGCTTATGCTCCTTGGCGGTGTTGTAGGCAGTGTGGGGCTGGATTGGGTTTCCTAGGCGCATCTAGACGTTGGAAAGTGTTGCCCGATGGTTGTTGTGTTCAGTAAGAGGTACAACTTTGCAAATTAGGTTGATCTTTACTTTTGATGTCATTTATTCATGCATCATATTAGTTGTTAGATTTATGCATTTCACGTTTCATTTGGTACGTTTTGCATCCATATATTGTAGTTATCATTCATATTGCATATAATGATGTCTACTTAGGTTTATCTCGTGTTTAAGGCATTCGAGGCCAATTATGGTGCATTTCTATCAAAAGATGCCCCAGGACACGAGAGTTCGATCTTCCTAGAAGCCAAGAGTTCATTGAGCATCATACATGACTGAGGATTGAGGAATCAATGAGCATATATCATAGCATTGGACACCTAGAAGAAGTCTAGGGACGTCGAGATTCGAGCTTACAACAAAGAAGGAAAGAAATAGCCTAGAGATCGACGGGCAACTTGCTTGTGGTTTGACCGTGCCGACACTATTCATCCCGTGTCACTTGCACGATTATTTTCAAAGATAATGGTCCGGAATATATGTTTTCTCTAGGCTTTTTCCATATCTTTTCGGACCCGGTATTGTACCCTATATATTGTTAGTTTTCAAATGTTAGAAGGGGTTCCCTTTGGTTCAGACTTCTACATTGAGAACCCCAACTCGATAGTTTTTCCTTTCTACTCAGATTTGCCATGAACACTTTTGTTGGCGAATTCATTTCAACCGAGATAATCTGAATAATCGGAAGGAAAGTAAGCTATCTCAGAATAAAGACAAAGCCTGAGGAAAAACGCCCCATGCGGGATTTACTGACTGGACTTTTCCGGTTAATCCATACGGATCAGATATTTCTAATAAGTAAGCAATCTCGTAAGCTGGAGGTTTCCTTTTGGATTATTGATTATATTTCGCATGCTACTATATTATTACTTTATTTTTTATTTTTTTTCATATCTGGATAGTTTTCTTATGATATAAGGATTGGTTGGACCTTATGATGCATCGGTTTATAATTATTGTACATAAATTGTTGAACGGAAATAAGTTGGCTTTGCTTTGCCTTATGACCTTATTCATACCCCTTTGTTGGCATATGACGAGAAACATTGTTTTCCTTGAGAATAGAAATAGATCATTTTTCTACGAGAGCGTGTTGATTCTATTAGACCTTCTAGGATTTAAATTGGTTTTGGGAAAGACGTCTATCTTCACCTTGAGGATTCGTAATTGTCATAGACTTATTGGTTTTTGTTACCTTTCTAGTTTTTTTGCAAGAGCGCGATCTTGTGGGTCTTCTACTTGTTTTATATAATAATAATGGGTTTGACTTTTACCTTCTACAACTACGAGAGCGTTTTTGGGTTGGTTGAGCATGATCTTTATACACAGAGATGTGGTGAAGACTATCATTGACAAAACCTACGTATCCACCGATTGATGTTCTTTATGTTTATATACTTGGATGTATATTGATTTCATATAAAGCGGTGATACATATTCCTTAGATCACTTGCTTTAATATATTTTCTTGATTAATAGTTGCTTGATACTTTGTCTTTTGACAACGCCAAAATTCATTTGTAAATCAAATATTTTGTCCTTTACTCTTTCTTTCTTTCCTTCCTTTTGCTTAGCATAGTTGTCTATTTCTACATCCAATTCAAACGCAGTCCTTTTGAATTCGACACTCTATACTATGATTGATCTTGTTATACTTGTGGAGTAGGTTCTAGCCTATCAACTTTCTTCTCTATGGTGTACTTCTCATGGCGTTCCCGTGATGCGCTTGTGTTCAATATATCGGAACCGGATTCCTATTGATGTGGTTGTGAGGTTGATCAAGAGTTATGTGTTTCGGCTTCTATAAGACTTGTTCTTGACGAGTGGTGGCGAGGGGCTCTACAACTTCGTGTCTCATCTATGTTGTTTATTTGCTTTTGATGTTGCATGATTTATGTTATCGTACGTGGTTATTTGGCCGTTGTTTTGGTTGTTGATTTATGTATTGGTTTGGCTTGTGTTTTGTGCGTTTATGTACGACATGGACAACTTGAACTCTTGACGTGAGTAAGTTTTGTTTATTTGTTTAATCAGAGTGGCCTAAGCGACCGTTAATAAACGCTTCTTTTTGTCCTTCATCTAGGCCTGATTGAAACCAGAAGTGGGGATATTTTGTATACATACTTACGTTTATCCTCGAACGGTGGTAGTACAATTTATTGATTCTTAGTTGGATCATATAAGTCATTCTATTATAACGTGACTCATGGTTTGAGTCAATACATTCAAACCTTTATAGAAAGGGTTTGTCCCCTCAACTCTTGATTGAATATGTAAACTAAGTGTGATATTGATGTAAATTAAGCGTGATATTAAAGACATATCAACATCGATTTTTAATAGAAAGTATTTGATATATTGTTGGGATAATTTTGGCATTGGAATAACCAAAAGTAAAAATCAAGTTGTTTTAAGTAATGAACTTAAAATCACTATTTTTTTAAAAGTAAGATTTTTATTTATCATTTTTGTTTTTACTAGACAGAGGTACACATGTTCATTATATAGATAAATGCAAATATGTAAGATATCATAAGAAAATTGTTAAGTGATAATATTGTTGGAATAATCTAGATTTTGTAACTATTTTTGTAATGCATTTTTTATTTGGGTAAATGGTAAATTCGAAGACCATCCGGTTTGGGTAGAAAGTCGTAGCCCATTGTTGAGAGATACCCTCCCAATATCAGTTTTTCCATACATGTCGCCAGGAGGATTCGAACTCGAATCTCCAAGCTAAACACTTAAGGAGCCTAGTACCACATCCCACTAGACCAACCGAGTATTGATAATGCGTCTTCTTATTCATACGAAGTTTTGAAGTGATAGTACATATGAAATGTCTTTTTTAAAGTAAACACGTTATATTTCATGTAATTTATTACTAGTATAGTTTTTGTGTCAAAGCACGGGTATAACTTTTATCGAGTAAATAATTTTTTAAAATTTTTTAAAGAAAGATTATCTTAGATAGTTTTAAATATTTTTAATTTATATTATAAATTATACATTTGTTAATTTAACAATTATTTTCTAATTAATATAAGAATGGTATATTTACCTATTAAAGTTAGAATAAGAAATTATCTATTTTTACTCATGAAACCTGATTATTTTCAATTAAGTAGAATAATAAAATTTCCTTTCTTTACATCGAGTTAAAAAGTAGACGGATAATAAATTAGGCTGCTACGTTTTTTTATTATAAAATATAAATGTAAAAAAAATGACATGTTACACAAAATTTATAAAAGATTGACACGTGAGACGTGAATGATTTTTTACTTTAATATATGCATATGCATATTGATAGATTGGTATGGCCATGTCATATAACAATGTCGAATATATATTAGTTATTATGATGATAAATCTCGTTGGTAGCAAAGGTTGGAGTGGCGCACGTTTGGTACGTACTCATCCTATGGTAAGATCTAGCAATTAAAAGAGTTGTTAATAGTTGCACAACTATAATTATGCTGACTGAGATCATAGGATTCTATCAAAAAGCTAGCTAGATCGTCTTCGACACAAGTAACCGCCCCCGGCCCCTAATAAATGCATTTCCTTCATTATAGAGGTAATAATCAAAGCTTCAGATTTGTATGCTGCTTTCATGCACTACCTTCTAATCTTATGCAAATCAAATTAGTTTCCTAATCTAATTACCATATCCCAAAATCATCGCAAATACTTATACACATCTTGCCATATATTTTTCGACACATAATAAAATTATTATTATTGATACAAGTAAAAATACTAAAACTATGTCAGGATTATGGGGGGAAATATTATTTTTGTTCATATTTGTATAATTCACAACCATATATTGTTTATATTTTTAATGCTAAATCATTGGTGCTTATTATTATGAGTTTTATGATTGTGAATTATAGGAGAAGTAATAACATGGCATCCATAATATTATAACAATATCGTTTGATGCTCAAATATTAAATTTAATATAATTGCGGGAAATTAAGAAAGCATTGAATGAGGGAGGATGGGAAGCGCGACAATGTAGGGCCATGTTGACCACGTGGCAGACAGATGCTGTAAGCACTTCCCACGTGGGACCCAGCTAGCAGTGAGTGGGAAGTCAGAGTGATCCCGCCATGGCATTTCACATGCGACATCTCTTCTCCAAATGAACCCTGGTTCGACGTTCATAATTACGTCCTTGGTGAAGTCGTATGGAGATGGTATTTGAGGGCAGATTGGTAAATAGGAATATATGTTATTATTTAAATAGAGAGGAATGGGTGAAAAAAAGATGGGAAGAACAGAAATGGTCGGCTGCATGTTGCTGGGAAGAAGATCACTGCATCAGTTTGGTTTAATTTTGCTGACTTTGGGTCGTCACAGATTACTAAATTTTACTTCTGTGTTGTTTCCTTGTTCGCTTCTTGGAACACGAGTTAACTTTTCTTCTTTTTTTTTTTTTTACTTAGAATCGTGATCGTGAATTTTAAACGAATACTACATGTTTCTCTTTATCCGTATCTCGAAATACAAGTTTTATGAATTCTATAAATGAATGTAAAATGGAATTATTCTCCGTCAGTTACATACACGCGTCCTATAATGGAAGCTTGAGCCGACCGTTGAATTTGTATTGCACAAGCCATTGTTAAACCGTCTTTTATTTAGGGTGCTAAATGTTTACCATAGGATCCGAACACAATTTTGGTTTTCGGATCCATATGCGAAACTGATATATGTACTAGAGTCATACTCAATAAATTTATGTTTTAAGAGTCATATAAAAAGGTCATTTTTTAAATTAGTCTTCGTAAAATTATAATATATAATATTGTTTAAATTAATTTTTTTTTATTAATTTAAATATATTATTAGTTTAATTTTAAATTTTAAATTTCTCTTTGAGTTAATTAATTAAGACTTTATAATACATCATTTTTTTTATAAAAATTATTTATTAAATTTAAAATTATACCCGTACTTTGGCACGGAAACTACACTAATATAAAAGTCATATGTAGAATTTAAAATAACATCACACTCAAATAACATAATAAATTATTTTTCAGTTTTTCTATGGGTAGGTTGAACATTTTACATCCATATAGTCAGATAAACCTCAAATTTCAGGCCTCGTTATCAGTGAATTATTAAGTAGTTAACTAGAGCCCCAAGCTTTGTGATAAATTACGGGATTGAGACAATGACTATATCGAGTTTATGCACGTTCACCTATTTACATATAAGTATTCATTAAATAAATAATTAAAAAGAAACCAATCTAACGATGGAGTCACTTATAGATAATAATCTTATGCGAATATCTCCAAATATCCCAATTTTATCTTTTAATATATTATTATGTATATATTAACTTAATTAAACAAAATAAATATACCGAAGTCTTAAACTAACTACGTGTGTTCCAAAAAATAACTTGAGAATGTACAAAAATATGTTTAACTATTAGTGTAAAAATTTGAGCTAGCTTAACAATTAATTTGAAATAACTTTGAAAACATAATAATTCGGTACGGTATTACAAACGTTGTCACTGTGACATGTGTCACTTGTTTCCTCTTTCTAATACACTTTTTTTCGCTTAAATATTTTATTCTATTAGTTTAAATTATATTATATTAATAGTTCACACACAAATTAATAATAAAATTTTGTAAAAACATCCATTTATCCAAAATTATTGAATATTAATCTCTTATAACTTCTACATATTAATTTTCATAAAAATTCTACGTCTCCTACCAAAAACATACTTGAGTAGTTAAGCATTAGAACTATTTACTAGAAGGACGCATATATAGGCTGTTGACGAGGAACTGTATAGAACGTAAATGGTTACATAATTTGTGAATTGTGCTATTTCTTATCTAAACCAACCGACTCTCCGTTACATTCGCCTCTTCCTCACCAGTCACGTTACACCTTTTCCCAAACCAAGAAACGCGCCTTTCTTACCTCCCTTTCCTAATTAGGCTTATCTTACATTACACTAATACTTTTAAATACAGCTAATAAAAATAAATAAAAAATGTCCTGCCCAAAAAAAACAAACTTTTAATTACAGTACACCTAGGCTGATGGGTTTCGATTCAACAAAAATTGAACGAATATTAATCGAACTTGAATAAATCAATTATTATCTAATCATCTTACATCTTAATCGAGACAATCTTTAATATACTCATGATCGAATTTAGATTAAATTTTGATCCTTTTTAAAAATTGCTTCCTAATCGGTTAATTTATTTGGTTTAAGTGAAATAATGTTTAAAAAAGTTAGTAGTGTCAGCAAATGCTACGGTTGGTCGGCAGTGTGCATGCAGATGCAGAGGCACTTAATTACTTCCATTCCATGAAGCACCTATTCCGCCTTTTTTATTCCGTTAGGTCAACTACATTTTTACCTTCTCCCCACTACCCAATGGCCATTTCCAATTAACAACTATCTTACCCAGGTCAACACTACTCTCTCATGCAAATGCAATTAATTAATCATTACAATTATATTATAATTAAACCACTTCCCTTTTTCCCATTATATAAACCCCCTATAGCCTCCGCGATCAAACCATCAATTTCATTTCTCCCTACGCACAATTCATTGAAACTCTCTGCTCTCTTACAACAACAACTACAATAATGGAAGACGAAATTAATTATACCGATTACGGGAACGATCTCGATCTCAGCTTCACAAGCCTAGCCTCCACCGCCACAGCCACCACCTTCGCCTCCAGCGCACGCAGCAGCTTCTCCCGGACCAGTAGCCTCAACCTCAGCTTCAACGACCGTCTTTCTTCTGTCACCACCGATGAATCCTCCGGTCACAATAACTACCCACCCCGTCCCCACCGCCAACACGACCCTCACTGGTCCTCTATCAAAGCCGCCACCAACCTCTCCGCCGACGGCCGCCTCCACCTCCGTCATCTCAAACTAATCCGCCGCCTTGGAGCTGGCGACGTCGGTCGCGTCTTTTTATGTCGCATCCGTGACGCCCACCGCTCCGATCCCAACGCACACTTCGCCTTGAAAGTCGTTGACCGTGATTCCCTCTCGCCAAAGAAACTCTGCCACGTCGACACCGAAGCTAAGATCCTCTCCACGCTAGACCACCCTTTTCTCCCTACGCTCTACTCCCAGATTAAAGCATCCCACTACACGTGTCTACTTATTGACTACTGCTCAGGTGGAGATCTTAACACACTCCTCCGACGACAGCCGCTCGGCCGGCTTCCTCTCCACGCCGTTAAATTCTACGCCGCTGAGGTTCTCGTCGCGCTTGAGTACCTTCATTCAAAGGGAATTGTCTACAGAGATCTAAAACCGGAGAATATTCTTCTTCGAGAGAACGGTCACATCATGCTCTCCGATTTCGATCTCTGTTTCACTTCCGAAGTAACGGTGAGGATTGACCGGCGCAAACAACAGGGGCCTACTAGAAGAAAAAGCGGTTGCTTCGGGAACACGGGAGAACAGGTTGGGACCAGTGACGAAGAGTTGTTTGTTGCGGAGCCCACGGCCGCCTTTTCCAAGTCATGTGTGGGGACCCATGAGTACTTGGCACCGGAGTTGGTCAGCGGAAACGGTTACGGAAACGGCGTTGATTGGTGGGCGTTTGGGGTGCTCATTTATGAGCTTATGTATGGAACGACGCCGTTTAAGGGAGTTAATAAAGAGACAACGGTGAGGAATATCGCGTCGGCGAATAAGGGTGTTAGGTTTCCGGCGGCCGTTGATAGCGGAGAGTGGGTAATGGAGGAGAAGGGAATGACTGAGGTGAGGGACTTGATAGAGAGGTTGTTGGTGAAGGATCCGAGTAGAAGGCTTGGAGGATCGAGAGGCGCTGCGGATATAAAGCGACACCCGTTTTTCGATGGAGTGAAGTGGCCGTTGATACGTAGTTACCGGCCGCCGGAGATTGTGAAAGGGGTTGTCACGAAGAAGAAGAGTAGAAACCACGTGCTTGGTCACGTGAGTAGGAGGAGGAGTTTGTGGAGGGCGCTTAGCTATTTTCTGAAGAAGAGTAGTAAGGGTTCTTCTTCCGCCAAGAACTGAATTTGCTAACTGATCGTTTGTAAATGATTCTTGTATATACAGGAGATTAGAGTGTTAGTAGTCACTAGAATGAACAATTTTGGTTCTGTCGATTATGATCATAAATTAATCATCATAATAATATACAGTACGTTATCTCACCTCTTCGGTTCCTTTTGTTTTCAACAAATTCGCCTATCATATATCTCCACAAAAGGGTCTAGCGATCTATATATGATTCTAATCGATAAACTTCAACGTGTTTGAACGAGAGTAATATCGGCACGAGTCACATCCTAAAAAGTCTTAATATTAGTATAATTGACATGAAAAATATCTCCAACGCGCTCGGGTCTTTCGGGAAATTTCCTCGATGTGTTTGTTAGATACATAGGGCTTGTTTGGTATCCATATCTAGATATCAAGATATGGGTATGAGATATCAAGGTATAGGTATGAGATTGAAATCTGATACCTTTGTTTCGAAGAGGAAGAATAGAAGATGGAGGAACAATTTTAGATATGTGATACCTCTAGTTTTTCTAGTATATAAAAATAGGAGAAAATGTACGTAAGGAGTATATCAAAATATCAATTTGATATCCATATACTTGTATACCAAACATAAATATGAGGTTTTATATATATGTCGATACCCATATCTGATATCTAGATATGTATACCAAACAGGCCCTTAGATCCATGTCATATAAATAAATTCCACAGTGTAATCTATATGAGATATTTTCCAATTTGTGTGATTACAACCCTTATCATTAAAGCGTATGAACGCCTTGAACAATTTCCAGAATTACGGAAAAATGAATCTCATGCTAAAATCAATTCATATCAATCTTATACATTAATTTTGTTATTTCGTTAGTGTAAGTCTTACTCTCTCCGAGATGCGTATTCTTCATAGAAGTGAAAACGATATTCATTTTCAGTAATAAAAGGTTTCATATAGCATACCCAAATCAAGTAGTAATAAAAGTAAGATGTTCTTGGTATAGATTTTTTGCATACTTCCATAGTTCTGTATACGTTGGGTATGTTTTGACTAACATTATATTTGGATATAAAGTTGTTTAAATGCACCAATCTAAAAAACCGATCCACATTTATAATGCGTTTCACTTGTTTTCCTTATTACACATTTACTTATGCTTCAGTCTACATCTAAGCAAACATAGACCACGATTAGACATAAAATAATTCCATACATGTACTAACCTCAAAAATTGGTTCACTTTTTAGATATATGAAGCGATATACCATGTGTACAACTTTTAAACAAATATAACTATATAAGCCGTTTTAATTATAATTGTCGATGAAGAGTATTTCTCTATCAGAAGAGGGACTTATACTGAATTAAGTATATATTAGATGTACATTTTCATATGCCTGAATTCATCTGTACCTGTAAAGTGAGATTTTTAAGTAGTTGGGTACATTTATGTAGAAAGTTGTCATGTGCCTGACTTCACCTATAATTTTCTTTATAGGGTTAAGCATGGAGGTTCACCAAATTCAGAGAATCCGAAGTCCAATAAATGCTAATGTTATACATACGATATTATTAATACGTGGATGAGATGTAAGTCAAAGTGAACATACACAAGTTTTCGAAATTTCATCTAAAATCAATTTACCATAAGAGAAGTACTAAGATTTATATATTAGGTTTACATACTATCGTATATTTAACATGAAATATTTCCACAAATTTCAATAGATATTTAAATCATCGGTGTCAAAGAGAATAACAGACATACAATATAGTAGAGTACATCTAAATTCAAAGACCGTCGGTGTCGAAAATCATTACATTCAAACTCGATGTTAAACGTAAATTATGGTTTTTGGATTTCTGTGTAGTAATTTTTCTGCACCAACTACACCCGGTGATACATAATAATCGATTTTTTTTAGGCCAACAATCTGAAATAAGAAACTGTGACTTAAATTGTTGCATTATTTTTTCAGGCACGCATCTCTGTAGCAATGGATGTATTAGTATATGTAATAAATTATGCAATTTCCATTCAAACAAAATGGAAAAACATCGCACAAATGAAAATTTATTACCGATAAAGTATATAATGTATGATGATAATGAAAACACACTCTTGGATTCAACTACTGTATAATAAGAGGTGTAAAGATAAAAAAGCATAACGCTGTGAGATAAGTGACCCAAGTATATGATAACAGGTGGTAATGGAGGTCAGGGTCGACATTAGAGATTGTGACTTAAATTGTTGCATTAGTTTTGTAAGGTTTTGTCGGTAAGTCTGACGGACTTGCTTAGCTAACGATTCATATACGAGTGTGTATTAATGTAGTGGTGTATGTTAATTGGGTGTGTTATAATTATAGCTTGAGTAGGATAACGTTGTGAGATAAGTGATCCAAGTATATGAGAACGGGTCGTGACATCACTGTCCAGCACTGCCAGGTTTCTGGGGGCTCTCTACGACCAGTCCATACCGGGATAAGGTGAGATGCATCGGATCCAACCCGGTTGGTTTACGAGGACAGAGGCGAAGGTCGGGAGACCTTCGTGCCACACGATAAGTTGAACTAATAGAAGTGAATCACCTAATTGAAGATAATAATATGAGTAAGTGTGAGCATGTTGTTTGTTTAATTTCCTCATTGTGTATGTTTGTGCTATTTAATACTAACTGATATAAAAAATTGTTAAATAACGGTGTATACCGTCGTTGATAGACCTTACAAGGACGTCAAATGTTAATGGATCTAAAGAGATGTGGTCAGTCGGGTTTCCGTACGAGTCATTTTGAGTTTTTGATATTCTTTTAGTGACGAGCCTTGTTTCATTTTCCTTTAGATTCCGTCATGTTTCCTTTGATGGCTGATTGTCGTTGTTTTCTTTCATGACATTTTACATATTAAAGGTTTTATTCGTTTTTTTTTTAATTTATGCCTTGTTGGAAGATCCGGTAAAATTATTGTCAAACTAGTGTCGGGACCCATTGTGAGGTCCTAGAATTTGGGGTGGTACATGATAACATGATACCAACGAATATTACAGTAATAAGATCCGAAGGAGGATCATGTAAAAAACGAACGCGTAAAGGAAAAGTAAATGTCAAGCATGCGAGAAAATCCGCTACAAAATTAGTTTCGCGGTAAATGTGTCGAAATTGGATGTTTCAATCTCTACAAAAGAAGCCTTAGTTGGATGTCAAACTAAAATAGTGGATGAGTAGGTGTAAGACATGGGTTGATCAGTTTCACCGCCAATTCCGAGTCGATCTCCACCTCGAGTTTGCGAATTCATAGCTCCAAGCTAAGTATAAACTCGTAAACTGATAAACAAACCCACAGATGGACAAAGTGTAAAACATATTTACCTCTATAATAATTTTTTTGACACAAAGAATATGGACATTGCCTCTTTCCACTTTTCAGCTGCCTTTAATTGTTAACAATGGTTTATAAATAGTTTGTCTTAACAATGGTTTACAAATAGTTTGTCTAGTTAATAACTTGTTTATTGTATGGATAATTACTTGATAACCAACATTAAATCACGACTCCAAACATGACAACAAATATTAATTCACATACAAAGTATGATACTAAATACCTATTTCGTGTAATCCAAAATATAATAAATAAATTAATCACATGTGAGATATTAAGAATAAAATAAATAACATACAAAGCACATATATTATGGTCAAAATTCGATACAAACGGACTAAGTAGAGCGGGGTGGTGTGCAACATGCGATTTAGGCCAAAGCCAACACATAAACCTGGTAAGGTTCCATCCTAAAACTAATTGACAATAGGAGGAGTTGTCCACCGACCTTATATACTAGGCTCGTAATTTTCCCAACTTTCAATATGGAAACTTAATTATATCTTCAACGGTTATATAAAATATAAAATATTATATATATATAATTTAGCTAATAATGCACTTTTTAATCTTGTGGATAAAGTCTGCACTAAAATATTATTTTTATTTGTCTTATAAACAGATAATTGAGATATATAGTAAAATCTTAGAAAAAAGGAAAGAAACAATTGATAAAACTTACAAAATTATAGAAATAAGGAAAGATAATTAAAATATCTTACAAAATCTTAGGAAAAAAGGAAAGAAATAATTAGGTAATTAAAATCGTACCCTTATTCGTGAGGTTATATATATTCAGGTAAGTGAAAATGGATAAGTAAAATAGAGTGAGTAAAACCGGGTAAGTAACATTCGATATATAACATTGATCAAATAAAATTGGGAATGTAAAATCGGATAAATAAGATTGAGTAAATAAAACTCGTTAACAAAATTGAGGGAGTAAAATCGGGTAAGTACCAATGGATAACTAAAATTGGGTAATTGAAATCGAGCAATATATTGGAATTATGTAAGTGGACTTGTTGGATATTGAAATTGGATATGTAACGTTGAGTAACTCTAGTGAAGTTGAATATGTAAGTTTGGGTATTGAAATCGGGTAACTAATATTGGGTAACCGAAGTTGGGTAATCAAAGTGAACTTGAATATGTAACGTTGGGTATTAAAATCGGGTAACTAATATTTGGTAACCGGATGTAACATCCCGAAAAATTGCCATCCCGCATCATTTAAAGAGCATTTGTGATTGACTTATAAGGATGGGTTGTTATCCATGTCAACAAGAATTCTTCTTTTCCAAGTGATAGATGGAGGACAAATAACTCTGATTTAAGCGTACTCGTGTGAGAGCAATTTCATGATGGATGTTCTCGTGAGAAATTATTGCGCGTACATAGTTTCATTTAACTAAATTAACTATTATTTAGCTTATTTCTTTTTTACTTCTTCTTACGATTATTGAGAAGATGTATTCCCTTACCAAATTTATATATATCACATAAAAATGATACTAAATAACAATTTTGTGTAATCCTAAATATAATTAATAGATTAATCACATGCAATATATTAAGAATAATATAACTAACATACAAAGCACATACATTATATAAGATATTAATATATATATATATATATATATATATATATATATATATATATATATATTAGTAACATTTAAAATTTTTAGAAGGAACAAAATCAACATATATATATATATATATATAACATAACAAAATTTTTTTGGTAGAAAGGAAGGATTAACCCGTAATAAATAAAATCAAATTACATGTGAGTTATGCATGGGAGCACAACTCCTCGTAAATCATCTAAAATCAAAACACGAGAACATAAGGATGGTCATGAAAGTAATGTACACCAATTATAAGTGAGAAGACAAGATTGACTATCACATCCGCCACCCGATCGTATTCCGAAAAGTATGACCAAGACTGACTGTCCAATCTCGGATTAAAGAGCCTTAACGACGAACTACCACACTAAAGTGGGGTGAATGATGTCAACACCATTCTCGATCAATTATAATGATATCAATCTTTATTCATCGATGCGTTGCGTTCTAAGCCATTTCAAGCCCATAAAAAGTCTCCCATAATTCAGCCGCCACAGCCTTAGTATGACGTCCTAAGTTCACCACAAAAAACTCCGAGACAACTTCCCCTATGATTCCTCATTAAACCTCCAACCGAAGCTTCACCAGGGCTCCCCTAGAGGCACCATTAGTATTTATCTTAATCCATCCAAGGTCAGACGCAACCCACTGGACCAAAATCTTCCTCTTCAAACTAACTACCAGTTGATTGTTAAGATCATCACTGCCGTTGTTGTATTCCCGGTAGCGTGCACAAACTAAGGGTCCGTTTGGTTTAAACTCCGGAAACGGAAACGGAATGGAAACGAATATAGTCCATACGTACACCCTTGTTCATGAAGTTGTTGGGAATCATTCCTTGTGGTTTGAACTAATTGTAGTAGAATTTGATTAGTTTTAATACCCTATAGGGTAACAAAGTAAGGGGAAGCAAGTTCATTTTATGCATGAAATCAACCGGAATGATTCCATGAACAAGGTACATATATGCACTAGATTCGTTTCCATTCCGTTACCGTTTCCGGAGTTACAACCAAACGGGGGGTAAATCCCACCTTGCCATGGATACCATCATCACCTCTGAAGATCCGTTGGTTTCTCCATTTTCACGCCAACCAAATAACAACATTACCGATAGCTTAATATTAAAAATAAAAAGCATTGTCACCTTTGAAGACCTGTTGCTATATGTTATAATAAGACAATAAATCTAGGTATACTGATACAATGGGCCAGGGGAAACATATTTTGGGCCCATGGATTAATGGGCCCGGGGCGACAGGGGGTGCGGGGGGCGGAGCCCCCGCGGAGGATTCTATCTATTTATAGAATCCTATCTATTTATAAGGAATTCTATCTATTTGTAGGATTCTATTATTTATAGGATTTTATCTATTAATAGAGGATTCTATCTATTTATGGTTATAAATAGATAGGTGTAGGGTTGTATTCATTATCCACCAAAGTATATTGAAAACCCTGGCTGCAAGGTTTGTGCAGCAAAACCACAAAACGTTTTGTATTCTCTTCTTCTCTCTATTTCTCAAGTAACTCGTTGAAAGATCACAACAATTGGTATCAAGAGAAAGGTTGTCGATGAGTTCCGTTGCAAAATTTGAGGTTCCGCGATTCAACGGAACTGGAAACTTCAGTCTTTGGCAGCGACGAGTTAAGGATCTGCTAACGCAGCAGGGGATGTTGAAGGCGCTGAAGGAGACAAAACCGGAGTCGTTGAAAAACGACGAATGGGAGGAGATGCAGGAGAAGGCAGTGTCGGTCATTCGGCTCTGTTTGGCAGACGAGGTAATATACCACGTTATTGATCTCAAATCTTGTCAAGAGATATGGACTCAATTGGAGAAACGGTATATGTCAAAATCTTTGTCTAACAAATTGTATCTCAAACAAAAATTGTATGGGTTGAAAATGGTGGAAGGTTCTGACTTGGTAAAACACGTGAATATTTTCAATCAAATTATTGGGGATTTGGCTCGGGTGGATGTAAAACTTGGAGATGAAGATAAAGCTATGATCTTGCTATGTTCTCTACCCTCTTCATATGAGAATCTGGTGATGACGTTGACGTGTGGGAAAGACGAGATAAGTCTTGATACGGTGTCAACAGCGTTGCTTTCACAAGTCGAACGACGACAACATACCAGTGAGAGTTCTCAAAGCGAAGGGTTGTATGTTAGAAGCAACCAGGATAGAGGGAGGACGAAAGAGAAGCAAGAAGGAAGCAACAAGCAATCCAGGTCTAAGTCCAAGGGTAAAAAGCCAGTAATTTGTTACTTCTGCAAGGAGGAAGGTCACTTCAAACGTGATTGTCCTGCCAGGAAGAAGAAGTACGAAGATAAGAAGTCAGAGGAATCTTCAAGATCAGCAAACGTGGTGCAGAAAGATGACTCAGATGGTGCAGATTCTGATATGCTCTCTGTGACGTCAGGCAACTACTCAGATGTATGGATCATGGATACGGGATGTTCGTTTCACATGACTCCGAATAGAGATTGGTTTGAGATGTACAAGTCTGGAACTTTTGGCTCCGTCCGATT
This sequence comes from Fagopyrum tataricum, assembly GCA_002319775.1. Taxonomy (NCBI): domain Eukaryota; kingdom Viridiplantae; phylum Streptophyta; class Magnoliopsida; order Caryophyllales; family Polygonaceae; genus Fagopyrum; species Fagopyrum tataricum. The sequence goes on from CM008283.1 coordinate 8,694,854, forward strand.
AGGAGACAACAAGGCTTGTGATGTTGTTGGCATTGGGAAGATAAAGGTGAGGATGCACGATGGTGTGATTCGAACATTGATTGACGTGCGTCACATTCCAACTCTAAAGAAAAATCTGATTTCCTTGGGGACTTTACATGTAAAAGGGTTCTGTTTTAACACAGAAAAGGAATGTGTAAAGGTGAGCAAGGGGGCAATGACAGTTATGAAGGGGCAGATTACATCGGGTAATATCTACCGGTTGGTAGGGGAGTACCGTTGTAGGTGGAGTTGCAGCCGTGGCTTCTGAGACAGATTACACAAATCTGTGGCATATGCGCCTGGGTCACATTGGCGAAAGGGGGATGATTGAGCTTCACAAGCGAGGTCTCCTGGATGGTGTGAAGAGTTGTAAGATCGACTTCTGCAAGTTTTGCGTGATGGGAAAACAATCCAAGGTGTCTTTTAAGACATGTCAGCACAACACAGGTGGAATTCTTGATTATGTGCATTCTGATGTGTGGGGACCAACTCAGGTGTCGTCCCTAGGAGGATCTAGGTATTACGTCACTTTCATTGATGATTATTCAAGGAAGGTCTGGGTGTATTTTCTAAAGTATAAATCTGAAGTCTTCAGGCAAGTTCAAGCTATGGAAGGCGAAGTGGAAAATCAGACAGGGAGGAAAGTGAAGTATTTGAGATCTGATAATGGGACAGAGTACACGGATTCTCAGTTTCAGAGTTTTTGTGGTGAGCATGGCATTCAGAGACATTATACAGTGCGGAAGACACCACAACAGAATGGTGTTTCTGAGAGGATGAATCGGTCCATTGTAGAAAAAGCGCGGTGTCTTAGATTGAATGCAGGGCTTCCAAAGCAATTCTGGGCAGAGCAGTGAGCATGGCGGTCTATTGATAAATAGATCACCCCGACTTCTCTGACGGAAGGTTTCAGAGAGGTATGGACTGGTTCTGATTTAGACTTATCAAATTTGAAGATTTTTGGCAGTCCAGCATATGTGTTGATTCAGTGATGACGAACAAAGCTGGATGCAAAGTCTAAGAAGTGCATTTTTCTGGGTTATGAGAAAGGTCAGTGAAGGGTTTCAAGTTTTGGGATCCTGTTGCAAAGAAACGGATGATCAGTCGAGATGCTGTATTTGATGAGCAGGCAATGCTTCTACATGCCAAGGAAGTTGGGAAACCTGCAGTTACAGAGACTGAATCCAGATCAGCAGTGGAGGTGGAGCTTTCAGATTCTAGCACACCTACACCAGCAGGTGGTGAGCATGATGTAGATCAACAACAGGTTGAGAGTCTTGTTTCTGGCAGAAGCAGACGCATCACAAGGGCCCCTATAAGATATGGTTTTGAGGAGATGGTTAATTATGCTCTAGTCATTGGCACAGATGATCCATCCAACTTTCGAGAGGCTACTCATAGTCAGGAGAAAGAAGGATGGGTAGGTGCTATGGCTGAGGAGATGGAATCTCTCCATAAGAACAGGACGTGGGAGCTGGTTCCTCTTCCAGCAGGTAAGAGGGCAATAGGATGCAAATGGGTGTTCAAGAAGAAACAAGACATCTCAGAGAAAGAAGGCATAAGGTACAAGGCACGACTAGTAGCAAAGGGTTACTCACAGAAGAAGGGGATTGATTATGACGAAATTTTTTCTCCTGTGGTCCGACACACGTCTATCAGATTGGTGTTGGCATTGGTAGCTAGCTGGGATTTGCATCTGGAGCAGATGGATGTGAAAACAGCTTTCCTTCATGGTGATTTGGAGGAGGAGATCTACATGGAGCAACCAGAGGGTTTTGTCCAGCCGGAAGAGGAGAAACTTGTATGCAAGTTGACAAAGTCATTGTATGGTCTGAAGCAGGCTCCTAGGCAATGGTACAAGAAGTTTGACTCTTACATGCTTCGGATAGGCTACCAGAGATGTGAGTATGATTGTTGTGTTTATGTGAAATATTTGGATGATGGATCACCCTTATACTTGCTATTATATGTTGATGACATGCTGATTGCTGGAAGAATATTGATGATGTTGTTGAGTTGAAAACCTTGTTGAGCAAGGAATTTGACATGAAGGATCTTGGTGTTGCAAATAAGATCCTTGGTATGGAGATTCGCAGGGAGAGAAGTTCTGGGAGGTTATGGTTATCTCAGAAGACTTACATTGAGAAAGTGCTTGATAGATTCGATATGGCCAACTCCAAATCTGTCAGCACTCCTCTAGCGAATCACTTCAAGCTCTCCTCAGCTCAGTGTCCGAAGTCTGATGGAGAAATCAAAGATATGTCCAAAGTTCCTTATGCAAGTGCAGTTGGTTGCTTGATGTATGCTATGGTGTGTACAAGACCTGATTTGGCCCAAGCTGTTAGCCAAGTGAGCAAGTATATGTCTAATCCTGGGAGAGAACACTGGGCGGCCGTCAAGTGGATACTCAGGTATTTGAGGGGTACTGCTGACCGTGGAATTATGTTTGGTGGCCAGGAAGGAGATCCTTCAGTTGTAGGGTATGTTGATTCAGACTATGCCGGTGATCTTGACAACCGGAGGTCCACTACAGGGTATGTCTTTACTCTTGCTGGGGGGCCTATATGTTGGAGATCAGTTTTGCAGTCTGTAGTAGCCTTGTCTACAACTGAGCAGAGTACATGGCTTTAGCAGAGGCAGCTAAGGAGGCTCTGTGGATTAGAGGAATTGTGGAGGAACTGAGTGTTGAGCAAGGTGGAGTTGAGGTACATTGTGATAGTCAGAGTGCTATATATCTAGCTAAGAATCAGGTGTACCATGCTCGGACTAAACATATTGATGTGAGATTTCACAAGATTAGAGAGCTAGTAGCTTCTGGTGAGATCATCCTGGAGAAGGTACACACTTCTCAGAATGCAGCTGATATGATGACCAAACCGGTTACCGCAGACAAATTCAAGCATTGCTTGGATTTGGTTCATGTCACTCGTTGTTAGATGAGTGAGAAAGCCCCCTGTCAAGAGAAACAAGGAGGATCTGGCGACAAGATCCTGGAGTTGTATATGTGTTTCCAAAATTTTTGTATTAGATTATGTTGTCTAGGTGGAGATTGTTATAATAAGACAATAAATCTAGGTATACTGATACAATGGGCCAGGGGAAACATATTTTTGGCCCATGGATTAATGGGCCCGGGGCGACAGGGGGTGCGGGGGGCGCCCCCGCGGAGGATTCTATCTATTTATAGAATCCTATCTATTTATAAGAATTCTATCTATTTGTAGATTCTATTATTTATAGGACTTTATCTATTAATAGAGGATTCTATCTATTTATGGTTATAAATAGATAGGTGTAGGGTTGTATTCATTATCCACCAAAGTATATTGAAAACCCTGCTGCAAGGTTTGTGCAGCAAAACCACAAAACGTTTTGTCTTCTCTTTTTTCTCTCTATTTTTGAAGTAACTCGTTGAAAGATCACAACACTATATGTAACGTATCAAATAATTTAATAAACTTTCAATATTTACATATCAAACATGTATAAAAAGTATCATAACTTATAAAACTATATAATTAATATTATAATATATAATTTATTCTGTAAAAACATAACCAATAGATTAATCATGAATATAAAAAAATAAATTTTATTTTAACTACTGATGGATTAATTTTATTAACAGAGTTGGTGAGGAGAGAAAAGTTTCTTTAATTTATGGTATAAGAGAAAAGTTAAAAAATTATTGGTTATTTTTACAATTTTAGAAATTTATATGTTATTTAAAAAAAAAAGCGTCATTTTTAAATTCGAAATAGAAGGTGTATAAGCAAAAAACAACATTGATAACAAAAACAAAACGTTGAGTTTATAGATGACGAATCAGCTTGAACAAAAATAGGGATTTGAGTGATGGCGTGGTAGAAAGTGTGCATGGTTACGTGTCGACCTCATAAACAAGGGAAGATTAGCAAACAAAAATGGGACAAAGTATGGAAACTTGGCATCGGAATAACATTGTGAATGCATATGCCATTGTGGGGGTACTTACGTTCATATCACATGCATGCATGCTTCGAATGCATCTGCATTCTGCAACACTTACGTACTGTTCTGCTCTGATGCCATCATGGGCTTATATACTCATGCATTCAACCAACTGTGTCCACGTTCTTTGTGATTCTACCATCTAAAATATACACACGAAATCCATGTTGGATAAGGATGATATTGTACGTTGGGATCACGTATAGGGTTTTTAACACGATTATGATTATGGATAGTGGTAATCTCAATTTATTAACTAGAAAATTGAAATGAAAACCACTCGCTGCCTAGATGTGCTATGTCGAATTTCAATGAAGGTTTATTGATGACCTATCTTAAATTCTTAATTATATGGTAATACTCAAAACTACAGTCTTTCGAAACTCAATAATCTAATCCAATACAATACTCACAAGTTCTCCTACACTACTAGCTCATGAAAAGCTTTGTGAACCTTATACAAGTTACTTGAACGCCTCGAGCTTTTTAGCTTGATCGAGTATTCTCTTGCAATAGAATATATATTTCGATAAAGTGTTAGTGTAAAATAAAAGGCAAACTTAAGCTCTCCTAGATTACAATATCCTAAAATAGAACACATTATTTAGGCCCTCTTCATCTTCATAATTAAGAGCTTTTTTCGCTAGATTATTGAGAACTTAGAGAATTATAAAAAAACACTAATGGCTCGTTTGTTTAGAGGTCTTTTTACATATGAAAGTAATCTATCTAATCAATTCCATTTCTATTATTTTCCCTTAATCGATTCCATTCCGTTTTCATTCCACCACTCCAACCAAACGTGTACTAATAGGTGTTTGGTGTGGGAAGATTTTTGTGGAAATAGAGTTTTATGCTTATTGGGTAACTTTTTCAAGAGATTTTTAAAACCTTTGTGATAAAGCTTTTTCATTAGCTTTCACAATTTTGGTACAATTTACCCCTAAATTATTTGCATCTTTACTATTATTTTTAATACTTGTCTTTTTTGTTAATTTCACCACAAAACATCTATCCACAAATCTTCATTTTCCTAAACTTTTAGCTTTTTTGTTAGATTTTCATATTATACAACACTACTCGATATTCTACCCAAAAATCTACCGAAAAAGCTTAAAATTATCCCAAAAAGTTTAAACTACCGAAAAATCGTGCTTCACAGGAATGTCCTTAATCTTCAAAATATTTCAATAATGCCGGCTTGATCTTCCATATGTGTGATGGCCTTCCTTAATAAATCATAAACCCTAATAGATAGTATTTGCATTGATTAGGTATATCCAATCGTGTTTGAATCCATAACTCTCTCGAAAGACACCTCCTTTGGAAGTCCTTTTTGGGGTACTTCTAGAGATCTTAAAATAAAACTCAAACACATGTTAACACTTATACGAAATTTGTTAATCGTCAAAACCTTAATTTTAGGTTATTATGGTACTAGTGAGATGGAGGAATCCTTCACTAATAATTCCGACTTATATTTTGGCCAAGAATAGAATACATAGATCAACCGATACTCAAGGGTAAAAACATAAATGCAACAATAGTCTCGGCTAATAATGCATATTTTTGACCGATTTGATCAAATATAATCCACTCTACGTCCGAACTGAGTTTTTTTATATGGTCCGGGAAATTATATGAATTCATAAACTATATAATACATAATTTTGAGTTGTTTTCCGAATACAAGAAGCTGACATATTTTGGTTAATGTTTTTTGACATGATAGGAAAGTATCCAAAAAGGATACTGCAGTAAACCGAAATCAAAAGCCCAATGCGTTGGCCCATTAACTGTAAGTGACCACTATTTAAAGACACATCCTCATCAAAATCAAACTCACTCAAAATTAGAAAAAACGACTTGTTACAAAAACAGCTAATACGATCAAAATGCATTGCAATTCTACTGGACTTATATATATATATATCGAATATTCGGATACAAAACTTGTTACTTTCAATGGTTGTCTACCTCGCCGGCCACTTCACCGGCAATTAAGACTCAATTGGATCTTCGTTGGCCACAACCATTATAATATAGATTTGTTTTTGTGTCTTCAATTTAAACCTCAATTGAGATTCTATATTTATTTGGGTGCAATATAAAAGAAACATAGAATCGGAACGATTACATAACTTTATAGACGGAAGACGCAAGGGAGAGATATAATTTCAATTTTTAAGCTTTTGTCCATAGAAAAAACTTATAACAAAGAGTAAAAATCGAACATAAGTAAGATATTCTTTATTGTAATTAGTACTCTTTCATTAAAATAAAATAAAATTGTTATTAGGAGAAAAGTTTAATTTGTTTGTTTGAGATATATAGTAATTGAACGTAAATAAGATATCTTTTGTAATTTTATTTTGCAAGTTTTTTTTTTATAGGAGCTTACTAGCTTAGGCCCCTTCAAAAAAATTGTAATAGTGGAGACTATTTTCTTTTTCAATTGAAAACATTATATAAAATACAAATAGTTATTTTTGCTTTGGTAAGGGAAGGTGCCACGCCAGAATGTTGATTAAAAAGAAAAAAGTTACGTTCAAATCCTCCTGGCGACATGTATGGAAAAATTGATATTGGGAGGGTATCTCCCAATAATGGGCCACGACTTTCTACCCGATCCGGACGTAGAGCGGCTAAGCCGATCGAACCGGGTGGTCTCTGAATTTACCATTACTAAAAAAGAAAAAGAAAAAAGAAAAAAGAAAAGTTACATGAGTTATAACTCATGGAATATAAATACCCCTATTGTCATCCAAAAGAAAAGCACGCGCATAGAAAGGGATCAACTAAACGCTGAATCGCTCGATCCAAAGAGAAAGCAAAGTTCGCTAATGAATACGTCACCGTATTGTCTTATCCGAAAATATGGTCAAAACTGACAATTAAGTTCCGGGTGAGAAAGTCTTGACATCGGATTACTAGACTAGTCGAATAACGAGCGAATAGGATGGGCTCACTTAGCAATGAAATCAAGTATACAATTTTTTTTTGACGGTTGATAGACGTACCAACAAAAATCTTTAATTATCACCACGACTAAGCATTTCGCATACATAGTTTTGTTTTTCACCTTCGAATTTTAACTACGCGTTTGGTGTGCGTAGTTGGAGTAGCCGATAGGACCAACGAACTACGCTTCTAGGAAGCGTACATAATTGTAAACTACAAGTACGCTTATGGGTGTGTAGTTGAATTGCATTTAAAATAAAAAAATGTACTACAATATGCTTATGAGATGCGTAGTTGCTTAGTTGGAGTGCATTAAAAAAAAATTAATTCACTCCAACTACAAAGCCCATAAGCGTAGTCGAAGTGTGTTTTTTTTGGAAGCATAGTTGGAGTGAGTTTTTTTAATTTAAGTATAACTACAACTACGCTTCACATAAGCTTATTTGATCGGCTCCTATCGGTTTTAACTACGCACACAAAACACGTAGTACGAATCCGGAAATAAAAAGAACAACTACGCGGGTTGAGTGCGTAGTTGCGATAACCAATAAAAATTTTCACCTATACATCTAAAAATCTCTTCCTTTTTTTTTGGGTAGGAACAACCTTTGTGACATTCTTTTGAAAAGTACTAGTGTACGACATAAAATGATGGTCATAAATTATTGTTCACAGTACAAACAACTTCCCAAAAAGAAAGACAGAGAATTCCACAACCAACTAGGGAAACATTACAGTGTAGTAATGCTCGCTAATACAACAACTTACCAAGACGTACACATTATTCATAAATTCACCCCCAATTCAAAACAGCAAGAGAAAGCTCAAGCAAGGCCGCCGTAGTACTTTTGCAAGTCCTTGACAAACCCGTAAATCTTTTCCGGGTCCTGGAGGCTCTTGGAGACACTATCGCGCTCCATGCAGCGCTTGGCCCACGCTACCAACTTGGGGCACGAGTCTTCAACCTTGAACGATGCCTCCACCTCATACGCATGGAACCAACAATAGTAGGGGACCAGAGCGATATCCACGAAACCGAAAGATTCGCCTCCGAAGAAAGGATGGGCCCCCGAGAGCATGCTCTTCCAGAAAATTCATTATCTCTATGAATTCCTCCTTAGCCTTTTGCTGCTCCTCCCCCTTCGTCGTCCATATCTTCTTTCCTGCATCATACACCTACCATTCTACAATGTTAAATTTTTATTTGGAACACACGTCCAGTGAGTCACAAACATACATATATAATTTTATCATAAAATCAATTGACAATAGAAATAATATGTCATACACTTATATTGACGTATATTGTTATCCTACATCTCAACACCTACCACATTGACACCTTTAAAGTGAGACATTTCAAGCCTAGAAATATAGGATGAAACTCATAGATCGAGTTTATGTGTTGGACTTAACAGTACCTTGCTTGCGCTTGCATACCCAAAACCCAGCTTTACTTAGTAAATTTTGTAACCATTTGGGCATTTTACGCATTTATGGACATACAGCCGCTTTACTGCACTGCTAGTCTGCATAGAAATAGCTTGGCCACTATTTTTTTTATATATATATCACCTTTTGTATACGAAATGTTAAAATAAGGAGGATGAAACTAGGGTGAGTATGAATGGGATATACCTTTTTGTCAATATAGTCAGCCCAGAAGCGAGCCTGTGCTCTGAGGTATGGATCAGAAGGCAAAAGCGGCGGCGTTTCGGACCAAACCTCGTCTATGTAGTGCAGGATGATGAGTGATTCGCAGATGGGTCGGCCGTTGTGGATAAGAACCGGGATTTTCTTGTGGACCGGGTTCGCCTTGAGAAGGGTCTCCCCCTTATTGAAAAGATCTTCGTCCTTGTACTCATAATCGATGCCCTTCTCGGCAAGGGCGATCCGAACCCTCATCCCGAACATACTCGGCAGAAATCTAGCAACACAACATCTTTCGCCATTTGATTCTGACCACAAGCGGAAACTCAAATTAGTGGAGATCTAATTGTACAGATTTATTAGAATTTTGCAGGTGAGATCTATGTTGGGAGTTGGGACATGGGTGTGTTGCTATTTGTAGGAGTACTTTTGTAAGGGCTCTTTGATTCCTTTAATTTTATGGTCCATGCCCTGTTGCCCCGTCCCTTTCAAAATGGACAGACAGTTTCAGTACGGTATGTATTTGTGAAATGAACAGACAATTTTAGTACAGTAAATAACGTGACGTGAATTTACTGTTAATTTCAGTACGGTATACATTCGTGAAATGAATAGACAATTTCAGTACAGTAAATTCACGTCACGTGAATTTACTGTTAATTTCAGTATGGTATGCATTTGTGAAATGAACGAACAATTTCATTACAGTAAATCACATGACGTGAATTTACTGTTAATATGATGGACTCAAAATTGACCCTAATTAATAACATATAAATTTTATAATATATTATCTTAAATTTAATTTAAAATGGACCCGACAATTTCAGTACGGTAAATCACGTGAATTTACTGTAAATATGATGGACCGAAATCTAACCCTAATAATTAGGGTTATGTAAGTTTAAAATGGGTTTTGGGGCCGATCCGAGTCCTATTAAATATAACTTTAGATAATATATTCTTACTTTTTTTCCCAACTTATATTAATAACTAAAAGGTAGGTCATGATCCAAAATCAAAATTCAATCAACTATTAATTATACATCTTTTTTCAAAGTTCTTGATAAGACACCACCCTTGTCCGCGGTACGAATCTGAAATGAAAATTAAAAAGATAAAAATATACGCAACTTCCAAGGAGCCATAAGGGATTTATATTTGCTTAGGATTTTTTTTAAAATTTCTTCAAAAGTTCGGTTCAAACTAAACCCAATTTGGTTATGGACCTAATACCGACCCTAATGTTTTAAAGTTGGTTTAGGGTCGAATTGGTCCAAATTTTTCTGTCCGAACCTAACTTTAACATCCTACTATTTTATAATCGGTGTGATATTCTTATCAGTTTCATATATAAACATTATTTTGCGTGATAATTTATTTCATATCCATACATTTCTTCCTTTTAATGATTCGTATACTAACTTTTTTGAATTAGCCTCTCTAGTTTGTAATATACACCAATTTGTTAAGTCTTGTCATCCCATCTCCTCTTTTGGAAAGCACATACTAATAAACGTGCATTCTTAAAAAACGTGTTCGCTCATTTAAAATGACATCTCACTTCTTATCTAAAATATGAAATGATCAATTTCGTTACCATCACATAAAATTGATTTATGTAATAGGTGTTAGACTCGTTTAAACTTTTTTATAAAATTGATTTTTTTTTTTGTTTTATCATGAAAATGGCATCTGTAAATACAAAGCTATAATTGAGATCCTTATCATCTTATGTAACATCATGATGGTGAAATATATTTTATCTTCTAGGGAAGGTAAGATCCTTCCCGATTTGGTATAGGTGGACCAGAGAAGACGTTATTGGCGTGGTTCACTTATCTAACCAACAAACCTCCAAAATATAGCTAACCTAATAACTTGGGCACCTTGGGAGCCTCGCCTTTAAATACTCAGGTTCGTTTGAAACCTTCAATTTATCATGAAAATGAAGATTATTATAGATAAAATGAAATATTAAAATATTATTTATATTTGAAATTAATATCAAATCAAACGAATTTTTTAATAATTTATTTTAAAAACATGCTTGTATTGATTTGACCGGATTGATTTGGATAACGGGCCTTTTGTGGTGGGTAAGGCGACTCTCAACGCGGCCTTTTTTGAAAGTGACTAAGCATGAAAAGGTTTGTCTTGAAAATCAACATGGGTTTCTTCCGTTCGCTTTTGATACGTTTGGTTTTCTTGCGCCTGATGCCGTCGAGATTTTCAAGAGGGTGCAACAGGTCTTGCATTTTAATTTTGTGTCTCCTAGATCTTCAAATATAGTGTTTACGAGGATCGGATTTGCTATTCAGAAAGGGTTGACGACACAGCTTGCTGCCCCGCCTAACTTCTAACTCGATGTAATAATAATAACTTTTTTTTATATTTATAATTGATGTACGTGTAAAATTCAATAAGTTTAATAAACTCTATCTATATAAATGACATTGTCATCGCCGATCCAGCCACCCGACTTGATAAATTTTTTAAGTTTGCGTAAAGCAGTAATAGACTTCCATAAATAAGGTTTTCCAAACACCCCATATCACGTACCTTATGTTTCCTATATTCTTCATAAGTTAGCATACACTAGTCTTCCAAACATACCTTTAAATAAAAATTAACCACCTTTTTTTATCTCATAATTAATTCTAAAATATTTCATTTCTAATAAATATTTACTTGCCTCATCTTATTTACTCTTTTAAATATTCAATTTGAAATTTAAAAATGATTGAATTAATGTTATATAATGTGATAACCGGAATTTTTCATTTCTGATACCGGTAGCGTTACCGAATTTTTAATCGGATAAAACCGCATATTATGGGTCTATGGTAAGCTGATAACTAAGTGGGCCTCATTCGTCCTCTTAACGGGCCATACCGCCCATCTTTCTACCTTCTTTTTCATTGGCAGCCACGGATTCTTTCATATGACCAGCAAGCAGCCCATTGTCATTCTTTCCTTCTCTTCTTTCCTAGGGCCCAGCAAAGACCAAACCGCCCAATTACTTACCTTCCGCTTTCCGTAGCCAGAACCAAACGGTGCAGCTGTTGCAGTTTCTCTCTCACGATCCCAAGCTTCTTCACGTAACAGATACCCTCTCTCCCTCTATTAAAATTTTCGGCATCCTAACGGTTTCCCCTCTCGAGCCATTTTTTTCCACGCTAACAGCATCCTCCCTGATCTATTTTTTTTCTGCACGCCATCAACGATTCGGGCTTTGCTTCTCCACGCAAAACGGCATAACGTCCTCGTACATCTTCGTCTTCTTTGGCTCAGATCGGAAGCTACCGGCGTGCTGCAGTGGTGAGAATACTCGTCTCTCTCCCTTCTCTCTTCGTTGCTTCTCTTCCCTCTTCCACCATTCCTGTAATCTCAAGTCTTGAAGCCAAGAATTCACGCTTGTCCTAAGACTTGAAGCATGTCCTATTTACTTTTTTTGCAAATCTGAGTAGAGTAGTCGGTTTTGGAGACGATCTAACGGTAACTTATGATGTTGTGAAGTAGGGTATCGAGTGTAGTTTTGAAACTTGGATGATCTTTTTAGGGTTGTGGGATGCTGTTGAACAATAGTGGGGTGGGTTGTGGGATGTTGTTGGACAATAGTGAGTTAATAATAATGAGGGTCTTAGACCGTGAGCACTTTTTGGAATTTTAGGAAAGTTATGGGCATTTTGGTAATTTTTACATAAGTTAGGATTTCTCAATCTTTCCTTCCGAAAACTTACTCACTAGTCTAGGAAACTTCTAGAAGTGTTGTAAGCTTTATAATTGTGATTCTAAGACGCTCTCAGGTAGTTGATAGTAACTTCACGAGCAAACGATAATTAGTAATGGTTGGTCGACGATCTATTCAGGTAAGTCTTACGAACTTGATTAGCTAACTATACATCTATGGGTGTATATTATAGTAATTGTGCATGTTGGATGTTTGTGAGTATAACTTGAGTAGGATAAGTTACGGTATAAGTAGACCAAGTGTATGAGAACGGCTTGTGATGCATTGGATCCATTCCGGTTTGGTTTACGGGGACAGAGGCGAAGGTCGGGGACCTTCGTGCCACACAATAAGTTGAACTAATAGAAGTGAACCACCTAATGAAAGATAATAATACGATTGAGTGTGAGCATGCTATGTGTTTCATTTCCGTATTTCGTGTATATGTGCTACTTAGTATTAACTTATATATTGAATTGTTAGATAATGATGTATATCGGCGTTGTTAGACCTTGCAGGTTAGGCCGTTGTTGAGATATCTAGAGAGAGTTGGTCAGTCGGGTTTTCATATTTATCATTTGAGATTTTGGGATTATTGTTGGTGACAAACTCGTTTTCTTTTTTTGTTGGATTTTGTCACTCTTTGGATGGGTGATTGTGTTTTCTTTCTAGTCATTTATTTTCATTAGTATTTTAATCGATTTCTTATTCGTGTCTTGTTGTAAGATTCAATTATATTGTAAACTAAGGTCGGTACCCATTGTGAGTCCTAACCAGTGACATCTCGAGTTTCCCGAATTTGGGGTGTTACAACATGGTATCAGAGCTTAGGTTCCCAACAATGACACTCGCAATCTACTAAGAAGTCGAATAAATAAAACAGAACCCGCAAGTGATCTGGATTTTCAAAATGATTTTTGTTTAAAATTTTTGCATAGCCGGGTTAGGATTATCATAATGGAAACCGCCATCACCCTCCGCGGGTTTCAACAAAATAGTTGGAATAGATATTACAGACTTATAGTTAGTTAGTTAATTCTTGTTCTAATCTTAGTCTCGATAATCCCGTACAGATGACACGTGATAGGGTAGCTGCTATGGCTGGTTGAGGTCGGGGTCGACGTCCACCTCTGCCTCTTGCTGGACGTGGTAGAGATGGTAGAACTCTTGTAGTTAGAGGGCACGGTCGTAGAGACAGAACGGTAGTTGCTAGAGGTAGGGGCCTGTGATGTAGTTCACGAGCCACATTTGGTTGAACCAATAACTGATGTGGATGAGGAGATTGTTGAGAGTACAATACCCGTTGAGAGACCAGGATATTCTAGGCCACGGATAGCCATAAAAGGTCGTATCTCGATGGAGTATCGGAGTTTCGAGATTTTTTCTAGGCAAGTGCTTGAGGCCACTAGGAGAGGGATCAAGCTCCAGATCCCACGAGACATGTTAGGTTTGTTGAGGTGTCATATAGAGTGACCCTTGCACAGGTTGTACCAAGACAGTTGTTGTTCCTGCACAGTTGTACCGAGAGAGCTACTGAGGTGCGCGGCACACCAGTGCAAGACTCGTGCATGGTTGAAGACTTTCAACCACATGCGAGTACCACCCTTCGACAGGAAGATTGGATTAGAGGTGGAGCATTAGCTAGGTGACGTGGAGTGTGCTTTGGAGTCGATCCGCTTCCCTGAGGATCGTTGATTTGAGTTAGTGCAAACTTTGTTTAGGGATCAGGCCCAATACTGGTGAAGACCAGTCATAGAGTGAGTTAATATATTTGACCAATTGATAAATCTGGTCAGAGATCATTTTTGTCTAGCATCACTGAGGAGGGACAAACACTAGGACTTTCTAGAGGCTAAGTACGAGGATATTCCGATCGCTGAGGCGATGAGGAAGTTTGGAGAGGAGTTGGCACTACTGGGGTCAAATGCCCCACTGTAATGTAACATGTGTACTTATTTCGCGAGGTTGAAGGAGGATACACGTTCTTATCTTGCGGGTTTTCATTGTGAGTCTTTGTTGGATTATTAGGACATATTTGTAGCATATAAGAGTGATAGATCGGGAGTTAAGAAAGCAACTCAAATTGGAGGTCTAGAGAAGAGACAGAAAGTGGAACATTCAGGTCATGTGACAGGAGCTGCTGGTTATAGTAGAGAGGACAAACTCAAAAACGACAAAGCTTCCAGCCTAGGAGTCGTACGTTAGTAGGAGATGTACGATGCTACAACTGTGGCGCATATGATCATCTTCATGCACAGTGTAGGAAGCCCATGGTCACCTGTTTTACTTGTTGCAGAACAGGACATCCGGCCATGTTTTGCAGACAGGGGAGGACTTCACAGTCACAGGGATCTTATGTTGATACTCAGGGTGGTGGACAAAGACAATCACAATACCATGCCTCTAGGCATCATCAACAGAGAGCACCCGGATATCAACAGTAGTACAGAGCTCCGAGGCATCCTTCGTCACAGGGTTCTACCAGGGACTTGGCCGTGGTAGAGGTTGTGGTGTAGTAGTGCAACAGACACTAGAGGAACACAAGCTACGGAAGATTGAGTTGAGGAGTGTTGACTAATCGACTGCCCCTACGGATACATGTACGATTTGATTAGAGATAAGCCAGTTTGAGCGTTCACACAATTTTTTTTAACTCAAATCGTAACATCCGTTCATTTCTTCAATCACGAAATTTTGTAATGTTTGTGTTACATTTGGTCGTTTTTTTTAATTAACTTGACTATGCATATACATTTTTTTTTTGTTTAATTTCATAACTCTTTGATAAATAGTTATAGTTAGCATGATTAAAAATGTTTATCTTTTAAAGATTTGTATTTCCTTTTTTTATCAAAACCTTATTTTATATCTAATAACATTAAATGATAAATCAATCTTTAACTTTTAATTTTAGATTAATGGTATAAGATTCAATCAACTTCATGGTGAAGTTGATTCTTAACTTCATGAGAGCCAAACCCAAAGTATGGTTAATCTATTTTAGAAATTTTCAATTTTGTAAAATGTTTTGACTACTCTTATAAATGCAGGTCCAGTGATATGCAAATATTTTTTTTACTGAAACCGGCCGGCATGCCATCCGGACTGGTGATTTATCTATGCCAATGTTGATAATTGACATTTTAATTTACCTTCTAGTCAAAGGTTTTACTTGTTCTATGTTCTTGTTTTTGTTATCTCCACGATGACTTCAAGTTGTTTTTCCAGTTTATTTTGGTATATCACCGACGCCTTAAATATATGATCATAATCATCTATATATTCTTTATCTATATCTTCTTCTTTTGAAAGAATTGATATATTGTTTTTAGTAATTGTTGCTATTATCTTTTTGTTTCCATGACCCGTAGCTTTTCAATGATGTAAGCTCATATATTTGTCGTCAAGTTATGAGTTTGGATGTTTTTTTCTATTTGCATCTAGTATTTATGTTGGTAGTCCACCAAAAATTCCCTTTTTTATTGATTCCATTTAGTTTATTATTTTTTTTGTGGTTAAAAACACCTAAATGTTTGTTTCCAAACATTTTCAATTTGCTCATCAATTTTTGTAAGTTGTCAAGTTATGTTACCAAATTTATCTTTACTCCATTGTTTTAATTTGATTTTAAGTAAGTTGTTGTTTTTAACTAGATTGAACGTATGAGTTCCCGGAATTGCGTTCTCGATGTTTGTTTTATGATGTTTTCACAATCCCGACGTTGCATCCACATTGATTCGAATATAAAGGGTTAATTTTTAAAGTTATTGGTGAGTTTTATAGATTAAAAGAAATCGTGCAGTGGCCCGCAAGACATAAATGTACGGTTCCCGAGTGTAAATCTTAGGATTCTTGATTACTTCCATTGAGGTCATAATTAGGTCCAATTTTTTTATATGTGTTATCTTGACCATTGTTTTTTCCAAGTGAATTTATTTTCTTTTGTATTGAATTCAATCACATTACCGTGGTCTGAGGATATAAAACACGTGATTTTCCCTCTTTGAGAAGAGATGAGATGTGGTTCATATTCTTTTTATTTTGGGGTTAATGGTTAAAAAGACAACCCATTTTGGCTCGTCATTGTCCATTGTAATTGGGATCTCATGTATACTGATACATGTATCCTATTATGTGATGGGTTGATGCTAAATAAATAAGGATTAAAATTTTAGTGTTTTACGAGAAAAATGATAAACAATACAAATTTCACAAATAATGTAATATGTATACAAATGATACATATAAGAGTGATATAGAAGATACTGACCTTGCACATTGATCAATAGTTCAGATGGTTTCAGGTTGATTTTCGAAACGTGATGAGAAGTCCACTTCAATGTGAATTGTATCCGGATGATCTCCATCTTTTAAAGAAGAATCAACTTCAATAGGACCGGAAAAATGAATTGTGAATCTCCACTAAATCACCGAGAGAGCTTCTCTATTTCCTCACCGCCGAATAACAAAGGCTACATAGCTTTTCATTTTTTTTATGCGTTTAAAGAGGGTGAAACATTTTGAGTCATAATAAAAACACCAAGGCCAAGATCTTTTGAAGTTTATTCCTCCATAGCTGAGATTTTAAGGTTTAGGGTTACAAAAAAGGTAGTTAAGCACAAAGACGAATACAAAGCGTAAAGAATTTCGGCGACACTCCTAGATCGGGAGAGTCATATTCTAGGTTTTTTTAGGGTTTCTTAGAAAAGGCGGCATCGGATCCGAAGGGCATGTTAGAACGTGAGGCGCGTTCCTCGGATGAGAAAGGATTTTCGAGATTCATTGGTAAACGCATCAATTTTTGTTCTACCGTCTTCATTATTTTAGAATTATTTTCCTTAGGAAAAAATAATAACTATGCCAAATTACTTTTAACAAAGCACCGATTTCATAACTTCTAAATATGAAGAACAGAGCAGTATTATACTATGATTTTCTAACTCAACGATTAGTATACATGAAACACTATACAATCACGATTCAGTATCAAGGGAACAACTGAACATATCCAGTTGCCACAGCGATCCCAAGAATCACAAACGGAGGCAGCATCACAAACGCCCCAATCGTAGCGAAGAAAAACTGAATCATTCCTCCGCGAAACCTCATTCAAGTAACTCTGCCTTTTGATATTCCTCTTCTGCGACGTCGTCAGGTACTTGGCGCTGAATTTCTTCAGGTTTTTACCCAACGGCACGCTGAAATCGCCATCACGTCCGCCCCCAATACCATCAATTGTTCGCGTATCGTACTGCCCCTCCACATCGTCTCCTCCGAATCGCTCCCGTACTCCGTCGTCGGACGTGCCGAGGTTAGCTGGTCTAGTAGATCCAATTGCGATCTCGCAGATGGTAACGTTCCTTCACAAAATCATTCAAATTCGAAATTAGGGTTTTTGAGCTACTTATAATTCTGTTTTGTTTTGAGTTTTTACCTGGAATTGAAGAAGTATCTTGTGTGTCTGCTATGCCCCTTGTTGCGTTGTGATGATACTTTGAATGATTGTAATGGAGATATGTGTTTTGGAGGGTTTATTGGCTTTGAATGAATCACAGTGGTGGTGAATTTGGTAGCCATTGCAAGAGAAGAGAGAAAGTTATTCTAATATCGGTATTTTATTTGTATTTCAGAAGAGTAATCAATGATCAAAGAACACTGATGTCTAATTTTTGAGGAGAGGGAAATTCCATATGAAAACATCTGCACCACATATATTTTTTGAGGCTGTTATTCATTTCAGATATTTGTTTTGTTCTTATTTGCTTCTAGACATCTCTTGATTATTGATATCTGCAGTGTTCTCTTGCCTTTGACAATACACACCAGCTCATACACTAATGGACCAGGAATCCAAGCTTTATTACTGTAACTATTATATGGAGTACAAATTAAGCCAATCCAAGCTTCTCCTTGAGCTCTTGAAAAAGTCAAGGATCTTGTGGATGAGAAAGGCAAAGGGAAACACTTGGCTTTTGGGCAACACATCTTTTAGCCCAGTCGACGAGCTTAGGGCATTCTGCTTGTAAGTTGAAGTTTCCGATTGTCTCGACAGTGTGAAATACGGGGTAGAAGCCAATAAGTGCAATGTCCACATATCCAAGGGCTTCCCCTCCAAAGTAAGGCTTTTCTCCAAGCTCTTTCTTCTAGCAATTTTAAACTTCCTAGAAGCTCTTTCTTCCCTGTCTCAACTCATCCCCTTTTGACATGCATATTTTCTGTAAACTGCTGTAAATCTGTCAAAAAAAAACAGTAAATCATGTAAGCCAACAGATATACTTAAAAGATAAGATTGTGATGAAGATGTTACCTTTTGGTCTATGTAGTCAGCCCAGAACCTTGCATGAGCTCTATGGTGAGGATCAGAAGGCAAGAAAGAGGAGTTTCCCTTCCACACCTCATCAATGTACTGAACAATTACCAAAGATTCAGAAATGGGCTTCCCATTGTGAATCAAGACTGGAACTTTCTTGTTAACAGGATTGGTCTCCAAAAGCAAAGTGCTTTTGTTGAACAGATCCTCTTCCTTGTATTGGTAATGAACACCCTTCTCTTCAAGTGCAATTCTAACCCTTGCGCCATATGGGCTTTGCCATGAGCTTAATAAAATCACTTCTTCGTCTTCCATTTTTTTTTAATTGCTGCTTCTTGCAAACCAAAGTGCCTGCCTATTCTATATAGCCTCTGCTCGCAGGTTGTTACAGAGGTGGATTCTTCTTTGATTACTTAACAAATTATAATTTTTCTTTTAACTATTGTGTTTATTCAAATCTGCGTGAGATTGATAAGCCCATTTAGATATGTGCGTCATGGATGACGAATTACGATTGATCCACAAGAGTATGCATTTCTTCTTGCTTCTTGGCCCTCTTTACAATAGATATTTGAACTTACATGGAACTTCACGAGTATGATACTAACGTTAAGAAATGACCAAATCATGCAAATACACTTGGCAAATCAAGGCAAGAACCACTCATCCAGATGAATTTAAGTGCAGGGGTTACGCATAATTTAACCAGTAACTTTATTAATCGAAGGAGGTCCGGTATTCTCTGGGTATCTAGTCGTGTTGTATTACTAATCAAGAAAAAAGGCTAAATATTCAACCAACAGGATAATCCGATCTCTTTCAGATCTAATATAATGAACAAAAACGAATCTAACTATTTCAAAACCATATATATATATATATATATTATATATATATATATATATATATATATATTAATATATATATATATATATATATATATATATATTCAATCCTGATTCGTTATCCATTGTGGTATATGTGTTTGTTTACATTAGTATTATTTTGTTTGAATCGATTGGATTGAACTTGCAAAATCTTGAATCTCTGTGACGTAGTTGAAGTTTCAAAGAGAAGTTGAAAATTATGGAGGCGTGTGAAGTTTAGAAAAACGAGAGCTTTTTTTTGTTGTTGTTGTGTATTTTGCTTATGAAAGAGAATTTATTTAATTTATATTATTTTCCATAGCTATTTTTTCAATGTTGAAACTTATCAATTTTAACAATTTTACAGGTTATTTTAAAATTTCCCCAAGACTAAATTGATGGTGACGGTTTGTAAAGGCACATCTTATTAAACAAACAACAAATCAAATAAGCAAATGTAATTGTGTATGTATTCACTTCAAAAAGCTTGTTTCAAGTACTTCTAAAGTCGTTACTTCTCGCCTGTATATTATAAACGCTTGCTTCAGTGTAGTCAAAAGGAGCATAATTTGTTGTTTTTGATTTCAGTTGGTAATCAATGTTAATAAAAAATGTGAGATTGATAGTCAAGAGAGGTGAATTTTCTTATAGAAGATCTTCATAATAAAACTTTAAGGGCCCGTTTGATTTAAACTCCGAAAACGGAAACGGAATGGAAACGTATCTAGTCCGTACGCATACCCATTATTCATGAAGTTTTTGGGAATCATTCCTTGTGGTTTGAAGTAATTGTTGTAGAAATTGATTAGTTTTAATACCCTATATATAGGGTAACAAAATGGGGGAATCAAGTGCATTTGGATAAAATATCATAGAATGATTCCAAGAATAAGGTACAAATGTGGATTAGATTCATTTTCATTCCGTTTCCGTTTCCGGAGTTACAACCAAACGGGGATAAGCATATCCATTAGGATAATAACTTAAATCATTTTACGTTATGATCAGATACATAGTCTTTAACTATCACATTCTTCCCTTCGAAACTTTATTTTCAAGATAAACCAAGATTGTAGCATTCACTGTTCCATGTTATCCCGCATCATATATTACGGTATATATAGTCACATCTTATTCAAGCTCGTGAAAGAAATACTCTTTGAACTTGTCCACATGACCAACTTGCAAGCTCAAAACGACAATCGCGGAGCCTTCTTCTTGGCCGATCATAATGCACCCCACTCCTTCCCACCATGCAGGCGCCCACGCCATGTAAGCTTCATTCCCCCACCCGAAATCCAAGTTGTTAAATGACAAATTCATCCAACTTGTCATTAAGACATCAAGCTGGTTAACAAAGTGTCTTCCGGAGTTATTATACCACGCCGCTCTCCCGAGTCTTTTAGGGACTTTTGGTAGCCGAGGAGTTCCCATATAAATTCGTTTGTTGTCTTATCGATGGTTTGTCTTATTTTGTCGCAAGCGTATCCTAATGGGTTTGAGATAAGGTCCTCGGTCACACTCGTGGTAGCCATTACGATTATTGCATTACCGTTGTATGCTCGTGGGAGCGGTGGGTTTATCCGCCTGCGAATGTCCATGGGCATGCCAAATCCATTTAGCTTCGTGCCTTCAAGACACCTTGCCTTGCTTGCACACCTAAAATAAATGTCAAGTTAATATTATCTTTGTTTTCCGAAGAGTTGAATAATTCACTTAAACGTAAGTTAATACGGCCGGTTAAATTAAGATAGATATAATAAATACCTCCAAGTATGGGCAGCCAAGACCTCAAAACGACTATAAGGACGACCATTTATAACGTTTCCAGCAATTTGTTTGAGCTTATTAATCTGGAATTTTGACACAAAAAGCTTTACAAAGACGATTTTCGATAGTGATTCTGCTGATACGTCAATTTTAGAGTCATCGGTCGATGAAGACACCATAGGCGTTGGAGGAGGGGGTGTGACTCTCTTGATGAACTCCGGCAGGAATTTAGATGGCTCCCGGTCACTTAAAAAGTTACGGTCGTGAACCGGTTTCATTTCCAACGATTCACCACGTGCAATCCTATCAATTAAACATTAGTATTAGTTATATCATGAAATATATTTTTCTTTCAATTGTGATGTAATTAAATTAGGAAACATAACTTAAATAATTTTTTTTTTTGGTGGGATGGAAAGGAAATATCTCAACTTTATGTATGTATATTAACCCTATTCCCATCATAATAGAACTTATTTTGACAATAAACTAATCTTTGAAAATTGTAATTATAGTTCTTCAACCTTTACTTTGAATATTTTGTTAAAATATTCTCACCCATGATAAAAAAAGTTTGTAATTTTTAAAGTCTTAATTTTTACAACATTAAATAATATCATCAACTTTAACATATTGCTAATCTCTCAACACCTCACTCATATTTCGGTGAAAAATAAATTACGTGATTAAAAAAACCTTCTAGAAACCCAACGTGGTGATTTAAATATTCATATAAATCCACATAATTTAGTATCTCGGGCCATAACATTAAATTATCCTAATAAACAAACTAGTAGGTGGATCTGTAAAAGTTAATTAGGTAAAATTACCTGGTCCATTCAGTGTAGAAGTGGCCGGCACCAATCCCGTCAACGACGGCATGAGACCATGTAATCCCAACGGCAACGCCGCCGCATCGGAAATGTGTAATAACCACCGACAACAACGGCAACTCGTCAAGTGGCTTATCGGAATCGACAATCGAAAAAAGGTTGTTGAACGTCCCCTTAGCCTCAGCCTCCGCCAAGTCAACGGGCAAGTCCACGTCAGCATCGGCCTCCAAAACTTGAACGCCCCACGACTCAGCTGTGTCATCAACATCGAGAACCACCCTCCCTCCACCTCCGGCGATGAGCCTCAGGCGGCCGGAAAAGGGTAGAAGTGAACCAATACCTTGGCCAAAGAATCGATCAAGGTTTGAGAAATGGAGTTGGAGTCCCAATGTTTGTTGGGTTTGTAAAGATAGAGTTTTGGTATGTAAGCCTTTGCTGCCGCCATGTCCAAGTCGCTCAACTTCATCGTCCCTGTAAATGTCTTCTCTGCTGGTTTTATTATGTGTCTCGCCTTTATCTTCACTTCCAATGCCATTGATGATCTCTTTCCTGATGAATTTAGATGTGATTATTTGACTTCGTCGAGTGACTAACAACATTCTTCATTTTTAAAGTAAAATTTTTCAAACTTGTTTTGATATGGGAGGTCAAAAAGGACATTTTCCACCTGACAACTCCTTGCTAGCCACGTAAAAAATAATTAAAATGATTATTGAGTAGAATTCAAATTTGATTTTGGAGACTTGGAAAGGATTAAAATAATATAAAATGCCCTTTCTGGACCAGCTTGGACGAATATTCATTGTCGTCATTAAGAGCATTGGACATTGTTGGAACTTTGAGATGATTGCAAATCAAGTAATTTAAGTATTTGTAAATTACTTGCTTAAATTAATTATACATATTTTTATTTTTTTTTATGAAAAAGGTAAGTAGCTCGACAACACCGAACATACTCGGTGTATCGAGAGGCCGAAAACCAGCAAACGGACAAACCGTCATGCAACAAATGATACCAAAGAGGAAAACATGAAAAATACCAGAAAAAAGACCGATAGGTCATCACGAACCAGAAAAGTCGGAACAAGCAAACCACATGACAAGGCGTGAAACTCTCGAGACTTGCAAAAACATGGAGAGGCACGGGATAACTGAACTAACGCGGTGACTCGCCGCCGGGAAGCAGGATAGTAGAAACACTTTTCATGGGGGATGGCATACCTCCTGTGGAGATGTGGATGCCACAACGTTCCCTCCACCTAACTAGAGGATCTTCGGAGACCTCAAAACACCGCCACGATCAAAACACGATCGACAGGGGCATGTGACTACGGCATCTTCCGGAACAATCGTTTAGACCACCCTCGAGAAACGACGTCAAAAGGAAAGTCATCCCAATAAATCACGGTTATAGACTAAATTTCTAAAGTTTCCAAAACCGACTTTAAAAGGAAATCGAATTCCGAAACATTTTTCCTACAAAATAATTTGAGCATATAAACGAAAGTTGATCACATAAAGGACATACTCTCATTTTTAGTTGTTTGCTTCTTGGTCTATAAAAGCTCATTTTTGGTTGTTTGTTTCTTGGTCTTTAAAAGTTAATTGTTAAAGCATGAGTTAGAGATGTCTTACGTGAATAGAGTGTACCAAATTTCATGTTTCTCTTTAAATTAAAATTTTCATATGAAAATTGAGACAACAACATAAACAGTATCTCATTTTTAGACGTGCAGAACAACCACGTTTCTCAAGATTTTGAGCAAAGGACAAACTCTTAAACCAATTCTAGTGTTCATATTCATAATTTCTTTGACCATCAACGATACAAAAAAAAATGAAAAAATAATTAGCTTCCTGTTTTAAAAGGGTAGCATCAAAGTTCTTGATGTTCAAGGGAAAAATTCACCAATTCAATATATTAAAAATTTGAGCTATTGATTGTAAGAAAACAATCAAAGTCAAACTGCGTTCACATAAGCATTCTCAAAGAAAATCGGATTTTGTTCTCTTTATCTATCAATACTTTTTCAACTGTTTAACCAATAAGTCAAAAGATGCTTTGCATCTAAGAAGAAGCTTTGCATCTAAGGACAAGAAGGCGAATAGACTAAAAACATCTAGATCTTGGTTTGTCGGGTCTTTGTTCTCGATTTAAAATTTCCAGTAGCTCTTTGCATTGCAACACAACTACTTTTCTTCAAATATAAGCAGGAGCTTATATTGGTTTGTAGATAAGCACTGAGAGGGCCATTTATCCCTCTACTGTACTAAGATTTTCCTCCATGTGGACATTGAAAAGCTTCTTCTGAGAAGATCGTCGCCCATCGTCTCGAGATGGATAGATCTTCACGAGCAAGGCGTAATGTGTTATTCTTCTATCCAAGAACACCTTTTCGGTTTCTATTTGACTTCGTTCTTTTCGGTGATTTCTGGGAGGATACGGGCTTCAATTACTTCTCTTTTGTAACGATTTAGAAATCGAAACTTGTATCGACGACACCCTTAGCTGTTTTCTAGATTTCGGATTAGGATTTATTTGGAATTTTGAGCTTTTGAGGAAAGGAATATGGCACCTAAGACCAAGTTTTCTGGACTAAGGGTTAAGGAGCGAAGCTTCTTGTTCTGAAGTGTTGTTGTTTAATTATACATATTTTAATACACGGACAGATGATAAATATTTATTAGATAATAATGAATGATATAAATAGTGTATACGTAACTACGTACTCCTTAGTCCGTAAGTCACAAAAATATGTAATTTTTATAATTAATATATTTGTTTTACTTGTCAAAGATAGCCTAGACAACTGACATAAAAACAGACTCTTAGTCACATCAACTATTAAATAATATTTTTAAAATCAATACAGAAAAATAGAAAATTTTATTTTTGTTAGGTGGTTACACAATAAAGCAGCCAAAATAGAAAAAGTACCACTCGTTAATTTCCTTACTTGAGTGAAAATTGTTGAGCCGGACAATATTACTATACTGGGCAAAAATATTTTGGGGTGGACGAAGGCCTAGTGCCACCCTACCCTTGATCCACCCCTAGTTATTAGAGGTCTCTTCTTGCTAAAAACAAACTAGGTCTTGTTAATGGAAAACGTAAGATTCCAATTTCATATCTCAAATTAATGGCTAATTGGGATCGATGCAATAATATGCTTATTTTTGCTATAACACTCAGTAGAAAAAGATATTTCTGAATCGATCTTGTTTTGTAAACCTACTGCATAAATCTGAAAAGAATTGAGTTCTAGATTTAAAAATTTAAATCTGACTAATATCTACCAAATTCAGAATGAATTGCGTTCAACATCACATGGCAATTGCTCCATTAATGTCTATTTAACTCATTCAAAAAATTTGTGTAGAATGAATATACTTTGGTTATAGAAGTTCATATTTGTAGTTGTGGATCCAATGAGTTTGCTCTTACTATATTACATGATCAACAAGCAATTCAGTTTCTTGTTGGCTCAATGATTCATAATATGGTTCGATCTAATATTGTGATGATGAGTCCGACTCCTATCCTTCATGAAGTCTACAAGATAGTTCTTCATGATGAAAGACAAAGAGGTCTACGTTCCACTTCTTCAATTGATGAAGATGCAACTGCTTTATATTCTCAACATCGAGGATCTCGGTCCGGTTGTGATGAAAACCAACAAAGAGGCGGTCAAGATCAAAAAATCAAATCTACTACTATAAATATGATTCCGTTATGCAATAATTGAAAAGTGAAGTGACACAACATCGACAAGTGTTAGAATCTCCACGGCTATCCAACATCTCTAGCACTAGGGGTGGCTTTTTGTGATAATTGTAAAAAATGATTGACATTATACTTCTAGTTGTTGGAAGCTTCATGGCTATACATTAGGCCATAAACTAGCAACAACTTTTGTTACTACAAACAACAATACAACAACTCGTTCAACTCTTGTCTCTATTACAAAAACCACAAGCTCAGGACAATAGTAAGGATGATCATGTAAAATTCTTGGTTGATAACTCAACTTGCTTCTTTTACTGTGAATTGAAATCCAATTGGATCCTTGATAGCGGAGCAACCAATCACATTACCCAATGCCTTAATTTCTTTTCATCCTACAAACATTTAACTACACATACTTACATTACCATGCCTAATGGTAAAGATGCTCTTATTTCTTGTATTGGTACCATTCACTTAAATGCATCCATCACCTTGCACATATTGTCAATTCACAAATATGTCTCAGCCCTCATGTTCTACTACTTACTTTAATATCAGTCATGAGATTTGGCATTGTCATTATGTTTGTCAATTTTTCTAAAAGCCAAAAGCACAAACTTCCTTTTAACCATGCTTCTATAGAGTTGATACTCATTTTGAGCTTATTCATGTAGATACATAGGACCTTACAAGCAAACCACTCATAATGGTTTTAAAAATACTTTCTAACCATGTATATGAACACACAAGGCGTATTTTGACCTACTTAATGACAAACAATGAATATGCTTTTACCTTGCTTAAATCTTTCATTACCCTAATCAAGAATCAATTTTAACTCATTAGTTAAAACCATACGGTCTGACAATGCATTGGAATTTTTTGGCCATAATGCATCTTTTTATGCTAATGAGGTATCATTTACCAAAACAACTTGTCCCTACACTCCCTAATAGAAGTAGTGGTTGAACGCAAGCACAAACATTTGTTGGAGGTTACTCGTTCTCTTTTTCTTTCAGCTAAATTACCTCTTCATTGGGGTGAATGTATCATCACAACCACGTATCTCATTAAAACTGAAGTCCTTCACATACTCTTAATTAGAAGTCTCGTTATAAAAAAAATTTTTCACAAAGTTCCAACTAACTCCCATTTACGAGTCTTTGGTTGTCTTTTGCTATATAAGCACCGAAGTACATAATAGGGACAAGTTTTATCCTCGAGTCATTCCTTGTACTTTCCTTGGATATACCTTTGGTAAGAAGGGTTATAAAGTTCTATCTCTGTCCATCAAGGATATCATTCATTCCAGGAATGTTGTTTTTCATTAAACAACTTTTTTTTTTTTATACTTTAGACATATTTTTGCCTTCTCTCAATCCACAATCTTACCTATTCCTTTTTTTTGTTAGTTATCTTGTTACATGCCCCTTCTCTTTCACCTTGTGATGATATGTCTACCACCTCTACTCCTATATCATCTTCTGATGTTAATATCCATCCCATTCCAGAAATCAATGCATCCCTCCACAATCCACTCGTACTATCAATCTCTCTTCCTATCTCAAAGATTTTATTTGCACATAAAATTATAGCTCTCTAATGCCATGTATGTTTCTGTTTCTTTTTTTACCATCTTCACATCATGCCTTTCTCTCATCTTAACCGCTTATTTTGAACCAACTTCTTATTAAGAGGCTTCTTGTGATTCCAATTGGATTAGAACCATGGATATGGAGTATCAAGTCTTTCAACAAAATCACACTTGGAACTCGATTCCCTTCTACATGGAAAAAAGGATATAGGGTGTAAATGGGTTTTTAGAGTCAAACTCAAGGCTAATGGGAGCTTAGAGAGGTTCAAGACACAAAAAGAAGACATTGATTATCATGAAATGTTCTTTCAAGTGGTCAAGATGACTACAATTCGTAGCATCATTGCCATCACAACATCAAAATTATGTGTTTTTTTTTTAACAATTGGATGTTAATAACACTTTCCTTCATGGTGGTATGCATGAGGATATTTATATGAAACTTCCTCTTGGCACCTCATATCCACTCTCTCTTGTTTGAAAACTGAGAAAGTCTTTATATGGCTTGAAGCAAGCTTCACGTCAATGATTTCATCGCCTCACAATTGCTCTTAAAACACAGGGTTTGGTCAAGTTAAAAAACGACTATTATTTATTCATCGACAAGGATGCTAAACTCATTACAATCGTTGTTATTTACGTTGATGACTTGTTAACAACTAGCTCTAGTCGTCCTGAGATTAAACCTCTCAAACTTTTTTTGTTGATACTTTCAGAATGAAGGATCTTAGGATTTTGTATTTCTTTATCGGCATTAAAATTGCATGTGTCATTTGGAATTGCTCCCACTCAGCGTAATCTCACTCTTGAACTTTTTTCTAGCAAAGTCTACAAGTATACATCTCAAACTTCTTACATATAATGACCCTCCTCTCTCATATCCTACCTCATTTCGTTGCTTGATTGGCAAGTTAAATTTGTTTGACCCATACTCGTCCTGTCCTATGTTTTGTAGTTCAGACTTTAAATCAATTCATGCAAAATCCTTACACTTCTCACTTAGAAGATCTACACCACTCTTCCTTATGTGTAGCCGTTTAGGGAACCATTGGTGATGGTATTCTTCTCGATGATAGTGATTCTCCCAATTCAACTCCGCCTAATCTAATTCGAATTGCGCTGCTTGTCCTAACATTATGCGTTCAGTTGGGGGTTATGTCATTCTACTTGATTATTCTCCTATAAGTTGGAAATCAAAGAAGCAAGGTAGAGTCTCAAAAAGCTCTATTGAGACAAAATATCGAGCTTTGGCTCAAGCTACTGCAGAAGTCACTTGGCTCATTAGTCATCTTCAAGAACTCGGTTTGAATCCACTCCAACCTGATGAACTTTTTTTGTGATAATAGCTCTGCAATTCAGATTGGATCCAACCCAGTTTTTTTCACGAGCGCACGAAACAAATAGAAATTGATTCTCACTTTACTCGTGACGAAGTTATTGAAGGATTACTTAGTCTTCATCATGTGCCTACTCATGACCAGCTTGTTGACATATTAACTAAGACCTTGCCATCTACACAACAAACCTTCTTCTCACCAAGTTGGGCATGATGTCTCCGTCATAACCCTCTAGCTTGCAGGGGGGTTGTTGAACATACTGATATATATCCTATGGTCCCAAGCAAAGTTGTAACAAGAAGTTTGTTTCCTCTCCTTTTTCCTCTCTGATTCATACTTGCTCTATTCTCTTCCTCGTTTCACCATGTTTCCAGGTTGTAACAATATCAACATAATCCAGCACACATAAAAAAAAATACTCCAGTGTTAGCTCCAAATTCTAGAAGATTAAATGCAGAGTTGTCAGCACGGAAAGCAGACCCCTTTCAATAAAGCTTCAAAACAACATGCCAGAAGTACCAATAAGTTATCCAAAATGATTATGGCTTCTTTAGAAAGAATTATATGGAAAATTTCTACAAGATGGGCGTATAGAGAGCAAGGTATCATGAAAGGACTCAAGAATGTTACATCAAAAGATAAAAGAAGATAGAAAACCAGTCCACCATGTAGAAGATTCAGAACTCTTAACTAATTGATGCCAGTGCAAGGAGTCTACTTAATGAACACGGATGCTTTGTGTTGGCATCATAAATCGCTCCTAGTTAAAAGAATAATCTTGTTGATCATATCTCTGGCACCAATCAATTAGGATTACCGGACAATCAGCTTCAAGCTCCAGAGCAGCCAATTAGTGCAAAGTGCAAACTGTCAGATAAAGCAACACTGGTGTTAGTTCATTTACATTATAAAAAAATAATAGAAAATATATCTCTATCTAAGATCCAAAGGGTTGACCACTAAGTCGAACCCATTTTCAAACCACCCAGATTTCTGACCTTTTTTCCCAATAAAAAATCTATTATTGTGCATTCGATACCTGTGAATATACTTTGTTTACATGTCTTGTGCCTGTACAACATCTATTTGCTAGCTTCTGAGGAAGAGACCATTGGAATGGATTCATCAGATTGAGGCTCCTTTAAACTCCCTTTAGAAGCTTCCTTTTTTAACTTGTGATTGTTATACGCAGCAACTCCTGCAATAGCTGCACAAACGTAACATAAATGAAAAAGGGTATTAGCAACATATAAATGAAAAATAAATATTCCAGATGTATACAGTTGAGATCAAGATTGAAACTCAAAGCTTTTACCGATTCCATAGCCAAACAGATTTATGGTTGTCAGCTTTGTATCAGCGAAAGAGAAGAGCAGATAGCAAGACAACAACCCAATCCTTAACCACACCAGCAACGCGAATTGTTAGTGCACTAGTGTGTGAGATGACGAGAAAAACTGATAGGTTCAGTGCGAAAGTACACAGGCAATTCAGCATCAACACAACAGGGGGGAAATTCCAGGTTCCACTAGCATCAATCTTTGGCTTTTCCAAGAATATCCACGGGATGAATAGGCAGATTGCGCTGCAAGAGAAGATTATGCATATTACAGAAAAGGATCAATTATGCACATAGATATATGTTGTTTTCCAAACTTAAGCCATTATATGTACCTGCAAGGACTAACATAGTACATGACAGAGATGGGATTCATCTTTAGACCTTTTCTTTTAACCAATATCTCCATGAAGATAAGCCTCAGAGCTTCACCAACCACACCTCCCATTTGGTAAACAACGCCCACCCAGTTTACGTTGATTTCACCATATGAGGCGACCACAACACCTAAACTTATAACTGACATTATCAAAAGCATTCTGCAGCTCATCATTTCAAGTCCAGCAGCTACTCCAAGAATGAAGACCGCTACTGGCACTGCATAAGTACATATCTCATTACAAAAAAATTACAATGACGATAATTAACATCAATAAATGAAACAACATATGCACAAGTGTCAAACTGGAGTAGTTCAGGTTCACCGGATGCATTCCTAGCTACTCAATTACTATAAAACTGAACTGAATATGCAGTGTGATATTTGCTTGACATCGAAGAATATACTCTTTCAAAATGCAACCATAAACAAGATGCAATGCGTTTTAGCATCCGATAGAATAAAAGACTTACTGATTGCCTTCAGCATTTGAGCAAATGCAACAGAAATGTACAAATATGCAGTGTTTCCCAGCCAAAGTGTCATTGCAAACATTGCGCCGAT
Source organism: Fagopyrum tataricum (assembly GCA_002319775.1). Lineage (NCBI taxonomy): Eukaryota > Viridiplantae > Streptophyta > Magnoliopsida > Caryophyllales > Polygonaceae > Fagopyrum > Fagopyrum tataricum. The sequence continues at coordinate 8,725,928 of CM008283.1, forward strand.
TGGAATAACTGATGTCACATATCTGAATAAGAAAGACATGAACTTCTACGGTTTTAAAGGACATATAATACTTTAAATTATCTGAGATAGTGCAGAAAGAGAAAAACGAGAATAACATAGACAAATTTTGCTTTGGTTACACGCATGTAATTTGATAGGACTACTCACAAAACCTTTTTTCATCTAACAGTAAACAAGAACCGAGACAGACCAACATTGGCTTCCTTTTTTTTATCAAGTACTTCATATTGTATGGGCTCATAGGTTTTAAGCTTCTAAGTGAGGATGTAGTGATTAAATGGACGATAGCCTGTAAAATTTTCAAGTTTTCTGTTGAAAGTATGTCAGCCTCTTTCCAGATTATTATGTACAAATCCACTGTTTCAATGAAAATATTTTAACACTGCAAAGTAAGAGAAACAGAGACTGCCACCAATGCCCTTTCTTTGACCAGATTACTGCTACAAGATACTTCACTAACTAAAAATGAGCTTGTTAAAGAATATGTCTATATATAAGAAAGGGAATATAATTAGAAATACACAAACAGAGGTTTTTAAAAAATATATGTTATATACTGACCAGTATCCCCACCCAAGTATCCCACCAGCGACTTTCACACATTTTAATAAAGATCAACTAGATCTAATTACACCATTCCAAACATATATTCTAGGCATCTAAACAGCAGAAGTAACAGAATAAATGCAGTGTCTTCCTCATAACTAGAATAATGTAGAAGCAAAAATTTTCATGTTTCTTCAAAATGTGGAATGATGAAAAATAGTGCAGTCTACCATATTCTTATAGAACATATGTCACATCATGTATTTCAAAGGATAATATGTCAACAAGCAAACAAGTTTGGATAACCTATACACTTGTAGCCAGTTCTTACATATCCAAGGTCATCCCTTCCTCAACCTTCAGAATCTGACACACAAAATAAGGAAAGAAATTGAGCAGAATGATATTAATCAACTGATGTAAATGACTAAAAAGTATCATTAGCATGTACCTTGAGAACTTTGGTAAGGAGGAAACATAGCACAGAGGAGAAGACCATGTGAAGTAGAGTCAAGCCAAGAGGATAAGGGAAATTTATTTCCTTGGACGACAAAACCCACTGCATTTTTATTGTCGAGACATGTCAAATTTGATATTAAAACATGAAACATGAAGCACAAGAGTCAACACAATAGTTACACACAAGTAGGGAACACCAATATGGGCTTCCAGCCTATCAGCTCATGCATTATAGGATTCATATGGAGCTGATACTTTATGGCTTAACACCACAGAATTAGATATGAGTTTCCATAAACACGGATGCACACACAGACTTTTGAATTAAAATTGTTCATCATATACATCGCAAGTCAAGTAAGATGATAGAACTCAGATGCAGGAAAGAGAAACTTCAACTCCTTTTTTTTTTTATAGGGATTGAATTTTCTTTCTTGCACATGATCTTTGAATAAAGACCAAGCTAATTATATCTCTTTATTTTAGATGCAAGTCTTGGCCACACTGATGATAATGGAAGTATATTCTATATTCTTTCTTGGCTTGAGACTTATATGATGAGTCAAACCCACCATAATTTGATAGAATCCACTGGAAGTAAGAATCTCACTCCTAGGACTGCGTAGCAAGAATCTCGCAAAACGCATGATTTGTGCTAAAGAATTCTCTAGCACAGGAAAATTTGAGGAATCCTCAGTTTTGTATTCAAATCAATATTCAAGTCTGCCCCCACAATCTGACGTTGTGCCATCTTATAAAGAAAAATCTAAATAACTAATTGAGCCACTAATTGTCCAACTACTTGACACACTAATTCACTCACTACTTGATACATTAACTGACTAAATTAAATAACGAAATTAAAGAAATACCACATCAATTGACAAATCAGTAGTTGATTTTAGGCTGCTGCAGAACCGTATCAATACATATCGAAGCTAAAGTTGAGGATAGAACACCCGCAACCATGGCAAAGACCAACTTGTGGCGAAGTACATGACCCGATAACATTCAATCTCCAAGGGACAGGTCAATGTGGTTGAAGGATGTTGTTGTTGCTGGTATTTGCCCCACAATCTGACGATGTTGTTGTTGGTATTTGCGTTTCTTGATCTACAGGGGTTTTCTCCTGGCGTTCTGACTCACAACAGCAATGGAGGAGGTGTGCTTTCTTCCTTGGATTGTGAATTGGGAGAAGATGACGAAGGTACATCAAATGATTGTAATTGAGTGTAATGCTCCAAAAGGTCTAGCACATCCACAAGCTTCTGCAGATGAGGGATAATTGATGCTAGTTGCTGAGACCTAAGTCACCTAACATCAAAAGGGGCATTGGACCGGGTGGTGGCAGGGCGGTAAGGGGATAGTTGTGGCAGTGGTAGAATGAAGGATAGGTGGCAGTTACCATGTCGGATCAACCTGGCTGGCTCTGATACCAAATACAGTCTGCAAACTAAACTATTTAAGGGGGAACTGCTAAACTGAAAAGGGAGAACGATACTTCTTCCTAGACTAGAATAGGTCTTAAAAGGTGGGATCGTATCATATTTCTACTTTGTTTCTTAAAAAGATCACAAATGACCTCAACCACTTACATTTTGGACTCAAATTGACTTAGAGGTGAAGGATTTCACCAACTTTTTTATTGAAACCCCAAATTTATTGTATAACAAAAACCAGCATCCAGCTGGGAATCAGGTGATAAAATGTCTTAACTAGAGAATAAGCAAACCATTCAAACTATCAGTAATCCGTTAACTTACAAATTTCAATCAAGAACTGAAGGACCAATCCAAAAAACGGAGCTAAAATAACGAATTTAACAACAAAATAACTAAATTACTTATCAAAAGCAATTTGCAAATTAGATCAGGCAGATCTGATAACCTAGTGCTTCACAAAAATGCCAAGAACAGCAAGATAAGAGAGGTACCTTATTGAAGAAGATCTGGCCACTAGAGAGAGCGATGTAAATGAGAAGATAGAGATAGGTGAGCAACCCTTCCTTCTTCGAATCCGCCATTGCCGTGAAAATGTAACCAGATTGAGCAGAATCTCGATTGAATAGTGTGACAAAAAGCTCGGTGATTGCTTGCTACGATGGTAAGATTTCGAGGTTGGATTTGACAAATCTTGTAATTAAGTTGCAGGACCGCCTCGCTTTCCCCTTTCCTTCGGTTGCCTTCACTGCGAGTAAGAGCTGAAATAAACAAAGGATGAAACGTGAAAAAGGATGTTTGAGACAATGAGACCTACTATTTTCATTTAATTTTTAAATAATAACATACCAATATTAAACCTAATATTTTATTTTTATTTTTAGAACAAGGTAAGTGACTCGATCACTGTTTAAAAACGGTAAAACGAAAGGCCGCAAAAAGACGGAAGACGGAATTAACCATCAAGAGGACAAAGCAAACAACAACAAAAAACAACAAGAAACAAAAACAAGAGAAGAAAAGGAGCCGAAAGAGAACAACAACGGATCACCCATGGATGTGAAGGACGAACTCCAGGAAGACGAATCAGGTGAGAAAACGAGTCAAGCACTGCCGAAGTAGCATCGTCGGAGACAGGTACAACAGGGAACGAAGATTAATTAAAGGAAATGTTTTGGTCCTAGGACACATGGTTTTGTATATGAATTTGAGAATATTTTTCTGTTACTTTCGTAGAGTTTATAATTCGATCTAGGTGTTTTAATAATAAAAAGAATGATTAACTAAATAAACTAAAAAATGGAATGTTTATTAGCTTACCAACATATATATATATATGGCATACAAAGAGCAAAAACAGTTAACTTAGAACTGGGTAAAAAAAAAAAAGAGCTTCCATCATTGAAAAGTTACGGGTCGTAGAAACAAAAAATCAATAGCAACAATTACTATAAACGATGAATTTGTTCTTTTAAAAGAAAAAGATATAAATAAAAAATTTATAGAAGACTATGAACACAGATTCAAGGCATCGATGATAAACCAAAATAAACTAAAAAACAATTAGAAGTCATCCAAACGGAGATAACGGAAAATGAGAACATAGAGCTAACAAAACCTTTTACAGCAAAATAAACTAAAATGAAAATTTACGACATTGGCGGCGATAAACAACTTGATTTGGATGGGATGTCGGCCGATTTTGATAAAAACATATTTGCATATTATTAAACCCACAATTACAAGAGCAGTCAAAAGTTTTTATAAAACTGCAAAATCTTAAAACAGATTAACCATACATTTATGATCCTCATTCAAAAAGTAGACAATTCATTAATAACTAACCATTATAGACCCATTAATCTATGTTTATCCATTTATAAAATCATGTAAAAAATCTTATCTAAAAGACTTAGCGCAGTCATCCAGAATTGATTCGCCCTTTACAAAGTTCTTTCACCAAAAATAGATCAATTCACAATAATGTAATCATTGCTCACGAAATCTCCCATGGATTGAGATCCAAAAAAGGTATAGAAGGATTCTTGGCAATCATACTCGATATGAAAAAAGTAGATTGGGCATCCCCGGACCTGGGACGGACTCGGGGCAGGCTCTCATGAAAAATTTACCCGTTTTGAGGGCCAGACTTCGGGTCTGAGGTCTTGTCCGTACCCGCTTGGAGCAGGCTTCGGGGCCGGGTGGGCGGGCCCTTTTTTTTAATATATTTTTTGAAAAAAATAAAAAATTACACATATTAAATATGAAATAAATAAAATTATAACATATAATTCAAAGTAGTCAATGGTCGTGAACATTTGAACCTTATCTCGAGGTATCGGGTTTGATTTCTACTATTCGCATATATATATATATATATATATATATATATTATATATATATATTACATATTACATATTTAAATAAAATAAATAAAACAGGCTTATCGGCCCGGACGGGCCTACACCCTTGCACGTACCCGCCCGACGGGCTTGGCAGGCCGGGCTTAGCGGCTCGGCCTAGCTATGCACCATACCCGCCCGTTTTCACGGATAGGCGGGTTTGTCCGTGTTTGTCCAGGTCTAGAAAAAAAGCCTATGACAAGGTGGAATAACCGTTCTTTGGAGACAAATTTAGACGTTAGATTGAAGAATGTATCTCGATGGTTTCATACTCCATACTAATAAACGACTCTCCAACGAACATTATAATCCCAAAAAGAGGCCTACACCAAGGAGATCCATACATCTTTTGCTTTTCAACCGAGGGGCTGAGATACTTGTCAGAAACATACAAAACAACTAGCAATAAGAACCCGAAGATAACAGGCTTTTCAATCTCAAAATTGGATCCACTATCATTTTTTGGTGTTTGCTAATGAAATAACAATTTTCACCATGGAAAAAACGACAACAAGTAATATGATTTTATCCGTATCAAATTGACTATTAATGATCGGTCTCGGGTCAGGTAATAAACTACTACAAATCAACATTCCAAACAACAATAAAGGTAGACCCAACCACAAAGAGAATAATACATTCACTTATGAGTATTGTAGTAACAAATAACCTAGAAAAATACCTATGATGCCCGATCATATACGAACGAAATTAACAAGGGTTTACAGATGAAATTACTTTGGAAAATAATGGAAAACCAGACAATATTTGGGTTAAATTTGTAGAAGATAAATACCTCAAAAGATCATGCTTATTGAAATACAAATTAAAGACAAAAACAACATGGAAATGGAAAAAAACTATTAAATTTTAAAGGAAGATTTTGAAAAAAAGGGTTTGAGATGGAGCGTCGGTGATGGAAAAACCATTAGGTTCCAGAAAGATTGATGGATAACCGACCAACCTTTAGAAAACTTAGTGAATGACAACACATTGATCAATATGGGCACTCTTGTAAGCAACTTTATAACAAATAAACAATGAGGTCAACAACAAAATCTTCCACTTGGTAGTCTATTACCAACATGACTATATTAAAAAGTTTAACACCTACAACCTACCTCAAAATGAAATATTAGACATATGTATTGGGCCTCAAGTGAAAATTGTTGATTCTCCACCAAATCGCAATGGATTTTATCCAAAATTGTAAAGTGGGAACACAAGGTGACAAAACATGGATTTGGGTTATCAACATAATGCCAAAAGCTCAAAAAAAGACTTTGTGAAGAAATTGTCCGTATATGGCATCCCAACAAAATATAACCTATAAAAACAAAAGGTTCCGGTCTTAAAGCATTGCGAACTTTGTCAACATCCGATAGAGAATGCTAAACACCTCTTCTTCACATGCCTATGTATGTTATATAATATAAAAATGATAAAATTAGGTGGTGAGTTGGTTTATAGTAATTTGGGATCCGGGCAATACGCCCAAGCATTGTTTTATCCTATGCATGGCGATCATTGGCCGGTTATCTACTAGAGATAAGTTGCATTTCCTTAGTATTGATCCTACTTGTAGCTGGTGCACACTTGAGAATGATTCGCACGACCACTTGATATTTGGATGCACATATGCACGTGAGGTTTGGAGGTAGGTTGGTGCAGATTTCGGATTCTTGGAGATATACCAACTATATCAAATGTGTTGGATTGGCTGACGCACACTGTACATGGTAGGAGTTGGATGAGCAGATCCAAGATATACACGTTTTTTTGCTACGGTTTACTACCTTTGGTATTCCAAGAACACTCTGGTGTTTGACAAAAACAAAATTCCGATAGATACCCTCACGAGACTGCACAGGACCCACGTCCATAGATTTTTGATATTTTGTCTTGCGAGTGTCTTTGTCTGCTGATGTTTTTGCCGAAGGTGGACGAGCACATAAGTTGTACCGGTTTTGGATGTACATTATGTTCATTAGTTTTAGGATAGTAGGTATGTTCATTTCTCTTTGGAGTACTTTGTGTGTGTGTATGTGTGTGTTGTTTTGGGCCGTGACCATAGGTCACGGGCATGTACATATACTTTGTTCTCTTTGTATAATTGGGTCTTAACGGGCCCGGTTATGTTGTTTTACTTTTCTATGAATTTACCTTTATCTATAAAAATGAAAAAATTAAAACTTTCTTATATAATTATGACCCAACATGCTACAAAGTTATGGACATCATCATGGAGATAAAGGAAAATGCAACCCAACATAATTAAGGCAATTAGTGGTTACATGGTGGAATATTTGGCTAACGAGAAACCAAATAATTTTCAACAAAGAAAAATACTAGAGGATTTGAATCAATTAATCCAAAAACAAATTAAAGAGTGGGATGAGGATACCTAAAAAAACACCAAATTGTAATTCAAGGCCTCCAAAATAAAAAACGAAAGAAAATAACACTAAATGGCATAGACGAAGCTCGAACTCTATCAAAATTAATTTTGATGCTTCTAACAACTCTAATTATCAATGTGCCTTTGGCTTTTATCATTCTAGACTACAATGCTTTAACGCTTGCTACAGAAATGGGTCGATGTGGAGCAGAAACTATCCTTCAAGCGGAAGCTTATGCTCTAAGAGAGGGCCTCCAAAAGGTCATAAGTTTAGGTTTCAACATCATTGAAATCGAGGGGGATAACCTTGAACTTATTAACTCAATTAATTAGATTTTTTTAAACCGCCATGAAAAGCGGATATGATCGTTTTTTACTTCTCCATTTTGATTTCAAGGTGTACACAAGTTAGAGTCCAAAATGTTTTTAGGGAAATCAACATCGTCACAAATAAGTTCGCATCTCTCGGTCATTACTCGGGTATGGGCGACGGGAACCTTCCGCGGATGTTGAATACCTCATCCGAAAGGATGCTCTAGGATGGACAACTTCTAGATGTGGACCCTTCTTGTGTTATCTTACCTCTGTGTTAAAAAAATTTAAAAATAGGTTATAAAAACTTAAAAAATAGGGGATGACATTGTATATTGATAAGTCCAAAACATACGTGTTTTATGCCGTCTTTTGCATGCATTATCATACCTCATTTGGTTTGGTTTGTGTTCATTTAGGGCATAAATGCTTCCTATTGTGTTTTGCGGTGTCTACTTGAGTTTATTTCGTATTTCAGGCATTCGAGGCCAGGAATGGAAAAGGACGATGTAAGAATGTCAGAATACGAGTTTTCATCCTCCTTGAGGTCAAGCATATGATTGAAGACGTTTATATTGACCGAGGATCGAAATTCTGAGGTAGTTTAATGTTGAAGAATGAAGAATTGAAGAGCTCTATAAAGATCATTGAGGTCGGAGGTTTCCCTATAAATATATCCTATGCCTTAGGGTTTGAGGCATCTTATTCCATCCCGGATCCAAGCATCCAACACACACAGAGGGTTTTTCGAGAGTCGCAGCCTTAGGTTGGGGCGGAGCTTCCAGGGTTACTAGAGTTCCAAGCATCCAACACACACAGAGTAGAGTTTTTCGAGAACCGCGACACTAGGCTGGGCGGAGCTTCCAAGGTTCCTGGAGTTCCAAGGCCGCAACCACGGCTCTGTAGAGTTAGATTTCCCTTTTCTAGTAGTTGCGCATTTGTTAGAGTTACTTTATAAGGTTTTCTTAGAACCAAACTATTGTGAGTTTACTCTCTTTTTTTTCATGTTTGAATACATTGCTTTTGCTTTATGTCTCAGTATGTTTGGCTAGTCTCCTTCCTTTATCTAAGAATTGGGATGATCTCTATACCCATTAGGTTTGGTTTGTTCACTCCATGTCCCGTTATATTCAACTGTTTCTCACCTAAATTTTCAATTTGCTTGTTCCGTCTTCTTTGATATGCTTCTGACTCTTGGGCATTTATAGTACTGATTTGTTTTGTTTTGTTGTTTTGCTATGTGCATGTCAATTTTTTCATTTGTCATTTTCTCGACCTATCGATACATTAGTTATATTTGGTGTTGTTGAATTACTTTCTTTTTATAAAAGAAATGATAAATAAGGGTTAGTTTTGTACAAATTTATAGATAAGGAGTTATTTTGTAAAAGTGAGTCATAACAATGAATCATTTCATAAAAACTTTATCATGATAGATGATATTTGCATACAAATGAATGTAAGGAATGATTCTATACATTTAATCCAAAATATTATTTATGACTAAAAACATACAAAAGTCACATATATATAAATATATTCTTTCTGAAGTTAAAATGAATATGTAGCTTAATGTTAAAGTAGGTATAGCCCAAAATGGGCCGAAGAATATAGGTGGATGCAAATGGACTATGTTTGGGTGGCCTCAAGATCGTACCTTTTGTGCCCGGAGAGTCGATAAAAAAATGTGTGAATCTTCTAATGGGTATCAAACAAAACAAATATATATATGTCTCAGTAAAAATAAAATTGATACCGCTTTATCACAGTGAATTTGTTAGTGATATTATTCGTTAATTCTATAAAATTATTTTTAATTAAAAACCCTTTTCTATTTTAATAAAAAGTCGTTTTTCTCCCTTGAAACAATTAGAGTTTGAGCATATATATATATATATATAAGTTTTAAATGATGGCCAGTTGGAGATTACAAGCAAGAATTATAATTCAAAATTTCTAAAAATATATCACATCGATAATAAACAAATACCGGTCTAAAATATAAGTTATAAGCGCTAATCCTTCTATTAAAAATAAAACCTTATCGAACTTATTTGTGAGAAATAAGCCTAACCCGTATGATCATCCTCACAATATGCGAACCTCCGCATTATCTTGATTCGCTGAATTTTTACATGATATTAGAGCAACCGATATAATTGTCATATCTGTTTGATTAGTCGTGATTCATTTTTTTTCTCAACTTTTGAAATTTTATTAAACCTTAAAGGATAACGTGATAGCAAGGAGCCAATAATAGTCACTTGCTTATATAGTGTCCTTATTGAGTGGCATTTGTTCTATTGCCAAATTGTCATGTGTATGATTTGAATGCGATGTTGATTGAAGATAACCAAAACAAACAACCATTTTTGCATATAAGAGTTAACTAGTTTTAGAGTACGCCTATTGGGTTATCCAAGTGCACAAATATACTTACACGTAAGTTCGTAACGAATATGCTTCTTTGGCTACCTTCTTATATAGATACATTTACCTTTCAAAACAGCGACTTTGCAACTAAACCCTGGACCATCTTTACCTGTTTTTATAGAATTCTAGTTGTATTATTATGCAAAGACAACTTGATGAATACCAACTATCCTTTAATACAATAAAATCTTTTTAAATTTCGAATTCAAGCTGTTGTTGTCTTGTTGATCACCCGGCTCCATTAATAAATAATTGAAACCTCTTATATCTACCATACTTGGATCACCCGTAATGAAGCAATCTAATACAACATTAGATGTAGTGTTGTTGAGCGTGTGCAGTGTATCACTCTTCACGTCAAAAGTTACTCTGCTATTAATTGGCACAGAAAATCTGATGACGCTAATGCTTGGGCTAGTATTCTGGGCATTAATTTTCTTGATTTTTTCCTGTATTTGTAGCTTGTTTATCAAGTTATACCTCCTCTCTTTTCTTCTTCTTAATATACGTATCAGTTTCCAAAAAAAAAAAAAAATTGACACTAATATTTTAGATTACTTTAGGTTTCGAATAATAAGTCTAGATTAACAGAATGTCATAACTCATGAGCATTACATTGAATAAAAATATGTTAAGGATATGCCTAATTTTTTGTTTCATGAAAGGGCAAGAAATCCATCTTGACCACCGGGGATAATCTTGACCACATAATCTTGTGGATGAAACTTATTTGAATTTTAGCGGCTAATACGTGTACTCAATGCCGTTTTTTTTTTGCTTATATGTCACTTTGGTGGATAGTTTGAGCCTCAAATTTTGTTGGGCTGTGCTTTGGTACGAGAAAGCTGGATATTAGGTAGCCGTTGACAAATGAACGTACAAATCCCGGATCTTCGCTTAGCCAAGAAAATAAGGTTATTTAATACAAAAATGGAACCTTCTCCAGTCGAAGAGAATCGACATCAGTGTACCTCCAGAACCTTCCACAACAATCGAGGTGACGTCACATAGACATATATGTGTTGGCTAGCTGTTATAGTAGATGAATCTAGAGAGGGTGAGTGTTGCAATGCAAGATATTATATTGGTTGATAGCCTCAGTTTTATGTGGCTATAATATCCCTTAATTTGGACATCTCGAAACCTGTTGTTATGTATTTGTATGCTTGATTTGATAAATAAGGTCCTCCATACGGCATTGACTAGAACATTGTATGATTTTAGTACGTGTCTTGCAGTTGAGATTTCCTATAACAGTGATACATGTATCCCTAATATGTGATTGATTGAGAGACTAAATAAATAGGGATTAAAGTTTTAACGCTAGGATACAAAGATACACAAGGAGAGGGACACAGAAGATGACCGTTCTAATTGCTTGGGAATTAAACTTCTTTGTGGCATTGCAACTCTGTCGCACAGCCTAAGGCGTGAGAGCTGGGCCTAGTCCTCTTAAATTGGAAGGCGAAATTTGCAAAGTGTGTTCTAATCTATTAATGTCGTATTTTATACGTTGATAATTGAAAAAAAGTGTGCCTTTTATTTATATAATTTTATCAGTGTGTTAATTTATGTAAATTTTAAGGAGTTATTTCATGGAGGTAGTATTGAATTATTCTCTAATTATGTAAGTGTATATATATATATATATATATATATATATATATATATATTTTTTTTATTTCGTTACGTAAGTGGTGTATATCAACATGTTTATTAAAAGACTAAAATAATTTCACAAGATAGTTTATTTGGTAAGATCCTAAAAATAATCAAAGCATTAAACCATGGTCACAATCTTCCTGGAAGTATTAGCCAGTTGAGAAAAACCCTCCCAAACAACCGATCGACGATGTCGGGCAATGAAAAAAAATATGCAAAGTTCATTATCTAAAACAACTCTCATTTTACCTACGTGTTAACGAGTTATAAATATGAGGTGACATAATACAGTGACAACGAGTTACAAAATTGATGTTATTAAGTGACTTTTATCACTCTAGTTTTAATATTAAACGATAGATTACAAAGTTCATTATCTAAAATAAGTAAAAATGGAGGACTTCTGTAGATATGTATATTACTAAAAATAACTCTCATTTTATCTATGTGTTAATTTCTAAGGTCATCCATATTAGCATTTTTTCATTTTATTTACATTAATGCCACTTAATAATTACAAATTTTTCATTCCTTTAAAATTGGTCATATTTAACTCAAAAATCTCTCTAACTTAATTATTGTTAACCAAATTAAACTAAGAATTTATAAACATGCCCCAAATCTTTAATTTGTGTTAAACATCACTTACAACATTATATGATTACCTATTTGGTAAAAAACGTGTTTGGTTCGATATATATACCTTATTCATGTTAAAAAATTTACGTAACATAATTTTTTAACGATAAAAAAAAAAAATAACCCGCACAAGGTGCGGGCACTGAACTAGTTACCTTATATTGCAATCGATTTACACTTAAAAAAATCATTTCGATCGTTAATAAAGAGTGGTTTTATAGGCTTTAAAAATTGACAAATAGATTTTCTAGATAGTAAGTCGATTTTTCACTTCCCATCTCATGAAGTGCGTGTTTATCCTTCTTACTTATGTTGCGACATATGCTTCCTTGTTGAAGAAATGGTGGCTAGCTAAGAATTGTTCTTGATTGTTACATGAGAAGGAATCCACACGACACCCAATAGTTGTTGACAGTTGTTTGAGCCTTTGAGGGACATATATTACAGGAAATTTATCGAATTAGGAAGTATCTGACATGGTTAATTAATTGTTTCTCCAAGGCTACGCACCTAAACTTGTTCTACTCTGTTGTATTGTTTGATGAAATACCCTTAAGATTATGATCAAGAACTCTATAGAAGTCGAATATAATTGGTACTTATGGACCTATTGTTGTATGTAAAGCTGAAGCATATTAAAGAGAGGAATCTGGTTGACATTTTCCTTGCCAAAAGTCAGCTCTACTTTATGGATCAAAAGCAAGTAAAAAACTATCTAATTAATACCTCAACATACTCGGATTCGGGCAGGGCTTTTTCCAAAGTTTTACCCGTTTATCCAGACCGGACTGGACTAGAGCCGATCCTTTGTCAAAATTTTACCCATTTATCCGGGCTGGACTCGGTCGCATGTCTTGTCCAAACACGTTGGATTCTCGGACCCGGATAGCAGGCGGATCCCGTTAAGTTTTATGAACACTACTTTGCACGAAATCTAGGTCACATTTAAATTTTGTAATCGCAAAGCTTGTTTTCTGTATCGATTTGATATCCTTTATATAATATTAAAAGTAGAGATAAAATGGTAAGTACATATACTACACTCCAAAGCTTGAACAGTAGAAACTTTTGGTTTTTGACGATCCTTGTACTTGCATTTGAAGGCAATGAGTCTTGAGTGAAACTTTATTATTGGAGCGAAGAGATGCGAGGAGAACTTGATAAACCTCCCTTCATTGCTCTTTGTTTAGTTGACGATAATTGCACACTGGTAAGTTGAGCTCTAGGGCATAAGTAGATTGGCGTCCTAGGGAAGTGATACGAAGTGATGGAATGAGGACTTGATGGATCATCCTCCCTTTATTGGTCTTTATTTTGTTGAGATTGGTAGGTTGGCCCTAGGACGCGGGTAGATTGACGTCCTAGGATGATTGGTCCTGGCATCCTAGGGAGTTGATACAAAAGGATGAAATGAGGAATTAATGAATTGTCATCCGTTCAATGCTCTTTGTTTTGGCGATAATTTCACGCTGATAGGTTAAACCTTAGGGTGCATGTAGATTGGCGTCCTAAGGAGTTGATACAAACAGATAAATTAAGAACTTGATGGACCCTCCTCCCTTTTGACATCTTTGTTGGCGTCAATATGGCACATGTATGTTGACGTTAATAGACCGTTGTTAGGTTTAGCCTTAGGGCTCAAGGAATTTGATGTCTTAGGCCACTTGTATGTTGGTGTGATAGCGGTTGTGCCATCACCGAGGACGGTGATTGGCACGACAAGGGTTTGTGGTTTAGGGTTTTTTTAGGTGAAAACGTGTTTTGGAATCGTAAACTCTGATACCATGTAGAATTTAGTAATCGTAAAACTTGTTTTCTTCAACGACCAGATATCCTTTATACAACATAAAAGTAGAGATAAAACGATAAAGTACATATAATTTTTAACATAATCCTAATTTTATCTCTAAGAGTCACTTCACTCAACTTCAAGCTTCTTAAATATTTTCATAGAGTTGGATTATGTTCCTCGTAACAAAGAAATTTAAGTTTGTGTTGCCTCTAGATTAATATAGGTTTATTTACCCTCAAACACATTACAAAGTTCAATTATTCATTTCGGAATCTCATGTTAAAACATCATTCACTGCTTCAATTTTAAAACCGTTGTAAAGGATGTAAAATATTTTTTTCCTACTACATAATAAATTGGATGAATCAATATAATGTGTAGTTTTATACGTCATGGAACAAGAGATGTCCATATAAATCAGATGAAGTTCCACCGTAAAACTAAATGACAATTGTAATAATCACCATCATTATATTTTATCTCCATTCTACTATATGTCATGTGCTAAGGGGCAATGTCATTTTCTTGTTAATTCTTGACTGAGTTTTGTATATGAGTTTATGTAAGTGATGACAAGGGTGGGTGTGGGGCTGAGGAGAGATTCCAAAGTAAGGAAGAGAAAGACAAAGAAAGTAGTGTGAAATTCACATGGTGGGATGCTAGGTGTTCATTATTGATTGTCACAAACCAAATGATCAAGACATTCATTGGTCCTCGCACTACACATTTCTGCATCTTTGCCACCATCCCTCCGAGAAGAGACTTCATCTTTTTCACGTTTTTGTCTATATTTTCCTGTCAATTGGTTCGACTTACTTGGCTTTAAGTCTTCTAATTTTTCGGTTTGGATATTTATACATTGTCGTTTCGTATAATAGATCGATCTACATACATTACATTTAAAACGTAAAATTCAGTTATTTCATAAAATGAAAAGAATCAAAGTCGAAGTCATTTCAGTCAAAACAAGGTTAAAATATGAAAAGTAAATACAAAATTAATTCAAGGTCAATTATTTTCTTCCAATTTAAAAATGTTAAAACGTCAACTAAATAGACATAGGAAGTATTACATATATGTTAGAATTTTCGAAATTCGTTAAATCGGTCGTATATATACTTTTGTCACTTATCTTCCAAGCTTGTTAATTTCATTTAGGGTTGGGCCCGGTTTGTTTCAAACCGCCGGCGAACCGCGGTTTAGGTTTGGCCGGTTTAGGTTTCCCCGGTTCAAGGTTTAGGTTCGGTTTGGCTTTTCCGAAAACCTAAACCGGCGGTTTGGGCCCAAACAGCTTCTTTTTTTTTTTTAAACCCAACGGAGCCGTTGGTTTAAGCCCTCAACGGCTCTTTTTTTGAGCCCTAATATTAAAAAAAAAAAAAAAAAAAATTTAATAAATCCCCCCCCCCCACATTTAATCCTAATTTCCTATAAATACCCATACTCTCTTCCTCCACAAATCACACCATCTACAACTCATCTTCTCTACTCTCCTAATCTCTTATTCTCGATTCCTCGTATTCTCGATTTCTCGTAATGGCAAACCCAAGTGATCAAATTCCCTCTTCCCAATACTTTCCTAGCACCCAAGAGAGCGAAACACAAATGCCCGACAATCCCGATGTTACCGAAGTTCCACGAAGAAGTCTCCCCCCTCCGAAAATGCTTACATCCGAAATATTTACGAAGCATTACACTAGGGGGAGCCCGGTGAACGAGTATTGTCAAGTGGCATGCAACTATTGCCCGAAGGTGTACAAGTGGAAGGTGAAGGGCGGCTACGGGACATTGCAAACTCACATGGCAAACGTCCATCCGGAGAAGCTCGGGATTTCACGGGGACAAACACAATTGTCCCACGGGTTTGCATCTTCTACCTCTCATTCTCCTTTATTTACATATAATCATAGTGAAGAAAGTTAGGATTAACCGATGTTATTTGTTCACATTCATTACCGTTTTCTTATGCCGAATATGAAGAAGTTAGGGAATATAACACTAGATATCTTCAACCTTCTTTTAAACCAACTTCTAGGAAAACCGTTTCAAAATTAGTTAATAAATCTTACTTAAAAAAGAAGAAAAAATTTTATCGAATTTGGCTAGTTTTGAACATCAAGTTTCAATTTGTAGTGATATTTGGAGTACACAATCACAACAACATTTTTACATGGGCATTACTTTACATTTTATTGATAACGCTATGTTTTTGCATAAATATGTTATTGGTTTCGGCATTTTAATCAAAGACATAATGCACTAGGCATTGCAAGCATGATTAAAACGGTTTTACAAGAATATAATTTACAACATCGAATTTTTCATATTCTTTTGATAATGCATCCGCAAATACCGCCGCCGTAAACCATTTGGTTGAGGATGCGGGACAATATATAAAAACTCCTTATACTCATCAAAGATGTGCATGTCATATTTTAAACTTATGTGTTCAAGATGGACTTAAGGTTTTAGGAGATATGCTAACCCCAATCAAACTTGTTATTGATCATATTTGGCATGACTCCGATTTAAGAAGAAAATGGAGAAATTTATGTTTAAACAAAAATGTTCATCCTATTGCTTTTTCAAAAGATGTTGGAACTCGTTGGAACTCGACTTACAAACTACTTTGTGAAGCCGTACGTTATAAAGTTTTGTTACAAGAATTTGCTTCAATTCATGTTCCTTGGTCAATTTTAGATGATGAAAATGTTTGGGAAACTTGTGCCCATATTTGTAATGTTTTAAAAACTTTTAATGATGCAACTAATACCATGAGTTGTGTTTACACTCCAACATCTCATAGATTTTTAGAAATTGCCGTTAATGTTTCCGAAGCTTTTGTAAAATGTTTTAACATACCTTGCCTTCTAGAATGTATGCTTGATATGAAAGAAAAATGGCTTAAATATTATAAAAACATTCCCATGATTTATCTTGTAACCGCCGTTTTTGATCCTAGACTTAAACTAGATGGTCTTTCCGATTTATTGACTATTTATTATGATTGTTTGTGTGTAAACTTAACACAAGAAGACTATAATGTTCCTAACATTGTGCAAGAAGTTAATACCGAAATTTTAAAATTACTTAGTACATTTCAATCTAGTGCTAGCTCTTCTTCTACCGCACCTAGTCCATCTCCCTCTTCTACTACTTCATCTTCTTCTCTTTCACTTGCACAACAAGTTTTTGCTAGAAGAACAAAAACACCTAGACATTCATCTTCAAATGCGGAATATCAAGATTATCTTAACACTTGTTTTAGTTTTGATGATAATGTTGAATTTGATATTTTGGATTGGTGGAAGAGATTAGCTCCCAAATATCCAACCTTAGTTAAAATTGTACAACAAATCATGGCCGTGCCCGCATCAACGGTTGCGGTGGAGCAAGCATTTAGCCGAGGCGGGAACATTCTCGGTCACACAACCGAACTCAATTGAAGCCCGAGAAGTTGGAGATGCAAGTTTGTATTCAAGATTGGATAAGGGCGGCTAAGCGGAAACAAAGGAATGCACCGGTGTACGACTCCAAATCGGATTCCAACTCCGAAGACGCCGGCACTACTTCCGAGTCCGACATCGAAAGGTAAGCGGGATTAAAAAAAACTCGGAAGTCCGAAAAAAGGTAAGTCAAGGTAAGAGAACTACGTGGGCTTTGATTCCTCTTAATCCCGAGAGGATACGTAGGCAACCGGAAACCGGTTCAAGCCCTTTAATTTTTCCGAGTTTTTTTTTTTCAATTGGTATAAATTTTTAATTACTAGTTTTTATATACTAATTTTTTTTTATAATAATTTTTTTTTATTTTTATGTAATATTAATTTTTTTTAACATAATACTTTCTCTTTATTTTTTATTTTTTTTTTTTAAACCGGCTAAACCGCAAACCGGCGGTTTATTAAACCTAAACCGCGGTTTCAAGGGCCCCGTTTCGGTTTAGGTTTGGCTTGGCCAAACCTAAACCGCCGGTTTATAAATCTAAACGACGGTTTAGGTTTGCAGTCCGACCCTAATTTCATTCAGGACGGTATACGCCAAATTCTGTTGGCATTACTCACTTGGCACAGACAACAATTTTGCATTACCTATTAGATAGAATTGACAGCAATCATAAAAGAAAACCCAGCTAGAAACAATAAACCAAATGAGGTTAAAATTTGAAGCACGAGTCTGTCAAGAGTTTGAAGGACTTCGAAAATGTGTATTGGTTACGTGCTACTCTTTTAGGAGTTGAGACAATTCAATGAATTTGGTCACACACTTGAATCTTATAACAAATTTGATAATATATCGTTTTTTTAAAGCTAGTACAAGAATATTGGTGAAATGAATTTGGACTTTAATTTGTTTACACTAGAACCTGGAATAAAAAAAAAATAACCGTCATTTGGATTCGTGTAAATATGGATCGAAAAATATCCGAGAGATCGAAGAGGTGTTATATGTCTTGAATGGGTTCTGCCATATGTTTGGATCTTTACTGTTTGACTCATTCTTATACTTGATGACATATATAAACTGTTTTCATTACTTTATTTATTGTAGTTTTACTTTGCCTCCAATCACATATGTTTATCTATAATTGTAATATAAAACTCTTCAATAAAATATGTCTAAAAGAAGCGTGGTAGCTATTATTGACGAATTACTATAAATTTGTATGTTGTTTTTCTTGTTTGTTAAATTTTATTCTTTCTCATAATTCCGCATAACGGAGGTTCTATGAGAGTTTTGATTGTTCACCGGTTCTGGATCAAACTTGAATATGCCGAAAAGACCCAACTTATTAGGGTTGGACCGGTTATCCACATTAGCTCCCAAATTGGTTTAAGTAAGATCTTTTATTTTGGATTGGGGTTTTGGTTGGAATAAAATTGATCTCTTTTTAATACGAGTGGACTGATTTGGACTTGAATCAGACCTAAATAACCAGTCTAATTCTAGAGAACTTAAATTCTTCGATCTAGACCCATATTGATTCAGCAAAAATTACGAGTCATATTCATAACATGTACACTTCTTCTGGAGTCTTCTAAGCACTGAATTTATTTTATTTACAGACATCAATATCGTATATGTTCTTCATATTATACTTGTATGAAACTTTATAATATGGTAGCTGTATTGAAAGTGAGCGTTTCGATTCGATGGATGAGCTGTACGTAGAAACTTTGATAGGAAAAATAAAGGATGGGTTGCAAATGATGTTCAGGATGGAGAGGAGATGCCACGTAAAGGATTATCAATGGTCTAGAAGTATCATCATCAATTGTACGTGTAAAATGAAAAGCAGTATGAAAGGGTAAGATAGTCGAAATTGTTGCGTATAATAAAAGAATAATATCATGCATGCTATACATGAGTTGTGGCAGGCTTATAAGCGTTGGGGTGTTGACCTAATTGAGAGTATATTCGAGTGAGTGTGCGCCTACAAACTACACTAACAAAGTGAGGCATTTCCAACACACTCTCATTATTTGACACGTTGTCACGCCACGAAACGTCTACTTAATTCATATAATCATATTACTTGCTGTCTCGGGACTTTTCTTTTCTATTAAGGATTTTGAAAGGGGAAGGGGTTTAAGTATTAAAAGGGATAACGATTTTGAAAATAGAACTTGAAAAAACAAAAATAAAAAAAAATTATAAAAGACGGAATAGTTAAATTAAAGAAGAGGACAATGAAAGATCGAAGATATCGGAATCATGGAAAGAACAACGGTAAACGAACTACGGTGACGTTTCGTCGCCGGAGGAGCATGACGTGAGAATCCGTAGCAAGGGAAAAGGCATTATTTGAGAAAAATGGGGATCACATGATATTAAACCGCATCGACAAGGAATATTAACCACAACCACAATCAATGTGATTAAACAAGAACACATGACTACAATCTTACTAGAAACAATCGATCACCACACATGAACAACGCCATCAACAAAACATCAATATATTCAAGAAGCTAGATACATTATTACTTTCTTTTTCCTCGTATTATTATTGTTTTTTTTTTTCCGAAAAATCTTAAAAGGCTTTTACTTAATAACGTGTCCGGTGCGTAAATTATAAATAATTTAAAATGAATGAGTTAAACAACTTATTTGATTGCGAGAAGAAAGGCCATAATAAAAGCGAGAGCTTTCTTTACTCAACTAATGAAACAATAAATATACTTAATTAATTTTATCTTATCTATAATTATATAGGTGAACAACCAAATCTAGGCCTAGGCTGGTATAATGGAAGAGAAGATTCGAAAAGGAAGCTAGAGGCTAATCAGCGAGGGTGGGTGACTTTCAAGTCACCAAAGGGTGGTCTACAAGTGTAGCTTCTTGGGCCTTAATAATTAATTAAATAAACTTTATTTAATCTTAGTTTACTAAATTCGGTCATGATTGGGTTAAATAAAGTATATTCAGGTACCGCCTTGTTTTTCCCTCTTCTGGAAATGGTCCCTTCAAATTTCCTTAATTTAAGGTCTTAATATATCTATAATGACTGCACAAAGCCACGTGGTTTGTTTTCTAGTTATTTAGTTCAGTGTGCACCATCATCCTAGATTCCATAATTATTGAAAATGTTAACCGGACAACTATTTACTTTGTATCAAGTTTCATGCCATCTTCATCCCATAAACTAGTAGTTTTTTTAACTACTTCAGAAAAAATAATATAAAAGAAAAATTTTTTATAATGGAAAACGGTTCGATGCATGAGACGACATAATGTTTAATGGATCGAAAGGTCGATTAAATCGGTAGACGGACTCAACGTCACGAGAGAACTAAAACATTAAAAAAAACTACATGAAAAAGAAAACTACGATCACAGGAGCCGATTTTGAGGGAGCACCCAAATAAGCGCAAGGCAAACAAAGCGAGGAAGAAACAACGAGAACAAGTTTGTAGAAGCAGTGCATAGTACAACTCCAAGGGACCACGGGTGAAAAACTCATATTTGGACTCTCCTTGAGAGCCTTCAGATTTCGATCACATATCATCGACTCCTTCTCACGAACAAATTCAGAACTTCTTGTTGGGGAACCTCACAAAAACAAGACGTACCCGAAGTATCGACCATACAAAGAAACTCTATTGATGATTGAATGTTGTATGTTTTTAGAGCACAATTTAAAAAAACATTAATTCTTTCTTTTTGGGGGTCTTCCATATGGTTAGACTGCGTTAGGAACAAAGTGTGCTTTTCTGAGTTAAAACTTATGATACTTTTTTTTGAACTATTATACTTTTTTTTAATTTTCATGCAAAATGCTAAAGAGCAAGAAAAATGTTGATCATGATATGTTTTTTGCCATAAAAGATGGTATTAGGTGAATTAACGAGTCCACGTTAAAAAAAGAAGCCCAAAACTAAGAGAAAAAAAAATCCTTCACGTTTTGTTTTCCCTTTTTTCCCTTAATATTTTTTATTTTACTTTTTATTTTTTTATAAACAAAGGGACGCTAATATCATGGGTTAGAAGGAGAGAAGCACCGGTTTGTAATACCCGAAAAATTTTATATCGTAAGCCCGACTCGAGTTACCGAATTATTTAATCGAACAAAACCGAACTTAACCGGTTTAAACCAATACCTCTTCACTTGGACTTCATAGCTTCTCCATCTATCCATGACGGTTACTTCCAAGGCATTAACAACATTGAAGACGAGGCATTAGAGAGGGTGCCATGGCATCATTGAAGACGAGGCATTGAAGCCGGCGTTGAAGAAGACCGACTTTTACCACGGAAGCATTGAAGATGAGCCTCGATATCCTCCTTCCTTGTGCCACCTTCACCCTTGTCTTCTACACGTAAACTTTCCTCTTCGGCCTCCTAGTTGGCCCTGTGATCTTCGTCGAGCTCCAAGAGCCTGCGACTACAAGCCACTTCCCGGCAGTCTCTCTTCTTCTTCGTTTTAGTCTCACAACAAGGGAGGTCTCTCCTTCTTCATCGTAGCTTCATGGCAAAGAAGAACTCTCTCCTTCCCCGGCGGAGTTGGTAAAAATTCTGCCTCACTCTCTCATCCATTTTTGTTTTTGGACCGATGCACCTACTCATGTCTCCTCCTCGTGTGAACCTTCAGTCAAGCAGGAAGTGTGTCGACCTTGCCCAGACTTGCAAATATCGAGCCCTCTTCTCCCTATTCTGTTGGGCATCGTAATAGGGTAAGCTTTCCTCAATTCCCTTCTATTCTAGTAGAAGCATGGCTGATCTTGGATGTTGAAACAACCTCACTTCCACGTAAACAAGAGCTAGGAATCGAACCCCGAATCTCTTACTTCCTTGTGCCCAAAATTTTCCAGTTTTATAATTTTGAGCAACCAATTTCGGACCCGATTTTAGGTACTCTAGACTCATCTTTAACCATTGGAATTTTGATATGTTATAGAGGGTAGTATGTAGTTTATCGTGTTAAATTTTGGGAAAGATCCAACGGTTAGATTAAGATTATGAGCTTATAAAGTTTGGACATATTACCTTCCTTTAGTGGAATTTTCGTATAACAATAGTTAGCATGTATCTATTTGTATGGCTCCCTATAAGGCGTTGTAAGGACGGACGTGTTGTACGCCACTATGATGCGATGAGCCCGGGAAAGCAATAGAAGTCTCCCCGGCAGATACATGTGACACGCTCGAGTAGCTTTGATCGAGAGCGTATGTTGGCAGCACAAAGAAGTCAGAAATCAAACACCGACAAGAGGCGTCGAACATTGGAGTTCAGGATTGGTTCCCATGTTTGGATGAGAGTTTTCCTGACGCAAGGCATCCGACGTTTAGGCATTAAAAGAAGTTGAGTCCCCGATATGTCAGACCATTTGAGATTTTAGAGCGGGTTGGGAGAAGTAGCTTACCGATTGGCGTTTCCACCGCACTAGAGGGTGTTCACCTTGTGTTTCATGTTTTCAGCCAAAGATTATATCCTGGACCCGAGACATATTGTTAGCTATGAGGATTTGACTATTGAGCCGGACAAACACATTCATAGAGTACCCGATAGCTATCCTAGAGAGGAGCACTAGACGCTTGCGGTCTAAGAAGATTTTGATGTTAAGAGTTCATGTCTAGCCGGGATGTCGATGAGACTACTTAGGACACCGAGGACAGTATAAGATGTACCTACATGAGCGTTATGCAGATTTTGTTTCGGCCTCAAATTCGACGGATTAGTCATCGGACCTGTAATTATGTGTTTTCCTTGTCTTGGTGATTATTTGGCTAGCATGCTTGAGTGTTTTCCATTTAATTGTTTGCATGTCTTGGCGTGTTAAATGATGTGTACTCGTTTGAGTAGAAATGGAAGGTGGCAACGCCTTCAGGAATAGTTGTAGATATGCCTCGAGACTTTAGACTTAATAGACGACCTTCCTTCACTTAAGTTTTGGGACAAAACTTATTTTAAAGGGGAACTCATGTAATACCCGGAAAACTTTATCTCGGAAGCCTGGCTCGATTTACCGAATTATTTAAATCGAACAAAACCGAACTTCACCGGTTTGAACCAATACCCTTTACTTGGACTTTAGAGCTTTTCCTTCTATTCATGGCGGTTACGTCCAAGGCATTATCAACATTGAAGACGAGGCATTGAAAACCGGCATTAATGCGGGTGTTTGCCACGGCAGCGTTGATTCCGTTGAAAACGAGGAATTGAAGGCCGACGTTGAAGAAGACCGGCATTTACCATGGAAGCATTGAAGACGAGCCTCGACATCCTCCTTCCTTGCGCCACCTTCACCCTTGTCTTATGCACGTAAACTTGCCTTCTCGACCTCCCTAGCCAGCCAATGTGATCTTCGTAGAGCTCCGAGAGCTTGCAACTACGAGCCACTTCCCGGAAGCCTCTCTTCTTCGTGGTAGTCTCACAACAAGGAAGGGCCCTCCTTCTTCAATCGTAGCTTCACGGCAAGGGCTCTCCCTTCTCTCTTCTCCTTCCTTGGCCGGAGATGGTAAAAGTCTACCTCACTCTCTCTCCATTTTTATCTTGACCGATGCACCTACTCATGTCTCATCCTCGTGTGAACCTTTACTCTAGAAGGAAGTGTGTCCTTGCTTAAACGTGCAGAGATCGAGCCCTCTTCTCCCTAATTTGTCGTGGCATCGAAATAGGGTAAGTTTTCATCCCTTCCCTTCTATTGTAGGCGAAGCATGGCTGATCTTGGATGCTAAAAAAACCTCACTTACACGTAAACAAGAGCTAGGAATTGAACCCCGGATCTCGTGTTTCCTTGTGCCCAGATTTTCCAGTTTTACAATTTTGAGCAACCAACTTCGGACCTAATTTTAGGTAGTCTAGACTTATCTTTAACCATTGAATTTATGATATGTTATAGAGGTAGTGTTTAGTTTATCGTGTTTAATTTTAGGAAAGATCCAACTGTTAGATTAAGATTTATGAGCTGGTAAAGATGAGACGAACTCATTGTGTTAGAGGAAATTGTGCGGATTTTGCTAAGTATCAAAATGATGATTATGAAGGCAACTTTGAGATTTTAGATAGATCTTATGACTAAGTGTTTGTGAGTTTTGATGCTTCTATCTAGGAGTAGGCATGGCCTAGTAAGTTTAGAAATTTTCTTGGAATTTTTAGGACTTGTTAGAAGGTATATATCATAGGCAAAATTAAGGGCTCTTAACTATTTCTCTTAGGAATCTTTCTTATGGTTTCTTGTTAAGTTAGAAAGTTTAAGAAAACTCTCTAACCCGTTATGGGTCTTTTAGCGTTTTAATATGGTGTTGGACTATAGTGAGAGACTTAGAACCTCCTTGGATCCTTTTTGGAATATTAAGAAAGGTTAGGGTAAAACGGTAATTTCTTTAAAAGTTAAGGTTTTGGTTCTTTCTTTCCAAAACCCTCATTGGATAGTCTAGGAACTTTCTAGAGTTTCCGAGGTGATAGAAATATGTTGTTAGAACGTTTTCCCATCATGATCGGCTTTGAGGTCATATATACATTCAGACCGAGACTTAGCGATTGTCGGATCTTCTATCAGTTCAGGCAAGTCATGTGGACTTACTTAGCTAGCTTTTGTAGTATTGGTGTGCTCGGCAAGTATAGAAAAGCCCATAAGCATAAAGAAATTCGGAAAAGACCTAGATAAACCTTCTCCCGAGGTTCATTAGTTTATAAAGATGCAAAGACCGAAGAATTCTTCGATGATTAAGAATCCCTTAAGCTTGATAAAGCGTTACTCTCAAAACCAAGTTTTGTCAAAACATCCAATAAAACAAAATTGTTTGACTCTTCACTTTGTTTTATCTAAACCAATCAAGAACTTCACTTCGGTAAACGAATGTAATTGAAAGGTTGAATTAAGTCATTTGAAAAGAAGCATAAACTTTCTTGATATCAATTCAAAAATCCACATACATTCGCCATCAATCTATCATAGGGTTCAACGAACCCTTAGATCGAAGGAGACTAAGTTAAACATAAAGCAAGGAGAGAGATAGAATAAAAGAAGAAAACTTTACATCAAATAAATCTCAAAACAAAATAATAACAAAACAAGTATGACCTTCAACTCTACTGAGGACCGTACAACAACCTCTATTGAAAAACTAGAAAGAAAGAAGAACAAAGGATTGCTAAATCCGAGATGAATTGGATGCTAACTGGATAATCTAACCTTAAGGCAGAGGGTCCTTTATATAGGAAATGCATGGGCCGAAACCCTAGGTCGCAAGCCCGTCAGAAAACCCATCAAAAATTAGGTTTATCGGAGTTGCTCTTCAGCGGCGTCGTTGCGCCTAGCGTATGGATCCTTATGCCCACTTACGCCATCTTACGATCGTAAGGGAGCATAAGGCTGAACGTAACCAATCCAACAACGTGTGATCTCTTTGGCTTGGATTTGTGATTGAGCTTGGGCCTGTCTTTTAATCTGAATTTTTGTCTTCTTATCAATGTCATGATGATCTTTGGATGTACGAGAAGTCACGACCTTCAGACTCGGTGTTTCCTCGGGATTTGTAGACGATCTCTCTAAATTGTTAATCCTTAAATCTTTCTGATCTTGACTTGTTGCATCTTGACTTCAGGGGATAACGAACTATTTGAGCATCTTAGAGTAGAAAGTGCGGAATCTACTCGCCTTAAAAGCCTGAAACAAGAAATAACCGGAAGTAGATACCAAAAATACAATATGAACACTTTTAGAATTATAAGAACTTGACGAAAACGACACGAATAACTAGGTAGAAAACACATATATTTTGATGCTATCAACTACCATAACAATGCGTGATTATTCAGATGCTTCTATCCAATTATGATTGCAAGTTGCATATATGATTATTCCTCGAACTACCTTGGTCACTTTTAAAGTAATTAATCCTAACTAACATGATACAAGGGGTATCCTCATACCGCTCAGCTTAGGCCCTTATTGCATTAACAACCCTAATCCTAAACCACAGGGACATTCGCCGTCATTGTCTACCCATTCAAAGTATAAGCAAATGAGTTGGACAATAATTTATTACACGAGAGATATTTTAACGAAAAAATCACTATATCAAATCACAAGTTCCGTTCCTAATTTCCGATTAAAATCCAAGAGGGATATAATCTCAATTATAATAACCATATCTGACGGACAATTTAGACCTCATAATCAGGTGCTAATAATCAAAAAATTGGCATTCTTATATTCTATGATGAGCTATTATTGTCAATGAGTGTCTACTTCCCTTGTCATAGCTTTGTATGTGATTAGGATCATTTAAGAGCATCAAATAGTTCAAAACAGTCCAACCTAAGTCTTAAGGAAAAGTTGAGTCCAAGCCTCCCCTCTCGTGAATCGCTTGCAACTTCGAGCCGTAGTTTCTTGCTTCTTGAGGAGCTGGAACAGTAGCAGGAGAATCGAAAGGTAACCATATACACCCGTAGAAACCAAGGTGTGAAGAAAACGTGAAAAGAAGTCAAGGATCAATAGCAAAAAAAAAAAAAAAAAGAACCAAGAAAGTGAAAATAACAAGCCAAAGAAAGACAAATTGTCCCAAGTTTGTATTGGAACGGACAAGGAAGAGAAGTGCAAAAACCACAAGAAAGTCAAAACAACAAGCCAAAGAAGACAAATTAGTGTCGAGTGATGACTTGATTATTGTTTTTTGTAGGTTGATTCTTCCTAATGTGTTGTTCTTTGTCCGTGCGTTTTTTATTATGTTTCTTTGATGTTCAATATGAGTAAAATCCGCATCTTATTGTTTTGATCATATTCTTTGTGTCTTAGGTTTATATATGATTTGCATTAACCACAAGAGTGCATGCATTGATTGATTTGAGTAATTTCATACACTTAAAATCTGTATGAAATCCGTATACGAGACTACTTCTATATGCATACATTATCTTTCATTGATTGATTTCCTTCATTGAAGAATATAGTCATCTTATATTAAAGAGCTTAATTATGAACATAGAGCTCTTTCTATTCTCGTTTACATCTTCTTTTTTCTAATTTTTTTGTTTGTTTCTCCATATTTCCCTTTTGTTTTACCCTTATCTTAGTCATTTGAGGACTCAATTTTATCATATACTATGACTACAAAACCTTGCAATTGCATTATCGTTTGTGTATTTGAGGCAACATTAAGTTTTTCCATTATCAAGACTTTGGTTTTGTTTGGTTGTCCTTTGACAACTTGATTTTAACCCTTTTGTTTCTTTTAATTGTTTTCCTGTTAGTATCATGAGTAGCTTAGCTATCTTGTGTGCTCTAGGTAAAAGGCACGCCAAAGGAATTTTGAAAAAGAACAATGTTGTGACAATAAACAGCAAGCTAATAGTTTATTTGACTTATGTGTTCCAAGAGAAGAGTCACACCGAAGAAAATTTGAATATAATCAAAGTCTTCCCAAAGGAAGACTAGGGTAAGGAACATGAAGAGCTTCTTGCTATTTGGAAGATTCTAGAATAGAAGAAACGTTAAAAAAAATCTTCACAACTATAACCACCTTATCTGTTCAAATTTTGGCAAGGAGGCAAGAGTGTTTTGAAATTCAACTTGCTCTGTATACCATAAATATATCTTTGATAAATGGTATAGGATATCGAGTTGAGGATCTAAGGGTAGAAGAATGTACTAGGAGAAAGTATTACAAGAAAAGATTAAAGCAAAGGACTTGGATAAAAAAAATCAAGAAAATGAACAACTGTATTTAAACTTTCTATGAAAACCCACGAAATCCTAAATATGAAGAATGTATGATCAAAAAATTGGGCTAACCAAGAGATGAATGCTCTCAATCAACTAACCTCAATGGTTACATTATTGAGAAAGAATTAGACGACAAGTAAGGGGTAGAGGTCTTAGAGAAAAAAAGACTTAAAGAGTAACAAACAACAAAGATTGGGTAAGATGCACCTAAGTCTGGAAATTAAAATCGACACCTACCTCATGCTCTCATTGTGTTCTTAAAGGAAATTATATAATTACTTATCAAGATGTCTAATAATAGAGATACAACTAAACTCTTGTAAGATACGTTCCAACTCAACACTAACATTATGGAATACACCTGTTGTCCAAAATCACCAAAAAAGCTATCAAGAACCCCTTGATCTCCCTTAGTTGGTAAGACATTGCCTTATCAAAAAGTAAAATGTCATTGGCAAAGAACAAGTGATATATGCTCGCCCCACCCGGGAAAGTTGAATAAGCTTTCCGTCTTTATCCACAACCACCATATAAATCAGACGGACGACCAAGATGTTCTAGAAAAACGAATAAACGGTGATATTGGGCCGTCATGGCGTATCCCACGGATCATCTAGAAAAAGGTGGATGATTCTCCGTTCCATAGAACACTCATCGATCCAGTTGTGACACAATTGGTTATCTGTCAAACCTAGTTGTGACACACTTGTTATCATAGTTAAGCTTAAGAACTATCCCACAACATTTTGAATATCACAACATTCTGAATAATCACAGTGTTATCTGTAATCAACCAACTAGAATAAAATTGCTCTACATTGGACTCACAATTCCGCCCGTTATTGATTTCAATTTGTTCACCATAATGTTCATTATTGTTTTTTAGAAAAGGTGCAAAGGCTAATCAGTCGAATTGCGTAAGAAAACTCTGGTTCATTCACCTTCCTAATAGCACAATTAACGTTTCATTTGCCAAAGGTGGAAGGAGTACATTATGAAACAATTCATTAACCATGCTTATAAAATAAGATATTCGTGTACATTCCGACAATGTGCCAAAAAATTTTGGCAAAAAATTGGTTGAAACCAATCACTTCCTTGGACTTTGAGAGGGTTCATTATCCTTAATCGCAACATGGACTTCCTCAACGGACACCGGGTAAGAGAGATTGCCCGGCCAGTCGAGTTTCCAAAAGTCTGGATTAAGTATGGATCTTACTACTCGATATATATGTCCAAAATATGGATGAATATTATGGTACAATAACCAACTAGCCATGCTTTAAAATAAGATATTCGAAGGCCATTAACTTTATACACGGAGGTCTAATGACATGAAAGGTATATACCGGAAAATTTACACATAAATCTAAGGAATTTCATCATAAAATAATTATTAATAAGAGAATAACTCACAAATTTTTGTAAGTTAGTTTGGCCTAACTTATTGATGTAAGGTATGTACCAACATATTAATATACCGTAATGGATTTCGGTGGTGATGGAAGATGGATCAAAGATTACTCGTCACTTTTATTTTTGGCTTTGCTACTAATTTACTTAACTGTTATAGCTAGATTCATTGATATCCATGAGTGAAATTTTGATTGTAAAAGAAAACATTAGATCTGAAACAATTTTGTGAATTTAGAGATCTTTTGTGAAAAAAGTTTGGTGACTTAGTTCGATTTTACTCTATCTTTGGAATTTGGAGGAAAAATTCAGTCAATCCACTAGGAAGATCAATAGTTACAAAACAATAAAATACAATGAACAAAGAAGTTTCTGCCTAAAACTAAAAAAAAAACATCAAAACAAAAAGGTAGAAACGTTCAATAGCAAAAGCAAAGCTTCGGTGGAGGAATACAAATTTTCTTCTTCACCATCAATGTTCAATATCTTCCTATGTTCTCGTTATTGGGAGGAAGCAAAAGGGAACTTTTCGCTCTCTATTGTTCAACCGCCTCATCAACATCAGCCTTTAATGGCTTCATTTTCCTAGGGAAGAACTTCGAATAGCCAACACCATGGTAGCTGACCCCTACAATCAAATATTATTACTAAACAATAAAGGAAGGAAATATCTTGTCTATCTTCCCTTTCGAGGTGATGGACTCGGTTCCTCACACCATCATTTCTTCACCCTTTCTCTAGCTAATTTTTCTACTCCGGTGACAACCAGGCTTCAAAGCCTTTATTTTCACTGTCTCGAGGTTGCCCTATTATCCTTGTAATCCAAGACAAACTCGGGTCTGCATCTCTTCTCTCGCTATGACAAAAAAAGAGATAAAATAAGATTGGGTAAATCCACCTCACACCGCCAACACTTAACAATCCAACACACCAGCACCACTATCGGCCTATTGTTCACCACTATCGTCCAACTGGCTTTGTTTATTGTCGGATCTAAAATGTTTGAGGTTTTATATCCTCTTATTCTTCCAACTTCATTCCAAATAAACTTTTGTGTAATATTCTTACCTTCTCTTCGGTTCGACCTCCTCAACAAAAATTAAAAGCCTACACGGAATGACGTCCCTTGTCTTTATAACCATGGGGTCACCAGTTTTGTCTCTTGACGGTTTATGTCATTTCAAAAAACCTTCCCCTCAACAAGTTGTGTGATGTACATCGATTGACCACCGACTGACCTTCGATTGATCGCCTTTTGGACATTGTTGTTAGTCCTCACCTCCAGTTGTCGGTTGTTCCTCTCTGTTTGGGTCACTAACTCCTTACATCCTTCGATGCTTCTCTTTATCTCTTAAGAGAAGTTTATAGATTAATTTATTTTTAAAATATAAAAATAAAACTTTACCGTATTTTCCTAAACCTAACCAACTTTTACAATTTGGGCTTAATTTTTTAAACCCGTACCTTTTAATAAAAAAACTTTTCCTTGTTCTGCTTCTAATAATATAAAATAAAAAATGTGCAATAAAACTAAAATTGATTTATGCCTATATAAAATCCAATCCCACGGAATTATGACTATAAACAAGCTCGTGTTATAGGAATACCTTGTACTTCTAATCGACCTCTTTTTCAAAGTTATTCACTTGTACTTGTCAAGTGTTCCGTGTTATGCAGTGATCTCTTTTGAGTTTTGAGCAAGTTTTATTGGTGATCGATCGAGTTGTTTGACTTGGAAAGGTCGTGGATTTGTGATCGACTCCCGAAGCCTCTATGTTGAGTTCAAATCTGAGGTGTCCATGGTTGTTCCCGGGCTCCCGTCATGTGCACTTATTTCGATGACGATATTATGCTCTCCGCTCTCCAATGGTTAGCTGGCTCAATTTTCCCTTGAAGATATCGCCGCTTTCAGTTCTACGTGTTGTACTTTTGTGTTTTTTCTTTGATATTCTTATGTTTTGGTTCTTCATGACCGTTTGTCCGTCTGCCGATTTCTTTCGACCTTTTTAGACGTCGTCAAGTGTATCGAATTGCTTTCCTTTATAAAAAAACAAGAACAAAGCTTCGGGTGAAGCAATTTCTCGTGATCTCTTCGACGGCAAAACACACAAGTCTTGGCTCTTTCTTTTCTCTCATTGCTCACTTAGGGTTTTGAGAGGTGATCACAGTCAATTGAATGATGCCTTCAACTCTGCAAAGACCTTATATACTTAGTTCGTTAATAACAAGTATGTTATCATGTGCTTCTTGATAAGATCGATATCATGATCGTAATAAGATTGAGATCGTGATGATACTTTGTTATCTAATTTCCTATATATTACTTGTTATTATTCTCTAAAAAGCCTATATAAAATTTATCATAATATTAGTAAAATTGTGATTTATCCCACCATAAATCTTTCACTTCTTTGATTCTTCTACGGGATCATATTACATAGGTGGTGTGTGTTGAGATGTGTGGATTATTGTGTCCCACATCGACTAAATGAATAATGTGAACCTAGCATATAAACCAAGGGTTACTCCTCCTATTTCCAATTGGTTTTAGGATGGAGCCCCGAAGGCTAGTATACTTAGGTTCACCTGTGACGGCATCCCTCCACGTCTTTGACCCGACGGATATAAAAGATAAATTTAACATGGTATCAGAGCAGGTCCGATTCGGGTCTCAATATCCTGTGTTTGGGTTGTGATTAGCGAATATGCTATCCACCCGTGTTTGGCTAAGCCGGCCTTAAGGCTTTGTGTCAAGTGCAACTAGTCCAGGATAGTTGCACTTGAGGGGGAGTGTTGAGATGTGTGGATTATTGTGTCCCACATCGACTAAATGAATAATGTGAACCTAGCATATAAATTCAAGGGTTACTCCTCCTATTGTCAATTGGTTTTAGGATGGAACCCCGAAGGCTAGTATGTTTAGGTTCACCTGTGACGTGCATCCCCATATAAAAGATAAAGTGTAGGACACCAATAACTAAGGCTCTGATACCATGAAAGATTTATGGTGGGATAAAACCACACAATGTATTGATATTATTATTCCCTATTTATAGGGTTACAAGAGAATATTAAGACATAAGAAATATTATAAAAGATTAAGGTAAAATATATACTTCCTAAAATACGAGATAATATCGTTATTCATTTAATAGAAAGATATTAAAATATTCTCTTATTATCTTCCAATTCTCCCCCAGTCAAAGCGTGGATAGGCGAACTACGCTGAAGACTGAAACATCTCATTATCTCCGTCAACAACAAGGACACCGATAGAGTTGTAACACCACATATAGACCGACAAAACCACCAGTAGATCGGTGACAACACTGGATTGATAGGACCACCAGTCAATCGTGACAATGGTAGATTTAGACGTTGATAAGTTGACGGCATGCCTTAAGGCCGGCTAGCCCAATCGGACGGACTATTCATGTCCGCAATTTGAATCTTTAAGGTCGAAAAATCGATAAGTCGGAATCCGAGGAGATCGAACTGCTCTTATACCATGTAAGAACGTTGTTCTTAAGATAGAATCAATGACTTGCTTATTCATTCTTAATATCAACATATATATACAGAAAAGATACTAAAGGTTACCTTTATTTTAGGTACAAGATAATACAAGAAGGAAAGTAAAATATATTCTGGTATAAGGAAACTAAATAATATTGTGAGTATATCCTTCCTTTTGTCAATATTCACACAAATAACCCCACAAAAGCTAATAAATATACCATCACATATATAACTAGCTATGATCATGATGTAAGGCGTAGGACACCAATAACTAATGTTATGTTATACATACATATTTCAAGGACTCGAGGATCCACATAGTAATTCCTTGACATTTTCTTCTTTCATTTGATTATGCATGAAGGCAATAATATGATAAATTTTAGTGCTAAAGGGGAGCTTAATATTTTAAAACATCCTTGATAAGTAAACGTGTCGAATATGTATGGGTTAAGTTTACATTTCAAATCTCATAATAGGACAATGGTCTAGTATTGAATCACAATCTTGAAAGTAGATCATATTTTGAGAAATATAAATAAAAATCTCCGAACAATCTCAAGTCTTCTATCCCACTTAAGAAGAAACAAAGAGCAAAATTGTATATGAAATACATATATAACGTTTAATGAAATACATAAGGGTTTTAAGTGGCACACATGTTCCCACATACTTAACTCTTTGAGCCATTATTAGCATTAAATATTCAATCTTAATGATTCTTAGAGAATAAACTTTTGCACTTAGCTCCGCTGCAACATTAAACTAAGTTATCAACAAAACAGTGAAGCTTGCATGCACCTCAGCACATTTTTTTCTTCATTGTTTTTTACAAAAGAAATGTTGTTGCTGGTCATCGTCACTGCACTCACAACTGCCATTCTGTCAACATCACAAACTTCATTCATACCCATGATGAAAACCCTATACATATATATATTCTAAAAAAATATGAATCGAACTGCACAAAGAAAACAAATATCTTCTGGCTTGTCGTAGTTGTCGACATAAACTCATTACTTACAAAAGCTTCTCCTTCAATATTGATTACTCCTATGCCATTTAGCCTGGATAAAACCTGTTTTTGTATGCTTTCTAGGTAAGATGCAAATACCCAGGAAAAAAAAATGTCAAATTATCAGATATTGCCTCAAAGTCTGAGTAAACAATGTTGTAAAATGGAGATATTATTATGATCTATGAGAGGAAGATCGAGTAAAAGCTGGTGATGTTACAGTGCTTTCTTTTATCTGATCAAGTATAATAAGATAATTCATAAAAAATTATATACTTTCCAATTTCCATGCCACAAACTGAAAGAATCAACAGAAACCAGCTGAGCTTTCATGTCTACCTACATTAATTTATCTCCAAACACTAAATATAAAAAAGCTTCAAGCTGGCTCCTCTCAAAACCTTTCAACAAAAGAAAAAAGGAAAATTTATAATTACTATCAAAGACCTCCGGGACGTATCTGCAAACAATCCTCAGGCAGGCCCTTCTTTGCAAAATAAAAAAGCACGAGTCTGTTCACAGTCTCTGTTTCTACTCAAGCTTGAGTCTGTAAATCTTCAGCTGTTATGAAGGTGCCATGGAATCCATATGGAACCCTAGAAGGTAGCTTAATCGATGCTTCAAGCTTCAAACTCATCGCATTCACAATTTGAAGCTCTGATTTCTTCTTCTTTTCATCGTAAACGAACCCGATCACGTACCCGTCGTCTTCGGAATCCGAGTTCGGATCCCTTGGGAGAAAGTAGGGTTCGCCTCCGAATTTTCCATCACCAAAAATGTATTTCTTCACTTCCCCTGTTTCCAAATCGACCTTTGCGAACCCTGAAAACTTTCGGCCATGGCTCCGCAATCGCGAGAAAAGCGAATTTAGTCTTCCTTCCTAGCTTGTACCGGTTAACCATCCCGGCTTCCAAATTAATCTGATCATCTTCGCATTGTGAAATTGGCCTTCTTGTCGATTTCCCTGTTTTCAGATTCAATCTGATTTCCGATAGCACTGATCGGAGTTCTTCGTCGCATTCATTAAAAACAGAGTCTGCTGGAGTCATACACATGATCCGATCACGACGATCTCGTCGTTTTCGGCTCCTCCCATGCGTTCCAGAGATGAAAGCAGAAGCAATCAGGACATCAATCCACTTAATGTTCTTACCATCTTTGGCATACTTATCCAATACTCCGAATCTTGACATCTTATCTTTCTTGTACACAACAGGGGAACCTCCTTTGATCATTTCATGGAGCTTGAACACAATTTGACTATCCGGAACCACAACGAAATTCTCAGTGATAGCGAAATCGTGCATCATGGTTGGCTCTTTGAGTGGGATTTCAACATCTGGAGACTTTTCCCCTGTTTTTGAGACTCTGAAATACTTCAAATACGGCTTCTTTACAACGTCGTAGCTCAGGCCAAAAAGTTCGCCGGAAACAGGGTCAACCTTGGGTGAGCGATCATGGAAGAACTCAACTGGCCATCGAAATCGAACCTCCCAACCGTCTTCAGGTCGCCGGTGGGAGTAACTTCGACATGGTAAGGAAGATCATCCTCCGACATCGCGAGTAACCGGCCGTTGAAATAAACAACGCCAGCGTTAGCAACTCCAAGTCCTTCATCAGAGTTTAAAATTCCAAGGCCGGAACGAGAAAGGAAGAGAAGAAGACGGGGCGATGCCAGAGTGGCCGTGAAGCTCTCCAATCGCCTTCGGAAAGATGGGTCGGCCGAGCTGGCGCTCTTGACGGAGCCGATTGGTTTCAGTGAAACGGCAAGCATAGGAGGCGGAACCGTCGGAGTTAAATTTCACGGCGTGGAGCATTCCATCACCGTCGAAGAAGTGATGACCGGCGACGGGACGGTGTAAAGGGGTTAGCGCCGTTTCGGAGGTAGACACCGTTACGGAGACAATCAGGAATCGCTCCTGTGACAGGGAGGTGGTGTGTAACAGGGCGTTCGGGTACCGGAGCGAAGTTGCCGGAGATTTGTACTTTAGGGTCGGAGGTTTTGGGAAGGTGGTGGTTGCGTTCATGGGAGATTATGGCGGATTCAAGAGAATCGAAAGCGGAGGCGGCAGCTTTTTGGGAGTGGGTTCCAGTCCGGCGAGATAGGGGTTGGGGCGGTGATGGTGGTGGGAAGTGGCGCTTGGGGAGAGTAATGGAAGGCGTTTGAAGAGCCGACTGAAGTGTCAATCTGGATTGTTTTGTGGAGTGAGGTAGTTTATGGGAAGTTTGATTGGTGAGAGGAGAAGAAACGAAATGATCAAAAGAAGAGAGTTTACAAGCCATGGTATTTCTCTAATTTCTGCAAAATCTTCTTCAAGTTTGAGTATGGTGAATTTGGATGTGTGTGTTGGGTTTGGAGTATTGTGTGTTGCGTTTGCGTTTGCAAGTCTGTTGGAGTATGAAGGAGAGGAAGAAGGTATATATAGAGACAAATACAAGGGTGGACTGAATGCTACACTTTGTGATATGAACGGCTCTACCACGTGTTCGCGTGTGCTTAAGGATTCTCATTTCATCTTTTTATTTTTTTAAAAAAATCAATTATTTAATATCCACCTGTAAAACTCCACGTTAACTATAAACCACCCTGGGACTGTACATAAAAAGACCTGATTGTAATTTTTTGACAGTGAATCATCGAGTTGGACCGATAATTACAATGCGGTACTCATCTATTTGGGTTTTATTTTTGATAATAAGGAATATGGATTACATCATGATAACACATTTACATTAATGTCACTGTATCTTATTTATTAGATTACAAATAATTATTAAAAACATAATATTGAAGATATGATAAACTAAACTAGATAACGGTTAATATATAAACTAATCTAGTTAACAAATAATATTCAGATAATAGTAAGCTAATATTATATCATAAAATCATATACTTGATATTATTAATATTCTTTACTTCATTAGCAGGATAAATCTCCATATACACTAAGTGTAGGATTTGCTTTTTACACTACCGATAACTAAAGATAAACTAAACTTATTTTTCTTTTTTCTAATTAATAAATTTACAGAAAATATAAACATGTAGTGTTATTTTTGGTTTATCTTTATTTTGGTTTACAGTAACTATATTAATATTAATATTAATATTATTATTATTATTATTATTATTATTATTATTATTTATATTATTAATCTTTACGGTTAGATTATAGTTATTGTTACGTAGTGTCAGTAGTATCATTATTGTTAAATTCATGTTATTTATTATTTTTGTTTATCGATAAACTCTCGTTTCTATTATTTAATCATTGTTGATGAATTCTCGTTCTTGGTATTTTTCCGTTATCATCAATTTGTCGTTCTTATTATTTTGTCATTATCGTAAATTTATAGTCTTGTAATTTTGTTATTACTGTTGAATTCTCATTCTTGTTATTTTATCGTTATCGTTAAATTCTCACTCTTCTTATGTACTCGCTATGGTTAAATTTTGTTCTTGTTGTATAGTCGTTCTTGTTCAATCACCGTTCTTGATTTAATTTGTTGTGAACTTGTGATCTCTCTATCGTAAATTGTTGATCTTTTTATATGTTGTTATCGTGAATTCTGGCTAGTTCTTTTTATTTTGTCGTTAACGTTAATTTTCTGTTTTTTTTTTTTTGGTATTATCTCGATATCATTAAATTTATGTTCTAGTTATATAATCGTTATTTAAATCATAAAAAAAAATACATTTTTGTAAATGCATTTATTCTGATGAATGTTAGAATGCCTTTTAATATTGATAAAGGTGTACGTTTAATTAATATTTAATTAATATTCAATATTTTTTATTACATATAATTCATCAATCTATGTATGTATTCTATGTATGTATCGTAAAGATTTTCTTAAAACAAAAAAACTGAATATTTGTTTCCGCAATTTTCGACCTTAAAGAATCTAAGGTGTGTTTACTTCTCTTCCGGACGTAAATTTATAACTATGAAACAACAAATATTACACGTTTATGGTACGTTAACCGTATTAATTTGAGGTATTTTTTAGACATAAAAAATTGAGACAATAAAAAAATATTGAAAATTATATTAAATTTACTAAAGTTTATCTATCATTATTATTTGACACTGTAATAACTAAAATAATACTCGTAGTAATTAATTATTATTGTAATTAAGTTTTAAATTAAAATACTATAAACATATACGAGGAACTGATGAAGAAATCGAGGGTCATCTCAGGTAAATGATTAATTAACTTTTATTTTATTTTTCACTTTTATGACACTTGTCCAAAGTGATTGGTAGTGTAACAATTTTAGTTTACACTAGGTGTAAACGTATCACTGTCCTTATTAGCATGGCTCTTCAATCAAAGCGTAGGAGTAGGTGAAGACTACAACTCATGAAGAAATGAATAAAAGCAGATAGTGAGTTGGTCGGACAACTAATGATGTCTTCGGGTGCAATCACATACTGTAACGCCAAAGCTCGTGTTTAGTTGATCGTAGTCGAGGTTGTGTTCGTACAAAAGTTGATCCATTTGTGATTGTCGGAACCTTCAATATATGAGTTAATCATTCCGGATCGTCTTGAATAGAGTATGGATGAACCTTTGAAAAGATTTGTTAAAAAAATTGGTCTCTAACTTTATGTTTTATTAGAAAATAAGTATGGACGGTCGAAATTAGAATCTATATTATGTAATATTTTTTTATTTAAAAATTGGAAAAGATTTGTTAAAAATTGGAAAAAATGACTAGTCATTTGTTTCCTGATTCCTTGAGGATCAAACCTTTTAAAAACTGGAAAATAATCTGAAATGTTTGC
Organism: Fagopyrum tataricum; assembly: GCA_002319775.1. Taxonomy (NCBI): domain Eukaryota; kingdom Viridiplantae; phylum Streptophyta; class Magnoliopsida; order Caryophyllales; family Polygonaceae; genus Fagopyrum; species Fagopyrum tataricum. The sequence goes on from CM008283.1 coordinate 8,764,940, forward strand.
TTTACCTGAACTCTTACAATGCATCCAGTCACTTCCTTGAACTCGCGAGAGAGCTCGGAGTTCGGCTCTGCTAAATCAATGGAGAAGAAAGTGTTTGAGAGGAGGTTAAGAGTGACGTCGAAGGCTACTTGACCAAGGTTTACTGCAACTTCAGCTTGGCTACAACTGCTGACGTATGATATAAGATCTTGATCTTTTTCATTCTTATGCTTTGATTTGCATCCAGATTTTTGCCCGAAAGCAACTACAATTTAGTCGAAAACAAGATTACGATTAGTTTGTGCAATTCGTTGAGATTAAGAATAGTTTGTGCAATTCGTAGAGATTTCAAGCCCTTTGTGAACAATCTTCCTATTCGTCGTATGTTTGATTGATTTATATGTTATATTTGAGTCTAATATGTATATATACGTTACTATGCACACGACTCGCGTGTTAAGATAATAAACTAATCACGTCCCAAACTCCAAAGCTAAAAGTTTAGACTCTATTATTTAAGTTTGATGAATAACTTCTCTTATATTCAATAGATTTTAGGATCAATTTATTTATATTTAAATGAGATGGCCATGGATACTCACTCAACTTAGTATGTAAAATAATTAGCATAAAAGCTGTGGTATTTTTTCTTTGCCTTTAAGATTTTAAAGAAATACTGAAAACAAAATATGAACAAAATAAAATTGTCGTGAAAAGTTACTTCAAAGTGGACAAAGGAGATTATAATACCTATAATAATCTTGATAATCTCGATAATTTAAGTTGAATTGAATTTTAAGAAGAAAAAAAAACTAAAATACCTCCAAGAATAATCTTCTGAGATTATAATCTTCAACAAGACGTCTACATAATGATGTTCAATTATATGATTGTATGGGCATTTCCCAATCTTTTGTTGGTACTATAACTAGCTAGCTTCTTTTGTTAATGCTGTATATATATTTATAGTGGTCTAGTTTTAAGTTAATTGGACTCTGACAGTATGCCTATTTCCTATTTATTAATAATTTGAAAAATATAATTATCTATTATGTTGCATTCATAATGCAAAATTTGAGACCTGGAGTCGGCGTTTATCATGCAAGAATATGGAATCTTTGAATTATATGATATTTTTCCAGGAAATATGCAGTAATGGACATATATTATACTATAATAATATCAATAAATAATATGTGTAGAAAAGCAAAAAGCATGAACCAGAAAACCGTTGAAACCGATATACATTTCAATTGAAGAATCGAGATTCTATTGATTGTGTTTAGTTGGAAATTTAATTGATTAATAGGAGAATAAATTACTGCAAGTTGAGCATCTATATGTTATATTGTACGTATAAAAAGGCCTGATTAATGATGTGATTTGTCCCGACATTATCTAATGAATTGGTAACTTGCTCATTTTTTCTATTCCGATGAGCTCGTTTAGTGTTGATGGATTCAATTAGGCCTCTTCAAATCAGGTTACTAATGATAGATTTCGAATTATACTAATTTCGATTAATGAATATCATACATTTTCCATGTTTAGGTAATGTGAATCTTTTTAGCCTAATGAACCGTAATCGTACAAAGAAAACATTTTGGTTTCATTAACAAAAATAAGAATTTTGTAGAAAAGGTTCGTTAACTAAAATTATTAGTGAATTTGAGTCCAAAACACATATATAAACTAGTTTTCAATTTATTTTAGAATGAAATTCCAGTAAATTTACGTGACGTGCTTAGTCTAAATATATATATATATATATATATATATATATATATATATATATATATATATATATATATATATATATATATATAGTTAGGATCATGTAGGAACCTCTCATAGAGTAGGGAATAGAGACTTATAATAGCCGTTGGATTAATATAGATGAACGTCCAAGATTTAACATTGTTTATGGTAATAATTAATGAGAATATTATATTGCCTCTAATAGAATTATGATAAAAATATTTTAACGACCAAAATTTCTCTATAAAATATATAACGACCAAATTATGGTAATATTATTTTCATATTGGATCGTTATTATATTTATAGAGAAAATTTGGTCGTTAAAATGTTTTTTATATCATTAATATAGTCATCGTTAAAATTTTGTGGTCGTTAAAATTTTATAGGGAAAAATTGGTGGTTAAAATGTCTTTTTTCATATTTTAACTACAAAACAAATTTTAATAACAAATTTAACGATCAAATTTCTTATAAAATTTTATTAACGATCAAATTTTTCTCTATAAAATATATTAACGATCAAAATTTCTTATAAAACACAAATTTTGATCGTTAATTTTTTTTTAGTCGTTAATTTTTTTATTTTTTGTTTGATTCTGGTCGTTTTTTTTTAATTCTGGTCGTTAATTTATAGTATTATACATATTAACGACTAAAAAAATAACGATCAATCTTATAATATAAAATTAACGAGCATCCTTCTATATAAAAATTTACTAGTAAATGGGAATCAATTCATTCAACGTTTATTTTTGGGATAGCCCAAAAAATAGGATATTTGTTTTCCTAATATGTATAATATTTAATGATTTATTTGTAAAATTTGAACAATCATATGAATCTCACCTATGAAGCTTATTATGTGTCTTCCATCATGTCCGTCCAAATTTTAATCCAACGGATCTTAGAGGTTCATATTCCCTACTCTAAGGGTGGTTTCTACCGAATCCTGACCCTATATATATATATAATATATATTGTTTTTATGCACACCACTACTTTAATGAACTTTAACAATAATTAACTTGTCAAATATTCAATATGTAATAACACATAAAATATAAATGCTCAATATATGTATACTTTAAAGGACTAATTTCTTGGTTGAATGTGAATATTTAGTACAAAACTAGGAAGAAGCATATAGTAACTAGTCAATGATGCAATTTTTTATAGGTTGGATATAAATATTCAACTACGTACTTAGCATGTTAACAAAACAAACACTATAATAGAAACAATTCAGTCGTATCACCTTAATATATATACACATAATGTCATTTGATAATTTTATAACTACATAAAATATTTATATCTTAATTTACATTGATCAAGTCAATATAAATAAAGTTCATCAAATTAACTTAATATATTTAATCAGTAATAAAAGCAATTTAATCATCAAATAAAATTTATGATAAAACATTTATCTGTTTAAATTTAAATGACATCGTAAAGCATGCAAAAATTGATAACATTGGTGCGTAAAGTTTGAAGACATGTTTGTGACAAAACCAAAAAAAACAATTAGAAAGTTGGCTGCAAAGGTGGAAGATAAGTCGATATTGATTTGGTTGACCAGCACACTACAGTAGTTTGAATGTGAATGAGTTAGTGTGTGAGAGACACTTCCACCGTCACTTTTAACCAAAGGAGATAGGGATATATGGATGTGACATTTCATTTATACCTGACGGTGGTGTGGTGGTGGTGGTGACCGCCGTGCAGTGCAGGAGTGCAGGTGGTAGGTCAGATATAATCCCGCGTTCCGAACACCCTACGTCCGTATCCACGTGGCCTCATCTCATTTGGGTACAACCCCCCGCCCAAAAATTGTCAGGTTTGTAGGTGATAGTGTAATACACTACCCCACACGCTTATTACTTTCTCCTATAACCTTCCCACTCAAACACATTTTTTATTTTATTCCAGAATTACCATCAATGCCATTCGACTACATGAATTACACATTCTACCTTTTTTATTAGTATTATTATATTAGCATAATTACTCATACATTTTAGGTCTTCAGTTGACTTGTGTCGTATTCTAAAACGGACCTAACTCTTGGAACTAAACAGTCAAATCACATAGACAGGAAACAAAATAACATGTATCTTGAAACTAAATTGTATGACAGAGTATCTAGTTATTCAGGAATAAAATTATCTTTAATAATAAATTTATGGATTCTGATAATAAAGTTTTTAGATTCATTAAAAACCAAATTCATAACTGAAAAAACAAACATAACTGACGAGGACGATTACAACATAAAACAACAACCAAAAAAATTATAACTCAAACATAAGGAAAAACACAATATTAAATGGACAAACCAAAACCGGGTTTTTTTAACTTAACTTTGATGGCTCAAAACTCGATTCGGGAATAACATCTATTGGATATGTAATCCGGAATCATAATGGTGATGTGGTTAGCCTCGACGCAAAAAAATTATAATTTTAATTCGGTACTAAAAGCTGAAGTCTTTGCCCTCAAAACCGGGTTACAAGAGGCGATTAGACTACATATTAAAAAGATCGAAATCGAAGGTGATAACTTGTGTGTAATCAAGACACTCCAAGGTTTGTGGAGCTGCCCGTGGGAGGTCGAGATGATTATATCCGACTCTAGACTGAATCTTCGTTTCTTTGACGAGGTTCGTATTAGACATATTTTCAGAGAAATAAACTGTGTTGCTGACCGATTGACCCATTTGGGAAACTCGACCCCCAACACCAATTTTTCTGAAGACCCTGAACTCCGTGTTCTCATCCGCAAGGATGCTTTAGGTTGGACTACCTCGAGGAGATAGTCCAATCTAATCGCTTTTCATTTTCAATAAAAATAAAAATAATGTATGATAAAAATCTCATTTACTTAGTTAGTTGATATAATAATAATTATTTTTAAATTTTAACTTGATAAGTTTTAGACTTTATATTAATGATATAGACGATTTTAAATCTAATTATAACCCACCTAAATGTTATCATAATCAAGTAATAGATTATTTACTCATGGCTATAAATTTTAGTTATAAGTTATTAATATATAATATTGTCGTAAATACACGTACGTAATACGTTTGATTATATTTAAATCTTATAAGTTACGTGAAAAACAAAGACAAAGTATGGTATGGAAGTTTCTTCCTTCTCCTCCTCGATAGTAGGTACAAGTATCGATTTGATTGGTCCGACATATAACTAAGATTATCATAACATTATATAATCTAGGCATGTAAATTCAAATTATTCACATAATTTGATTGGCTTTAAGCAAGAGTGACATGACAAATGAGACAGAGAGAAGTTGTGTACGTTGGTTATAACTTTGTACAATATATATGGTTGATTAATTGTTTCTAAATCGGGAAGGTATACGTGTCCTCCCACTAACAAAATCAAATATAAAATTCTTATTATGGATTCGTCTCAAAGTTAAAAGGAAGATTATATATATCATACCTACTTCCGTAACACAAAACACCCATTTCAAATCACATTATTACAACCCATTTATTATGTCAAAAATTTAACAAATTATATCAAACGACTGTAGTTTATCAGTTAAAATAATATCTAAATTAAAATGAAAATTTGAAATCCGTAAATTATTGAATAAAAAAAATAATATTTTTCTCTGTATATTTATTAACACGTGCTTACGTTAGAAACGGCCGTTAACTATAACCTCCTCGAACTAAAAGCAATGTGTATATATAATGCATGCATGCATCATGCATGGCGCAAACCCCCACCAAACATGCATATAAATGCGGGAAACAATTACTGATTATGTTCTATGATAATCACAATAGGAATATACACAAAATAATTTGAGGGAGACTTTTTTTATCCAACATGGTATATATTATTGAACTATTTTGGAATTATAAACCTGCAAATAATCCTATATACACACGACATCAATTGATCTACCACAGATTATTAAAGAATACTTTCTATTAAACTAGATTATTTTGGAATTATGATCTCTGAAATAATTTCGCACCTCGACAACACAAACCCAAAACATATATAGAAAGTTATTCTGGATCTCGAAGTTAATCCTTCATCGTTCCATCAATATAGATCTCGTCCTCACCATAATTACTCAAACAATATTGTCCACAATAAAACTGAATCATATGCATAGTTTTTTTAAAAAAGTTCGATTTCAAACTTTCTAATAGTTAAGTTAAGTCAGACAGTAAAGTTGTCAATTTGAAATCAGATCGACTTCCACAAAAAATAAATTTTTAATAAAAGGTGTTTTTAATATATATATATAATATATATATATATATATATATAATATATATATATATATATATACCAAAGTGGTAATTTTTTAATAACATCCCACCAAAAAAAATTACTACTAACATTTTCACGGTTATCAGTTTGTTTTTCGTATACTCTTTCTCGAGAATGAATTCGGATACTAAGAAGTAATTAAATAGCATCAAACCCGTCATTATGTAAGCAATGAAGAAGCATTTACTGCATGAACGTATTCAACTATAAGTCTATAATGCACATGTAAACCGTTTATACGATCCATCAACACATATTTTTGGCACATGAGACCACATGATCGCTCTTCAAATATGATTCTCAATCACAAGGGCATAATGCAAATGTAAATCTTCAAAATCAATAGGTACGGTATCCTAAATTTGTAAAACCTGTCATCGTTTGTTTAAACACATTTTAGCATTAATAGTTGGCAACTTTCACATTGATATCCCAAACAAAGTTTTGCCACTAAAAAGTTTGATCTAAGCCCATATTATATTGCCTTAAAACCAAGAAAAAGAATACTGAAAAGTTGTTGACAGGCTTAGGGTTAAAAAATCACTTTGCGGGATCTTAAGATCAAAAATTCAGCTCAATTCACTAATCAAGTTTACAATATGATCAAAAGTTACAAAATAAACAACAATTTGTAGACGTTTATAACACCGTTGTTGGTGTCAATAGATAAGTTAAAGATCATCGAAAACAATTTCACATAACAAGTTTCTTCTAAAATAATTAGGAGCCCAAGACGTAGCCGAATTATCACATCGAATGAACCAAGGAGGAAGTGTACTATACTCTCACCGAAAACTAACTACCTTGAGGAACATATAGTATAAGGAAATCTAATACTACCACAACTCATAGACATAAAAATCAATCTCATATCATAGATCAATGCAAGCTGGCTCACCAGACCCTAGAATAGACACATACCTTAAACACATGAAAGTAAGCTTTATTAATGATCGAACAAGGGACAAGTCAGCCGACTTGATGCTTGTCGAATGACCTCTAAAGAGAGAAAGGTAGAAAATTCAAATAAAACCGTGGAAGAGGAGATGCCTAACCTAATGGATGAAAAATCTTATTTATAGGGTCACGGGGATAGCCTAAAACCCTATATCTCCTAGTTATTATCTTCTAATAGGATAAGATCAAGTCTAAAAAGCAAATCATATATTCTAACATGATAAGATCAATCTAAAAGATAAATCCAAGTGAATCAAGTGACAGGCTAGAAATTCAGCCCAAAAATAAAATAAAGGAGAGTTATAGACATCAAAGAGCATCAAAGTGGCCCAATGTCGAATGACATTATGGGTCTAACCCATAAAATCAACATCTTGCCAACATTGAGAAACTTTAGTAAAACTCTTTGTTTTTTTTCGAAGGTAATTCGAAGCTCTCCAACTTTGTAGTTAACATGAAAGTCCAGATCGGTCGGCATTTGGGAGTAAATTGGTTGTCTTCATATGTATTACTTGGGATGTCTTCATTTCTTCGCTTTTTGACAAGTGGTCAGTGCGGCTCATATATATGAAAGATGAACAAGAGGTGGCCAAGGTGATGCTCATCAAGGGCATACACATTTCCTAAGGTGTTACTCATCTTCACTCTCGGATCTCAGTCATTCCATCTTGACCTTGCCTTCTTTGAACGCAAGGATATCCTTAGTATGTATGAGACTATTCCGCTACATTTATATCATTTGTGCTCCGTAAATGCCTACAATTGTATAAACCAACAGTTATAGCTCCAAAACACTAATAGGAAGGAAATAAATCAATACGATACGTTATTTAACCCAAAAGAGGTAAGTAATGAAATAGAATGGTGATGATAGAAGAAGCTAATTTGAGTGCTATTAGCATTCAACCTCAAGTTTTTAGCATCCTCTTTTTTGTGTCTTTTTCCGAGTTCCTAACGCAAGTATTGGCCGATCGATAGGCCTTGCCTTGGTCGATTGACCAGATTATTTTTCTTCGATTAATAAAGTGTTTAGTATTATTCAGGTATGTCTGGTTAATTCTCATATTTTTGTAGGTATATAGTGCTCAACTGCTTTGATATATGTTTGATTTGATTCTATGAATGTTGAATGTATGTTTACAAGAGTTAAGGTAGTACTTGGATTGTTCCTTGCAAAATACGAGAGCCAAGTTAAAAATTTTCCTTTCTTATATGTGTTTTCAAGGTGTTGATGGCAAAATGCGAGATTCGAGTCACTCATGTGCATAATACTTTGTTCGGTGTGGAATAATCATTGTGTTGGGTACGTGACAATCAACGAAGGTAACAATCGTCGATGTACCCAAACACGTCTTAATCACGTGACAATCAAACAAAATTGTCTCCCGTATAACATGCTTTATATTCAATCGTTGAATTATTAACTATAAATCTATCTATTTGCATTTTGTGGTTATCTTGATGTTTGAATTGAATTCTTGATCGTTGATCCTTTTTTTCATCCTTTTCTCAATTTCTTCGATTATGTAACAACCCATAAAATTCATTCCGCATCATTTGAATGGAGATTGATGATTAACTTAAAGGTACTGAATTGTTATTCATGTGAACAAAAATTCTCTTCTTTTTTTTGTATGGTTGAGAACTCTAAGTTAAATGCATTCGTGCGGGACATGGTTGATAAGACCGACGAGAAATTGTATCAACCTAACTCCAGTTTTCCTTTTTATGATTTATTGAGAATCTCACAAGAACGGTGAGAAATTGCTATACATACAAGTGGTGTGATTACCAACTGCCTGTAATTCCTAACTTCTTGAGCTTTTGACATAAAGAAAACTCGCATTATCCTACTTCAGATAAGTCCTTATTAATTTGGTAGATCATATATACATTTGATACTTCAAATATTTCCAAAAGTTCATCTCATGACTCCTTTTTGTAGATTCCACGTATTTGAAATCATCAACAATGTGAAATTTCATAGTGGGTAATCTAACAACGAACCATATTATAGTATCTTATCCACCTAACTATGTCTTATGTTGTGTTTCCATAAAGGGAAATTTGTGCAATCAAACAAGATATACACAAGTTGTATATCAGAGTCGTTTGAATTTGACAAGAAAAGTGAATCATTATTCGATTGATAGTGTGGAACTCGATGTGTTGTCATGTCATATGATGCTCAAAAGAATCAGCAAACGAACATGGAAACAATGCATCGATTGCAATTTGCAATCAAACAGATAAGAGAAATTATTATTTTGCTCTAAGACACAAATGCACAAGAAATTTAGGGAATTAAGAAACCCATGCTTCATGCTCTCATAGGTTCATCAATTGATAGATTTCGTTGGGTTAGATATGACGTGGAGGTCCATCGCACGTCCGAGCGAATATGCGCGTTGTCCAGGTCCAGCAACACAACCCAACAAGTTTCCATCCTAAAACCAATTGGCAATAGAAAGAGTAGGCCACTAGCCTTATATACTAGACTTGTTATCCCAATATTGTCGATGTGGGAACCATAATCCTCTACACGTCCCCTCAAGTGCAACCGTCTGACTCGGTTGACACTTGACAAAATGCCTTAAGGCCGGTTAGTCCAACCGGACGGACTATCATTGTCAATTACTAGGTATTTACACATTATGTCCTTACTTTCCTATATTAGGACATATGTCCCATATTAATATTCACTTAGGTGACTTTCACGTTTTTTCATTGTGTTTATACTAATTTATACTACTACCTATTACCTAACCGGAAAAAGTTAGGTTTACATGACTAATAATTCGTTCATCTATCCAAATCACAATCCAAATCTTATAATCATTTTACTTGAAATGTAACCTCTCATGCTATCAGTCTATCACTCTACCACAATAATTATTGATCAAAACTACTGGACACAATTATTCGAAACCAAAGAGTATCTTGTAGGACCAATATTGAACCGAACATATGTATAATTGTATTTCATACTTACTTATCAACAAAGTATAATCATTATATTATTCCTCATATAATCCTTATCACATTAAAATTGTGAGTTCGGAGATTAACAATGCACTGATGAGGGTAAAATCGTCATTTCCGTTTTTGATGCCTCGTCTTATGTTAACATATGCAAATGTTTGATGTTCCTGTTCCTCTTTCTTCGTCGCTTAACATTTTCATAATCGGTCGCAGCTTCTTTCCTCCTCCATCTCTTTACTTATACGCAAGGAATACATGTATCGCTTAACATTTTCACATTTTCTTTCTTCTTCTACTCGCTTCTAGGGTTTCCGATCTAAAATTATGGAGTGACGATTAAAATTGCAAGTATACCCTTATGACTATATATACGTCACATAGTTAAGTACATATCAAGTGTTTTAAATCTACCGTCAGATGACTGACGTAGGGGTGGATTATGATTTGTTTTAAAAAAATTTGGATTAATATTAACTAAAATTCACTTGACAAAACGGGTTTTCTTATGTGTTTAAGTATGTAGATGATGCAAGTGGTTTTATGATGTATGACATTGTATGTGAACCTTTGAATTTCCCTAATTTTTTACCTTTAATTTTTAGTACATTTATTTCTTAAAATTACTTTATTAATTTTATTATTCAAGTAAATTTGATCTACACAAAAATTTTATATTAAATTCATCCATGTCAAAGGTTTTTTGAAAAAAAAAGGTAAGAGACTCGAATACCGTGTAAAAAATGAAACGAGAGGCCGAAAATCAACAGATGAAAACAACGGTGAAAAAGACAACACAACACACACAAACCAAACCATACCAAGAAAGACATAGAAAGGAAATTAAGGACACAAAGGAAACAACAACGAGTCAATCAAGATGACGAGGAGATGCCATGAAGAAGAAGGTGAAAAAACGAGTCAAGCACTATCACAGTAGCACCGTCAGAAGTAAGTGCAACAAGAATCGAACTCCTTGAAAAGTGAAAGATGAAACTCGACAGTCCACACCAAGGTTTAGGTTTTTAGTTATATACACCGAATGTCTAGCTTTATATATTTTAGTCCAAACCATACCAAGTGCCTTCAAAAGTTTGTTTTTTTGTTTTTTTTTTTTTGACCCAAATGCTATCCGCAACTCTGAATTTTTATATTTTTTTTAAGGATATTGAATCTTGTATAATTTTTTTTTTAAAAGAAAAAAAAATTCTGAACAAAGACTATTAAATTGGATGGAATGATTATCTCCACACCTTAAAAATTATTAGGTTCAGATTCGTTTCAACTAACAAGGATATATCTATAGAGAAAATGATTGGATTAAATATTTATGATTATGATTCTTGACAATGCGCCCCGTATACTTTCTTCGACTCGATCAATGTGCACATGATCTCAAAACTTATTAATTAGCAGTGTCACGTGTAATTAATAAGCAAGCATATGCATGTCAGTCTTCTTATATTATTCCCACTTTTTTATCTTCCTTTTTCGACCATTTGACAATCATTACAAAGCTAGCTTAAAAACCTAAAAATACGTGAACAATTTTTATAATTTGAGCTCAATCCTTAATCATCAACATTATGATGCTACAAGCATTTAACAAACATTAGGATTTTTTTATAATGTTTTATTTTTCAATATTTTAATATACTTTTCTTTTCTTTTTTTTACATTTATTCCTTGCAAATAAATATTAAATCCGGCTATCCGCCCAACTTAATTTGACAGATAAATTATTAGATGATTATCTGATAATCAATGAAAATCAAAAGTGGTGCCAGATGAGACTTGTTTTTTTATATTAGTTTTGGGATTATATGATTATACTTGCAACTAATTAAAGTGATGGGTTAAGGACCCCATTAACCAATCATGTACAAACTATACAAGGAGATTAGCTTTATGACTTTAACTAATCTTGATATTAAAAAAATTATTAAATTAATCGTTGGAATATTTGGATAAGGATGTTTGCTTGTCTACCTGACGTCACTAAAGAGTAAAAAAAAGAGATACTCAATAAGATGTTTCGATACAAAAATGTTATGAATGAAGAAATGCCAAAGCAGTTAGTTAGTTAATTAGTTTTGATTTACAAACATGAAATGGGCCCACTTAGCTAGGCCCCACAAGGAAGAGGATGACCTATAAACACGTGGACGTTACATCGGGCCAGGTCGGCCCAATCAAATGAGCCCAACATTGCAATTATGCAGACATAAAGAAAAAACATGGAGAAAATTGACCCTGTTGGTGATTGATAGATGAGTTTGCAATTGCACGATGGCACTTGTTCTTTCTAACAAAGTTGTTTTGGACCATCTTTTGCCCCATTTATCAATTTGAATTCTTCAATGTTTTGTAACTATTAACGTACCTCCCAATCATTTGGTGACATTTATCAAATTGAACACTTCAATGTTTTTTTTTTATATATATATTAGTCTTCCAATAACATGTATTATCGATGTGGGATAATCCTACAGTCTCAATAAACATCCTTAATTAGTGTGATTGAACATAGGAGAGTGCATGTATTTGCAATGAAGAGTACGTGTCAATATAGGCGACAACTGTCACATTCTGAAAGCAAGAGGTGAACGTGAAGATTATGTATTGAAAAGGCGATGTAACGACTACTTTTCAGGAGTGAGAAAAAGGCGGGAAAGGATAACTAATTAACGATTCAACGGCTAAGAACTATTTGAAAGCCATTGATTAGCTGCCACGTACCTGTGAGGAGCCAATCATGGTTCTGCTTTTGTTAGGTGGGTCCCAGTCTCTTCCACCAACTGTGATGGTGACCTGCACTCCCAGACAGACCATCCATATTATCACACGTGTATTGGATTCCGTGTCGTGACCTAACTCACGAAGATTCCAGTTTGAAGAACGAACTACAGGTCTACAACTGAAACTGATGCTAACGGTTCAATGCGATCGACTAATTTATTCATAGAAAAGTGATAATCAGGACAAGTTTTAAGCATTTCTAATAGAATACTAACTTACAAATAAATAAAACAGCGAAAAATGATCCGTATATTATTGTATAAGCACGAGAGTTTAATTATGATGCCACTCTTTTAGAAATAAAAGTTTTATATCGGGACAGTTTCAGAATCCGACGTAAATTTAGTTAAAATTTTGTCCTTTTTTAACGGTAGTATTGTCTTTATATATTCTGATTTGGTTGGTCCGTTGCAACCATTTTTTTTTAAAAATAAATAAGTTTGTACTAAAAAATGTAATGCAAAACAAAATTAGTATATAATTGTCATTAGAACATGTACTTCTTCCAAATTTTGCCCTTTTTCATACCGGAACTTTATTATGATCGATTATAGAACAATATTAGTGCTCAATGTATTAAAAGTTGGATTAAAAACGCTATTAAATTATAGATCCGAAAGATTGAAAATCGAAACGACAACTTCTGTATTACTCGGACTCTCCTATGTTTTTGAAGTTCCATGTAACCGTCGTTACTTGATCCGACTAATGTGCCGGTAAATTGTCCTCGGGTTATGAGATCCTTCGTTAGAAGGTGGTGTAGCCCTGGTATCATCCCACCACGTCAGGCTTGATTGATGATGATGATAATAGTGCCTGGTGCTGGTAGGGCTTGTTGGATGGGGTCGTTGATTAGGTCGTCGCCACATATTCTTTTGATTGATTCTATTCCCATTCATCCAATGAAAAAGCTTGCTTATTGTTCATAAACGAGGAGATTAACGTAACAAATGTCATTAGTTGTTAACAAGAAATTAAGTTTGATTGGGCCGTCCTTTTTTTTGTTTGTTTGAAAAGTGCAAAAGTAAACGTCAAACCTTGTCTTTTCCACGGCAACAAATCCAGAATGTCTTCTTTTTTAGCCTTAGCTCTTAGGTAATACTCCGTATAAGATATTTTGGGGAGAACGCGGTTTCTCATGTTTTGACATTTTGATGCTTTGTCATATTATTTTTTTGAAAAGGATACTTTGTAAATGATATCGCATTTATGGATTTTGTTTTCATGCATTATGTCAAATATAATAATTATAAGGGACCTTTACTTTCTCTTTTCTCATATTAGGTACCATTCTACCGCACGTTGATTTTATCATTATTTTGCAATTTGTGTGAGATACACATTTTTGTACATCTTAGTATCTTACAACATTTAGTTCGGAATTTGAGCCTCATCGACATGATATTTACTTTAAATCCTCCGAAGCTACTAATGATGTTCGACAAGTTTTGTCAATGCTCATCGACTTCACGTGCCATATCTTGAATTCGTGCTCACCGGAGTCTATAGCGGACGGTTAACCGAAAAGAAGGAACCCAAGCATGGCTAATTGAAAATTTAAATTTATAAAAGGTCTTTAAATGAAAATATCCCAATAAACTAACCTCAACTTCTTAAGCCAATGGTTTAATGTATCTGGAACTATTGCCTATCACCCAAATTGATGGGCCTACAATGTTCCGGGCTCAATTAAGGCCCATATAAATTTGACCAAATTCAGGTCAATTAAGGCCCATATCTAATCTACAAATCAAAGCTCAAAGTTCCGGCCCAATTAAGGCCCATGTACATTTGACACAATTCAGGTCACCTTCGGGCGTGAACACCACAATGTTCATCCACAAGAAAAAGTATTTAAATACTCACAAGTATCTCCTGTGAAATTTTTCTTTATTGAAAATATTCTTGTGATGAACGATATATGTGATAAATTTTCTCATATAGATTTTTTTTCAACTGAAAATGATTTCAACAATACAATCAATATTGTGTGGTTATTATATGGTGCGTTTGGTAATATAAAGTTATGTAAATAAAGTTGAAGATGAATACCATTATTTAGATGATTAAGGAGATGAAATCGTGTTTTGAAAAATAATTATTGTGAGTGTTTGGTAAAATGAAGATAATTGTGGATAAAATTACGAAAAAGAAAATAAGTTATAAAAAAATTGTAAATGAAGGAGATTAGGAGAGGAAGAAAGGGAAAAAGAGTAAGAGTGAAGATTTCAAGCTTTTCGGTCTTAATAATCTGAATGGATGGAGAATATAATTTCTCCATAATCTAATTCCTCAATCTCCCTTATTCCCAACCAAACCGTTATAATTCTATAATTTCATCCTTCTCATCCCTCAATTAAATATTCATTTCCTTAATCTTAAGCTACCAAACACAACCTAACTAAAAATAACTAATAAGTTAATGTGAAAGGTGTGAAAGGCTCGTATGAAAATATTTTGCGATACGGATTAAATAGTGTATATATTAATCAAGTTTATATATATCACTCTCCAATTTCAAGTTTAGCATTCACTGAAATTTAGTGCAAAAATATGACATTCTTGGGATGCAAGTTTATAAATTGTCCACTAATTTGTGATTTTATCAAGTTCACTAAAATAATAACAATTTACTGATAATTAAAAACAAATGCATATAATATATATCAAATATCTAAAATAAGTATTTTTTTTTTTGAAAATGAAATGAAAATTGAAAGTATACATGAGATAATAAGAATTAATGAAGTGATTAGATTGATTGGATGTGTGCTAAAGACTAAAGTTAATGGGAGACAAAAACATCAACCTAAACAGTGAGGTTATGTTCATGGAACTTTGTTCATATTCATTCATTTCATTACCACAAATGTCCAATTTGAATACAGTAGAACAGTAGTTTGAAATTCATCCCATAACTCTTTAAAGAATTTCCTATCTGTTTTTTAAATTATTTTTTATTCTTAAAATTATTTGAAAAACTCTCCTCTATCCCAAATTTTAAAAAATTTCTTAAATTACTTTGAATTACGTAACTCCAATTTAACAAATCTTACTTCCTATAATTGGGCAAAAAAACAAATAAAAATTCACAATTTTCTTAATTTGTGTGAATCATGCAGATACTTGTCACAATTTATTTTTTTCAGAGAAATTTCTTTCAACTCATGTAATTGATTCTTCAACCCATCCTAACATTAATTTTTATTTTTATATTAAAAAATATTTAAAAAATTCTCAAATCAAAAAAAAAAGAAACTCCCAAGTATCTGGGACGACGATACAACATAACAGCAACCTAGACAGTCACTGGGTTCATTATTGCTCAAGCCAATCTGGAGAGGATATGATATAGATCAAGGCAGCCCATTTCGCGGGACCCACCTTTGTTAATTGCCCAAAATCGAAGGCTGTGACGCATGACCAGTTGTCTTCTTGCATCATCACCGCCCTCTTGAAGGCCTGCATCTATCCATTTGGAAATGGCGGACACCCTAACATTAAAAGAAGACTTCCCCTTTCGGCTACCAAACTAGTTGAGAGACAAGACGAGACTAGCCTCTTCTAGTCTTCCTATCCTCTATTCGATTCACCTGATTCTCAACTATAGAGTTTTTTTTTTTGTGGTTTAATTTTGTTTCAGCTTATGATCAAAGAGAGAGCCTGAGGATTCGAATATCGGTGATATTTCTTTGGGTACGAGTTCAATTTAACTCCAGCTTTGTATATTTCGTATCAATTTGCTTGCTTTGCCTGCTCTACTATTAGCTCCTTTTGCTATTTATTTAGGGATTTCTGCTTGACTGCCGTTTTCTGCTGTTTTTTATGATCTAGCCCTAAGTATTTATCTCACCTTTTCATTTCCGTTGCTTCTACTGAGATTAAGCGATGAAACTTGTTGTTCTTGATTGCTTTTAGGGTTCTTTGAGCTGAGGAGCAGGTGCGTCCTTGACTAAATTTTAGCTGCTTCAGTTGTTCTCCATTATTGTGAGTGCAATTTGCTCGATTCTCTTTTGGCTATCAATTTTGAAGGAATTCTAGTGGATATTCAAATTTTTGGGGGTTGCTATTATATTAGGTAGACATAAATTCACTGTTTCTGATAGAATTCCAATTGCACAAGTTGAAGATGAAGCAATGACTTGAAAACATTGGGAGAGAGTTGACTGTCATGTCCTGCCTATATGGAAATCAAGTTATGGGACTTGACTTTGCTTAATGACATCATATTGCAGGTATGTGGAAGATTGAAACTTAATTAGGGGTGTTTCCGTTCTAAATTCTAATGGAGTCCTGCAACTGTATTGAGCCGCAGTGGCCGGCCGATGATCTGCTAATGAAATATCAATACATATCAGATTTCTTCATAGCACTTGCATATTTCTCCATTCCTTTGGAGTTGGTCTACTTTGTTAAAAAATCTGCAGTGTTTCCGTATAGATGGGTGTTAGTTCAGTTTGGCGCTTTCATTGTTCTCTGTGGGGCTACTCATCTAATTAACTTATGGATGTTTAACATCCATACAAGAACAGTTGAAGTAGTTCAGACCACCGCAAAGATTCTAACTGCTGTCGTCTCATGTGTGACCGCCCTTATGCTTGTGCATATTATTCCTGACTTACTGAGTGTAAAAACACGGGAACTTTTCTTGAAAAATAAAGCTGCTGAGCTTGATCGAGAGATGGGCCTGATCCGTACCCAAGAAGAAACCGGTAGGCACGTGAGAATGCTAACTCATGAGATTAGAAGTACCCTGGATAGGCATACGATTCTCAAAACTACCCTTGTTGAGTTGGGTAGAACTTTGGGGTTGGAAGAGTGTGCTTTATGGATGCCTACGCGTACTGGACTAGAGCTTCAACTCTCCTACACACTCCGCCAACAAAACCCTGTTGGTTTTACTGTACCCATACATCTTCCGGTTATTAATCAAGTTTTCAAGACTAATCATGCTGTTAAAATTTCTCACAACTGTCCAGTGGCTAGAATTCGGCCTGTAACCGGTAAATATATGCCAGGAGAGGTGGTTGCTGTTCGTGTGCCTCTTCTTCATCTTTCCAATTTCCAGATAAATGACTGGCCTGAACTATCAACCAAGCGTTATGCGTTGATGGTTTTAATGCTTCCGTCTGACAGTGCTCGACAATTGCATTTTCATGAGCTAGAGCTTGTTGAAGTAGTTGCTGATCAGGTGTGTTTTTGCTTCCCTTCATTTCATGCCGTGCAATGACATATTTTATTCTATAAGTAGTTGATGGAAGTTTTGTATTTTGAAATTCTCTTCGCCAGTTCTTACCTCCTAAATTCACGCAATAGCATTTCCGTTTCTACTTATGAAGCCTAATTCTATAGAGTTCTTATCATTTTGGAGAATCTCCAGGGGACTTCAAAATTTATATTTCTTCTCAATCGTGTTCCTCCACGGATGGTTATAGTTTTTCCAAAAGAAACCGAGTTGAACATCAGACTGTAATCACAGTTTTTATAAATTTATTTCAAGTTACAGTGAGTTCCTATTTTTTTGTAGGGTAAATTTCTTCTTTCGTTCTCAGCATTTTGGGTTTGTAATACAATGGTCCGTAACCTTCATTTGGTCTTAATAAAGTCCCTAAGCTGTGAAAAGTGTTACAAAAGTAGTCCTTCCATTAACTTGTGGTCAAATCTTACAACCGAATAAATATTGGGGACAATTATGAGACTACCGCTTGAAAGGTTGAGGACTACAATAAAAATTAGGGTTCATCATAGGACATTCCAAAATGCTGAAGTGTATAATCTAATTTACCCTTTTTTCAGATTTGTATCCAAAAAGCTCATAATTCTTCAAGCTATTGTTATATGCGTACTGTTTCACTGTTCGCGACTGCTTTATCAAACCTTACTCTTATCGTTTTAACACGCATGCATGCCAATTAAGCCATTGATTCATGTTGTGGTTATGTCAGCCATAACTTAAGTTGTTGTTTGTACGTGAAACATGCTTAAAAGTTCATAAGATTAGTGGTTGAGTGAGTTTTTATTTTTTAATATGAATCCAGGTTGCAGTTGCTCTTTCCCATGCAGCAATACTAGAAGAATCAAGGAGAGCACAGGAACAACTTATGGAGCAAAATGTTGCCCTTGATTTGGCGAGGAGAGAAGCAGAGACTGCTATACGTGCTCGAAATGATTTTTTGGCTGTAATGAATCATGAAATGAGGACTCCCATGTATGCAGTTATAGCACTTTCCTCCCTACTACAAGAAACCGAATTAACTCCCGAGCAGCGTCTGATGATGGAAACAATTCTTAAGAGTAGTAACCTTCTCGCTACACTCATAAATGACGTGCTGGATCTTTCAAGACTCGAAGATGGAAGCCTTAAACTTGATATTGCAAAATTTAATCTGCATACAGTTCTCAAAGAGGTACAAATTCTTCCTCATTGTACAGTATATCTAAAAACCATGAAGAAAAGCTTTTTGTATGACCATTGCTCTTGTGTATTGCAGGTCCTTTATTTGATTAAACCTATAGCAACAGTGAAGAAATTACCGATTACCCTACACGTGGCGCAAGATGTACCAGAATTCGCTGTCGGAGATGAGAAGCGGCTTATGCAGGTTTTCTTGAATATTGTTGGCAATGCTGTGAAGTTTTCAAGAGAAGGGAGTATATCAATCACAGCTACTATAGCAAAATCCGAGCCTCGATTTCCTGACTTCGTTCCAGTATCAACCGACAGTCAGTTCTACTTACGCGTGCAGGTAATTTCAATAACTGCTTCTCGATTTGTTTTCTGTAAAAAAATCACTTTATAAATAAGAACTTGTTGTTTTGTATATTAAAAAAATAGGTTTTAACAAATTTAATCAACAATAAAAAAAGTATGGCCTCCAAAGTCCAAACTTTCTTTTTCGAACAAATTTATTTCTAAAAATAAACTTCTATAATAAGTTTTTATCAAACCTTTTTTTGTTTCTGATGCATTGTCCTTCTTCCTGGTTTAGGTGAAGGATTCTGGGCCCGGAATCAACCCACAGGATATTCCCAAGCTGTTCACTAAATTTACTCAAACCCAGTCACCGGAAACTAAAGGCTCCGGCAGTGGCCTCGGGCTTGCAATTTGTAAGAGGTATTGTTGCTATGTCTTGATGCATATGAAACCTCCTTACGAGGATCTATGATTAGTACATACTCCCTTCAGTTCTTAATAGTTGTCATTAGAGAAAAAATCACACACATATTAAGAAAATTAAAAATAAAAGGTATAATATTTATAATGGTAGAACGTAGAGAATTGTATGAGAATAAAGAAAAAAGTGTTTGAAAAATACAAATAATAAATGAAAAGGCAGGTAGAACCGTAGAACTATATTTATAGAAATTTTAAAGTTCTAATGTTTTGTAATGTATAAAAACAGATTCGTCAATCTAATGGAAGGCGACGTCTGGATTGAAAGCGACGGTCTTGGCAAAGGGTGTACTGCGATCTTCATTGTTAAGCTCGGAATTCCTCCACGAGCAAATGATAACAGGCTAGCTCTTCTTCCCAGTCTACCTTCACATCAACCTCAAGCAAATTTCTCGGGACTCAGAGTTCTCGTCATGGATGAAAACGGGTAACTATTTTTTACCTCGTTTAAAATATTTCATTACCATTCGATTCAGGCTCACATACCGTCATCTGAACAACTGCAGGGTTAGCAGGACAGTGACTAGAGGTCTTCTAATGCATCTAGGATGCGAAATAACAAGTGTAAGCACTGTCAAGGAGTGTCTTCTCATTGTATCCCCGGAACACAAGCTGGTTTTCCTGGATGTATCCATGCCTGGTGTAGACAGCTACGAAGTCGCCTTTCAAATCCACAAGAGATTCCCAAAGAGACATGAGAGGCCATTGTTGATTGCATTGAGCGCAATGGCTGATAGGGGAACCAAAGAAAAGTGCATTAGGGCTGGTATAGATGGATTTATACTGAAACCTGTCTCAGTTGATAAACTGAGGAATATATTAACCGAGCTACTTGAACGTAGAACTGTCTTTGAGCATTAGAGCTGCAATATGAGATTCTTAGTGCAAGAAAGGAGAGTGGTATGTACATATTGGCTCATAAATTCCATCGTTTTGGAATCCGAATGATAATATATAACTTATAAGTAGAGCTATAAATCATAAGGATAAAAGATAATGATCATGAGCTTGGCAGGAGCTCTTTTTGCTCATTTTGGAACCCGTGTTATGTTCTTCGTTCTTCTGTTGATTGTAGTGAGTGTTTTGAGTCGTGTTTGGATCGCGGTCGTGGCCGTGTGCTTTCGACAGCTCCTTTTGATGAAACATGCTTCCTTGGAGTCTCGTCTTCACTTCCCCAGGAGTTCTTTTCCTGTTGTACCTGCCTCCGACGGTGCTACTTCGGCAGTGCTTGGCTCGTTGTCTCACCTGCTTCGTCTTCATGGAGTTCTTCCTTCACATCCATGGGCGATCCGTTGTTGTTCTCTTTCGGCTCTTTTCCTTCTCTTGTTTTTGTTTCTTGCTTTTTTTGTTGTTGTTTGCTTTGTCCTCTTGACAGTTGTTTCCGTCTGCCGTTCTTCGCGACCTCTCGTTTCACCGTTTTTGTAACAATAATCGAGTCACTTACCTTGTTCTCAAAAAAAAAAAAAAAAAAAACTGCTACTTGGCAATGGTTATGTAGCTGTAAAAGTGTATATCCAGCTCCTTATAGAAATTTGAGAGAGTATACATTCCTGTTTCTTATACAATTTTTTTTAATCTGGTGTCTTTAGAATTTGGGATAGGTGACCATGAGTTTTAGAATATTTTGGATTGTACCTTCTAGGCTTCTACCATCTATAATTAAGATTTTAAGAAATAAAAAGATGAATATTATTTGTTAGTTATTATAATAGTCATTTAAAGGTATCGATAATTTATTGAATAAATAACTCATATTTTTGTTTCCTTAAAATATTAATTTATAAATGGTAAAAGAGTATAATCCGCAAAAGTTTAAAATTCAGGGGAACCATCCAAAAACTGAAAATATCCTTCGGCATAATCCAGAAAAGTTAAAAGTATAAGGGAGCCATATGAAATTTTCATATATATATATATATATATATATATTAGTAATTAAATTTTATTGATTTATTTTTAAAACTAAATTTATAAAGTGAATCATTTTATTTAGATTGTAGATAAAATTAAATTTTATTTTAAAATCAAATCAAAACCTTTGTTGTATAAAAGGTATAAATTAATTTATTTTCGCTTTTGACAATTTTGTTTTTCTTGCGTCCGATACCTTCGAGATTCTCCAAAGGATGCAACGGATTTGCATGGTAATGTTGTGTCTCCCATATTTTCAGAAGTAGTTTTTAGGAGGATCGGTTTTGCTATCCATAAGGGTTGACAACACAACTTGTTGTCCGCCTACCTTCTAGCTCGATGTAAATAAAGTTAAATATTTTATTTAAAAAAAGTAAAATAAATAAAATAAAATAAAACTTATAATTTTATTTAGAAAACTTATTATAGAAGTTTACTTTTAGTAATAAATTTGTTTGAAAAAGAAAGTTTGGACTTTGGAGGCCATATTTTTTGTATGGCTTGTTAAATTTGTCAATTTTTTTTTTTAATATTTCATTTAATTTTTGAAAAATGCACTTGAAAATATATACTTTAAATTTAGTCATAATTTACCTTGTATTTTTATACAAAACAACAAGTTGTAATATATTATTTGATTTTTTTAATAAAATAAAACAATCTAAATAAAGTGATCAAATTCAAAAAAATTAGTTTAAATTAAATGAATTTACAAAGTTTAAATGTTATATATATATATAACCCACCATTTTCGGTGGTCTAACAATCACACTATTTTAATGCGTAGTATTCAATTAAAATTAAAAGTGACCCTTTACATGGATAGTATTTACTACCGTTATTTATATTAAACATTTATTTTTGAAAAATATTGAAATTTTTTTATAATGAAAAGCGGTTCGAAACATTAAACAACACGCCGTCTGGTGAATTTAAAGGTAGAAAAAGATCGACATACGGACTAATCGTCGTAAGAAACCATGTCAATAGAAAAAGAAAAGACAAAACGAAAGCAAAGAAATCTTTTCGAAAATAAGAATGAATAATATCAAAACTTTTTGTATTTTAAAAGTTGAAATCATTTTTAATTATTTTACATGTAACTAACTTTGTTGATGCTATAAAAAGTTGATATTGATTCAAAAGTAAGTTATTTGTTGCAATTATGAATTATGAAGTTTACATCTGGTTAGAACTTTGAACAAGTCCATTGCTGAATAATATCAAAATTTCATCCCCTTCCTTCTCGGCTTTGGCCTTTGATTCTCATCTCCAAATTTCATTTTCAATCCTCTCTCTTATGTTGCCTTTCCACTCTTCATCAGAGGACGACAAATAAAGGGCAAAGAGCCCAACCCCACTCACCATTTGTCTCTTTGAATCACCATTTTCATTTCTCCACAGAAGAACGAAGGAGAGAAATACAATTCATTTCTCAATCAAGATACCGATAACCCTAAATCAAAATTCTTTCTTGATCACTCTTCCTATGGATTGTTCCTTTGTACAAATCCAAATCCCTAATTTTAGTCAGCAATAAACACACAACTAAAATAAGTAATAATTTTATTTTTGATTATTTATACACCACAATCTGGGTTACCATTTTCACTCTTTTTCTTTTTTTTTCCTTCCCCGTTTTGCAAATTTTTGGAGAAATTTGGGTTTGCTTCCATGGCTGCTGTATCCCAGAATGTTGTGAATTCTGATGATCAGTTCAGCAAAGTGTCTGAGATTGACACCCAAAAGGGTTTGGAATCGAAATCCGAACTCGAGAAGAACATCCATGAGCTTGCTGATATTTTGTCCAAGTTGAATCCTTGGGCTAAGGAGTTTGTTCCTTCTTATCAAGCCAAGGCTGATCAGTCAAATGACAACAATTTCCTGGGTTCTGATAAGAATTCGGGAAATGACAATTTTTCGAAGAACCGAAGGGTACTTTGAATTTCAACCTTTATCTCGTTCTTCTCTTACTAAATGTTTCCCTTCGTTGTTGTTTTCTGTTAGGTGTTGAGGGTACAAATGTGTTTTGTTTTGATGGATTGAAATTGATGTTCATTTGCAGATTGCACTCTTAACTATATTTTTTCCAAAATTTTGTGAAATACGGTTTGATTATATATGGTCGATGTACTTGAACTAATTCCAGGTTTATATTGTTTTCACCAATAAACTTGTTTTTCAGTATGTATTGTTGCTGAATTGAGCCATATTGTGTTGATTGTTGGTCTTTGGCTTGTATCAATAGAAATGTTCATGTGTATGTTACATAAAGTTGGCTTCTTTTTGTGGTTGCAAGTGATTAGGTTGATCAGGTTTGCTCCGGAAAAAAAATTCAAAATTATTGATCAGGCCAACTTGAGTCGATAGGACCGGTTTTGCAATCCATAACACATTTGGTGTCTTTGACTATTCAAAAAAAATTTAAAATTACTGCACTCTTGTTGGTTGCCCTATGAAGCTGTTGATAAGCTCATATTGTTTCCAGTACTTGAGGTTCTTAGCTAGTTCCCATGTTCTGCTTGTGTGCACAAATCTTGTGAAAGGCTTTCTGGCACAGGTAGTTATGCCTCCAAATCGGGCATATGCAGTTGCTTAAGGTGTCTGACGTGGTTATTTTGTAATGAACACTTGTGTGTTCACACATGAGAGCGGTGGCGAGAGTTGGATACAAAAATCAGATATCCACTTTGAAATGATTGTTCCATATGATACTTCCGTAGCTGTATAGATTCTCTCTGGGCTGTATACTCTCTGTGTTGGGCTTTTGGGATTTTGGTTGGATACTGAAGCTCACATTTAAATTTATAGTAGGATTGATGCTGTGGGAGGGAACTAAATATATTTATGTTTGGTTGATGCATACATTGTGTCTTAGTGGTTTATAGAATGACAGAATCTGAAAACAAATGAATAAATACTGTGACTTATCTGGTATTACTGTATAGATGGTGTTTTGGATGATATCAAACAAAGACTCTACATACATATTTTATTTTGCTTCAAACAGTCATTCTGCAAATGATGGTAATCATAATAGTGCTGCACAAATTACTCAATTTTGTAAACCGTTGTTGATTCAGTTAATTCCCTGCAATTTTCATTGGCGTCTTTTTTTTTCTGATGGCAGAGAAGAAATAATAATAATAATAATCAGGGCAAGAGGAGGCTGAATGGTAGAGCTTTTAGAGCTCAACGGGAGGACAGCATTAGGCGCACAGTATATGTCTCTGACATAGTCCAGCAAGTAAGTATAGCAGAAATTACTCTTCTCAATAAAATAGTGACTAATCTTTTTCAAGTGAGTGGTGAAGAAATATGGCTAATGTTTGTTTTAATTTTCCAAATTAGGTCACTGAAGAGCAACTAGCGGCTTTATTTACTAATTGTGGGCAAGTAAGTTGGCTATATTTACTTGAATATAATTTATATTATAGCTTGTTCCTGGCATTATTTAAGTAATATACATTAATGGTTTACTCAAGACTTTTGTAACCTACACATATATGTTGGGTTCAAGCATAGGTTATCTTATTGCAATTTGTTTTTATTTATTTCAGTTAAATAGGTCATTACTGATTAAACCGGTTACATTTTCATTTCTGCCTGTCATCATGCATTACTTAATTACTGAAATAGATTATGTATTGTATCTTCTAATATCCTATCACAGTAGCATCTTGTTCATGTTTTTTCTCTAATTGGGACTGATGAGCTCTATTTGCATCAAATCAGCACCATTGTGAGTAGTAGTGAAGTAATACAATATTGACCAATTTAAAGTGTCTTCCTCTGTGTTTTCTTTGACTTGTTGATAAGGAATTTTCCTAATAAGATAGGTATTAAGTTGTGACAGCATAACATTTTGCTAATAATGAGGCCTAATAATGTATACTTTCTAAACATTCCCTAAATACTCATTTTTCATAACTGTACTTTATAATAGCATGATGGGGAAAAAACTCACATTTATGTCATCACTTCTCGTATATTGTGCATTTTCCAAACCATTTGAATGACTAGTAGCTTATTTTTTGAGGATAGGGGTGTCACTGGGTGCGAATATCCCCGTCTCGTCCCTGTTTAGTAAAGCATTCTACATGCCAGTTGGGATTAACATTTATCCCTGCCAAATTCCGCTCCACTACAAATTATATTAAAAACCAATAAACCATCATTACTTTTTCCCATTTAAATTTTCCATCGGGAGATGTGAGTTTCCCCAATGGTGGAGGGTGGGAATCAGGACCATTGATCCCGTCTTTGTCCCCATCCCTGGATAGTGAATGACATTTAACCATCCCTGTCCTGTCCCCATTTTTTACGAATCCCCGTGATTTGGATTTCCCGCAGGTATTGGTGTTTTCTCTCCTCTTTGACACCCCTATATGAGGAGCTGTTTCTTGCAAAGTTATAGGATCATCTGAAATTCTTCTCAATGTTTAATTATGATTGGAGTGATTGGATGAGAAAGCTGATAGGAAGTCCTTTGGTCAGCATCTTATGGAATTTGTCAGTTCCATCCAAGAGGACTATGAACCAGATTTTGGATGCATACCAGTAACAAGTTATTTGTGTTTTACATAGAATGGTTAGTTAGGAGTAGCATGGCTGTTTAAGCACTAAAAGATGCTAGTCATGGTAACTGTAAGCTAGGAGTTAAAACTTAAAAATTAATCTGAGTTACTGTTAAAATGTTAAGAAATGTAATTTAGAAAGGATAGGTTCTTGTTTATGGCATTAGAAGATCTGTTTAGCAAAAAGACAATATAAATACTAGATAGCTCAATCAGTCCAAAAGAGGCAGTGATGGAAGTTTACTGTTTTTCTTATCTATGTATGAGAGGATTTTGAATGATATAAATTTGGGAAGATAATATTTATTTAGCTTGTTTTCAGTGAAAGGCTCCCCTACACTATTGTAAAATTTTATAACATATGACCCGTGAATTTTCATTTTACTTCTGCCATGCTACTTTTTGTGGTTTACCAACCCAATGTAATACACTTATACACATTGTCTCTAAAAGTTCTAATTTTCCTTTACTGTATCTTGTAATTGATGTTATATATTGTGACATCTGTTGCAATTTTATTTTTTTTCCCTCAATGTAAGTTTACTGAATCAAAATTATCCGGGCTTCATAAATGTCTGATGATACATGTCATGGCCACAAATGCCAATGTATTCATTTCATTCTGGTATGTTCTTAGATAACACCCTGCTATTGCATTTTTAGGATGCTGTAATTAATCATGTTTGTTGGATTACGTAAAGGCTAATATGGATAAGCCCTTGCTGACTTACTTTAGGTTTGATAAGCAGAATTGATGACATTTTAATATTAGTAATAGTTTATCTTATCTTGTTAATTGTCTATCTCTAGTAGATAGTTAGCATAAAAAGTTAATAGTCTATCTTATCTTATTAGTAGTCTATCTCTAGGAGTAGAGAGCACAGATAAAAAGATCAAAACACAATATTGAGTGTTAAAGAATTAAGTCTCATCACTAAAGGTGACAACTGAACTCAAACACACTGAAATTATTTTTTCAGAAAAATACTGCTGTATCTGTTTCACACAATTGGTGGAAGCACAAGGTCCAAGGTCTCATGACAAGCATAAATAGAAAAAGATCTATCTCATTCTTGGGGGGAAATTTGTAGCTCTATCTTGTGCATGGAGTTTTTTGCTTACACAATGACCCTGCAAATCTGGATAACCTATAAATTTTCATAATGTATTGCTAAATCTTTCACTTCATTGCATTTGCATTGTTTTTACATATTATTTATTTTCACGATGTAGTTCATTATGTATGTCTACTATAATAGAAACTGGCCCTTGTTTTGCAAGATTGATAAATCTTCTGCTGACTTTTTTTTTTTTTTTTCATCAATAAAGGTTGTTGACTGCCGAATCTGTGGCGATCCTCACTCAGTTCTTCGTTTTGCTTTTGTAGAGTTTTCTAATGAGTGTAAGATTCTATTGCTTAGGTTCTTATACCTTTTAGCAGTTATACTCTGCTCAATCCCTTAGGTCCCTTTGATCTGACACGGAGAGGCTTTTTTCAATAGTAGGAGCAAGAGCTGCTATAACCTTAACTGGAACGGTACTCGGATACTATCCAGTGAGGGTCTTGCCTTCAAAAACAGCCATCCTTCCTGTTAATCCAACCTTCCTTCCCAGGGTATGAACTGTTATATACATCTCATTTCATTAAGTTTCTATCAATCGACTAGTTATCCAGTGAGGGTCTCTTTGAGATTTGAACTTGCATTTACTTAACTTTGTTTACCTTCTATAAATGTTTTTTTCAGTCTGAAGATGAGAGGGAAATGTGTACCAGGACTGTCTACTGTACTAACATCGACAAAAAGGTTTGAAATCCGACCTCAGTGTATTCCCTATTCCAACCTCTATACTAAATGCTTGTATTTTAGTATGTATACTCTCATTATATTTTAATATGTAATAAATACTTGGGTTTCTGTTCAGATCTCTCAAGCAGATGTCAAGGTTTTCTTTGAAAGTACTTGTGGCGAGGTCGGTGCTCTATCTAAATATGAAAGAATAAAAACAAAAACATTTTCAGTTATTTACTCTTTCAATGCCTTCAGTATCATTTAACAATTTCTTAAGTCACCGTAGCTACTTACCATACAGGTTTCACGCCTGAGGCTCTTAGGGGACAACGTTCATTCTACTCGTATTGCTTTCGTTGAATTTATTATTGTAAGAGCACCTCTGCTTTCTTCCTTGTGTATAAACTCTGAAACTTTTTTCAGGAAAATTTGCTTTTATTTCTCCTTCTGACTAAGAGCATGAACACTAGTGATTTCCTGATGTGGGTTTTTAAATATTTTTTTCTAAGTTCTTTTTTTAAACATCATCTCAAAAACCAATACATTTTATTTTACACATTATTTAACAAAGAATAATATTATATACTAAACAATCTTCTAGCCATTGCTTAGCAAGCAACCACATAAGCTTCTCTCATCAATTTATTAGCTCAAGGATCACTTTTATGTAGAAATCAATATTATAATATTATTTTATGTTAAGAAACTACTGTTGTCCATGCTCTAATCGGATTTCCCGGATGTTCTGCAGGCTGAAAGCGCCATTGTTGCTTTGAACTGCAGTGGAATGGTTTTGGGTAGCCAGCCTATCAGGTATTGAAGTTTTGAAAAAGACTTGCTGTATTATTTGTGTATCTATTCAAAACTTTTCGGCTAATGCAAGATCTCGTGTTTTCTTGTTAGGGTGAGTCCTTCGAAGACACCAGTGAGGCCACGAGTAGCTCGTCCGCCACTGCAGTAACTTTTCTGTCCCAATCTTTGATTTGCGGAATTTTACCTTTCTTAACCTGGATGCTTCAATGGAGGGTGATGAGGCTATGTTAATGATGAAGATGAGTTATAAAAGACACCAGTTGGTTTGTTTATCGTTATTGAATGATGGCGTAAAACAGGAGCTTTTTTGTTCATTTTCGAAGTAATTTTCCCTTGCTGATGAACGCTTACAGGAAACCTTTTTGTTGGGGTTTGGTCATTTTCCAGAACCTTGCTTCAACGGAGCCCTTGTTCTTGCAGAACTAGTAATCTTTCAATCTTTGAACTGTGTTTAATCTTTATTGCATTTCCTTTCATTTGCACTTTCTTGCTAATCAGTTAGATGCATTGGATTTCTATGGAGATGAGCCAAATACAAGATAAAAGAAATATTATACGTAAGATATTGCAGGTTGCAATACCATTTGAGAGTCTGTCTCTCGATGTGGCCTAGATTGGTCGAAGGACCGGTTCAAACCATGTTTGGTTAGTAACGGTAACTTGATAAAAGTGGTATAAATCAAGTAACTTAGACTAGCATGTCGAGTCTAGTCACGACAGGGATGAGCTTGAGTTATTATTTTAGCCCATAGGATACCGATCCGCACATTTTGTTTTTCACATAGTTAGATGATGGGATGAACTTGAGTTATATTTTTTTAGCTTGTGAGTAGACCTGGGTATTCCCGGATTCGGGCTGGGCTTACATGAAAAATTTACCGCTTTTGTGGGCCGGATTCGGGCCGAGTTCGGACTTCGGGTCTGAGGCCTTGTCCGTACCCGGCCATTCCGGGCGGTCCCCGTTTTTTATATATATCTTTTTGAAAAATAAAAATTATACATTTAGTAAATAAATTATAACACCTAATTCAACGTAACTCAATGGTTGTGAACATTTGAACCTTATCTTGAGTATCGAATTTGAATTCTACTGTTCATATATATATATATATATATATATATATATATATATATATATATATATATATATATATATATATATATATATATATATATATATATATATATATATTACATATTTTAATTAAAAATAAAAAAAGGCACGGGCCGGGCTTGGTAGCCGGACGAGCCTACTCCCTTGCCCGTACCCGCCCTACGGACTTGGCGGGCCGGGCCTAGCGACCCAAACAGGTCTACCTTATGCTCCATACCCGCCCGTTTTCACGGGACGGACGGGCGGGAGGCTTGTCCGCGTTTGCCCAAGTCTACTTGTAAGATACCAAACTACATATTTTTTTGCTTTGCATAAACAGTTTCACTTTGATTGTACAGTAGCTCCTTTTAACGGTCATGCGTGTTTGTCATGTAGGGATAATTAAATTGTAATTTTCTTATATTTTGTTTTTCATATGTTGAACTCATTTTTAATTCAAGGATATAGTTGAATTGCAATTTTACATTGAATTAAATGTAATTGTTTTAATTTTCATCTATAAATCGTAAATTAACGGATCCGGGCTAGCCCGGCCAAATTTAGATACGATGAGTAAGTGTAATGGTTAAGGTTCAAGCATGGTGAGCTGACCCAACCTGACGTTTTGGGCAAAATTTTGGTTTGCTCCCAACTTGCCAAGCACGGATTTGTACATGTCCAAAATAGTCCATGTAGTCTGCTTCACAACAAATTATCTAACTAAGATTGTTTAACAATTAAAAAAAAATCAGACCAGACTTGGACCTAAAAATACAATTGGTATGTTTTGGGTTTTGTTATCCCATTTTTCAATGGATTTTGTATTTTGAAACCTATCTTTTATAAATGACCAACCCAACCCATAATTCCTTATATGAACGAGCCAAAAACAAAAAACTACTAGCATTAAAGATATAATTTTGGCCAGAAAAATATATATCTAAGGAGTGATTAATAAACTTCCTTTTGGATTTTAAAGATATAAATTTTCATAAATTAAAGTAAAAAAAAAATGTAGTTGAAAATAAATAGTCATTTATTTATAAAAACATAGAGAAATTAAAAGTAATTATTTTCGAAAAGTAGTCCACTTTGAAATATCCTTGTCCTATTAACTTTAGGATCTTCATAAATAGCATATGTTGGAAGAAGATGTTCCATATGAAAAAACATGTCAATAACACTATGGAGTTCTCTAAAGATGAGCATATAAGACTTTTTTTTGAATTTTCGAAGTTTCATCATGGAGATGGTGATGATCATTTCAATTTTTGTGGTTCCTTTTTTGTCAATTACTTGTTAAATCGTTGTAGGAAAATGTTTGGATTTATATTATCAAAATTATGTTTATTAGTCATCTTAGATGAATCCAAATCTATTTTACTCATGATTTGTTTGACAAAACGCATATATGTTGGATTGTAGAACGTTAGTCCAAGGAACTAAAGTCAGTTTTTAGGGCAACAAAATATAGCAGTTTATAAAGACGACTATTGAAATAACTTGAAAGTAGTAAAAGTATTAAAACACCTCAATTTAGAGTAATAAACTTAATTGACCAAACTAGTCAACCGAGATAAAAAAAACTTGTCCGGCTACTCGACTAGTATCTCCGCTAGCAAGGAGTTCAACTCTGCACAACTTTATTGATAGTTTGACCGGATTATACACTCTTTAGTCTTAATGCCTCATAAGACTTCTCAATTTCTAATTTCCGAAACAATCCTCTAAAGTTCTTCTCTTCACTCCGTCTTCGTCTCCATCTTCACCCCCGGCTTCAACTCTGACTTCATTATATTTAGTGTTAACCGAAATATGAATTCCAAATTAAATGAGTTAACCAACTATAATTAAACCATAGGGTATATAAAGAAGGTTAAACCTACAAAAAGATATACTTTATTTTATCATTTCCGACCGAGAATAGATTAAGTATATGATATATTTTAAATGTCTAACTAAATATCCTAAGATAGAATACCTTTCTAAGATACACTTCACAAAGATAGAACTAAAGATCCCCATGCATTTTTTTGAATACATATAATATATAATTTCTAAGATAGCGGTAGCTTCCACATCATGCAACATTCTGTCTCGGTGCACCGCGGAGCGTCTCGTATAACTCGATGTCCTTGTTTACTTGTCAACTTCTTTCACTTCTACAACACTCAGTTAGTGACCTAATATCACTTCTTTCTAGTACTTGTGTTAGTTTTCTGGACAGTAAATTCATGGATTACTTAATTAGAACCTTTAAACATGGTTGCTTGTAAACATCAAAACCATGGAACCTAATAAAATTTTCCTTTTTATGGTGACAAACAACCCATAAAACTATGGGGAAAAAAAAATTCATAGGATTATACAATGTAATAGTAGAGAAAAAAAATATATAGAAAATCTCCATATTAAGGAAACGTTTAGGAGTTCCTTCTCATAAAAATTTCCTCCGAGAAGGGAAACAATTAGGAGTTCCCCACAAAAGTTTATACAACCTTCTATGTTTTTTCGAACGCTAGTAAACTACCTGTCTTAACCATATATTGGTTAAGCTGTTATAAACTTGTAACTTTCTTTCCTTTTAACATCATCTAAAAAGATTTAAAAATATATATAAAGAAAACACCCGTCAAAGCAACCAAAAATATGTAATCTAAAAATTTTGCGAAACAAGTATTAATGTCACACACCAAGACACAAAATACATTGTTGTGAAATCATATATCCAAGCAAGCAACATAACATATCACCCAAAAAATAACCAGGAGAGACAAAATAATAAGGGAGAGCTAAGAAGGTGATACAAGTCGTGTATCAGTAGTGCAATACCCTACATGTTTCTTGATCATTAGTCTTTGATTCAGTTAGATCCGTAGTTCTAGAATCTTCCAAAGATTTAACTCGTGTAGAAACGAGATCTAGATCTTTAGAGAAGTTATCTAGATAGCAATTTAGCGTCTTTTTATCATCATTCTATTCACTACCTCTTTTGGGCTAAATGTTATATCATATCGGTCTATTTCCTTCATATTAGTATTTTGGAGATCTATTGTTTAGTTTATGTAATTGTAGACATTCCAAACATTTGCGAAGCAAAAATGATATACATGAAGTGAGATGACCTCATAAACACTAAGAATCTCCCTGTGGTCAAATAAGTCAAGGTTATGACGAAATGACCGATATCCAAGAGTGAAGATAAAGAACACCTCGGGAAATGTACAAGCCGGTCGACGAGCATCACCTTGACCACCTCTTGTTTATCCTGATCCTACACATGACCACTTTGACAAAGAGCGAAGAAATGAAGACACCTCGAGCATTACGT
Source organism: Fagopyrum tataricum (assembly GCA_002319775.1). NCBI lineage: Eukaryota > Viridiplantae > Streptophyta > Magnoliopsida > Caryophyllales > Polygonaceae > Fagopyrum > Fagopyrum tataricum. The sequence continues at coordinate 8,798,429 of CM008283.1, forward strand.
ACGAAGACGGTTGATTTACTCTGAGATACCGATCGATATGGACTTTCATGTCAACTATAAAGTTGTAGCTTTACCTCTAAAAATATTACTCATGGATTTTCTAGTTCCAACCACAACAATGAGAAATTTAGTTTTATTGAAGCATCACAATGTTGATAAGATGTTGATTTTATGGGTTAGGTCCATCGGACCATTCGGCCTTGACCCACTTTGATGCTCTTGGATGCTATCCTTCTTTATTTCCTTTTGCTTGGACTGGATTTCAAACCCGTACACTTGGACCTTTTTTTTTGATGAACCCGTACACTTGGACGTTTAGTCTTTTAGATTGATCTAATTAACGATTTATCTTTGTAGATTTTAAAGATAATTGTAACTATTTGAATTTTTTAAATTACAATTAATTTAAAAAATATTTTTTGACCGTTAAGAAGATATGTATATTTTAACATTTATTTATATATCGAGTGATTTTTTTAAATAAACTTATCTCCTGAGTAGGTAGTTGAAGTTGACGTATTTAACCTTGATTTACATTTTTGAATTTAACTGTTTATAATTTGCAATTTAATAACTTATAAGTTTTTAACCATATACATATTTAACCATTTTTCATTAGTTATTTGTACTTCTTGAACTTTTAAAGTATTAATCAAATATTATTCTACCTTTATTATTCTATTTTGATTAGGGGGAGTCTTCTACCTTTATTGTTAAGCAATAGTTTGAGGAGGATGAAGACTTAAAAAACGATGGACTATTTGACGTAATATATTCAAATAGAAATAGTAAAGTGTTCTCTCATTTTTAAATATACGTCAATCATATAAATTAAATACGACATCTCTATAAAAAAATATAAAAACTTATTATTTCATTTCACCTCATCGGTCGACCAACAATTATCATAGTTAATACAAGTAATATGAAAAATTTATGTCATACGTTATAAATATTGAAACTAGTGATTAAAATATAACAAAATAAATAAAAAAGTTATATTTATCAATACTCAAGTCACTTAATCCCCGCATGAAAAAATTTTGTACACTTAAGAAAAGTTGTATAATGTATTATTTTTGTAGTATAATAATTTTTATACTTAATAAGAGTTGACATTGTTAATCTAATTTAAATTGAAATAGTCAGTTTTTTATTTTTTTTAAATAAACTTATTCATCAAAATTTTAAATAAAAATATTGTAATTTATATTATTCATAAATATTGAAGTTGATAATTTTTTGACTTATCTTAATAAATAATAAGAAAAATAGTTTAGGAAAGGCGCATAATGTGTAAATTCTTTTCCTCCAAAACATGCCCTCCTTCCGAATTCCGATACTTTACTGGTCAGCTACTCTAACGTTTTGTGGTATTGTAGTGCTTTCCCACGTCTTGAGTCCACGCAAAAGCCCTCTAAGCCAGCAAAAAGCCCCAAACCCACAAACAACTAAAAAGAAATATTCACCACCACCCTACACAGACACCCTTCTTCTTCAAGCATCTTTCTCTCTCCTCTGGCGGTTTCTCCCATTTTCATCACTAAAATGGGGATTTAGAAATTTCTCACCTCCTTACGCCCTCCCAATTTCCTCCTCATGCTCTTACATCCGCCTTCCAGGTCAGTAGATTCTCAATCAATGTCCCGTTTATTTTTGTATTATTCTATCGCAATTGCTTTACTAATTGTTTCAAAGGCGAATTGTTTTGCTTTTCTTCTCCTTGATTCTCGCTTCGGTTATGTCTTATACTATGTGCTCCGACATTTATAATCAAGCTTCAGTTACATTCTACCTCTGTCGAGTGTGAATCATCAATCGCTTGCTTGTTTTCTTGGTTTTTGAGGAAGATTTATAGCCTGCCATTTTTTGTTTTTCTTTTGACAGGGAGGCTATGACTAGTGATGATTCTTTTCCTGCTCGGCGAAATCCTTGATTCTTGCGTTCCGGGAGATTCTTGTACTATTTTTGGAAAATTAGGGTTATGAGAAGTATTCGGTTGTGTTTCTTCAGTTTGCGATCTGAGTTGTGGACGAGATTTGGATGAGTCATTGTTTATTATGGGGAATAAGTTGGGGAAACGACGACAAGTGGTGGATGAGAAGTATACCAAGCCTCAAGGTCTGTATTCTATCAAGGATGTTGATTACAAGAAGTTGAGGAAGCTAATTCTTGATTTGAAACTCGCTCCTTGCTATCCTGGGGCTGATGAATGTGATTCTGGTGTTTTTGAGGAGTGCCCCATATGCTTTCTGGTTTTCCTCTTCACTGAATCTCTCTTCCATTTTTTCATTTTACTTATAGTGCCAGTTCAATGGAAATTTCATTGAAATATATAAATGAGGCATCGTTGGAACTAGAAAATTCAATGACAAATTTTGTCAGTATTCTTATACAGCTAATGTTTTATTTGACACTGGGATAGGAGGAACTGGAATAGGTTAATCGTTTCTCTATCTCTTTCTACTTTCTTTCAACCTACTTAAGACTTTAATTGTAGAAATGCTATATTGGTACTCAAGCATCTAGGTTCTTTTCTAGAACCCCTGATCATATTGGAAAATGTAAAATTGTCATAGCTTTTCTGCTTTTCGTAACTAGAAAGTTGCAAAGTGATGAAATTCAGCTGATCATTTCTTAATTTGCTTCCCATTCCACAAGAAAGAGTGAAGAGAGTTTAACATTTCTTGCCTATAACTGTGTAATTTAATATCTAGCTCCACTTGCTTTCTCTTTCGGTTTTGTTGGAGAAATATACATTAATGGGCATAGAGGGAAAGTAGAACTTTGAGTTGCTTATATACTATAAGATTTGTTGTATCACAATACTCTTTCTAATTTGATGTTTTCACCCTCCATCAGTATTATCCAACTCTCAATCGCTCAAGATGTTGTTCAAAAAGCATATGTACAGGTACATAAGTATATAGCTTATTAATTCTAATGATCTATGTATTTTGCATACAAGTTTTTACTGATTCCTTTTCTGATCATTTGTACCAGAGTGTTTTCTTCAATTGAAGAATCCAGATTCCATACACCCCACTCAGTATCCTTTCATGCTGTAGGTTTGTGGGAAGGTTGTGGCTGTCTATACACTTGTATTGAATCTGTAAATTCCTTAACTGTGATAGTTGTCCCTTCTGTAAAACCCCAAATTATGCAGTGGAATATCGAGGCGTAAAATCAAAGGAGGAACGGGGGCTAGAGCAAATTGTAAGGCCAGGTTTCTGTGTTTCCATATATTTGGATTGCATTAAAAGTTATAATTGGTTTGTGCTTCCTTGCACATTTAATCAAAAAACACTGTTATACTATAGGAGGAGCAAAAGGTAATAGAAGCTAAGATACGAATGCGACAACAAGAAGTCCAAGAGGAGGAAGAGAGATTGCATAGAAGACAAGAAACAAGTCCTTCAGGTTTAGTTACACAAACTGAGACTATTGAATGTAGCACCTCTGTAGTTGTAGAAGGAGAAACAATCGACTCTTCTCAGGATTCAAATGTGACTCCATTGTTCAGAGCTTCACAGAACCTCCAACAGAATCAGTAAGTCCTCTAAGCTTAAGCCTCCTTTGTCTTAATTCTTTCTTAGGGGTGACACAGCTTTTCTGCTGGAAAAACAATCTTTTCCAGTCAGTTCTCAGCCTTCTGATCCTCCAGCCTAGGTAGACCTACCAAGTGGTAGTGTGAGCATTTTGTATAACTCACAAATATTTGCTCTTTGGAGCGAAAAGAAAATGTCTTTTTTTTTTTTGAACTCTGCCCACTGACGGAAAATGCATTATTTGATGGAGAGAGTAGGGGCCACTGAGCCAGTTTTTATGGATAACTATGCTAAAAATAGGCGATTCAGGTTGCTTATGCTTGGGACTACAAATTTTGATAGGGTTTAAAGGAATGAAGCATATTCATGCTTGGTTAGTCATGACTCCTGATTTTTCTGAGCATGCGAGGAGCTGAGGACATATCATTTTATGGAGACTTGTGTTTCATGTACTCTTCGATGTTACTTCTATTTTATAGATATGTCCTTCATTAGGGAGATATATTTTTGATAATCAGATAAGCTATGTTACAAGTACAACCCTGATGAAATATGGACTTGCACTCATGTTCGATGCCCTACCTTTTTTTTTTATGATGTTACCAAGCTGTGCCATCTAGAGTTTCATTGAAGGCAAATAAGAATTGTCAATAAAATAAATTTTAAACTACTAGAGTATCACAGATTGTGACCTCTCACAGTCTCACTACTAGAAGGCAACCCTTCAAGCGGTACATGCGTTAGCGACCACTGGTAAATGTTTCATTACTGGGGCATTATTGGCTCATTTTCTGGATATATGCCCTACTTTGTAAAGCAAGTGACACACTATACCGCAAGCGACACATGTTATGCCTGTGATCTTGAGCCAGGAAGCACCTGATGCATGGATAATCTCACAACTATGAATATAATGCAGTGCTCTGATTCTGTGATGCAGGTATGATGTATTTGACATGGATCTTGAGGATATTATGGTTATGGAAGCAATCTGGCTTTCTATCCAGGTACCCTTGGTTACATCTTATGCTTTGTACATTTTGATGTGGAGAATATTTAAAAAAGAGAATTTTTAAGAATGTTTATCAGATGTACCTAATCTTGTGTATGTAAATAACATAATGAGTTATATGTATGGGCATTTCATGGTCAATCGTTATCTAAGTAATAAATTGAATGGCAATGTCAAAGGCTTCAATTTGCTTGATATCTGATATTACTGGATTGCTGACCTTCAAAGATGCTGTACAAACATGTCTTATAAAATACCTTTCAATTAAAGGCGAAGCAGCACATTCTTGTTCATTGTGATTTAAGGTAATGCAAAAACCAGTTGAAGGGGTTAGTAATGAAATGGATGTTGTTGCTGAAAACAATTTAGGTGTAATCGAGTTGTTTTTACGAAATTCAGTAAGAACTTTGCCACTTATATGATGTTCCTTTCTCCAAAGTAGTGCTCGTATGGGTGTACAAGTTTCATGCGGAAGGATTGGAACCCCAAACTTGAGTTCTGTGTGTGATGTACACCTAGTTCTCTGATTAATACTTTTCAGTTTCTTCATGAAACCCTATACCTGATCTTTCTACAATATGGAAAGACAAGATAGGGAATATTAAATCCAAAATCTTAGAGAACCAAGGGACAAACCGGGATTATATCTAGTGTGTTGTTAAAATTTCTGTTGAGTTGAAGCTGAGATTATCTATTTTTGAGTTCACTAAAGTCATTACATATTTCGTCTGTATAATTGTGTTAACTTCAGGAGAATGGAAGGCCAACAGATCTATCTTATGAAAACACTGTTCCAGAAGAATATATTTCACCAACAATCTCACAAGCGGATCCGTCATCATCATCGTCATCGTCTTCACCTTCTGGCGGACTTGCAAGTGCCATAGCCGCCCTTGCTGAGCGTCAGCAAGTGAGTGATGAACAATCTGGCAGCTATAGTGCAACCACATCCAACATGGTACGAACTAGTGTCAGGAATTCTAGAAGGACAAAGAAGATGAAAAGGAACCGTATTCCTAAAAGAAGCTCAAGTGAATTTGACATGCAAAGGATGAATACGAGTTCTCCTTGGGACTGGTTTGACTTTTATCATGGGTCAGAAGCAGTTGAAGCCGGGACAAGCTACATGAGTTCCAATGAATCGGACAATGGAGCTGAGTTACTGCCTCCACCACCACCACCCCCACAATTGTCACCTGAATCAGTTTACGTTTCGGGTAGTTCAATTGGATCAGAAGGTGATGATCAGAGATTCAGTTATCTTCTTCCGCCACCACCCCCGCCGCCTTATGTTGAGGACGGGTGGAGTGTGTTTGCATCATAGATGTATTCTCCATCATTATCTGTGCCCCGAGCATGAACTGTAGCGTAGTGCTTGGCTAGAGCACATCAGAAAGGAAATTATGTGGTTTTTAGTTTGTCTCTCAGCCTCTCACCCAAGTGGGACACCTAAAAGGTAATGGAGTGGAGATGGTAACGACCTTCCTCGAACTGGATCTTTTCTGAGTTAAAAGGATTGAAGGTGATAGGGAATGCCATATTTGTGGTCCTGTAAGTGTGTTGATAGCAATTGGTTGGGAGTGGTTAGTTTTTGGTGTCATCTTGAATGGATCTGTTTTAGTTTGTAGTAGTAGCCCCTTAATAATTACAAGTGAAAAGCTGTTTGTTTACCATTTGACGACTAGTGTTGCATATGAAGATAGGAGCATGTTATTCATGGCTAAATGATGATGTGGGTGTGAATGCAACCACTTTTTGACACTAACCCCGAAGGAGATAATACGCATATCCATACCAAAGTACCAAACCAAATTCTGTTTCTCTTGATTATCCTTCCATATTGTTGATGAGATGATTAGTCTGATCTTCTGATTCTTGTAAATCTGTCATATGGTACGAGCACTTGAGCAGTGAACAGAACACGTGCAGCAGTGAATGGTGGGGTTGTTGTAACGGTGGCGGGTCCCTCGTGCCCCACGCAAACAGTACCTCTTGAAAATCCTATAACACGCGTGATATTCCTAGTACTAGTACCGCTATTCAAGGCTTTGACCACTTGAAAATTCTCTTCTTTTTTTTTATTTCTTAGACAATGGTGAGAGAGATTTTCACTTTTTATGCTATCTTGAGTTTCATTAAGCCATTAAGGGTAATTTACGATGTTTGAAAGCGTGCATGCCATCCTAATGAAGAAGGTACTTCGTAATATGCAACATCTTTCCCAATTGCCTGAAACTATTTTGATCAAGCACAAGTTATATTAATCATCAAACAGAAATCCTTTCTATGAAAGAAAAAGTGAAGAACATGGTACATCAATGGAAAAAAAATACACATTCATGCTTATTTAATTTCACAAACATCCACATAGTTCAGTAAATGTAAACCTTAAACTGAGAACTAAGAAAGACATCAACTAAAACACATTCCTAACCACTAATTTAACTACAAAAATTAAACATCACTCCCGAATAAGCCAAAAGAAACATTCATGCAATTTGAAGACGTATTTCAATAAATCTATGTACTAAAATACTATGTATTAAGTTGTTCCTTTACTGATCTCCTTCACCTCTTCAATCTTTCTTTCCGGCTCAAGCTCATGAGCCACATCGTAAGTCGCATGCAGACCAACAAAGACATAGTAGATCAACATAACCCCACTGCAAATAAAGAACCTAACAAAGGCCAAATAACCCAACGATCCGATCAGAAAAATGTTTATCCCAATCGACAGAGATGGTAGCCATGGAACAAGCGGAACTCCCCATACTTTTGGGGAGCGCACCTGTGGAAGGAACTGCAATGTCAATGTACCCGCAAGCCAAACCACACCACAAACTGTGAATCCAATCCATCCGCGGATATTCGAGTTCCAAAGAGCGCTAACACCAATTGAAGAAGCAAACACAAGAAACATACAGACTAAGAATTTCAGTAAACCTTGCCTAGGAGTCACATCCTCCATATAGTACCGTCTCACGAGCAATGCAACTGCCATTAACATAAAGATTAACAGAGTGCTGAATGACATGACACTCGACAAAACATCCAAGCTCGAGAAGAAAGCTACAATGGCACTGGTTATAGTAGTCAGCAGTGTAGCGTAGATTGGAGTTCCGGTTTTCGGATGAACTAGGGCAAACCAAGGAGGGATCATGTGGGCCCTAGCGATTTGAGTTGTGTATCGAGACTGACCCATTGAACCAACAAGCAAGCTCGTCGACATTCCCTTGATTGCACATATGGATACGAGATACTTAGCCCATTTCATTCCAATACTCATGAAAACCGCTGAGTAAGGAGCATTGACGTCAATTTGAGTATAATTCTGCATCATTGTAAGTGTCAATGACATCAAGCAATACAAAATGGTGATAAGCGACATTGAACCGACAAGCCCTAATGGAATGTCTCTAGATGGTTTCTTGGTTTCCTCAGCCATGGTTGCAACCATATCAAAACCGGTATATGACCAGTATACAACGGCAGCAGCCTCGAAAACGCCCTCAGCTCCATGTGGGAAGAATGGGGTTAAATTGGAAGATTTGGAATGAATGAAGCCAACGATTATAACGAACACTATAACCATCGAGCTAACAATTGAACTAACCCAGTTCAAAATCGATGTTCCTCTAGTTCCAGACATTGCAATTCCATTGAAAACCAGTAACACAACAACAGCCACGGGATCCAATAGATTAAAGCCATCAGCAAAGCTATTAACCTTGAATCGGAAAAAGTCTGAATCATCCTTAATCACACTAGCGAGATAAGAAGACCAAGACCTACCTAATCCGGCAGCTCCGACGACGGCTTCAAGGAGGATATTGCCGGCGGCGAGGAAGGCGACTAGGTCACCGAGTTCGATGCGAAGGAACGAGAAAGAACCACCGGCGACGGGGATTTCAACGGTGAATTCAGTGTAACAGAAAACGGATAGGAGAGCAGAGGATCCGGCGATGGCGTAAGCAAGGGCAATCGCAGGGCCTGCATGGTTATGAGCTTCCTGACCGGTGAGAGTGAAGATGCCGGATCCAACAACGGAGCCGAAACTAAGCCAGATTAAGTCCCACCATGTGAGGCATCGTTTCATAGGGTTTTCACTGGTTTTAGGGAGGGTGAGAAGCTCGGTTGAGTCGGTCGAGCGATTGAGGAGGCGGTCACGGAGACGAGGGAAGGTTTGGGAGAGAGCGGATTTGTAAGTGGAGGTTGACTGGAAAGAGGGTTCTGGGTAGAAGTCTTGCTTGCTCCATCGCCAATAGGTTCTTCTTCTCAGTGTTGACCCGGATGGGGATTCGGATACGGAATCGGGTTTGGAAGAAGACATTGGATTGAGGAGAGGAGTTTGGTTCATGTGGGATCGATTTGCGAGGGGAAAGAGGTCCCATTTGTAGGGGAGATCTATGGAATTTTTTAATCGACGAAATTCAATCGCGTTTATTTTGCGAATTGCTACCGAGTGAAGTGGTCAATAGATGGGTTGACTATGGAGTCTGTTTAAGGTTGGGCCCCAATATAGATTCGATATCTTATCATATGATTGGTTTAGTTTTTTTACACGTATTATAATACAGTAATATTTCATAATTATAAATAAATTAATATTGAATTCTTAAAAATCAGAAGAAATCTGATCATATTTCTTTTCAAAAAATAAAAATAGCTTATCATATCATATTTATAAAGTACAGAGTATATATCATGGTAGATTCATTACAAATTAATTATTTATTGGGAAAGGTTAAAAATATTAAATAATTTTGAAAAGGGCAAAAGTGTAGCTGTCTTTTTGTAACTATTGCGTGGCTCTACAGTAACCCTAACCAATTATGGAGTGCTTGTAACATGTGATAATTGAGGGGAAATTATTCAATTTGATTTAACTTAATTGTACAGGTAACCTCCTAAAGTAATACGAATGATTTTGTAAGTAATAACACCGAGCATGTGCTTTACAAAAAGACATGTATTTTATATTTAAAATATGGTATCACTGAATTAAGTGTGAGGTAAAACTTTTCTTTTGAGCTTGTGTTTGTAGATTTTAGAATGATATATTCGGTGTTATTTAAAAAAATAAAAATTAAATCTCGTTTATTTGACGAATTGGTATAAAGCACAAATAATAATTATGTTCCTCGACTCAAGTAATTCATATTCCTCGTTAATATTCGATAACTAAAAATCGAAATTAAGAAAGATGTGAGGATAAAAAAAACAAGAGAATTAAGGTTTTGCAAGTGACAATCTTACGTAGTTAAAGCTGTAAAATACAAACAATTTGTTAGATGATAGATTAAGATATATTATGTTTATTTTATTTTTATTATTATCTTGTTCTTTACTTTATTTCTTGTTAAAAATATTTTACTCGATCAATAAATACAACAAGTCTTCCGGTCATAAATCTATACCTGACATCAAAACACCTTCCTCAAATCTACACCTCCGCTACAAAATAAAACCCTAAACTAAAAATAATCTCATGTCGCCACTATATTAGAAACAACTTTGATCATAGTCTAAAGAACTGGCGAGGCTTTTCTCTATCAACTCATGTTTACTTTACTTTTCTCTATTTTTTGAATCCATCTATTTACTATATGTTTTCGTAAGTTACTATTGATAATTCTATAAGATTGTTACTTTTCCATTCTCATCGTGTTCGTTTTTATTCGCTGGTTTTACACCCCTATAAATCCCTATAAAAATGATAGAAATTCACAATATAGCAAAACTTGGAAGGGGTAGTTTTAAATTTATAACATGTAAATAATTTTCCTAAATAGCAACGAACCCACAGTGTATGGATCGTACGAAGTAGGGCAAGTATTCCATAGTCGAACACAAGGACCGGGAGGATTAATTTGCAGCAATGATTAAGGATAGGATATATCTAGAATAAGAAAGAGGGTTGGAAAAGATAAGGGAAAGAAAGATTAAAAAGGTTTTGAAAAGGATTTTGGGTTACTCTCAATTGAGTGTCGCCTTCAATTTAGAGCAGTTTTATAAAAAGAAAGATAAACAAAAATAATCAAATTGAAGAGAAAAAATGGATTTCAAGAGTTCAAGATCATTATTTATGGCATAAGGACTCAGAACGACTCATAGGGATATATGGTAGACAAGCAACAAGGATGAACGTTTCTAGGTTGATGGTTTATTACCGGATAAGTCTCAAGATCATATAGTTTCAATCCTAACTACCTATTACCTGGTAAGTCTTAAGGTAAAGAGGGTGAAATTTAAACTCAGTAAAAGTTTTGAGTGATCGGATTCATATATCCTTCTTCATGCATTTCTATTTATGTTTATATGTGTAGGAATGGGCTCTAAGGCTTTATATAAGTACAAAAGTAGGAGCTTTATGTATGTAAAGAGGATTTGAATACAAGAAGATGCTAGGTATCAAGTCCAACATTTAGTTTTTTGATACATATGAATTCTGATACCCATACCGCAACATACCAAACAGAGATTATCATTTACCAATCTGATATTTTGATATCATAGCTGACACCTTTAATTAGGATATAAATACAAAACGATCCCTAAATAACTATGACCAGGGCTGACCATTGTTAATGCCATGTTCTTCAATCTCTCTGGCCCAAAAAAATTCTTCTTTATATGTTAGATGAATATTAGGGCAAACAAATGTAAATTGTAATAAGGACTAATTACACAAAAGTTCCTAACTTTTAGGAAAGTTATGTAATGTATCCTTAACCATGTAGATTTCATCAAACAAATAAATGATTTTTTTCATGTACCTTGACATATAATATGGTCCACAATTAAAACTTTTAATAAACAACTAACTTATTAAAAGATTTATTATAATTTAATTTAAGGTAATAATTTTTCTAATTTTACTGAGTTTAAGTTAGAAAAATTTCGGATGATGTACCTATACATTTGACTTTTTAGTATTATGTCCATGAATTTTTCAGTTTTTTGGTGATATCTTTGAATTTTACCATTTTTTTGAAATATTTTTTTTCTCAAAATTCATAAGTTAACATTTTAAGGGTAAAAATAAATATTATTTGGTATTTATTATTAATAGTCCTCTTAAAAGGATAAATAATTTTTTAAATGAATAACTTATCTTTTTTTATCCCTAAAATTGTTAATAAATGGTAATTTATAAATGATAGAAGGATTAGAAGGGTATTAAAGTTCGAAAATATCTAAAGTTCAAAGACTTCATTCAAAAACTGCAGAATTCTTGAACATAATTCGTAATAATTAAAAGTACATGGACATCATATGAAATTTTCCTTTAAATTACTAACACATATTTATTAACATATTTTTTATACATATATTATAAATTTGGCTATTTATAATTGAAACATCACATGGCTCCAAAATTCATCGGATGGTATTATACTAGAGCTATATTTGTCCATCAAGAACAAAGTTTGATATTACACAATAAAATTATGATATTAAAACATAGTATAAGCACTATTCTTATCGAGGGCACATATCTTCATAACTTGTGACATTACATATCTCATAGTTTACGGGTCTTTCCCGTTTATTTAACATTGATGCTAGAAGGGTGGATACAACGGCTGGTCCATGTTAGCCTTTTATTTTTGCAAATAAACACGGATTGACTTATGTCATCTCCGTCATTCACAAAAAAAACATATGCATACATATATACTACGATCAACCACATATAATATGCTCGCTTGTTTTACTTTTATTGCAACGAAAAATAAACTAGTTAGGTAAAGGGTACTTAAAACTTAGACCGGAGGTCTTCAACAATCTTGGGATCGAGTTGGAATGCCTTGGAAAGAAGATCATTGGAAATAGGCGGATCAGATCCAAAAAGCTTACTAGCAAGAGTCCCTTGTCCGGGATCTTGATAACTATATGCCGCAATCTTAAAAGCATTGGTATTTCCTTTGTTGGCGACGAAATAGACAAGCCCTCGAGGGAAGACAAAAACGTCACCTTCGTTGATAATCTTAGAATAGAGCTTGTTAGCTCCGCTAACGAACCCTACATAGAGTGTTCCTCTAATGATTGTTATTATCTCCGGGGCTCGTGGATGGTGGTGGGGCGGTGATATCCCTTTTGGATCGTATTCAATCCGAGCCACTGTGATCCCCAACGTATTTATCCCTGGGAGGAGGGTTGGCCCCATAAACTTTTCACCCACTCCGGGTCCAAAAATATCTAATTCAACTCTGTTCAAACCAGTGAAGACGAAGTCGTCCGCTGTAACATTCTTTGGGTTTTTGCACACTAGTCCGTTTATAAACACTATAAGACAACAAAAACGTACAAACTTAAATCAATATGCAGTTCTTTATAACGATGAAATGAACTCGGTGGATATCTAGCTACTTACCTGTATTGTTTGGATCGTTAGCGGCAGCACAATAGTGTTGAAGCATGCTAGGATCGGATGCATATGTGGTGAACGAAGTCATAACAACGGAGACAGTTAAGTAAATGAGAAATCGAATTGCCATCTTTTCTTAACTAAGTATGTGACTTGAATTCTTTCTTTTTGGTGATGATTTTGGATTATGAAGCAATGACTATTTATAGCCCGGAGATGAGTATTTATTGTATACTCTGAATAACTAGGATTTGTTTGAATGTCCTATATTATAAAGTAATGGTATAATATTAAATTTTATATTATAAGTACTTAAATAAAATGTAACATATAAATAATACATATTTCTATTTCTATTTGCATATAAAACAAAACTTTTATAAAGTATTGTTTCAACTATAAAATTTTCTTTATAATATATATATATATATATTATGTATCCAAATACACTTTATAAAATATATATTATGTATCTAAATAGTAATACACCCAAAAATTAATCTAGGTTGACATTGTTTAGTTTATTTTAATAAACTTGTAATACATGATAGTTTGATAATATTATAGTTTAAAGAATTGACTAGTGAGAAGCTCTTCATTATAGTCAGTAATAAGTAGAAATGCAAATATTTATAACTACTTGCATATAAATTATATATTCAAAAGACAATTTAGAATTATAAGAAATGTGGCGGTTGGTACAAAAATATGTATACACGGTATATTGGTTCGTACGTAAATTCGATGACGTTCTACCTTAAAATTAATTGACGATAAAAGAAATAACTCGTAAAATTAATATAATAAATTAAATCTTGTTTATAACTAAGGTAATAATGTTATCCCTTTCTAAAAAGTTTATATATACAAACTATTTCTTTCACATATATAAGAAAATTTATTACATATATTACCGAGGTTTTCATTTGATAATGATTTTGAGTGATTTTATTCGGCAACACGAAAAATGACCAAAGAGTCAATACATACGAGATGCGTATGTGTCTTGGAGCGCATTTGCATCACGCGTCCGGACTTTGCCCTAACATCGCATCACTCACCAGTCACCCCCTCTCATTTCGACAAAGAGAGACTCGGGACATTTGTGCATTGCGCGTGCACACCAACCTCATGCGTCTCAGATGTCTTAAAATCAATTGACGATAAAAGAAATAACTCGTGATATTAATATAATAAATTAAATCTTTGTTTATAATTAATAATTTGATCCTTTCTAAAAAGTATATATATACAAACTATTTTTTCACATATATATATATATAAGAAAATTTATTGCTTATATTGAGGTTTATATTCGGTAATGGTTTTGAGTAATTTTATTCGGCAACACGAAAAATGATCAAAGAGTCAACACATACGAGATGTGTATGTGTCTTGGAGTGCATTTTTATCGTATGCCGAACTTTGCTCTAACACTGCATCACTCATCTCCCCCTTTCATTTCGAAAAAGAGACTCCGGACACTTCCGCATTGCGTGCGCACACCAACCTCATGCGTATCAGGATGCACATGCTCCCTACTCGAAGCGGACACATATGGATTGAGCATACAAAGTCTGCATCTACTAATTGTTCGTGGACACTATGACATAATAGAAATTCCAATAATTTTACTAAAGATTAAATTTTAATAAAAATTAAAAAAGAAATAAGAATCTACAAAATCTCATTATATATACACCAAAGTTGTTAATTTCCGTACCTTCCATATGAGCAACAAAAATAGTAAAATGAATCATCAATGGTTCCATAAGTAAAGTTAATGACATCATATTGAGCAAAATATAAGATAGTTTCCGAACGACTTTTGCTATTTTATACATTATACATTTTGACAAGACTTAAACACAAATACATATGTTTAGTGGAGAAGTAGGAATCAAAAAGTGCCATAAAAGTTTTGTTATGTATAGGTGAAATGGATTTGTATGGGTTATGCACGATATATTAACTAGCTTAGAATATTTTTATGGCGAGGATTAAGAGTTCGTTGGTACAATTTCCGTAAAATATAGAATCGGTATCAAAATAACTTATTTTTAAAATAAATTTTTTAAATGAAATAACTTATTCCAATATTATTAAGAATTTTGATTCCAAAAA
The DNA here is from genome assembly GCA_002319775.1 of Fagopyrum tataricum. Classification (NCBI taxonomy): domain Eukaryota; kingdom Viridiplantae; phylum Streptophyta; class Magnoliopsida; order Caryophyllales; family Polygonaceae; genus Fagopyrum; species Fagopyrum tataricum. The sequence continues at coordinate 8,813,484 of CM008283.1, forward strand.
GAAAAGAAGGGCAAGCTTCATTCCAACAAATTCAACAAACTACACGTACGTGCTAAAATTAAAACTGCATTTTATATTGTTATTATACATTTATTATATTTTTAATTATTTAATTTAAGATAATTATTTTTATATCAAAATATCTACATATGATAATTCAAGTATCTTTAACTATTTCATAAGAAAATATTTGTTTTTCTAAAAAATATTAAATTCGGTAATTATCAATAATAGAGATACCTTAGTCGTACTAGTGTAATATATATACCAAAAAAAAACAAAACAATATATCATGATTTAGGAATCTTTCTAATTTCACGTAAACTTAATAAAATAGCGATTTTGAGAGTTTGTCTAAAAAATATTAACTTCGATTTCAATTGTTTACTTCAATTCAATTTATGATTTCAACCCCATTCATACATATCAAACAAGCCTAAGAATCTGAAATGGAATAAATATCGATTTTGAGAGTTTGTATCAATATGAATTAATTCTTGTTTTACATTCTTGATACAAAAAAGTCCCCATTCTTTATTTCGGACCATTTACTTAAAACCACATAAATAATTTGAAGATATTAATAAATAATAATATACACACGGGCTAGATTAATTTTTATACCGTTTTCTTTTCTTTTGGTACAACCAAACGAAAAACTCTACGAAATCTCATTCTCAACAAATATATATGTTTTGAAGGAATTTTTATATGATAGGTAATTGGTTAGATGTGTTCACTATTCTGAAGTTGCACCACCCTAGGACTTCATTTCGGATGAAAGATTTCACTTCACACTGGACTCTTATAGTAGTGGGTCTTGAATGAGCTATCTTGTCAAGTTTATCGGTTTCACTGTTCACTTCCTTGAGAATTCAACCACATGACATTTGAATGAAATCTTTATCGGTCTCACTGTTCACTTTCTTGAGAATTAAAACATTAAGCTTTAACTCTTTTGAAAATATTTTATTAATCAATATAATTTTAAAAATCTACGTTTTGTAACACCCCGAATTTCGAGAACTCGGGATGTCACTAACTAGGACCTCACAATGAGTTCGATCATAGTTTCACATCAATGATACACGAACCTTACAGCAAGACACAAATATTAAATCAAAATATCCTTTAAATGATCAAGATGTTCAATAATAACAACATTATCAACAACCATGCATAACGATAAGGAAAACATGAAGTCTAACTAGTTTTTCTACTAAAAGAAATACGCCCCATCCCTAATTACCGGTACGAAACCCAGCTGACACTCCACTCTCGTTTACTCGGCAGACACCTAACCTACAAAGTCTATTAACACGGTATAATGCGTTAGCTAACAGTTCTAATAATCAGATGAACTAAAGGTACAAACACATATAAGAAAGCGGTAAACACATCAGCATGCGCAATCAATTCCCGGATATTATCTTTTCATTAGGATTCAATCTAATTAGTTCAACTTTTCAGAGTGATACGAAGATCCTCCAACCTTCGTCCCCGTTCCCGTAAACCAATAGGACTGATTTCAATGCATCTCCCCGTATACTTTGTTGGACTGGTCGAGGGGAGCCTTCAAGTCGCATTCAACGCTGGACAGTGATGTCACATCCCGTTATCATACACGTGGACCTCTCCAATAATAAATGTGCAGTTGTCTAGTCAAGTTTTAATTATTAAACACTCAATACACACACTACCCCTACACACACTTAATATTATTATTATTATTATAGGCTAAGTGAGTCCGATGAACTCATCTTATCCGGTCCTATATCCTTATACGCAAATCCTGATCCGTCCGTCGACGATCTCACAATCCTGTTTAAGATGTAACGACATCTTAGTATATATATACTCGTTCTACTCTTTCAACACGTCTAGGGTAAGATATCTTGATCTCTACCTTGTCAACCTCTAAGTTCTAGGTTCCACGGACCTAGATGTCCATACCATAAATCCGCATAATATCATCATATATCCATATACCTATTTATCACCGAAGTTCTAATCAAATTCCTCCATGCTATGATAACCCTAACTTAGCGGCCTCATGACATTTACGCTATCCTTAGTTTCGAACAAAGATCCTAACATAACTTCATCAATCATTATCTGAAACATAACCATTATTTTAATGATACGGATTTAGGATTAAGATACTTTAAGTACTTTTCCGAACCCGACTAAATAATTATAACGATTCCGAAAATAAAAGTATAATAATTCCACTACTTAGGTAACTTCAAGCATAGTGACTTAACTCCATTAAAAAATTACCGTTTTGCCCTCGCCATTCTTAAAACTCCAAAAGGGAAAACTGCTCTAAGTCTCTCTATCTAAACTCAACAATATATATGAACTCCTTCCTTACGTTTGTAAGAGTTACCCAAATTTACAACCGAAGTTGAAAACCTTCCTTTAACCTCGAATACCTATCCTCTACTAAACCTTAAAATTATGGGAAAATTCTTACGTCACTAGAACAATCATTCTCGAAATCCTAAAGATCCATAGGCTTCATTATCCATTCACAAAGTCCATAGAATTCCACAATTTCATCACATATAACTCATGTTCCAACCTTAGTCGTCTTCAATAATTCTTAACAACTATAATCGGTCCTAACTTTACAACCCTATAACTTAATATCCGACCGTTGGATCATTCCCAATGTTTGATACCACAAACTATATAATACTATCTAAAACATATCCAAAAATCAACAGTAGATGAGGAGTTTAGAGTACCTAATAGTATCCTCGAAGTTTGCCGCTCAAAACTGTAATTTTTGGAAACTGGCACAAGGGAACAAAGAGGTCCGGGGTTCGATTCCTGGCTCTTGTGTAAGACCTATCCGGTGGCCACAGTAGACTAGGGAGAAGAGGAGGGAATCCCCCTGCGTGTTTGGGTCCCTTTGTGTAATACCCCAAATCCGTAGGACTCGGAGTGCTACTGGGCTAGGATCTCACAATGGATCCCGACCCTAGCCTGACAACAACTTCACTGAATCTTACAACAAGGCACTGATAGATGAAAACAAAACATGAAACTGATGTGTATATATATACCGATCAAAAGTGATACAAGGTACTGCTGAGTACAAAAGTCAAAACATAAACCCGTACAATATAAATATCCCAACCACGATATCGTCCCCGTGTACGGAACACTCAGCAGATCACCCCTCCGGATCACTCTGCAGCTCTCCTAACCTGCAAAGGATCTACAACACGGTATAAAACCGTTAGCTAACTATACACATATATAAGAAGATGCTAGAGAACAAACACACGTCAATAATATTAACACATCATCATGATATCACGCATTTACCCGGTTTATTATCTTTAATAGGTCCAACACTCAATCGTATAATAAATGTATATGAATATACGTGACACGAGGAATGTATATATAACCCTCGCCTCTGCGTGCAATAGCTAGCTGAAGTGGTATCAACGCACTTTCCCGTACCATATGGAGTGGTAGGTGCTCTTCCCATATACCAGAACTAACTAGCTTACAGAGAACTTCCCAGACTCCACTACGGGATGAAAGGTAAGTTGTCACAGCCACTACAATGGGCGGTCAATATAACATAGGTCGGTGACCATAATAACACATGATATAAAGCATATAACACACACCACTCAAGCATACATCCAATATAAGGGTAGTAGCTAAGTAAGTCCTATGGACTTACCTCGATCTCAGAAGTAACTCGCTACGAACAACTCTCAGAAACGTCCACTCCAACTGGAGGACAACACAGCCTATACAAGGCACACATACATATATATCACAATCCTATCACACAAAGGGGTCACACCTAGACCCAAGGGATCCATAAGGATCAAGTCCAACTCGTAAACCTCAAAGCCGTAACCGGCATAACTATATCATACTCATCAACATCCGAATCCTAGCATGGTACTAGTTCCCTCATACTAGAAAGGAAAGGAACTACCTAACTATAGGTAGTCCCGGGACAAGACGCACCTGCGTGAACTAAGGACGCAGGGGCGGAACGCAGGCAACCGCGGGCGCGGCGACACTCAGCCGCGGGGGCGGTGACACGGAATGCAGGTAACGCAGGCAAGGCGTTGGCGCTGGCGCAGGCGCTGCGACACGTCTTCCGTAGGGGCGGTGACTTCTAGCCGCGGGGCGGCGACAGTGCAGAATGAAATCTCGCGGCTTCTCTTTAGCTCTTCACGTGATCAAATCACGTCTACTCTCTTCTATAGTCACACACATACATATACATACACAATTCCAACATCACCCTATGTCCAAGCATCAAATCCTAAGTTAAGGAAATAAGGACTAGGAAGAAGAAAGAAAGAAGAAGCAAGGAGGACATACCAAAGTTGTGGCCTAGGCACGAAATTGCTCCAAGACAACACTTCCACTAGCTCTCAAGCTCAGCATATCAAACACTAGCATCAACATCAACATTCACCATCAAAACTCTCTTATCAACTCAAGGAAAAACCAACACAAGCTCAAGAAGGATGAAGGAGAAACAAGGAGGACGTGAAGGCTGGATGGAAAGTGAATAAGGAAACCCTTGCTCAGCAAGGAGAAGAAAGAAGTAAAGCTAAGGGGTAAAGCACGGTCAAAAGAGTCAACAAAACCGGCTGCAGCCGCCGGAAACCGCAGGGGCGGTCCCATGAGCCGCAGGGGCGGCGGTCATGCCCGCGGGTGCGGAAAGGCCAATCTCGGCCCAAAGCCAATCTCGGCTATGGTCCGATCTCGGTCCGAAAGAATAGGGGTCTCACATCTCACCCCCCTAAAAACAAGTTTCGTCCCGAAACTTACAAGATCCTGAAACACTCGGACTCAAAAGCCGAGGTAACACTCTCTATAACCTCAAACGTAAGCATGGAGGAAATCATCAACTCCAGCAGTAACTATACTATCCAGGGCCTAGAGGATAACCATCTCTAGCCAAACCATAAACATATCACAAGGCATAGAGGAAGCACATCTCTAGCCGTATCATAACCATAACAAAAAGGCATGGAGGAAGTACATCTCCAGCACTACTATGTCCATCAAAATAGCATGGAGGAAAGAACCATCTCCAGCTAAATCCTAAACGTATCAAAATAGCATGGAGGAAAGAACCATCTCCAGCTTAATCCTAAACGTATCACAATAGCATGGAGGAAAGAACCATCTCCAGCTATAAACAGGAAATCATACTAGCATAACAAGATCTAATAAGATCATAATCACATCAAAGCTAATATGAAATAAACACATCATAGCATATAAGCATATAAGTAGATAAGACTCACCAAGCTAGTACTAAGATCTACTCGGTGATCCTACTGGTGCACCTATCTCGGCATAGAACTCTGGATAGTTCCTTTGGATACTATCCTCAGTCTCCCATGTAGCCTCCTCGGGTCCTCGTCTCGACCACTGTATCCTCAACATAGGAATGTCCTTCGAACGCAGGCGTCTCATACCTCGCTCTAGGACTGCAATAGGATGCTCTACAAACGTGTGGTCCGGCTCAACCACCAAATCCTCATAACTCACAATGTGCCTCGGATCTGGTATGTACTCCCTCAGCTGAGACACATGAATTACAGGGTGAACACCCTCTAATCTCGGAGGCAAAGCTAATCTGTAAGCTGCGCTCCCAACCCGATCCAGAATCTCGAACGGTCCGACATATCGGGGGCTCAACTTCCCTTTAATGCCAAAACACCTAACACCTCGTGTCGGGGACACTCTCAGCCACACATGGGCTCTAACTCTGAACTCTAGAGGTCTACGCCTCCTATCAGCATAAGACTTCTGACGGCTCTGCGCAGTCAGCATACGCAAAACTTACATGAAAAATGTTGACTTGTTGTGTCCAGTTTTGTATGATCTTCTCATGTTGCCATCAACCAACTTTAAATCTTGTCAGGCTTAAAACTCAACATCAAATACAAGCCAATGCAAACAACACCTTTAATCTTTGTCAACTACATTCAACTTTCATCGTAAGTGTATGAATCAGCCATTCAGCTTTCAAAACCAAACCTTACAAATTATTGAATGGAACATATCAACAAACCAATTTATACTTTAACCAAATGACACTCTTTTAGATGAATATAATAACAAGAAAAAGTTAAAAAAACTTAATCAAAGAACTCCTTTTGTCCTGTAGAACATAAATCAGTAGAAACCTTCAAGTTAATGGTCATCACTATTAATAATTATAAGTTGATTAACATAGGCCAAAAACCAAATACTTATGAGAGGGGGGTGGAGAGTGAAAATATGGAGAGAGAACTAGATATATGATTCAAAAATAGAGACATTCAATTAGGTGCATATTTTCAAAACACCTCTTATGCACACCAGAAACCTAACTAGTTGGATGGTTTGAGGCTCTACCATTCTTTTGCTCACTGTCAAGGTCATTCTGTCTAGAATCCAAAAATACATGAATCAATAGACATATCACACATTTAAAAACAACAAAATGAGTCCCAATTACTAGATTAAGTTTTAAGTATAAAATTTAAAAAGCCCCCACTTACTGAAAACAATAAAACCGATGAATTTGACATGAGCCCTCATTATTGAATGAGACAGAATTTCAAGGGAAGAAGGGAGATAGATTTACCTGTAGTGAGTATGCTTGCGAGGAGCGGTGAAGGAGGTGCCGGAAAGTTGCTCGACGTAGAGGTTGAAGGGGAAAAGCATAGAGAGAAAAGGATGCCGGAAAGTTGCTTCGAATGAGATATTCACATAGGGTTCAATCGGTGAAAAGAAAGGAGAGAAAAATGAGAGTTAATTAGGATTTTAGAAAAACAATTTTGGTAGGATATATTTTAGAGTAAATCTTGACCGTTAAATTGGATCAAGGGCCATGATTATACGAATTCAACCCCCTAGAGTTCAAATAAAAATTCAGGAAAACTGGACCGAAAATCGAGGGTGATAAATTTGGTCGTTATTAATGCCATTAAAGTGTATAACGATGCTCTTGAGAAATTATTTTTGTATATTTATTTGGATACTACATTTATATTTTTGTTTGTTACATATAAAAATGAACATATAATACAACATTAAAATATACATTACGTTTATATTTATTATTTAAGGTGCTTCGGTTTCGTACGTGAGTCTAGGCCTAATAATTGGACTCGGCCCGAATAAAGAATTTGACGTTTAGTCAAAATCCACTTAAATCCGATTTGATCGTTCTATTTGGAATTCTCCGAAAAACTTAGCTCTAAGAGCAAGTTCACCTGTTGGGTAATATATCAAATGTCAAAAGTTTAAATTTCATTGGGTAATTACTATTCATTGTCACTTGACATGTGTTTCTACCCATTTTATTTCTTAACCGGTTAAAACCAATGTAATTTTATATTTATTTATTTTTAGTGATATAATTTAAATATTTTATTCAAAAAAACACACTTTTATTTTATGAACAAACATAAATAATTATATTATAAAAATAAAATCTAAAATGAGGTGTTTATACAAATAAACTTTTAAAATTTATTTGATAAATTGAAATATAAACATAAACATAAAAATATATTATATAAATAATGGGAAAAATACTCGTTTTAAATTGGTTAATTAGAAATATTTTGGTAAAATAATCTAATATTTTATTAGAAAATGATTATGGGTGCATGGTTTAATATCATAATTCTATTATATATTATTTAATATAAATATTTAAGCCGAAGTAAATTATGTTATATGTCAATCTAGAAGTAATTTAAGGGTGACCTGTCAAGTTCACATTTAATGTCATAAAATTATTTAATAATTATTTATTTAAAATAATTTTAATGTGTTTATTTTACTGAAACATTAACTAAGGATAAAAATATATTTTACATAATATCGTGGGTTTTCTTAAATAACTATATTTAAATAACAAATTTACAAATATATTTAAAAATTGTATGGTAAAAAGTTATAATAATTTTATCGCTAGAGTTTACAAAAGTACAGGGGCATTAAATATAAAATTTTATTGTATTTTGGTGGTTTAATTTGATAAAAGGGAAGGGGTCCACATAAAATCCAATTGACAACCGGTTATTAAATGTCATAGAAAAAGTCAATTTCCTAGCTTTTAAAATTTTAAAGGTTACCAAATGTTAAAAAATAGTCGGCTAAAACTAACGGGTGTGGATGAAGATCGATTTTTGAACAATAAATATCATCCCATCACTTTATCATTATTTTATCTAGGTGACAACCGGTTAAAATACGAAGTCCATTTACTTTAGAAAAAGAAAGAACGTATCACTGCCTTTTAGATACCTCAAACACTATTTTTTGAAGGAGTTTTCTTTTCTTTTTTTGAAAAAAGAAGAAAAATGATGCAGCATTACTCGAGACTTGTCTCTCCCCTCCTCGCGTGTATGCTTGTGCTGGAAGCACCATTGGAGTAGATACGAGATATGCCACGCGCACTCTTTCGGACCGCCATGGTTCAGCTTTGAAGCTCCGAGGCGCCATTGCGCAAGCTACGAGCCGCGATTCGTTGAAATCTTCCAATTTTGAAGCTGATACTTGGAGCTTCGACCTCTTGAGCTACGACATTTTACTTTCGAACCATCAAAGGCGAGATTGGAGCTTCAAACCACTCAACGAGCTAAACAGAAGGTTTACTTCATCAATCGAGGCTACATAAGGTAAAAGTTTTAGTTTTTTCACATTTAAGGTCTTGAGCCCTAATTCAGATTCTGATTAGGGTATGTAATTTAGCCTGGATTCCGTACCAAATGTGACTTCATTTTTGCTCCTTGATGTGTATTTGGGTTAATGTGGTGTTCCTTGATATCCTGCTCTTGCGATTGGTTTCCAGGAAATGTTCCATCAATACCCTTTCCTTATTTGCTTCCTGATTTATGTTGTATCTTAAATTCTCCACAGGTGATTTGACTACCTGGCAATATTATCAGAATATTGTAGCATCTTAGTTTCTACTGGTTTGAGTGAGAATACTACAATAGGGTTTTGGTTTAGGTTGTGGATTTTCCCATCGCTTGTTGACCTGAGGGTGAAAGAAAGGAACTTGGAATCTGGCAGTATTTGTTTGTGGCAGTATGGAGTCATTGTTGTTCCTGTTGCTGTATGTAGACTTTGTTTAGCTTGGTCAGGGGTCAGTTATCTTGTACTTGTCTGAGGAGATAATTGGAGACGAGTTTGCTAGTGGGACATGCTCAAACCAAGGGACTACGATGTACCTGCCTTGTTTCTGGTCCTAGTTGTGCTTCCAGTTGTAGCCTACATTTTACTTGGGAGATGGAGTGAGTCCTCAAAGAGAAAGGACAGGATAAGTTTGATGGCCCGACTAGCTGCTGAGGAATCCGTTAGAGCAGAAAGGGTAGTTTCTGCAAGTGTAATGCCCGTCATTTCTCCTCCAAAGGCTACCTTACATGAATGTGCCAGATGTCATGCACCGGCTACAACTCGCTGCTCCAGATGCAAGTCTGTTAGATACTGGTATGTGGAGCTCTAAACCTTTTATAAGAACTTCTGTGACCCCCCCACCCTCCCTTCCTAATTTTCCTTTGTTTTCATAGTTTCTCTTGTTTAATTGCATCATACTTTGTGGCTAATTGATTGTATATAAAGGCAGATAATGACATGTATAGAGAGGCTCTTTCCCTAGTTGAGGAGACATTTTTTTATTTTTATTGACAAATGGCTTCGCCTCAAGGAAGTTTGGACTTTGTGTGCGAAAAGTTGTCTTCCAGTTAATCTGATGATATATGCTCACGATTAGGTAGTGGGCCTCTTACGCTATTGAAAAGTACATAGAATCTAATCGTGAGCATATATCCTTTTGGGTGGGATGTTTTTCTATCGCTTTATTGCAAATTATCAAGTGTTGGTTTCATTGACAGTATTTTGCGGAATGATCACATGAGAAAATTGCAAAGTGTCCCATTATTCAAAGCCCCTGTGTTGAGTGTTGAGATTTATAATATTGAAAAAAGAATTTGCAAATTTATCAGTTTTTGTGTTATATAGGCAGCTTCGTCTTCTCCGTAGTAAGACATGAAAAATTGAATGTCTTAAAGCTAATAGCAAATTACTTTCATAGAGAGGGCTAGAATTTGACAGTTCACAGCTCTGACGTTGATGGACCATATCATTGATCTACTGTCTGTGCGCTCATTTGCTCCCTTTTACTGTGTTTAACTCTCTATCCTCTGACTTGCTATCCCTTTTACTTTGCTTTCATATACATAGAATGACTGGAGCAGTTATCTGAAAAGTACATTCACTGCCTTCTATGTTTGATTATCTTAATGCAGTTCGGGGGATTATCACATATTTACTGGTGGCAGTTTTGTGTGCAAGTGACATCCTTCTTTTTATAAATCTTCTTTGTAAACCTTTTTTATTTTTTTATTTTTTTTTTACTATGATTGTCTTGATGCAGTTCAGGGAAGTGTCAAATCATTCACTGGAGGCACATCCACAAAGATGAATGCCAACCTCTAGGGAGCAATAATTCATCCTCTACACTTGCATCGGCAGGACAGCCTACTCACGAGCAGTTATTATACTGCGAGAATGTAAGCAGGCAGTACACTAATGGTCATCCCAAGCAGCCGTTGCATGGGAGTATTTATTCCGGTGGAAATGATTCCATCAATGCCGATGCTTTAGTATCCCGGTCTTCAAACATGACAGTTTCTTCAAAGATGCTTAAAGGAGGGAGTAAGTCTGCTGACAAGCGAGCTTTGCGTAAATCTTCTAGGGAATTAACAGAAAGAGAGGATAGATCTTCATCCGCATCTGCTGATGGCATTTCTAGAAGCAAGACACACCTCAAACCATCAAAGGAGGCTTTTTCAAAGAATAAGGTCTGACCTTGTTTCTCCTTCAAAATTTTTATTTTCAAAATCTTTCTTATATCAGGTAGTTAATGATCATCATTATTTATGCACTGCAGTTAATAGACAATGGTTCTGTGAACTCCAGAGATGATATTTCTATGATGTACAAGTTATACACTGATATGTTATCTTCTGGGCAAACTGCGTCGAGGGGACATCCATGTGTTGGAGCGGAAGCTGAGGTAGATAGTGATTATAGATGTCAGGAAGGTAGATCTTCATATGCATCTGTTGATGGCATATCTGGAAGTAAGACACACCTCAAACCATCAAAGGAGGCTGTGTTAAGGAATAAGGTTCAACCTTGTTTTTTTGTCACTCGAGTTCTTTTTAAAAACGTCTTTCTTACATCAGGTGATTAAATATCATCAATATATATGTTCTGCAGTTAAAAGGTAATGATTCTTTGAACTCCAGAGATGAGGTTTCTATGATGTACAACTTCTACACTGATATGTTATCTTCTGGGGAAACTGTGTCAAGAGAACAACCACCACATATTGGAAAGGAAGTTGAGTTAGATAGTGATTATGTATGTCAGGAAGATGCATCGCATTCATCGGAAAGAGAAACAAATGCTTTTAAGCATGTTACAGAGGACCCTTTAAGCAACCAGAAATTTTGCAAGGATGGAATTGTAATCAATGGGGAAGTTGCAGAAGGGAACTCTTTGCCTGAAACCATCTCCAATGGTGGGAATTATAGACAGAAAAGTGCCTTACATTCCAATGCTATTAAATTAGCTAATTCATCTAAGTCGTTGGCAAGATCTTCAGTAAAGCTACCTGACAATGGAAATGAAAAGAAAGGGCATACATGTGATGAACCAGGTGAGTTGAGATTTTTCTTCCTCTTATTCTTTGATATGTCCTCTTCTCACTCTATTCTTCTGATGGAAAGTTGCTAGAATGGACAATATCTCCCCAGCCCAGGATGCCAATGTGATTAATAAAATGGGTTTCATGAAGCTGATGGGTCTAAAGAAGTCATCAAAAGTTTCTAAAAAGGATGTATCAGAAACATGCGCAGATGACCATAAGAAAGCAAAGGTCGGTTGAAACTTTGGCCTCTAAGTTATTGCAAATTTCTTTTGCTTTACGGTGGATATACTTCTCTAGTTGAATGATCTGCGGTTGCATGTTTCAGATGCTATTTCCTTATGAAGAGTTCATGAAGTTCTTCCAGTATGAGATTTTTGACCTAACACCTAGGGGTCTTTCAAACTGTGGAAACAGGTGCACTGCCTTTATGTGTTTTTTTTTGTCTCTAGTTGAGCAAAAATCCTAGAACCGAGGAAGTAGCTGTTAACTTCTATAGTTAGGAACTTAGGATACGCAAGAAACGGGAAGTATGATATCAATGGTATAAGTATATAATAGTATATGCATTACCATATTTCAAGTTTCTACTGGAAGTTTTATTTTGCTGTGAAAGATTGCTTGGTTGATCACTTGGCAATTTATCCTATTTTTGCAACAACAAATTTTAAAAATCAGAAGATAATAGCTGTCAATATATTTCTTCTCCGCCAAAGGGGTCACCAGATTATGGTGGCTAATAAGTTCATAACATTGATCGTCTTCTTTTATCTAGGCATTCATCATCTTTGAAAGTTCACATAGTCAACACAATTGTTCTTATATTGTAATATGAATTTGCAGTTGCTACGCCAATGCTGTTTTGCAGTGTTTAACCTGCACAAAACCTTTACTCGTCTACTTGCTCAAGAGAACCCATTCGAGGTCCTGTATGTACCTGATGTGATTGCCTTAGAAGATCAAGTTTATGATTTCAGAGCTGTTGAAGTTATTTTTTCTCTATGAATGCTATGTAGGTTGTGTCAAAAGATGGTGCCTAATATGTGAACTTGAGCAACATGTGGCAACATTGAGGGACAGTGTTGGTCCGTTGTCCCCTAGCAGAATCCTTTCACAAATGAGGAGTATGAATTGTCCTATGGGTGATGGAAGTCAAGAAGATGCACATGAATTCTTAAGGTCCACCACATTTCACATTCTTCTAGGGCTAAGAACTAACATTGTATGCCCATGCTCTCATAATGGAATTTCTTATACTTCCGTAATGCAGGCTTCTAGTTGCATCTATGCAGTCCATATGTTTAAAAGAAGTGGGTGGAGAAAAGCATGTTCATCCTAGTCTACAAGAAACTACCTTTATACAACATACTTTTGGTGGGCGTCTTAGATCTAAGGTATGAGTTCGGATTCTGCAATCTGAGGAGTTCAGATATATACTAATAGGGAATATAAATAGTTCATGTTTGCAATTATTGTTAAACTACTAATTTGAAATGCTCAGGTTGAGTGTTTAAAATGTCATCATCGGTCAGAACGATGTGAAAATATTATGGATCTGACATTGGAAATATTTGGCTGGGTTGAGTCTCTGGAAGATGCACTTACTCAGTTTACTTCATGGGAAAATCTGGATGGGGAAAACATGTACAAGTGTGGAAGGTTTGGATCATTTGAACCTTTTCTAATCTTCTATTGCTATGATTTTCAACATTTCTAGACCTTGAAGCTTGTTAGTGACTGACTTATTGATACCTGGAACACATGCAGCTGTGCATCTTATGTTCAGGCAAGAAAGCAGTTGAGCATAGATGAGGCACCGAATATCCTTACAATTGTCTTGAAGAGATTTCAGGTATTCTTCTGTTTGAATCTCTGTGTCTTTTGTGTGAGTTATGATTTTCTGGGTTTTGAATTTTCTTTTTTCTGATAATCGTGATGGCTTCTGTGAGATGTTATTTGCAATGCCCACTAAATGGGACAAATTGGTATATTGCTGGACTAAAATTTGCAATCTTGTTGATTCATATTATTTTGGTAATTTCTGGAGTTGCATGAAGCAATGTTGTTGTTTTTAGTCTGCTATAGTTACATTGAGTAACATCAGTTTCAGTCAGCCTGTCTAAGGGTAGTTTTGCTCTTACAGAGTTGCTGTTTCAATGTTGATGTCATTATTGTAAATACCGTTATCATTGTTTTTTTAATTTCATTATTTTTTCCCTTTTGTTAATTTTCAGGAAGGAAATTATGGCAAGATCAATAAATGTATCACATTTCCAGAGATGCTGGATATGATCCCGTTTATGACTGGGACCTCTGACGTCCCTCCACTATATATGCTTTACGCTGTTGTTGTTCACATGGACACACTTAATGCATCTTTTTCAGGCCATTATGTGTCTTATGTGAAGGATCCACGTGGAAACTGGTTAAGAATAGACGACTCGGAGGTAACTTACCTCATCTCTATCCTAATCATTATTTGTGTTATTGCTTGCTACATGCTTGTGATAATATGCGCCTGATCTTGAAATCCTTTGTTTTAAATCGGTTCATCTCATTTCCTAAGTGGTCAATAAAATAAAGGGTTCAAAAAAATCACTGACTCATGATATCCTTAAGGCCCTCTTTCAGTCAAAAAAATTACCTAATGCCTTAAAGACATAGTAAAAATGGTTTGTTCAGTATCACCAGGGGTGGGGTCAGAGGACTAAATGTTGTGCTGAACGTTAAGCATGTGATGATGTTGTCCTCATCAACCCAAATTAATCAATCAGAACCCCAACTTCTAAAAACACAAGAAGAAACTTATTTATTTCCATACTTTCTTGTGTGTTGATAGGTCTGTTTGCTTCAATTTATTATAGTGAAAAAAAATGTTAAATGGTTGATGCCCTCAATGGGGTAGATTGGCATGAATGTATTGGCTGTTCTCTCAAAGATTCCTTTTATCTATAAATCCCTTACTAAATGACATTGTGTGAACTTTTCCATGTTCAAAAGAAATTTTTTGTTGCGATGTACAAATGGGTTTTACTTCTTTATTGAGCTCAATGCAATTTCTGGACCTTTTTCTAATTCCCGAATCTAAGTTCTAACTTGCATATCGCCTTCCATTAACAGGTTCTGCAGGTGCCAATGAGTCGAGTGATGTCTGAAGGAGCATACATGTTGTTCTACATGAGGTAGATATACTGCTTCTGGGTTGTTCTATATGTGTTATACACGCCATGTAAACCTAAAAACTTATCCTGAGGTCATGGATTGCAAAAGTAAGCGGATAACCTCATATATGAAACAATTTATGGGTGTTAAATGGATTAAATTCTTTGAGGGAACTATGGGCACGGAAGTGGCTGAAAGACACTAGAAGGAAATAGACAAATGGTGAGAAAGTACAAGAGCTAGGACATATCTGTTAGAACTCCAACTTGGAAAATTCTTGAATTTGAACATTTTAGAAAGTTAATTTGAACCATGAAAGAGTGAACTCATGAATTGGTAAATCTCCCATTTCTGTTCTAAAGATGAGAAATTTTGGTAGGATAACCACAAAACTTAATCATATTGAGAAACTAACGTTATCACCAAACTCTAATTAACATTGTCATGAAGGCTTAGTGTTTGTCACCTAGTTTTCATATTATGTGGTCGTATATATCCCGCTTCATATTTGCACGTACATGTACCTGCATGAGATTCCCTCATCATTCTATATTATGTAGGTCGTATCCCCGGCCTTCACAGGCCATTCACAGTCAAACTCATGCTTCTACAAAGTACCGCATGTCAAAGTCTTCCAAGTCTAAAACTGTCGAGGAGCCTTCAGACGGTGTTGGATCTTCCGTGGTCTACAACAGTCACGCCTCAAACGATATGCTTAGGTTTACTCCTATGTTGAGTGGAACTTATGCTGAATTCTCCGATGCCACCTCATCAAGTGACTGGTCCCTCTTCACAAGTTCTGACGACGCGTCTTTCACCACGGAAAGCACCAGAGACTCCTTCAGCACAACTGACTATTCTGACATGTGCAATCCCGACCCCGTTACCTCATTTTTCAACTCTCTCTATGCTCCACCAGAAAGCTCGTCTCAGAGGACCGTTTCTTGTAGGATGTTCTCGGGTAGCCAGCCATTGACCAGATTTGCTCTTGAGGAGAAAGGATACGTCGAATCATACCAAACTTACCTATCTAATGATCATTTTAATGGATCCTGGTCGTCAGGTAATGATCATTTTAACGGATCCTGGTCGTCAGGGAATGTTCGTGAGGAGAACGGATATGAAGAATACGCGAACAACCATCATGATTTTGAGGTATATGATGGTAACTATGAACACAACTTCTCTCGAACTCCCGAATCTTGTTGTAGAGAATGAGGGTTCTTGAATAGAGCTCTAGTATGATTGAAGAATGGGCAAGTTAGGTTAATTAGTAGCTATTTCATGTCCCAAATTTTCCAATTTCAGTGGTGTCGTTGAATGGGGCATCTGTTTATATAGTTAGCAGTATTGTTATTTTGGTTCGTAATATTGTTCCATCAAGTTGTTAATCAGTTACCCTTTCCTCTAAGTGTAAATTGACTACATTCACCAGATGCCTATAATACTTGTATCCATTTTGTAGTGCTCTGCTTATTTTTTGGTTCCTCAGTTTGGCATAGAGACCCGAATTGTGTTCCTACAGAAGTGAAATTTTTTGTTAACCTATCTGCAGCGAACACAGACCACTAATTATAATCCCTACTGCAACATGAATTTGGTATACAAGTGGTGTAAATGTGTAACATGAAATTGGATTATTTGCTAATTTTGGGTTTTCTTTTTGCAACTAGAAGCGAGATTGGGTTTTTGTAGCCTGCGTTCCGAAATAATGAGATGTCTTGTTTTGGCCAGCTACTATAATTTGAAGTAACTAATGATCAGTATTATTTCAAAGAGTAATTTTAGGTTTATGTGTTGATTAGTTATTAATTCCACAAAATATTTTTTTTAATGATTTTTACATTTGTTAATTCCAAAAGTCTCATTTAAAGCAATTTTTAGTCCAAAATAAAGCCACATTTTTTTTAAAAATCAAGTATTTGATTTAAATCCAACTAGTTTAGGACCCTGCAGTACACGGGTATTTGTTAGAAAAAGATTTTTTTGTAACTTTTAATAAAAGATTTGTATTTCAAAAATACTCGCTTCATAACGGGTCACGTCAACAGTCATACACTCTACTTGATATATTTATGTTGGGATTTAGTATATTTATATTGATTGATGATTGATAGGTCAACGACCCATATATTAGTAGGTCAACGACCCACATACAATGAGTCAACGACCCACATATCAGTAGGTCAACGACCCACGTATCAGTAGGTCAACGACCTACAAATACATTAGATCAACGACCTACACACATTAGGTCAACGACGACCCACAAAATAGTAGGTCAATGATCCATAAAACAGTAGGTCACACAATATGAATACAAATTATACTTGAACTTAGTCAAAAGTCCAATAAATGTATGATTTATTCAATCTTCAAAACCTATATTTATAAAAGTTTTCAAACCATCAATCTGTGGGATTTTGATTGGGCCACATATCAACGACCCACATATCAGTAGGTCACACAATATGAATACAAATTATACTTGAACTTAGTCAAAAGTCCAAAAAAAGTATGATTTATTCAATCTTCAAAACCTATGATGTGGGATACAAAAAGAAAATTTTCTGAAAATATTTAACGTAAATTGATTAGGCTTATAACGGCCCACAAATACATTAGATCAACGACCCACATATCAGTAGGTCAACGACCCATCAACGACCTACACACATGAGATCAAGGTCACACAATATGAATACAAATTATACTTGAACTTAGTCAAAAGTCCAAGAATTTATGATTTATTTAATCTTCAAAACCAATTTATAGAAGTTTTCAAACCATCAACCTTACATATAGTCGATGTGGGATATAAAACTTCCTGAAAATATTAAACATAAATTGATTGAGCTTATAAGCCTTAAAGAAAATTAAGCAAAAAAATTGTTAATTTTTTTTTGGTTAATCAACGATTTAGATTTAGTAGAATTAATCGAATTTTGATGAAAAACAAACGTAGCTATCCGATGAAATTTTTTTAGTTATCAACGATTTAGATTTTGTAGATTTTAATTGTTTTTAAAAACTTTATTCTATTTAAAAAAAAGTGGTGTATAAGACCTAATTAGATTTTAAAGATTTTAATCGATTAAAATTTAATTAGACAATTTAAAAAATAAAGGTTTTTCTGACGATTAATGAGAGAGCTCTATTTCGAATACTCGCACCACAGCGCGCCATGTCAGTAGTTATGCACTCTGCTTTATTATATTTACTAGTTTTAATACCCGTGCCCTGCACGGATTAGACGATAATTGTGCGTCAAAAAAATGTTTGATATATCATTATTTTGAGAATTGTCTTAATTGTTATGTGATACTTGTTGTAAGACTTTATTTTTCACATTATGAATGGAAATCAAGCAAAAATTCAAATCCTGCAATAAAAATCGGGAAAGATGATTTTGGGACAATATTCTTTGAGATACTCAAATGTCAAAGTTAATATCAATCCAAGAAAGAATTAGGGTTTATTGAATTAAATGTTAGAGTATGTGATTTGGGTTAACGAATAAACGACATTCTAAAATTGATGAGGTGACTGCACAAAATTATGTCAAGTATTAGTTTAGGGGTTGTTTTATTATATAAGTTAGATAAGAAGTCATGTGTAAAACATATACTAAAAAAAAGAGGGTAAAACAAATCATAAAATTTAAATTAACAATATTAAATAATAATATATATTAATATATAAATATTAAATAATAATATATTAATATATAAATGAAAGAGATTTATATAATATAAGTAGCATGTCTAAGTCAAAATTTATAATAATCAAATAGTTAAATTTAAATAGTGAATTACCTAACAATTAGTAAGACTAATAGAATATGTCAAGTTATAATAAATAATAATTATTACACAAAATATTTTAAAAAAAAAATTCAAAATAATAACAACTATCAATTAAACTCAAAATATTACGAACTTTGAAATTATTGAAAATGATACATACTATCAACGTATTTATAAAAAATAATATAACTTATTTTCTGAAAAAAATTCTAACTTCGGTAAAGATTCATTAAAAAATTTAGGATTATGGGTTTAATATGGATTTTTTATAATAAATTAATAAGTTAAAAGTTATAAATTAAGTAAAATAATTTTAATATAAAAAAAATTCGAAGCTTTATTGATTTTTTTACATACTTTTGTGTAAATGACAAAAAAAATTTATTAAGAGTATTTGATTTGTTTTTAAAAATCGATTATTTTTTTTGGGAAAATTATTTCCATTTTTTGTACATATATTTATAATATGAAATTTATGAGTTTTTATATAAAATTATCCAAAAATATCTGAAATTTTTTCAAAAAAATATATAAATCAATTTTTTTAAATGAAAAAACAATTATTATACAAAATTGAATTTTTTTTAATTCTTAAATTTTCTTTATTCTCTAAAATGAAGATGTATTTTTTTAATCGTTTAAAAAAAAAGTTTTTGAAAAAAAAGTTTATAAGTTTCAAAAAAAAGTTCAATTGAAAATTAATAAATAAAAATAAATATATATATTTATATATTAAGATATTTAAAAGTTTAAATAAATAATAAATTTTATAAGTTGTAAAAAAAACGTTGAAAAATATACATAAATAAAATAAGATTAAGTGTAAAATAAAGTATATAAGTTGTAGAAAATATAAGTTCAGTTGAAACTATAAAATATAAGTTGAATAAGATTGCAAAGTTTAACTATTTTAATTTTTTAATTATAAATAATTAAAGGTGAATTAATAATATGAGAGACTAATTAAAAATTAGTTAGTAAAATATTTAAAATAAATTTGGTGAATGAGATTTGGTGAAAAGTTATATGTATATTAACAAAATATTATCTTAATTAAAAATTTAATGACGTGGATTCACCAGACTGTGCCACATGTAAGTTCACGGACTGCTTTAGTATATAGATAGATATTATTTTAATTCAACTAAAATCTTCTTCTTTTTTTTTTGTTAGAAGGAGGTTTGGTGTCTTCCGCGACAACTAAAATATTCCAATGATATGATTGTCCATCCAAAAGTAATTTAAGGCTGACATGTCATATCCATAACAAACATTATAAATAAGATTTTAAAAAAAATCTATTTGAACCATTGTCTAATATTTTTAATTTACATA
Source organism: Fagopyrum tataricum (assembly GCA_002319775.1). Taxonomy (NCBI): domain Eukaryota; kingdom Viridiplantae; phylum Streptophyta; class Magnoliopsida; order Caryophyllales; family Polygonaceae; genus Fagopyrum; species Fagopyrum tataricum. The sequence continues at coordinate 8,833,506 of CM008283.1, forward strand.
ACCAACAAACGGTAAAGACAAGATTTAAACATTTAACGTTGGAAGTTTAACTGATGGTGAAAACATATTTGACGAATTTTTTTTAAGTGAGAGTAATTGATTTTACAGATTTGCGAAAATATTTGAATATAAAAACAATATATAACATCGTCGAATAGTTTATTATTATTTTGAAATTAAAATAAATCGTACAATGTGAACATTAAACTAGTTAATATATAATGTTTACTGGAAAGTTTTTCTAAACTTGCAAATAGTTTTAAAATATTATACAAATAAATTAAAATATAGAAAATATAAAATCTGACTACAAAATCACGGTAAAGTTTCATACAAAATTTAGGATGAAGTTTAATATAAACCTAGTCTGAACGAAAATGTTGCAGAGGGCATTATTTTGGAAGTTGAGAGTTGAGACGATTAAAGAGAATAAATCGTGGTAATTGGAGTCATGGTGAGCAGAGGTGTCAAACGGGCCGGATTTGGATCGGGTCCTAATAAGTTCGGGTTGAAACGGGTCGGGTCAAAATAGACTTGGTTATTAATCGGTTGTTTCGAGTCGGGTCGGTTTGGGCCGGGTATCATTTGTTCGGGTTAAAACAGGTCAAAAAGGCTTGGTTATTAATCGGGGTCGGTGAGAACTGAGAAAGTGAGAAGAGTAAGTTGGTAGGAAAATGAGTTTGAACGTGGCATGATCAATTTTGTACACCCATCTATCCCCTAATATGAAGTCCACACTTGGTCAATCATATTTACACCGAGTCAATTTTGTATACCTATCTACTCCCTAATCTGCTTTCTTATTATCCAAATTTGATATTAAAAAAAAATCATAGTTGTAAGTTATTTTTAAATTAAAATTGTTTTATTATATCTTGAATTTTGTTTTAGTAATATAAAATTTAACATTTTACTAATATCTGTGTTTATATAATAGATTTTTGAATAAGATAAATATATTTTGAAAATTTTAAATATTAAAAAATAATCATTTAATTTCTCACATTTAATATGATGATTTATTATGAAAATTTATAGGTGATTTCCAATCACAAATGTCTCTCTATATTCAAGTTTTGAACCGTCAAACTTTTATTTGAAGAAAAGTATCCTCTAGTTAATACAAACAGTTCTTTCAATGCGAGATCGGGAGGTGCTATTGCTGGAGGCCTGTTGAGAGATGACTTTGGGCAATGTCTCTGCGGTTTTATGTTCAACAATATTGGCTCGGCCTTGTTAGCCGAACTCTAGGGGGTTATGCATGAGGTTGTACTTCGCTTGGAACAAGGGCATTCGTTATCTTGTGATTGAGGTTGATTCGATTATGGGCATTAACCTGGTTGGTAGAGAGATCATCGCTTCTCATCCTTTTTTTTAGTTTGGTATCAAGATGTCAAGGCTTCATCCATAGGAATTGGAATGTCCAATTTCATCATGTTTATAGAAAAACAAATGATGCCGCGGATCATCTTATTTCTCTGGCTTTCAATATTCCGATTGTCTATCATGGGCTTCATGTTCCTCCTAAAATTACTCTTCGAAATAATACTGGTCATTAGTTACTTCAAATTATAGTAGCTGGCCAATACAAGACATTTCATTATTTTGGAGCGAAGGCTACAAAATCCCAATCTCACTTCTAGTTGCAAAAGGAAAATCCAAAATTAGCAAATAATCCAAATTCATGTTACACCACTTGTATACCAAATTCATGTTGCAGTAGGGATTATAATTAGTGGTTTGTGTTCGCTGCAGATAGGTTAAAAAACAAATTTCACTTATGTAGGAACACAATTCGAGTCTCTATGCCAAACTAAGGAACCGAAAAATAAGCAGAGCACTACAAAATGGATACAAGTATTATAGGCGTCTGGTGAATGTAGTGAATTTACACTTAGATGAAAGGGTAACTGATTATCAACTTGAAAGGGTAACCAAAAAATGTAGTGAATTTACACTTCTATCCCAATGTGGTGAATTTACACTTAAATGAATACAACATTATATTCACTCGTGTTCAACCGAATATAATGAGTAATAATCAATTTCTGGTATAGACTTTTACGGTCCGTGTGATTTCAACCTCATAAACAGAAACAAAAATAAAATAAAAATAAATGTAATCTATTTATAAGTCATTGTTGATTCATCAAGTTTTATCATATGATATGATGTTTTCTCATCTTCTCTGTAAAATGATAAAATGTTACAGAGTAAATATTCAGTTGTGTAATATTTATTAAAATTACACAATATATTGTTGGGTGAATTAATAAGAACATTTTCATATGTTTTGGTATTTAACTGTATTATTATGTGTAAGTATTATTATATGTTTATTTTGGAAATATTTTGTGTAGTAGATTAAGTTTATGTTACTAGATTACGTAATATAAAATAAATGATTTCCGAAACACATTAGATTAAGTTACATAATCTACACAAACTTTAATTTAACTACATAAAAAAATCTAAAATAAACATATAAATATATTTACACAAAATTAAAGGTAACTACACAAGACATGTGTAAATATCAAACAATTGACAATAGTACAATTATTAAATTCACTTACATTCTAAAAACTGCACGAATTAGGATATTATATTAATACAATAGTTGAATCTTGTATAAAAAAATTATATTAATGTTTAGTTAATTTTGTTATTTTAAAAAAACCTTTATATATATATATATATATATATATATATATATATATATATATATATATATATATATATAAGGATATTTATGTGTTTTCAAATGGATAAAAATCCTCGAAACAAACTTACCTAAAACGTAAGTAGAACATTTCTTATAATTTCCTCGTTGAAAATTTTTATTCATTATTTGGGGTATAAAATTATGTTTGAAGATAATCCAAACATATTGTAAATTACATTGAGTTAAAAGTTAGGCGGGCAACAAGCTGTGCTAATAACCCTTTCTGAATAGCAAACCCGATTCTCCCGTTGCACTCTCCTGAGAATCTCGACGGCATCAGGCACAAAAAAATCAAACGTATCGAAAGCGAACGGAAGAAACAGATGTTGGTTTTCAAGACAAACTCTTTCATGCTTAGTCACCTTCAAAGAGGCCGCGTTGAGAGCCGTCTTACCCACAACAAAAATCCAAACCAACCAAAGAAAAAACTCATGTCAAATCAATACGTCAACATTATTAACCCCCATAATTCGTAGTAATATATGGAAACAAAAAAGTCAAAAATAGAACAAGAAAATAACGTGTTTTCCACCTACGAAAATGAGTGGCGTGTCAACATTGACATCTCAACACACTTACTTGATGACGATTGTGTCTCCCAATCTTACCTATCAAACTCTGCCGCTATTGCACAGGGGAGAATAATATTCAATTCAACATTCTTTTTAATATTAAAATATCAAGCTATATTCATTTCTACTCCAATCTTATATACCACATTTATATTACTTTATATTCGATATAAATACACATCTTAACAAAAAAAGTCATGTTTACTATCAATCTAGCTAGTTTACAATTCAACAATCTATTTATATATATATTTGTATCAGATTAATAATTGTACTACCTAGATACTACTCGTTTTGAAAATGTTCGATTATCATCCGTCATTTATTTCACAATCACGCAAAATATAGTATCATTTGATAATTGTACCACCTAATTACTATACATGACTCTATAATGGTATTTAAATCAACAAGTTGCCTTACCACGTCACCATATTTGCACGAAATTCTATTAATTTATCCCGCTACGTCTAGGGATGTCAATGGAAAAAAAAAATCTCGATATTTAATGAAATTACCGTCACAAGAATAGAAAATAGAGATTAATGGATGGAGATGGGGTTAGAGCTCCCTACCCCGCTCACCCTATTTTTGTTGGAAATTACAATGAGAATTTCAATAAATGGACTAAATGAGAAATTTAATGATGATTTGTAGTTTTTAATATAATTTATAAATATTTTAATGTTTTTATGATTGTAGTTTTTAAAATAGGGTTAATAGTTTTTTTATTAATTATTTTTTATTAACTATATTATTTATAATTTATATATTAACTCATGTAAATTTATAAATAAAACCCCAGCTTTCAGTCAAGTGTGACACTCTTTCAAATTTTAACAAAAGAACTAAAGAATAAAGCCGACGATGACTATAATTGAGAAAAATTACGGAGGAATGAGATTCTCCGATGGGGACAAACCCAACGGGAACGTATACATTATTGAATCCCGAACGAGTACGGGTACGGACATGTGATGAGTATGACACTCCCCAAACCGAATCCACCCCGTTGATACGATAGCTACACCCCAAATATTCAATTTATACATATTTTTTTCTCTCTCCTTTTACCAAATCATTTTTTTTAAATTAGTGTTGATTTTTTGAGTAGAGGATAAATATATTATATTTAAAAATAAATTAAGTAAAATATAAACCGATTTGTTTAAATAATGAAAGACTCCATGCCACTAATAATCCTAACAACCACCTCCTAATAACATGGCATTACGACTTAACAACTAACTAACAACACTAGCATTAATTATTTCTAACAATATGTAATTGCATCATATTAGTTCCGTTCATAATAAACATCATTATAAATGCCAAGGGAAATGATTTTTTTTTTTTAACTTATGTTATTTAGAGTCTATATAGTTACTCCATTTATTTCATAATATAAAGATAAATATTTAAAGTTTCGATTTTTATAACATATAATATAATATTAATAATACTTAATCGTTGTTGAGTTCAAAGTAAAATACAAGTTAATTTCTGAGTTTGAAATTGGTGGAATATAAAATTAGTTTAATTAGGCACAATTACTTTTCCGGGTCAAAATTTAGTGTATGAGTCTCGCGGTTCAGGTTCACATCTGACTTGCGAAACACGTTACGTACACATTTCTATGCAATGCACGTATTTAAACCACCAACCCTCTTCCCCTCACATCACATACCCCAAATTCTCAAAAACTCTGCTGCTAAAGAAAAAAGATGGCTTCTTCTCCTAAACTCAATACCATCCTTCCTCTTGTTTTCATCCTATCACTTCTCATGATCCACCCGAGTCACGCAACCCGACCCGGAAGAATGATCCTTGTCTCTGATGGCGAACCTACGACGACAACCCTGCCGGTGGCTGAGATATTGAAGCACCACCGTCAAAGAGGGGAAGGTCTGGTGTTCAACTTCTTGCCCAAGGGAGGTCACGCATCTTCTGGCCCGTCCAAGAAGCATAATTGATTATATATATATATATACACACATGTATATTAGGTTCATTATTTTTCTTTTTTTCCCTTCTTTTCTTTGGGTTTCTCTGTTACTGTACGTGTAGCAGTGTAGGTAGGGATGAGGTTCAGGTGATTGTTATAGCTAATACTATACAAACAAGCTTGTATACTGTTTAATTATGAATTCGATTTGTTAATTGTTTGAATACTTAGTGAAGTGTTAATTGTTCATCATATACAACTGTACTATTATTAGATTCAGTTTTCTTTGATTTTGAGGTACCTCGTGAATTATGATCTCATACATTGAATATCGACGTATAGCCGATAACTGGTCAAATAACAAACTGAATTGAAAAACAGAATGTACTTTGAATACAATACGTAAGAGGAAACAAGACATGAAAACTATATTTAATGGAATTTAGGGTTGGAATAAAAAAAAAGTTCCTACATTAAAGTTTGAACATTCACAAACCAAGCCACTCAAGACTATGCCTATAGGATAGGTCATAGGTGTTGTATTTTGACTTTGAATCCCATATATTAGGTATATATGTTATTCGATATTATGGCTAAAAAGTCTATGATATATCTAATAGAAAGGGATATATATACAAATGAATTATGTAAATTGGTGTATATATAATATTAATGTGTGAAACTTGATGTATACATGCATGTTTGACTTATATAAACCGTCTAAATTTGAAACAAGTTATGAAACTGAAATACATTATCAAGTATATTAATAGAATTAGACCGTCGTAGGTTTAGGATATATCTGAAAAGGAAGATATTGTCCAATATATATATAATAAGAATTAATATAAATTAATTTAGTATAATAGCATATCCTAGGTTTAGCATATATATATATAGATCCATAGAATATAGATGTGAAACGTATTAAAAGTGAAATTAGCGTAGGTCAACAAACCAAATCTTGTATGCCTATCAGGCTTGACTTTTAGGACACAATCTAAAGTCTAAACAACGTTCTACCTTGCTAATTTAAAGGCCGATCCTAGCCTCCATATTGTTTTGGTCGGCTAAAGCCAAACACATGTTTATCCCTAACATCAACGTACATGTGAATCGTGCTCCATTGTGTCGCTGCTTTGACATTAATCCTACTTATTTTGTGGAAATAAATTTAATTTCACTAATATATTGGGTTCACTGTACAAATTTACCGTATTATTTTTTTTATGATTAATTATTTTTGAGAAGAAAAGTTTATAAACAAATCTACGATCAAAATTTTGTGATAGGCCAATTAGATGATGGTTCATGGTTGTTTCACTTGATTGCGATTGCACCACTCGAGTCAATAAATTATATATTTTTTTTTACTTAATCTAAAATATGAACTATATTTTATTTTGCCGAGTAACTCGAAGTGAAAGCGTCAGGAAAAAGCTAAGAGGTAGGTGACCGTGTTATTGGTTGTGGCGCGTGACAATTAATATGGAACACCAGCTGGTTTATTCTTGCTACCTTGGTCACCAAGCTTCAAGTAAGCACATGGTCAACTTCTCCCCAAAACCGACCCTAACAATTCTCATCCACATAACTAAATATTTATATTTATTCAAAATAAACTTTAAATGATCGATTAATGCTTAAATGATATCTATTTTTTTTATTTGTAAAAAATAAAGTATTTATAACACTTGTAATGTCAAATATTATGAACCAAACATTTTAAATTTTAATATTAAATATCGAGAACCAAAAGGATAATTACTTACAATGGCGTATTTTATTAGTTCACAAGTACTTTATTGTACAATTTGATTGTTAAGTCTTTTTTAAAAGCTTTATAATATAATGTATTTTAAAAAATTTATACTATTAGTTTAAAATTGTGTTCTATTAGTTCGAACGATATGCTCTGTTAGTTTAAACGATGTGTATCATTAGTTTAAACATATACTAGTAAAAATATGCATATAAACATAAGCATTAAATGAAACAAAATTGATAATGTAAAATGTTTGTTGTAAAAATGTATGAGAAAGAAATGAATGCTCGTTATAAGAATTTTTTTTGACAGTACGTCCATACCACATGAAGTCATGAACAACATTTTACCCGAAAAATATCCTAATTATAAAATAATAATCTAAAAATAAACTTTACAAAATTTAATCTCAAATGAATCCATGTATTGCCCTCTTAACTGTCCATGGGCTTATCGAGCAAATGGATTGGTGATTGGGCCAGTCCAATCAATATATTGGGCTTAGTTGGGCCGGTCCAGCCCAATTTCATCAAGGAGATGAGGATCGTATGTCTAGATTTCACGAATTCATTCCATTATTTGTAGACGCATTGTCCAATTGTCCGCTTACCGAGGTTGAAACACTTAACGTAAGAATTAATAAGATACAATAAATTACCTTTGGAACATCGTACCCGACGGTTGAATAGCACGTAACAATGTTGCGAATAGATCGTCTGCTGTCACATATACGTACTTCTTTTGATCACAACTTGAATATATGGCATCAAAACGTACATATATGTTCAAGGAACAGTACACAAGGAGATTTCAAAATTGATTTCTTTATATAAAGAGCATCAAACAAAGATTGCTACGATATTTATGTTATTTATTCCACAAAACAAAGCAATTTTGGTGGTAGCTTTTGACCAGCTAAGAATATACGTACCCATGCTATTCAAAAAGCTTGCACTTTTTTATCCTTTATGTTTCTGTTCATGTTTAAACAAGAGACAGAAGTATATAATAACGTAAGAGTACACATACCCGTTCGATTGTACATGCACGTTAATTATAAGTATAGCAAAATATAATCGATGGAAGAATTCCAAGTGCCATTGATATTCTCTTGTTGTGGAATTCTAGAAAAGATATGATATTCCTATGCGTAGTACTAGTGTTGATGATTTGTCCAATCCCACCTATCACTCTTATCACACATATGTTTAAATGCTTCAAAGTACCAATAATAAATTGGTTCATGAATTTGTATCAATAATGTGTACAATTTAATTTCCCCCCGAATATTCTAACATATTTTATTATTGATTAGTGATTAATCATAAAAATTCCGTTGATCATTTCTAGACATCTAATATACCCCATTTAGGTTGTTCTTATCTAATGTAATAGTTTAATTTCTAAGAAGATTTTCCATTGAGAAAATGTTTTGGTTCATCGATTTATTATAACACTAGTTTATAACATGGATTTTTTTTTTTTGAAATTTACGTATATTGATAGATCTTTCTATCCCCAAGGATGTCCTATGAATTGTCACCTGAGTTTTGTTTTATAGTCTTTCATCCTAACAATAATAAATAAATAAAATTTTGCTTTCTAATTAAATATAATAAATACGGGTTTGATATAACCTTTCTCCATTGTACTTACCAAAAAATGAAAATTTTAAACCGAAAATGAAAATTTGGGATTTATTTGTTGTATAAAGTTTTATTGGTATATTATCTATAATCTGATCTTATTTTTTTTAAATTGTCTGTTATAATATCGTATATCAATTAAGATGTCTGATAAAACTCGTGTATAGACTAAATCATACAAACATTGATTCTTATCCACGGATATTTTTCCTTCACCAGACTTCTAGATACTAGATCCACAACCATTCCCTATCCTAGTATGTCATCTGCGACAATATCAACGGAGCAATGCCCCTTCCGTCCATGGTTCCACCTTTGTCGTACTCCTTCTGAGCCAACTACTTTGCTTACTAAAACCCTTGGTCTCTATAAGCCAACATGCATTTTTATTGTGTATGTTTCAGCTTGAGGGTGAGTATCACTGCTTATATATTCTAAAATAAACTCACGTTTATAAGTGTTTCATTTATGAGAAATGAAATCAAGGTTTTATGGTTAGTTAATTCCCAAAAACTATATAAGAAGATCTATAGGATATTAGAAAAGAAATCACGATAGTCGTAGTCTATAGTGGCATTTGCTTGGTTGAAATCATTCAACTATATAGACAATAAGACATGAGTGTATTGTGTGTTGTGTGTTGTATATGTTTGAGTAGTGGAAATATCTTAGGTGGTGTTTGATCAAAATCACGATATATAAGCTACTGTAGAAGATGCCGACACTCATCACAATCAACAGTACCTAGATATGACAATTACATGCTACTGTGGACCGTCTTCATTCCTCATGGCCACACAAGAACAATACTCGAATATTATTAAGTTAGGTGCCACCATTTTTTTCAAAGGCTACGTGTTACGTCTCCTACAAGAGCATATCATTACAAAGATCCCCTCCTTTTCAACATCGTCAAACAATTGACATTTGTCCTCCAACCATATCAATAAGGTGCGATATTTGTCAAAATACAAATACTTACACTTGACTTTTCTTATATATAATCTTAAAGATTGACTAAAAACACGTACCCCTTCAAAATATTTTTTACTTATTAAGTGATGTGATGTCACCATATTATCTTTGTGAACAAGCTTTGAATCTTTGTTTTGATGATTAGCCGTAGAATACTACTTTAAGAAACAGGAAAGAAGATAAAGAAAAATCGCCAGGTGCCGATGGTCCAGTAAATGCATACTTCATCACTTAGATCATCAAACATATATGGTGGACCAGTCCTCCCTTTACATTTTTCTCTCATGTTTTCATTCGGATGTTAAAGTATATAATATACAGCTTGCCATTAATTCGTATGTGATTCTTCTCTTTTGAATCGATAAAGAGCTATTTCATTAGCAGACAAGCAATGATGTTTCATGTTTGAAACCCTAAATATATTCCATATATGTGTAAATATATGAATTAATGTGTTTAAACATGAAGTCGTTATTCTAAAGCTATTAAAACTTGACCCGATCCGTGAAATCAATCTAACTAACCCGAATTCGACCGGGACCCGAAAATTTAGAAAAACAAATTATCCGAAATTAGTCCGTTTAAATCTGATTTAACCCAAAATAATAAATAAATCAAAACCCGAAAATAACCCGGAGCCGAATAAACCAGAATAGAATAGCCCGATACTGACATGAACACAAAATTAGCCCAACCCGAAATAACATAAACACCGAAATAACCCGAACTAAAATGATCCGATAGTCAAAAGTAACCGGACCCGATATAACCTGACACAAAAATATCCGGATATACGAATTAGTAATCAAAGCAGAATGACCTGCTAACTAGAAATAATCTGATCCAAAAATTCCGTCGCCCAACACAAAATATATGATTTGAATACTATAGACTCTATAGTAAGCACTAATCCAAACCTAAAATGATCAAATCAATTCTCTTATGTGTATCATAAGTTCATAATATATCAAGAAAGTTATAAGTGATTTTTTTTCAAATTAATTTTGAACAAATTTAAAAATTATTTAAATCAACTATAGATAGAGTTTTGAGTTTAATTGATAATTTTTCTACACGATTTATTAAAAAAAAGTAAAATTTTCCTTGAAAAAAAGCATAATATAAGAAATAAACTAGTAGTCGATCGTACACTGCATGTTTGTTATGCATATATCACAAGGATCGAGAAGGAGAAGAACTCATAGTTTGCTAAGGATAAAACCAAAAAAAAACCTAACAATTATTCTAAATTAGGGAAATTTTGAAGAATTTAAAATATATGTTTGAATCGAATCCGAACTCGATTCAGAAAATTTTCAGGGTCATCAGATCAGATACAAAATCTAGACATCAGGGTATTCGCATATATTTGGGTATTCGAGGGCCTCCAATATATATATATATATATATATATATATATATATATATATATATTTGAAAATGAAAAGCGGTTAGATTGATATACCTTTTAGAGGTAGTCCAACCTAAAGCATCCTTCCGGATGAGAACACGAAGTTCAGGATCATCAGAAATATTAGTGTTGGGTGCCGAGATTCTCATATGGGTCAATCGGTCAGCAACACAGTTGATTTCTCTGAAAATATGTCTAATACGGACGCTATCAAAGAAACGAAGATCAAGTCTGGAGTCGGATAAAATCATCTTGACCTCCCACGGACAGCTCCAAACACCATGGAGTGTCTTGATTACACACAGGTTATCACCTTCAATTTCGATTTTTTTAATCTGCAGTCTCATAGCCTCTTGTAAACCGGATTTGAGGGCAAAGGCTTCGGCTTTTAAAACCGAATTGAAATTTTTTTTTTTGCGTCGAGGCTGACGACATCACCATTGTGATTTCAGATTACCAATCCAACATAAGTGATTCCCGAATCGAGTTTTGATCCATCAAAATTAAGTTAAAGAAACCCGGTTTTGGTTTGTCCCATTTAATATTATGTTTTTTTTCCTTTTGTTTGAGCTAAGCTCCTTTGGTTGTTGTTTTATGATGTAATCGTCCTCATCAATTATGTTAGTTTTTCAATTCTGAATTTGTTTTTTGATGAACGTAATTACCTTAATATTAGAGCCCATGGGTTCATTGTTAAAAATAATTTTGTTTCTGAAGAACCAGATACTCCGTCATACAGTTGCGAGTCGCACAAATTTGTTTATTCCAATTTTGTTTTTAATTTCCTGTAGGATTACATGAGCCTTTTTATTTTGTAGGTTGGTTTTGTTAAGTACGGTGGATATTGTACTATCGATTTTGTCAATAATTTGTTTAGTGCGGGGACAGTCAAAGAGAAGGTGAAAGAGGTCTTCAAGGTGATGGTTGCAGAGTTCACAGTGCCTTGTTACGGCAATCCTTCTTTTATCAAGTTTTGCTTTTGTCAGAAGACCGTTTATTGAAATTTTCCAAATAAAGTTTTTAATTTTTGGTGGGGTATCCAGTTTCCAAATCCATTCACAAAAATGGTTAGGTTGAATATTTGATTCCTCTTCTATCATATCGGAAGCAGATTTTGTGAAAAACCATCCATTTTTACTACATCTCCAATATAGTCTATCTTGGATCTCGTTTTTTGGAATGATTGTTTCCTTGATTATTCTCCTAATATCCGGGTTAATGATATCGTGAAGCTCGTTATCAATTTTGTTGTTATCCCAATTTCTTGAGTTATTTATGAAATGACTAACTTTGATACTAGAATCAATTTGGTTGGTATTTTGGACCATTTTTATTAGTGGTGTCGCATATAGCCAACTATCGTGCCATAAGTTGATGGTTTTTCCGTTTCCGATTTGCTAGATGATACCATTTTTGAATTATGTTTTTAGTTTCATAAGATTGTTTTATTGTCATGAGGCTCCACCTTTCAATTGATAGTGGAGAATGTTTTTTGTTTTTTAAGTATATTTCGTTTATAATTTTAACCCAAATATTGTTTGGATTAGCCAGAATTTTCCACAAGAGTTTCATTTGTAACGCTTTATTTGTGATTACAGACTTTCTTAATCCAAGGCCGCCATTCTTTTTTGATTTGCAGATTGTGTCCCAGCCAATGATAGGTCTATGTTGGTCACCTATGTTCCAAAAGAATTTTTTGTAGGTTGTATCAAGTTCCTCCAAGTTATAGCTTGAGAGCATAAAACTTTGCATGATAAATGTTGGTTTTGTAACCAGGTTGTGTTTTATGAGTGTGTTTCTACCTTCTTGAGAGAGAGAATTTGCTTTCCATTTTAAAAGTTGTTGTTTAGCTTTGAGGTTAGTTTCATCAAACGTTTCCTTTGTCACTCTTCCATTAATGATTGGACATCCAAGATATTTATCAAGACATGCGGTGTGACACATATTTAAAGCATTTTTTTAATTGATTAATATTACTTTCGCTGGTAAATCTTGTTGTTTGGAAAGCAAATTTTTGGAAATTAATTTTTTGTCCCGAGATAGCGCAGTACATTTCCAAGATTTGTTTTACTCTTAGACAAGAGGCTATACATTTGCTTTAGCAAATATGATCATATCATCAGCAAAATATAAGAAAGGGATAGGTGTTGCTTGTGTGCATACCGAGAAGCCAATATGATTATTGTAGTTGTTACAGTCATCTTGGAGCATCTGTGTAAGAATCTCTGCTCCCAGAATGAACAGATAAGGTGATAAGGGGTCACCTTGTCTTAGTCCTTTCTCATGAAAGAATTGCTCTGTTGGTCTATTGTTTACGAGGACATGGAAAGAGACAGTAGAAATGCACTCATTTATCCATCCAATGAATTTATCACCGAAACTAAACTTATTAAGTATACAAAGGATAAAATCCCAATTTACTTGGTCATAAGCTTTTTCCATATCAAGTTTAATGGATGTCCATCCTTCTTTACTCTTTTTTGATCGAAAAGAGTGGAAGATTTCATGAGCAATAAGGATATTGTCATGAATAGATCCATTAGCCACAAAGGCTCCTTGAAAAGGATGGATGAGTTTAGACATGATATATTCCATTCTTTTGGTTAAACTTTTGCTATGATTTTGTAGATCGTTGAGCAAAGACTTATCGCTCTAAAGTGGTTGATTGATGTGGGGTTATCCGTTTTAGGGATCATAGTTATAAAAGTGTGCTTTATTTGTTTTAGCATTTTTCACTTCTGAAAAAATCTTTCACTGCTTTGGACACATCCGTTCCCACAATATGCCAATATTTTTGATAGAAGCCGGCCGGCATACCATCTGGCTCAGGAGATTTATCACACCCAATATCGAAAGTTGCATTTCTAATTTCTTCATTATTTCGAGGTCTTGTTAAGTGATGGTTGTCTTCTAAGAAAATTTTATTTCAGATAAGTTATATTTTCTTGTCAAGGAGAGGTTGGTCTATAGTAGTTTTAGAAAATTTGTTTTGGAATTCCTTTTTTACTCCAAATATTGGTGGATATCAAGATATCCGAGAGGATCCTGATATCCAAGTGTATCCTCCGAGGTTATTCAAATATGTTCGGTAATTTTTAATAAAATTACAAAAAAATAAAAATAAATAACTTATAAGAACAGATTTCTTAAAAATTCACCTACGTGCCTGTATAAAAAATGAACGTCAAAACCGAATTTTTGAAAAAAATCTATATATAAAACTTTTGATTCAAAGTAACATTTTACTTTCTATTTTAATTCTATAAAACAAAAATTAAGGTTCTCTCAATATAAGTAATGAATATTGTAAAAAATAATTTTAGTTTTTGTATATTAATTTGTTGTTTGAAAATACTTCATTAAAACCCAATATAAATAAATTTTTACCCAATATAAATAATTTGATCACTCATATCAAATATAAGAAATGCGATAAAGTCTTAACTATAAAATTTTTATTAATATAAATAATGATGAATATGTATTATTAATTTATGATGATAGTTGTAATTTTAGCATTTTTTTTTTGCGTGATAAATTTTTATCTAAATAAACTTTTTTGAAAATGATATAAATAATTTTTGATTTAAATAAGATTTTAATTTTTTATTTTAATTTTACAAATTCATTTTTGTAAATATATTAAAAATATCTCTGAGCCTTAATTTCTAGTACTTTAATAGTTTATACATGTTACATACTGTGAATCTAATTAATGACATTTTTTTCATTTAAATTTTTTTTACTGTATCAAATATAAATTGTGTTAAAGTATTAAAATTTAAATTTCTCATTAATATAAGTAATAACGTTCATAATAATTACAATTTCAGCAACATTTTTTTGGAAAATGACCTATTATAAGACAGGTCGCATTTGGTGAAACTAAATATATATTGCAAGGTTTTCATTTTATATTGCAATATTGTATTAATATCTTTTTCATGTGTAATTATCATTCATTTTTTTTTAAAAAAAAACTATTAGTTAATTTTAATCAATTTAAAAATAAATTAATTGACATTGAAAATCAATAAATGCCATTTCATATTTATGAATGTTTTTAACGCTTAAAAATTTAAATTTTATTAAGATTAAAATGTTTACTATTAATTAGTGTTCTAAATTTCTTATTATATTGTATTGATGAATTAGTTATAAAATATAATGATAAACTCAATTCATTTTCTTATTATATATTTTACTTTAATATTCTCGATCTTTTTATCATTTATATAATTTTTACTTTTACTTGGAATTACGTTATGTGAATTTGATCTTTTTATTTTATATTTTATGATAAAAAAAAAGTAGGAAATATATATCCGAATCGGACAAATATCTAGATCAAATAGATTAGTCGGATATCTGAATTCGGTTAAAATTATTTTCTATAAAACAGATCAGAATAAAGACATTCATATCACCCAACTATTTGAGGGTAATCATCCTAACCGGCTAAATTCGTTTTCGGATACCACGTGTAAGAATTATGATCAAACTAATTAACCGGATATATGCGGATAAGAATCTGATCCGACTAAAGTCATTTTTTGATATCATGTTTTAGAATCCGAATATCCGTGGATATTATCCGATCCGAATAAAGTGTCGGATATCCGACCAAAGTCAAATCAAATCCGCATCTGGGTGTCCTAAAATTTTGTATTTAGGTCTAATTAATATGTTGTTCACCCCTAATAACCCAAAAATATTTTATCAGATTAATATCTTCATATATAGATGTTAATGAAAAAAGTATATATATATATATATATATATATATATATATATATATATATATAAAAAAGAGCTACCCGCTCAAACCGAATAATCCGGATTCAACAGGACAAATTGTCTGACCCAAAACCTTCCCGAATCAAGATATATCTTAGGCAATTCGACCCGATTTTGACTCAGTCTGAACATAAATTGACCCGACTCGAACTCCATTGTCCCACCCTAATTAATACCTCTACCCGAATCTATTAAAATCCGAAGTAACTCGGCCCAAAATGGCCCGAAAACTGAACTAATACAATTTTTAATTGTTCAAGAACCGAGGTAGAACCGAGCTACCTGTAAACCGGTTCCAACGCGAACAATTTATGAGTCACTCGTTTTAACTCATTCTTGTGATTAGGTGGTTCATGTGCACTCCAAAGAATCTTAGGTGATTTTTCTATACATAGAAAATAAATATTATCGTAATAAAATTGCTTTCAAATCTTATTTGTAGATCTTTAACCCTTATTTGTGCCTTTAACGCTTATATGCATACGCAGCACATACCAAAATTTAATTGTTTTAGCCCTCAAAACGGTTGCCTTTGCAATTTTGACTTTTTTTTATATATATATTTTTGACCGTTATATGTACACTTTAAACCTTTTGTGGGGGGATTGTTTTGGATTTTTTATTTGTACACTTTTGATCCTAGCTTATTTATACACTTTAGCCTACACTTTAGTCTAGCGATCTCAATTGTTGGGTGGTAGGTGGTTGTATTACTTTTATTAACCGGCTCATATTATAAAACCGTTCGTTTGATCATCACCCACCAAAGCTCCCCTTCACCCTAAATCATAAACCGCGTTGATGGGGTGGGTCGGTTTTTTCCGGGTTCAACAAGAAAATTAAGCTTGTAATTACCTATAGTTAAACTTATCGGCGGTTGAACGTGGAACGACCGGAGAGCAGACCAACAAAGAGTAGATAAAGGAACATGGAGTAGCACCGGAAGGAGCAACTCAAGTGTGGTTGTGTAAACAACGTTAGACTTAGGGTTTCTCCTTTGACTACGACTCGAACGTGAAACATCAATGTTGATGCTTGACCTACGTTAGAGTGTTTTTTTTGTGAACTTGCGTTAGAGTGTTAGAATTAGCTAGGGAATCAAGCTTGTAAATTATAAAAATTGAAAGTATATTTTTTATTTTAGTTATACTTTGGGTGAATCTTGAGAGAAATCCGGATCAGGTGGTGGCGCAGGTGGTGGGTTCCAAAATTTCTAATATTCTAACCTTAAACCATAATCGGACCATCAACCGATCAACCATCACCCGCATTCCAACCGCGTTTTATCGGGTTTTCGGTCATTCGATTGGTTTGGATTTTCGAATAGCCATCGATTGCGGGTGAGATTGTTATCTCTACTTTATCCTTATACCTTCACTTTAAATTTGGTTTTTAAAAAAAAAAGTTGATTTTTTTTTTATATTTAAACATTGTAGCCAAAAAGTTGGAATTTAAAACAGTTAATTTTGGTGTGGGTATTTTGGATAAAATTATCATATCTACCTTAGCCTTAGCCTTGTACCTTCCCTTTAAATTTTCGACGGTTTAGTCTAAATTATCGAGTTAAATATATAATATTTTCGGATCAGGTTGTTCTATATTATCGAGTCATTTCAAACCAACATATTAAAATATAATCGGGTTCGAAATATTTTGGATTTTTTAAACTTCTATTAAGCCGTTTTTTATCGGGTCGATCTCAAATATTCAACTATTTTGGGATATTTATCGGGTTTGACGCAGACAAATCGCATAGATATCTTGTCAATTTTTAACAGGTATAATGCTACATTCATGTTGTACATCCGATCCATATTTTCTGATATTTTGGTAAAGCATAAAGCTCAATACAATTGAATGCAAATTCAGCAATCTCTAAAAAGAAAAGATTAGGAGAAAAGAAGATGTCGTAGTGATAAAAACTCACCACCTTTAGTCCCTTTAGATATAAAAAAAACCTAGAAAAGAAACTATCGTGGTTGGTTTTGATCCTCAACATATGTGATATGTTATTCCTATAGCCATCACTACCAACAGCTACCTATCTTCAATTACCTTTGCTTCCCGTGCCTCTCTCCCTTTATAATCAACTCTCCTTTCCTCTTCACTGCATGTGATCTCTCCCACCTGTTTTCTTTCTTCCTCTCTCTCATTCAAGATCAACACTTTCTCCTCTTCTAACCATTCCAAAAATGATGGCCTTTGAGCAAGACAATACTACCATTGCTACTACAAGCAACGCCATTTCCAGAAGCTCTTCTAACTCCAACAATCTCGCAAATCGGTCGTCTATGTCTTCAGATTCTTCCGTTCATCACGCTGACTCGAAGAGGGCAATCAGCCCGTGTGTAGACGATTCTGCCACGCCGTCGAACCCCGCTCGCTTCTCCACCTTACATGGTTCTCTTCGCCCCGTCACCCTTAAGGTATTTTCTTCTTCTTTAGTTCATGTCTGTAGCTGCACACATGCGTGTTATGTTCAAGCACTCAATAACTCTCCTGCATTTACATTTTCTGGAATTTCTCACTTTTCCATAAATATGACTTCTCTCTTGGGTAAATTTATGTCTATAGTTTGAAGATGTAGCATACTGCATAAAATCAACACCTTCCATGCAAGGGATGTGTAGTAGCAACTGCTTCACACCACCGACCCCGAAGCCAACCCGGATGGTTCTCAACGGAGTTACCGGCATGGTCCGGCCAGGTGAGCTTCTAGCCATGTTGGGTCCATCAGGAAGTGGGAAGACAACACTCCTAACCGCCCTAGCGGGTCGGTTGCCAGATGGCTCGATCACTGGCTCCATAACATACAACGACCAGCCATTTTCTAGCTCCATGAAGCGTAAGACCGGGTTCGTGACGCAAGACGATGTCTTGTATCCGCACCTTACGGTCTTCGAGACGCTAGCCTATGCTGCTATACTAAGGCTTCCGAGGAAGCTCACTAAGGAAGAGAAGCTACAACAGGTTGAAATGGTCGTTCTTGAGCTTAGCCTCACCAAGTGCCGTAACACCATCATCGGTATGTCATGAAACGATATATATATATGCATAACAATGCATGCAAATTCTTACAACATATATAATTGTCAACTTCTCGTTCTACTATGTAACAAGTTTAAAATTCAATTAAACTCGTTGTTATTGTCAAGTTTATTTGAATGATACGAATCATACGGAACATACTAAACATATCATGTTTAGTAAATGGTCTAACATTTGTTTGGTGCAAAGTTTACAGTTTAGTGTCTTCATACTTTTAAGTTGGCTTATCATTACTCTTGAATTTAGGAGGGCCATTACTAAGAGGGGTATCAGGAGGAGAAAGAAAGAGAGTGAGCATAGGTCAAGAAATGCTGGTAAACCCAAGCCTTTTGCTACTAGACGAGCCTACTTCAGGGTTAGACTCGACAACTGCCCTACGGATAGTGTCCACCTTAAGAGGATTGGCTAGGGGTGGGAGGACGGTTATCACGACGATCCATCAGCCATCAGGTCGATTGTACAAGATGTTCGATAAGTTGGTGGTATTGCTTGACGGTTGCCCTATATACACCGGAGGTGCAACCCGGGTCATGGACTACTTCTCGTCCATTGGATTCACTCCCGGGGTTGATTTCATTAATCCTGCGGATTTTCTTCTTGATCTAGCCAACGGTATGTTACTTGGACTCATGGTACTGGGATAATAACCCCTCGTTTGATTGCATCAATGAAAATAAAAACGGAATTAAAATGATTTTCGTTCATGTATATTTTACATTGATACGAAAAAGTGTTCAGCTCATGGTCTTTTTTATTATAATTTGAATAATAACATGTAAATAGACTAAATTCATTTCATTTTCTAAATTGGAGTTTCACCCAAACAGTCCTAAAGCGTACATATAATAGTGGAACACAAGATTTAAAATCACTCAGAGTTCAAATGTTCGTATTTGTTTATGAGCGTCAAACTTTCTTAACATGAAAAATTGAAAGATTAGGGTTTACATTAAACCAACTGAAGTTAAAACTCAAATCTTGTATTACCCCCATTGAGTAAGGTATACATAAAGTACAAACGAAACGAATATTTTCACTAGTAAATTTGACTTAAAATGGATGAATATTACAAGAAAATAAGGAATAATTGTAGAAATAAAATAAAATATTTTGTGGGTTGGGACCGAATAATACTTTAGTTAGGGGGACTTTAAATCTTGTCAAATGTCAATAGAAAGAAGAGAAATTTATGAGTTGGAGAATAAAATGTGATCCACATCATTGCTTTGCTTCTCATAGGCATAGTAGATGACTCACACACCATCTTAGATATATGACACCCTTCAATCTTCAAATCTCAGGCTCCTTGTGATTCATACATCTGGCATATTATCTTTTCTTTTTAGATGCATCCTTTCATCTTCTTTAATTACCATTGATGATGTATAGTTTATTAATCTCGTACACAAAATATGGAAGCTGTCTTTTTCTTGTCTTCCCTTTATACCTTTAAAGTTTTTACAAATTATCCTTTTCCTTACAATAGTAATCCATTTCGAGCTCAGTTGAGTTTGTTCACATAAATATATTTTAAATTTCGGTTAAAGATTTAACCTTCAAAGTAATTAAATTGGCTTGTGGTCACGGCCCAGTAGAGTTAGTTGAGATTTTAGTTTACCTGTGGATAAGCAAAATCAGGAGGATGTAGAAATCTGATTTTAGGTCAAGATAAAGAGACCCTTACACTTACCAAAAAAAAAAAAAAAAAAAAAAAGAGACCCTTACGTGTCATAATACTTTAAATAAGGGGATATCGTATGCTTCATGCTTGCCTTGAAAGTCTACCCTATCTTACCTTCTT
Source organism: Fagopyrum tataricum (assembly GCA_002319775.1). Classification (NCBI taxonomy): domain Eukaryota; kingdom Viridiplantae; phylum Streptophyta; class Magnoliopsida; order Caryophyllales; family Polygonaceae; genus Fagopyrum; species Fagopyrum tataricum. The sequence goes on from CM008283.1 coordinate 8,854,191, forward strand.
TTCTTCTTTTGGTAATGACTTTTCCTTCTATGGATATCAACTGTTCTTTGGCCTTTTTTGTCACCACAATGTTCGAGTCTTTCTTGCTTTCCATTTGTTTCTTCTCTCACGGGTCTTATAGATTAGAATTAGCATTACCCTTTTTTTTTTACTTAAATTTTGACGAAGCATATCTTAATTCTAAAGTTACCTGTATATAATTACATAAAGATCAGTAAAACAGTTTGTCTTAAATCTTATACACAACAATTACCTGTGTATTTGCTGTAATCTGAGGTTAACTTGGCTATTCTCAAGCTTAATGACGAGGATGTCCCTCTTGCGTGTTCAGGAGTCATAACTGGTGCAAAGCAACAAGAGGATCAAAGTGAAATCCAAGGAAGAATGTTAGACAACAATGATGATTCAATTTCAACCAAACAACTGCTGATATCATCATATAGAAAGAGCTTGTATCCTGTTTTAAAGGCTGAGATTCAGAAAAGTTCCCAAAGACAAGATCATTCAGTACCAAAACCATCATCAAGATGTAAGACATTATGCAGATATATCAGATGACTCGAATTTAAGAAGAAACAGTTCAATTTTCTGCAAATAAAAAATTGTTCCTTGGATTGAGCTGGTTTGTTTTATCAGCCTCAGAGAATCAATGGACAACCACTTGGTGGGAGCAGTTTAAGGTGTTGCTTAAGAGGGGTTTGAAGGAGAGGCGGCATGAATCCTACTCGGGCTTAAGGATTTTCCAAGTGATGTCGGTTTCCATCCTTTCAGGTCTTCTGTGGTGGCACTCTGATACTTCACACTTGCAAGACCAGGTAAATTTAACCAGGAGGGTTTCCTCTTACCTTTTGATTCTTTGATCATTCTTGGATGTCATGCATTATAACACACTTCTGTAATATTGAGCTTTAAAATTAACAGTAATTGATGTAAAAAAGTAGCATTAGTAGTAAATGTATTGCTTTGTCAATACTACATTAAAATGGGCAGGCATCCAAACAACACTTTCACTCAAATGTATAATTATTAGCTATAAAACACATAGTATAAACCTTTATTAGATAAAATTGGTGTATGGAAATGAATCTAGCTTTAAAGTTGTTAAGTTTATGTTATTGTTTATGAAAAAGCTAATATTTTCTGTTTTTAAACTAAAACAGGTGGGATTGCTCTTCTTCTTCTCCATATTCTGGAGTTTCTTCCCTCTATTTAATGCAGTATTCACATTCCCACAAGAACGTGCATTACTGACAAAAGAGCGTTCCTCAGGAATGTATCGACTCTCATCCTACTACTTTGCACGCATGGCTGGCGACTTACCCATGGAGCTTGTCCTTCCAACAGCTTTTGTCACCATCACATACTGGATGAGTGGCCTAAAGCCTTCACCAGTCACTTTCCTACTAACCCTGATAATAATCCTTTATAACGTGTTGGTATCCCAAGGACTTGGATTAGCATTAGGCGCAATACTAATGGATGTCAAGCAGGCTACAACTTTAGCTTCCGTCACACTGCTCGTGTTCTTATTGGCTGGTGGGTACTACATTCAACACATCCCTTCCTTCATAGCTTGGTTGAAGTACATATCATTTAGCCACTATTGTTACAAGCTTCTTGTTGGGGTTCAGTACTCAGAAAATGAGTTCTATGAGTGTGGATTGGGGTTGCACTGCAAGGTGTTGGATTTTCCGGCTATTAAGTATCTGGGTATTGATAATTTGGGGTATGACGTGGCTGCGTTGGCAATTATGTTGGTGGGTTATCGGCTTCTGGCTTATATATCACTCAGATTTGGCCAACAAAGATGATCACAGTAGCTTATACGTGACTTGTGAATGGTGCAATTTGAGTGGTATGAATTCAAAGATAGGCTTCACAAAGTTGCAAGAAAAGGGCTTATTAGCTTTAACACTCAAGTACTTGGGTATAGGATTCACTAGATTTGCATTTGACTGACAGTGTATGCTATGTGATAAATAAGAATTGGTGTTCACAAGCATTCTTGTATGCATTTATTGTAAATTCAGTTACCATATATAAATGAAGTTCAGTCCAACAAGATGAAGATCAAAACAAACAAACAAAAAGCAGGTAGTACTTATTTATTTGAGTTTAACATGCCAAACATAGCTTAACGATCTGAACTCTCAGCTCTTCAATTCATGTAACGTTGAAACCCAAATGAACCAACATTTACAAAAATAATGTAACACAGAAGATTCATTTCATTTAGATGTAAATAGTATCTTGAATTTATCCAAACATAACCTCATGTGACAGATTTTGCATAAACCATCACAAACAAGGACATATATTATTCTCTTCTGATTTTGATAATGTTCAAAGGTGACAACAACTACTCGATTCATGAAATGATTTTATTCTACTTCACTAGATCTACAACATATATTTACACAAACCGTCAGAAATGCGTATACTATATTCTTTTCAGATGACATTATTGTTCAAAAATAACAACTATTTGGTTAATGAAATGATTCTATTCTACAATCTTGCCTATATAAATAGATCAATTTATAGCAAGGAGGAAACTTACCTGTATCAGTTTTTTCTCTTACAAAATACGCAGAAAGATAAAATGGCATCTCTCAAGGCCGAGAAACCTGCTGGATCTCAACAATCTGCTCCTGTGCAGGCCAAGGCTCCTGTGCAGGCCAAGGCTCCTTTGCAGGCCAAGGCTCCTGCACCTAAATCAAAGGCAGCCCCCAAAACTGAGCAGAAGCCTCAACCTAAGAAGAAGGTATACTAAACCATTTAAGATTATCAAGACTTGACTTGTATTTTGAGGGAGAAAGTGACTAACATGGTATTGTTTTGATGTTTTCAGGCATCCGCTGCTAAGCCAGCTTCAAAGAAATAAAAAGACTACATAGCAGGAGATCGAAGAGCTTAGCTTTCAAGACCTTAAATCATGGTGCTGTGTCCATGTTATGTATTCGTATTAACAAAACTTCTTCGGTCTTTTAGTAAAAGTTTGTCGCTCAGTAAACTAAAGGTGCTGTAGAAGGCATGGGCATGTTATTCGTATGTATCTGTTATAACTTATGATTTCAATGATATAAGTTCTATATAAATACTGCCTTGGAACTCTATGCTTATTTAATGGCTTAAGAATCAAAGCTAAAATCAAGTTATTTTAGACGAATATCTCTTCCAGATCAAACTGAAGGTGAAAATTATAATTAAACAAAAAAGTTAGTAGATTAGTTCAAGCAATTCAAGATTCCACATTCAAGCGAAGGATGTTCTTTCCTCAATTTGGCTTCTTAAATTCTTTAAACTGCTCGGGCAGTAATACAATATAGTCAGTTAGGTTGCGTGATGGAACAGTTGGTCCACAGAACAAGTATACAAGAAAAATGAAACACAAAAATGGAATTTAAGTTTGTAAGAATTAAACATAATAGTTCAAAGCTAATTCTGAAAACACAGCCCATGAAATAATACAACTAGACATCCAAAGAGAATAACATACATACAGGGAATAAGTTGGTGACTGACTCTCACACGTTTAGAAAGATAGATCATAGATGCTCATGCTGCCAAAATATGCGAAGATAAATCATACACGGACATGCTGCCGATACATAAATGTGATAAAACAGTTAAAGACATATACGAACCTGCACTGAGAGTCTGAGAGGAACTATGAAATCGAAGACTATTGACCAAATCAGGGGAAGTGAAAGACAAGGTACATCCATATTTTGATGCTTGAACTATTTACAGTCAGTCATGATTGTGAGACGGAGGGAATTCCACTACTCAAGGACAAATTGTTCTTGCAGGGAAGTTGCATTATCTATTCCAATCATGTTATCCAATAATATAGAGTAAAGATAACATAAAAAGTACTGCAATCATCCCTAACATCTATGGTGAGCCAATTGTTTAGTTAGCATTAATCTGATAGACACAAAAAAACTTATTAATGGCAAAGCATAATCACTTATCAGAAATTGATGCTCAAGAGATGGACAATTCTATGACTTGGGACCGAAACCTAAATCCACAAAGGGACGGATGTCAACCAGGAAAATTATCAACGGAAAACCAGCTATGGCTAGACAAAACAGTCCCAGTATCTTAACTTCAAATTTAATGGTATTGACATTTTGATTCTAAAACTGAAGCAGTGCCATTTTCCAAATTAGCTTCTAAAATGCTAGATTTTTAATTTTGCATAAATGCTTATCGGTGATTTTTACTATGAAATAAGCATGTAATGAAGTGATAACATCGTAAGGAGGTACACACATTTCCATATTCACCATCACCATTTTTATGATTGTTAAGCTTTCTATGCAACTAGGAAGGAGCATATGATTCAACTTGGTCTGAAACCATATCAGTAAAACAAACACCATGCAAAGCATCAGAATCTTATTAATTTTGGTTTTGCCAATTTCCATGCATCATTATAGTTTCACTCAACAGGATCCTGAAACTTCAGAAATGGAATCATGTTCTCACCCTTTACCTCAAGCCATGCCCTCCACTAAGCAACTCTCAGCTGGTTGCAGGATCTAATTCTAATTCTGAAAGAATAGATGCAAAATTTCACAACTATATATATGTCATATGTTGGACATGATAGCAACCAAGTTATAAAGCAGACCTAGATTTGATCTGTTAACTCTTCTTCATAGTCCTACCAAGAACCAATGGCATCATTGAAAGCTGAAAAGCCAGTTGCAGCCCAACTCTCCGGGCAGGCAAAGAAGGAGCCTACCAGTGCTTCGACTAAAGCTCCGGCCTCTAAGCCAGCCCCCAAAAAAGCTGTCCAGAAGCCTCAGGAGCCAAAGAAGAAGGTATTTATGCACACTATTGTATCTCACTTTGATAAAACAATGAACAGATATGTGACATGTTTCTGGGCATATCACTCAAATACAATATAAAAATTACAAAATCTAGTCACTAATAATGGCTATGCAAAGGCTAGGCATAAACTTCAAATTTGACACACGCTACTGTAACTCGTTCTCACAGGCTGGAGGAGGAAAGCCAGCACCAAAAAAGCAGTAATGACTCAGAGGAGCTGCAAGATAACTAGGCAACACAAGGAATAGACAGATGAGCTATGATCACTCTGATCTTCCATTTCTCTACTTGAATTACTTTTTACCCACCACCCTTTCCTGTTGTTACATTTTCCTTTGATTATGGGCACTATTTGTAGTAAATCATGATCGGTGTTCAACTGTTCCCTAAGCAAGTAATAATGATATATTGGTCAAAAAGTGTTTCTAAGTCAATCTTCAAACATAAGCATGACAATTACATCATGCTGTCGCAAGGAATGTACCTCAGATTTTTAAGGCAGGACCCTCATCTCAAAACATAGGCAACTACAGGTATACAGCATGGACGCTTCTATGGGATTTTTCAATGGGTGCGTCAATTCATCATGTTTTTCAGCTTCAAGTGGTGAAAGGTACAGAAGTTACTGCAATAATAAGTCAGAATATAGCTCCTTTGACAAATGGTAATCTGCCATCTTTAGGGCTATAGATGACCAATTAACATGGTTAAGAATAAAAAGGACAGTCTTTCCAATTTACAACCATGAACATCGTACAATGTGTAACAATGTTATCGATAACTGACAACCCATTTTACATAAAAAGATGAGGATACAACGGTGAAAAATCCTGAGCATCTCACCTTCCAATTCTTCCCTCTTTGGAAATACAATACAGAATCCACAAGGAGAAAATACTTTTATGAAAAATGATTATAATTTTCTGAAAATCATATGTACAAATGACATCAATGCTGGACAAGAGCATCAAATTACAAATTAGCATTTCAACTAATATAAGGGTTGCTCACTTAAGATTTAAAATGGACTAACAGCACGAGCCCACTTGAGCATAAATTCAGGTAGAAGACGTCTGAATGGAGGCGCCACAGTATTCTTTGCAATGGCTTGCTCATCACCACCGTGAATTATGGCAACAACGTCTTCAAACAATTCATCTCTACCACCTCTCATAGGGTCCTAATTAAATTTATTGATCAGCCAAACAGTAGCATACGTCTAATCTAGAACATGTAAACTGAATTAAAAAAAATGTCAACCCTACTGGATGAGTTATTCTTAGACGCTTCCATACTTATAACCATAGATAAATAAGAAGTCACTTGTGAAAGCGGAATAACAAATATAGGGGTGTACATACCCTACAGGGGGAAAAGAACATTATTAAAGACGTCAAAATGGCAAGGGATTGCGGCTTTAGAAAAAAGGATGGGTGCATGTATTTGAAGTGGTAAGACGCTACACCTTTAGCATTAGTTTCATTCATTAAATGGAGGAAAACACCGACTTTTCAATTACCTGTAGAAAAAGATCAGTGTGGGTCTTTGCATCGTATAATACTGATTCGGCTTTGACTCCCAATGACTTCAGAGTTTGTGCAAAACTTTGGCTGCATATAAATAATTTATGGCTTGCTTATTAATGGTTCATTGAGGTAGCAAAGTTAAGAGAGGCAGAAAATAATAATAAGCACCGGAACAGAGCAAAGCAAATTAAACCAAATTAAGTTTTGCAAGCATTTGATAATGATAACAAGGGTAAAGTTTCACATAAGATTTCCATAGTTTGCTAAACAAAACGTGAGCCTTCCCCAAAACAGAAAAGAAAGAATTTTTTTTTTATATTTCCAGCTCATAGAACCCATCAATATACTTCAACAAACATCTTTTATTTTAAAACATGTAAGTTCTTCCGATCTTCAATATATGCACGACGACAACAGCCAGGCACCTCACTCTGCTGGCTGCTGTTCCATTTCCATCCTTGAGATTCCTCTACAGGACCTAATATGAGATTAGGAATGCCTTATATATTTTCTACAGCTTCATCTTAAATCAGCCCCATCATAGTAGTGTTTAGTAGTTTCCATCATTAGAAAGCCGTTAAAAATTTGCCTAAAGGAACCAAAAAGCACAATTTATGAGAGAGAGATTGTTCAAAAGGAGAGAGATGGATGCAATAAAATATTTCTTCATCTTATTTTTCAAATAGTTGACACAAATACTGCAAGAGAACACTTTATGGTGTAAGAGTTGTTCCTCTCCGAACTGTCAGTTATGAACCACGGTAGTTATGGAGATTTGTTATACAAGCGGAATCATGGGAGCTAACAGGCAAGACAGCATTTAAATTTCAGAGAGGCTCTTTACCCAAAACTCAGCCTTGAAAACAGAGATAGGGAATACAGCTTTTACTGAAGGAGAATCTAACCTGGCCTCAGACGGAATGGAGTAATCAGCAGTACCATGGAAAAGGATTATAGGAGGCAGTAAAGAAACAGCATTTCTGACACTTGGATCCTTTACAACAATTTCTGGAGAATATTTTTCTAACGACTGCTCTCCTTCCATTATGCTGTGATTAAAATTGTAAATTAGCTCCATTCAAGTACTATGATCACATGATCATGCAAGTTTTTTAACAGAAGGATATCATACCTAACAAATATAGAACGATATAGCCCTCTATTATGGAAGTGATCTACAAGGTTCAACAAGTTATACCTGCAATAAGGGTTGAGAGCAATCATAAAATGAAATGGCATGCTTTAATAAACCATAGAAGAAAAAAAGAAGCAAGAACACAAAACGGAAATGCAGAAGCGAGAAGCTGTTAAGTACAGAATGTGGAAATGGTGAAAATATAGAAACGTAAATAATTTTTTATAATTTAACTCAATTTTTAACTCCTGGCATCTTTTGCTTCAAAAAACAATAAAATAAAAAAGATGCTCCAAACAGCATCAAGAGTTGAGAGTGTTCCTTCTTTTTTATTATCACCTATATAACCAAATCAACTAGATAGTAAAAAATTGGAATATGTGGACTGCAAGCAATATGGATACAATGTTCGGCACTTCTAATGCAGGGGGGAGGGGGGCAATGATAATCATCAAAACTTACAAACAGCAGCAGTTTCAACTTGAAAAACGTAAGAAAAGGTTAGATGTATATACCCTCCAGATAAACCAAAGTAAGCTTTTATCTGAGAGACACTCCAAGTTATGCCCTGTTGCCCTGTTGCTTCTTTGATAGATTGTTCAATGAGAGCACAGGCAGCAATGTGCGCACCAGCTGACTGTCCCATCAAATAAATTCTGCAGATAACATGGAAATCAGTGGATCATTACTATAGTTGAAAATGTGCAGGTAAGAGGAAGAAACAGAACGACCCCTCGCCCTTAAACAATACCATAAGCAAGAAACAAGTTTTGACTACGTAATTTTTTAAGAAGTGAGAATCATCACAACACTGAAGTTGCTCTTTTGTGAGTTATGAATGCAAATCTACAGCAAGGCTGGCAGCAAGAATACCAAGAAAACAAAAATGCAGCTATGTTTTATTTTTCATCCATATTTATATCCCGAAGCATCATAATTATTATCTCAGGAGATCGATGTACAGAAGTGTAAAAGATCACCAGAGTTCCTACCTGTTAGGATCACCTCCATACTCAGCAATATGATTGCACACAAATGATATGCCTTCTGAAGCATCTTTAACCATATCACCTATTGTTCCCTGAGGGAAATTTCTGGAAGCAAACATTGACCACATATATGTTACATATAGCATAAAGTGTGTACTGAATAAAAACTGACAAACACATTGCTAACGCAGTGGTGAAGCCTCCACACTACAGTAATAAGAGAACCTATCTTTCTCTAACAAATGTCCCAAAAACAAATACTCAGATTGAGTTGAGACACACACCTGTAGTCTATACATGCCACAATGACGTCTCTTTCACATAGGTGTCGACCTAAAAGAGAACCCCATGCCTTGTATCTGCATAAGAAATGAGATATAACTGCATAAGATTTAAGAAAAAAATGGCTAATTGAGTGGTAAATTGTTACACTTTTTCACATACATCTTAATATCATACACTGATTACAAAGAGCAAAAAGAGTTGTAAGGGTAATATATTAGGCAAGCCACTCAAATCCAAAATGCCATTTTTAGGATTTCTACAGGAATTTAAACATGTGCTGATGACTCACCCAATAATCCAGGCTCCACCAGTTACAAATGCAACTACTGGCTTTGGCCCATCATTGTTCTTTGGGAGGTAAAGATCGAGCCTGCAGATAGTTAGATATAAGCGTTATGTGCAAGAAACACGCAATATAAGTTTTAGGGTTTGAAAGTTAAAGCAGAAGAATTTCTAAAAAGTCCAGATGATACCTATTTCTAGGTTTTCCACCATAAACAACGCTCCTTACAACCTGAGTTGAGAAGAAGTAATAATATCCCACTGCAAGAAGTTCATTGTTACAAATACAAATAGCAATTATTTGCAACCAAGAAGAAAGGATTAAAAACAGGAACACTGATCGGGAGCATAAGGATGCTTTGAGGATGCAAACCTTGTATAAACCCAGGCATAAGTAGCATGGCATAACAACCTAAGGCGAGAAACTTTGTCATCCATCGATAGCCTACCCTGAACAAAGAGAACTGATTAGATATCCATCCACCAGTTGATTAAATTGTTTGTAATGGCAGCTCCACCTTGCAGCTTAGGTCCAACCATAATAAGTGTCCTAATTCCTAACAGTATTACAACCAGTGATCACATGACCAATTGATCTCAACTTGATTACCAGGGAGAACCTAAACTTGATTAATCGGTCAAACACATCTCACTGAAAGGTTCAGATCAACAAAATCAACTCCAAATCAATGAGCTCCAATTTCACAAGCAATCCAATCCCATAAAAGCAAGAGCAGTTATCAAGAGCAAAGAACAAGAGAAATCACCCCAGATATCTCAAGAGCTTCAAGCTAAGTCCAGTAACCAAATAAGTCTCAGAAGCGGCGTGGCCAACATTCTCCCTAAACGACGAAGTCGTCGACTCATGCCGCCGGGGATCAGAGGTGGAGAGGGGGAGTAGCGCATCATGGCTTGCAGTGCGCCTTCGGCGCTGCTTCTGCTGGCGGCTTCCAGCTCCGGTAATCGCAACGGCATCGGCAACCGGAGTGGTGACGGTTCCGTCGTAGCTGTAAGCCCTAGAAATAAGAGGGGTGAAATCATCGTTTGCTGCTTTCTGGAGGAGTAATCCGTCCATGGAAGGCGTGTTTGATTTGACTGCCACCATTGGAGGAGAGGTTTCTGTTATGGGAAGAATTGGGGCTTGAGATGGCATCTTGAGTTGATGATTTATACAGACAAAAGTTAAAGTTGGATGTATTTGAAAATTCGAAAATGGAAGCAGGATAAGAAGATTTGCAGGAGGAAAAAAGGCATAAAAAAGGGAAAAGTTTGGGAGGATGGTGGTGGACTGCAAATGCGAGCCTGCAATGATGAAACTGTTTTGTCAGTTTCGTGATTTAAAAGACAATGCCACATTGCCACATTGGCATATGATGATTGATGAAGGGGGAAAGAGGAAAGGATTGTAAATTAGGGTATTTTTGGTGGTCAGATTTGTTAATATAACTGTTTGGATATATTATACACAATCGTCCTTAAATTTGAGTACTTTTCACAAAAACTATCGATATATTATAAAATCGGAAAAACTCATCCAAAAATCTGAGCGATGAAAAATCGGATCCCTATCCTCTTTCGAACTGAAAAACAAGGAATCGGAGATGAAGGAATCGAAAATGAAGATCGAAGAATGGGAACAGTTTGCAAGAGTTCTTTTTTGTGGACTCGACCGGAGCGATTAAACGAACTGTTATAATAGGGTGCACACTTAGTGCCATCTAATAATCTAGATGACATACTTTGTATACAATATAAAAATTGCATTGTTGCCTCATTTATCTCTCTAACTCTTTTTGTTTTAAAACTTTAAAATTTTCAATTTTTTACTTCAGACTCCTTCTCACGGCTTAAAAATAAATATATTATTACGGTAACAATATATTAAACTTAATTAGATACGTATAAGTTCTGGCCAGAAAAAGTAATAAATACGTATAATTTGTCAGTATTTATATCTTACGTAGTTTAAATAAGAGATCAGATCATCTCACTATCGTATACATTAAAATTAACCAGATGTGTATCGGTAATAAAAAATATTTAAATAAGAAGTGTTTTAAATTCATGACAAAAAGTTGTAACCCACTAAAACTAACATCATGCTCTAATTTATTATAAATTACAAATGTAGACATGTGATGAAGTCTAGGTGAGCAACATGAATCTACATTTAGAGCCAACATGAGACAACTATATGCAAAACTCACAGCCACGTCTAATAAGGATATTAACATAGTCATTGATTGCTCCTCTAAGACCGATTTGAGATAGGAGGTTAGAAGGATAATACGGCGGGTGTTTTTTTCAACGAGTTTGGTGAAAGTTCTAGATAAGTTAACCCTAACAAGGCCTTATACGTCCTTAACCAAGTAACAATTGGGTTTAACAATTCGGGTTGTTATAATGAAGAATGAATGATCCTTTCAAAAAACAGAATTCGATTTATAAAAAAAAAAGAAAAAAAAAATATATCAAACAGTCGAAATTATATTATATATGCACTATACAAATTATTACAAACTTTATATAATTTATGAAAATACTCAAAAACAAATATTAATTTTCGAAATCTCTCTCATTATCTTATCATGGAATTAATTTTTGATCCAAATTATTTCAAGTTGAGATTAATTTTAGATTGGGTAAACTAATAGCATTCGGAGCTGGAATCATGGATAATTTGAACATATATATGTTATCACACTCTAAGTTTAGAACACAAACAACGATATACCAAAAGATTAGGATAGTCATTCAAATCCCAAACAAAAACAAACCTCTATCTTAACTTAGTTTTCTCCAAGCCCTAAACCATCTTAATAATTTTGTTTCCCGCCAAATTCGATCTACATGCATGCATGGCAAAGGCATCAAAATCCGACCACCTCAAGACCCTCCAAGAAGTCTTCAACCGGTTCGACCATGACTCCGATGGAAGGCTAACCCAGCTCGAGCTAGCCGCCTTCCTCCGGTCATTAGGGCTCAAGCCGACACCCGACAAGCTCCATGATCTCCTCTCCAACATGGACTCAAACGGCAACGGCAAAATCCAGTTCGATGAGATCATTAACGTCCTCGCCTCCGAGATGAACGACGCCATAGACGGGGCCCGCTCGTCGAGCCAGCTCATTAATGAGGATCAGTTGCTTGAGGTGTTTAGGTCGTTTGATCGAGATGGAAATGGGTTTATCTCGCGGACGGAGCTAGCGAAAGCCATGAAACGGGTTGGGCATCCCATGACGTATAAGGAGCTTGTGAGTCTTATGAATGAAGCGGATACGGATGGAGATGGGTTCATTAGTTTCAGTGAATTTGGGGCTATTATGCATAAATCGGCTGCTGAGTTCTTTGATTTGAGATGAATGGGAGATTTTAATGTTTTTTTGCTCGATTGTTGATCATGGATTGTTTGGTTTTGATTCATGTTAGGTTGGGCAGGGTTGGTTTGATTTGTATGTCGCCTTTCTGGGTGTGTTATGAAAGACAAATGAAGGTTTGGTTGGCTTTTATTTATTCAATTAATCATTAACCGCCATTTTATACGATTCGATGAGTCTTGACTCAATTGATTTATATGGGAGTCAATTGACTTTCATGCTTGAATTTGGCTTGCATTGAGGTGTAAGGGATAAAATGTAAGGGATAAAATGTTCTATCGATAACACAAGTTGTGAGTCTAATATTTAAGTACATGGATCATTCTTTGTATTGTCAATTAATTTTTGGATAAAACTCGTGTTTATCAATAATACAAGTTGTACGTGAGTCTAATATTTAAGTACATGGGTCATTCTTTGTATTATCAATTAATTTTTGAATAAAACTCGTGTTTATGTGTGTGGCTCGTTAAACGTGTTTCCTCCACGTCTTAGCAATGTGCTAAGGTTTTTCCATCCTTGGCTACATCCAACTTAGGTTAAAGATTTGCATCAACATGAGATCTTGTTTTCATGGAAGAAGTCAATGTGGCAAGTGTTTAGTAATTTTCGTAAACCTTTGAATTCAAGTGGGCTATGTTAAGAAAACCGGACATAGTTTTCGTTGTCAAAGAAAAAAAGTTGTGAATCTTGGAGTATTTTATATAATAAAAAAATTAAGACACCATACAATTCTTATGACCCGAGAAGTCGACAAGGCAAGAGACGAAGAGTTTGGTAAGAAACAAAAGCTCTCACCTTGACTTACTTGATTGAATACATGTTTGATAAAAATGAATATGACACATAATTTCACCAATCATAATATCAACTCTCCGTATTCATAGAATCTTATATATATATTATAGGAGTAGCACTCCTTGTCACGTGTCACGCAGAAAATAACTCACTGTCACGTGTCATTTTAACATTTAACCACAACCCACCAAAATATTAATTAAGTTTATTCATTACAAAATTATTTAACGAAATATTAAAATCAAATATTAATTAAATCCATCCATTTCCAATCACCTTTTTTGTTACCTGAGATATGTATAACAGATTAGAATCATATCCATAACAAATTTTAGTAGTACAAAAAAAGAAAAGAATTAATTAAATCCACTTTTAACAATTAAATGTTACAGTTTCAATCCCTTCCAATCACCTTTTTTGTTACCTGAGATTGTGTTATTTCTTAAATTAATTTATATATAACAATTAATTTAACACCATATGCTACCAATGTACTATTTCTATTAATATATGAATCAGTATAATAATGGGGAGAAAAATCAAAATATAAATTATTATACGGTTAGATATTTTATTAATGTATTATATAACATTATATGTAAAGTGTACAAATATTTATTGCTTATTATCTACTCTATCTAATGACAAAAAAATAGTTTATATATAATCCCTTAAAAAAATATAATAACAAATAATATTTTTATCAAAATCCCGTGCAAGGCACGGATAATACACTAGTACAATTAGTTAGGCTTATACTATCCCCTTCGGTTTAAATTTTTCGGTAATCCAGTTGTTTCATTTTTGTCGGGCCTTAAAGGATGACATATGATTATGTTTAAATAATCAACAAATTTGGTAACATGCCAAACCAATGATAAATCCGAACGCAAAAGATGTACTATTTGATTTTGAATCATCAAATTTTACGAATTCTGCTGTAGGTCTTTTCCGGTAAATATTTGTCCTCTTACTAATAATTGTTTTCCAGGGTTTCTCGATTTCTTAACTTTCTTTGAGTTCCTTTCAAATTTTGAATTACGAAACGAAATCATTTGTCTTATTGTCCGTAGAATAATTTAGCCGGCCAAAGACGGTGATAACCCTAACATGACTCGTCTAATATAAGAATGCAAAGACGAGCTTAGTAGTGGTGACTGGTGAGTTCATACAAGACCGAAAAAACAAACTTGGGAGGCTTTTCACACGGGTAAAAACAAACTTTAACGTTATGAACCTCTATTACCAACTCGGGTAACTCTGCTATATCTTAAGGAGCAGACAAAATGATTTTATCAGAACCGCTTTTGAAGGGTAAATGTTTTAGAACATTGCCTGCAATACTTGGGATAAGATTGGCAAAGTCAAAAGTGTAAATGAGGAGACAAAAAAACTCAAGCTGAACTTTATTTAATATTGTCTCTGATTTTGCAAGACAAGATCACAAGATCTTTCTACTTACAAGAAGAGCGAAAGAATGATTTTATTTTATCCAAAGAATATGCTACTACTAAGGAGATATCAGATGCATAAATACAAGATGGGAGTTCTAGTATTCTTAGCAAATCGAAAGAAGCATCGATAAAAAATAAAAATAAAAAAAAGAACTAGGGCCTCTTAGATGTATAAAAAAGCTGATAGAAATGAAGTTACCTTTTAGCTTCTCCATTTTCTTGAGCTACTGCAAAGTGTGATATGTGAAGATAAATTCAACCCTCTTACTATTTACAGTGTCCACTGTCCATCCATAAACTGCTCTGGCTGTCTGTTAGATGAACCCACATTTAGGCTACTCTCCCCCGAATAAACGGGGCCCTGGGTCCGATGGCTAGAAAAGTAGATGTTTTGGCTTTGTTGTTGTGATGGATCATATTGACTACGTTGGGTTGTGAAAACTGGCCCCTGGTTGTTTTGTTTAGGGTTCAGGTTGTTACGAGCAGCCTCACTGAAGTATTCCGTGCTATAATCCTGACTTCCAAATGCCATCCTCCGAAACCATCTAATTTCAGCTGACTGTTGTGCAGAATCATATATTTCACTATGTCCAACCCTCATGCCATTGCTCAGATCAGAAGGTGAGAGGCTGTCAAAAGCTCTAACTATCTGCATTTCACAAATTAAAATTTAGTATTTCTGTTAACGGATAACAAAGATTTGTCTAAATATCAACTTGCCTGTCCCATTCGCGGTCTTTTTGTTGCAGAGTGTCTTACACAAGCAGCAGCAGCCTCAATCATCAGAAATAGTTCACTCTCAACATAGTTCTTTTCAAGCCTGGGGTCCACTAGACCTTCGAGTTTACCAGTATCAAGTGTGTGACCGAGCAAGGGCCTAGCCTGAAAAATGCATATAATTCTTAATTGGCTTTTTTAATTTTATCATTGTTACAAGACTATTAAGTGATTAGCTGGGCTCACTGGAATTTACCCATTCAACTAGACTTTCATCTCCAAGGGGCTGTGATGCATCTACAGGCTTGCGACCTGTAAGAAGCTCCAACAGAACAACTCCAAATGAATAGACATCTGATTTTTCAGTCAATTTTCCGCTTGTCGCATATTCAGGAGCCATATATCTGAAATGTAATGAAAGAAAATGCTTATTAGAATTTGTAATCAATAATAATTCAATTTCAAGGGTCACTTCTTCATCTCTAGTCATACCAAACATAGATTCGGTACTTACCCAAAAGTTCCCATGACACGTGTGCTAATATGTGTATCTACATCCAGTGCTAGCTTTGCGAGGCCAAAATCCGCTACCTGTGAAATGAAAAGCAATGGCTGTAAACGGGATATGTCAATGGGATGAGAAGATGACAGTACTTTATCAAAGAACGATTTGTCATACCCGTGCCTCAAATTTGTTATCTAGAAGAATATTTGATGACTTAATATCCCTGTGTATAATTCTTGGATGACCTGATATACACATAGTGAAGAGATACAAATACCAAATGTAAATAAAAAATAATGTTTAGATTGGAGAATGAAAACATAAAATAAACTTACAATCTTCATGAAGATATGCTATGCCTCTAGCTGATCCTTCAGCAATCTTAATTCGAGTAGCCCAGTCCATAACTGGCCTATTTTCTCCTACAAATGACAAAAATGCAACATGTGATACCTATTTCATGATCATACAAACCAAGATTATCAATGAGCAAGTACAAGGATCAAATCTTACCATGTAGATGGTAATAAAGTGTTTGGTTAGGGACATATTCATATACCAGCAGTCTCTTGCTTTCATAAATGCAGAAGCCAACCAGAGAAACCAAATGTCTGTGGTGTATCCGGCTAATAATTTCAACTTCAGCTTTAAATTCCCTTTCTCCCTGGCTTGCACCAATTTTCAGCTGTTTAACAGCAACTTCTTTTTCGTTTGCCAAAACTCCTTTATACACGCAACCAAAACCCCCTTCCCCGAGAAGATTGGCTAGAGCAAATCCTTTGGTGGCTTCATATAGCTCTTGATATGTGAACCAAGACCGTGACTGTCCTAATCCGCCATGACTATGTGGTGACATAGTACCACTTCCAGAGGCACTTCTAACAAATGGAGTAGAACTCTCCGTCTTGACTATTAAATTAAAATCTGCAAGTAACATATGGAAATCTCAGACTTAAACATAGCTTCTTCATAAATCCTGCTGATTTTTTCCACTTTGTACAAGAAGGATTGCTTCACTTTAATATCACATCTTAGAATTACTATATAACCATGTCACAACTCTTGTAATAGTTCAATAACCTACTATCTATCAACAATGTACAGAATTTTAATGAGGCAATATACAATGCGAAGGGTTTGAGAAAATTGGAAAATTACCTGACCGTGGTGAGGATCCGAAAGGTGATGGCACTATATAGCCACCATTGTGTATGGAGGTCCTTCTCTTTCGCTTGTTCATATAAAAAACCATCAATCCAATAAGTCCGAGCATGAGAATTCCTACTGCTACACCAACAGCAACGGTTCCACCTGTAGACATTCCACCTTTACTTGGGGAACTGGCTGTTGAATTGGCTCCTACATCAGCTGATGAAATAACCGACGAAATTGAAGGAGATAAAGGAGGTGGCGATATCTGTGTTAAGGGTGATGAAGCCCTATTTTTAGAAGGTGAAGAAGCACCGGGCTCTCGAGCAGGTGAAGAAGGTGAACTTTCAGGAGACTGGGGTGATGAAGGTGGCCGGTGAGGAGGGCTGGGTAATCGAGGAGGAGGGGGAGGCGTGGTTTTCGGAGACACGGGTGATGGGGGTGGTTGACCTACGGGAGGATCAGATTTTGAAGGTGGTGGAGGTGGTGATCTATGAGTGGGATGTGATGGAGAGGGTGGTGGAGGTGACTTTGTAGACAGAAGTGGAGGCGGACTAGGTGGATTGGATGGGGATGATGGGACAGGTGGCACATTGGTAGCTGGAGGAGGTGGAGAAATATACGAAGGAGGTGGTGAATTTGGCAATGGAGTAACTGGAGGTGGTGAAGACAAAGGAGAAGGAGGTGGAGCAACAGTGGGTGGTGGTGGTGGTGTGTCAGGGGGAGGTGATGGTATGATAGGCGGTGGTGGTGAGCTTACAGGAGGTGGAGAAGTTGATTCTAACGGTGGTGGAGGGGCAGGAGGAGGTGAATTATCCGGTGGAGGTGGAGAAGGATCGGTGGAGGACTCTGGTGGATTAGAATCAGGCTGAGCAGGTGGCTGAGGAGCCAGAGTTGAATCATCCGGTTGAGGCGGAGAAAGAACGGTGGAGGACTCTGGTGGATTAGAATCAGGCTGAGCAGGTGACTGAGGAGCCGGAGTTGAAGACTCCGGTGGCGGCGGTGGGGTATCAGTAGAGGTTGGTGGGTTAGCCAAAGGTGACGACGGAGATAAGGTTGCCATTATAACTGTATAAGTATTTAACAGGATGTACTATACACAGACATCATCCATGAATCTTTCCAGAAAGTTTTAGGGATTCAATAATCAATCAAGTCCAGACTCCAGAGGCAGATACTCATTCTAAGCAAGTTCAATCCCAAAAACTGCAGGAACAAGCAAGAAAACGCTATTCAAGAAGATGAAAATCTCATAAAACCACACACAGTCACAATCAGACCCCAGATCAACACACATGAATCAAAGATTTGAAACCCCGGATCCTCAATTCCAACTCAAACCAAAATCTTAGTCAAAAGGGGGCAAGTCGACATCATTATCATCACAATTTCAAGCAAAAATCAGCACAAAAACAACAATGTAACTTCCACTTACGCATATATAACCTCTGTGAACACAAGCGAGAGTACACAAACAGTGACAAATCGAAAAGAAAATTCAAAAATTTTTAAAAAAACACCAAAGATAATACCTTCCCCCGCTTCAATCTACTTTCAATATGCAGACAACCATATACGTGCACTAGAACTAGCACAAAAGACGAGAAGCTTGAATCAAGATTCAAAGGTAGTAGGATCTTTACACAGATCTATGACCATTCACCTCTCTTTCTTTGGGTCGGTACTGTAAGCAAGCGTCTGTGAAACTCAATGTGTGGACGCGTGATGCGTGTGTGGACCCACCAAGGCTTTAAGTGGAGATACCAAAGAAGGGGACCCTTTGCTAATATTTAGCCCCTGTCCGCTACTAGAACAGAATAATCGAGTATAAAATCATGTCTCTAGGTTCATTTGCTTTGCTTAGGTCCATAACCTTGCTTTCTTCGGACGTTGAAATCAACCATATACTCATTATATACTAATATTTCCTTTATAAGGACTACCTTTTCATCAAGTTAAACGATCAATTTCCTTTCATTTCCTATTTCATAACTCCAATAAATATACAAGTTCTTTCTTATTACATTAGTTTCATACCTTATTATAGTTTGTAAAATTGCGTCATAACTTCTTTACTCTTTTCACTCAATTATTCTTCACAAATAAATAATTTTTGTACCTATTATTCACATATATTTGTATTTTGGTCGTCTTGATCAATATTATGGGTTCGTTTTTGTGTAAAAGGAGTTGATTATGAAAAAAAAAATGCTATAATCCAATCATCTAAAAAGAGTTAAGAGAAAAATTATCAATTTCATTCTCATGGATCTTCAAGTTCATCCGCATAATGGATCTTCAAGTTCATCCGCATAATCACATATATGAAATCTTCAACTTCATCCACATATCACATGTATAAAACTTACGTAGATTCGCAACACAAATAAAGGTTGAAAGGTAGGTATGGAACCGACTCGCAACACAAATAAAGGTTGAAAGGTAGGTATGGAACCGACGTAGATTCGCAAAATGAATAAAGGTTAAAATGTATGAAAATGTTAAAATGACAAGCATTGGTAGGTATAGCGGGAAGTAGTTAAGAAATAATAAATTTCTAAATATAGAATTTTTATTACTAGCGGGAAGTAGTTAAGAAATAATAAATTTCTAAATATAGAATTTTATTACTAGCTTTCATTGTCAACACTTCCTTTCAGTTATTAATAATTCCATTAGACCAATTGATCATCATAAGTAGCAAAACAATTAGGAAAAAGACAAGTTTTGAAAAAATTGAAAACTAGAAAGAAAAAAATGGCATTTTCCCGGTGACCCAAATCCCATTAGCACCTCAAATTTTCAAACCACGTCAACAATCATTGTCGTGTAATAAAAAACATAGGGTACTACATTGGTGATCAGACAAAGGAATGTGCCACGGAAGTTTTACAATACAACGTGTTATATCAAAAACAGAACAGAATTTTTATTTACAGGTCATAGAATTGACCAATCATCCCAGTCAACAAACAGTAGCTACGTTAAGAATTAATCAAAATAAATGCTAGTTTGAGAAACAGCAATTCCAGTTAACACGTTCCATGTCCAATACATGGATCATAAATGCATTATCAATTTGCAAAAAATATTATTGATTATCAGTGACATGTCAAAGTAGCACTAGTTCAAAAGGTGCCAAATAGACTGCAGGATACGATGCCCAGATCTACACACAGCTTATAGCCCAACACTAAGATTCAAAAGCTCCATATTCTTCTGGTTCTGGGATTAGCTACTATGATAAGCAGGGAGGACGTTATTATCGTTCGACTATCATGATCATATGATCTTAGTTCAATAAAAAAAAATACAGATTTGGTAATGCTTCATAATGTGTCTGCTACTTTACTAGTCATTACCTTGGCTAAGATATAATGTTGTCAAATGAAACAGTAAGATCATTTGCGACTACTTTCTTGTCTGAATTTGCAGATTGAAGAAATTATGTGGAAATTTGATGATTAATTGGATCCTTTAACCATGGTCGAGTTTCTTCTAGATATGATCTCTGCTGCCCAACTCTTTCCAATTTCAGTTTGAAACTTCCCTGCATCAAAGAAGAAGAATGTGGGGGGGTAATGGTAGTTTCAGACAGGATATAAGATGACTTTTTAATATGGAAAAATAGGGAGTACAGGTATACCTGCTGTTGATAGGAAAAACTCGTCAAGAACCTTCCCATGTTCTGTGATAATTAAACAATGTAGATTAATAAAGGTCAGATAGCTCACTGGCATGGGGCAATGCCATCTGGACAGCCAGTGAAAATTGATTATTAATAAATTATCCGAGAAGAAAATGATAATTGTATTTAGAGAATCAACAGATGAATAATGGTCTAATGGACATACATCTCTACACAGGGCTGTTTTCTTCATTTCAGCATGATTTATGGAAACCACAACTACTAGGAATAGAATAAAAAAAAGTTTGATATTATTAGCTCAATTAGTTTTACAGGTAAAAATTTTCTTCCTATTTCAAGACGTCTCTGCAAAATTTAATTTATCTGAACGAAAACCACAGATGAAATATCAAAATAAGCTAAAATAACACAAAAACAAAGGCATGACCTAATAACAGGATGGTTGACAGCAATCAGCTTCTACACATTTGTTTTGAATTACATATAATACCAAGCAGTTCTTGATCTTCAATAACAACTTAAGGGACCATTTGTTTTGCTCCAAATCACTCCCAAGAAACAAACTGTTTCCGGATTAGTCCATGAAATAGTGTTTGTTTAGTCACTATAAAGGAATATTGAGGTCAAGGGAGTATAACCATTTCCATTATATTTCCTTTCTCTTAATTGTTATTTTTCCGTTTATATTCCTACCTATTAACCAAAAGCCTTGTAAATATATGTGTGGCCTGCAAAATGATGACTGAACTAATGGAGTTTGCAAATGCTGATAGATTAAGATACAAGAACCAAGAACTACCTGATTCATATTCAAGTGCTTGAAGAATCATCTCAACCTGATGGAACAGAAAAAATCAGATCAAATACACAACAGCTATTTGAATACAGATTGAACGTATAGAGTTATAAAAATGGGGGTTCACTATATATATCCATAAAACAGTAATGTTCTGTCAATTTTAACTTTCTAAGCCATGACAGATACTGGCACCAGCTATCTTTAATTTAGCTGTCACTTCTAACTTTCTAAGCAATAACTTATGGAACTCACTGAATGGCATTTTCATGGAAAGAGAGCTCAAGTCATCTTACAAGACACATTGTTAATTTGTTATATTCATGGAGTACAAAAGAATAAGTATCCATGTAAAAGATAAAAACAAATCAGAGATGAATAACTTGTCACTTACAAAATATTGAATCACACTACCGTCAGAGAAACATGGAGAGTTGGATACAAAAGGAGCACAGAATAGCACATTAAGATAGAATTGATTGTACTTAACCTGTCAATTTTCAGGGCTTAGGTGATAATGAAAAGGTTTTAATCATCAATTTTAACTATTTCAAACATTATAGAAACAAGATTTCAGATGAGTACTGTATGAGATACTTACTTTGTCAAAGTCTTTGACCAAATTAGCTTCTAATGATGCATTGTTTTCATATTCAGCCCAGAGTTCTTTAATTTCTTCAGCTGCAGCATAAAATATTTTAATAAGTAGTTACTTTGAACTGAAAACTGATAGATTATAAGTTCCAATGCTTTCAAAAAACGAAAAACATAACTATAAAGCACAGTTTACAATAGACATACCCCTCATTCCTCCACCAAGCACTTCACACATTTCATTCAAAGCTGCCTGCTCTCTCCTACTCTTTTCTGCTTTTGGTATGCCGTCAGATGGAGTTATATCTCCAACAATAGCTGAATATGTATCCCAAAATACGTCTCAAATGCCAATTTAAAACACTTTGATCAAATGATGAAGGCATAGCACTAAGTAGACAGATCAAAGCAAGAGTCATCACATTCTGACAACATAAAAACTGTGGAAAGCAAGCCATCAATATAGATTTATCAAAAAAAAGTTTGTGAGAGTTTCCATCATTTTGTGAACTATGATCCTCTGTTGAATAAGGGAGAGTTGCAAGAAAATACTAGGTGAAATGAGGATGTCATAGGACATACGACAACTGTGGCCATAAGAAGATCAAGCAAAATGCTTCTGGTTGAAAACATGCACCATGATGTATTGTTAATTGAAGCTGACAATCTGGACAAAATAAATTACACTAGAAAAGACTAACTGCTAATCAACCATCATGCCAGATAAACCATGTGGGTCATGGAAGAAGAAACATATGCCAGTGCCCACAAATAGGCAATGGCAAAATGCTTCATATAGGACCTTCTGATCTCAGTCAGTAAATCTATGGCGGTCTTTTGACTACAAAACAAGCTACGAAAAAATTTAAGAAGGATAAAAACATACCTTCTGCAATATCATGCACAATGGCTATCTTGATGCACCTGTAGAATTTATTGTTTAACAAAGAATAAAAGAGGGTGTAGAAAATCACATACGTGACAAGCATGAAATTTTGTGATGCCCATAAAATCACATGCAGCAGAAAGTAAGGTGGCTAAAGAATGAAACTTGAGCCTAACCTCTCTCTATTCAGACCAGGAACGTCCCCAGCGATCAAAGCCATCAATGACATGCGATACATGTGATCAGCAATAGACTCAGGACCTTTGATGCCATGATTTATCCATCCTTTCCTTTTCGTTGTCTAGAGAGAGAAAACGAATTTGAACATTTTAATAGTAAAACTTTGACCATTTACTAAGCCATATGACCAGAAATTATATCGGAGAGCTGACCTGAGTTCATAACCATACACATCATAATACAAAGGTTAATAATACAAATTTGAACATTTTAATAGTAAAGTGTACAGAGTAATTCAAAGAAAACTCATGCTTAGAGTTTTGACAGCAAACCAAAAAATTTTGGCTCATTATCACTTTGGCAGTATCAGTGGCGAGGTCACACAACCAAATTCTCAAACATCATTGCAAACAACAGTGCTTTTCTCTTTCCTTTCACCAAATCTTCTAAATTAGACGTGATCACAATCCATCAAAGACTCTTTAGTTTTTCATCACAATCAAGATAACCAGCATTAAAAACCGAAATCCGCAGAGATATTCACAATCACAGCGACGTAAATCAACACGAAATGACTTAACGAAAGAAGTCGAGCACGATACCTTAAGACGATGACACAATGTGAGGAAATTAATAGCAGAAGAAGAACAAGGAAACGAAGCAGAACTGGAAATCTCGGATCCGATCCCGTCGGGACCTTTAATCGGGCCCGTATTTTGGCCTTGGCAGCAGATGGAGATGAGGCGCAACGTCTGGGACTTGGCGGAGGTCAGCCTGGAGAATGGAGGAGAGATAAGGTGGCGATGCAAAGATTGGGGGTGAGGGGGAAAGGAAGAAGTGGAAGGAGAGGAGAGAGAAGGATGATTCGCAATAGACATGGTTGTAAGCTCGAATTAAGCAGAGAGAAGGGAGAGGGTTAGGAGTAAGGATTTGTCGCTTGGTGTGTTAATGGCGGTGATGGAGCACTCGTGGTCGTGGGTTTTGCGAGGATCCACGGAAGATTTGGGGATTGGTTTATGTTTAAGCAATGTCCAGATCCGACCATGCAGTGTTACGGTCATTTCAGTACAGATACACGAAAAATACTAGTTTAGTCAAATTTTAAAACATAATAGATTAATATTTTTTAAATTATAAATATGATTTAAATTAATTAACCGAAGAGAAATTAAAATTAATTTTGTGTGATATTGTTAAATTAATTATATGTTATATATGGGGTCATCTTTCTCCCTACGCGCTTTGTTAGGGATTTTTTGTCCACGTGGCGATTTCTAGGCATGACCACCTTCCTTTGTCGGTTTTCGGTGCTTCTCGGCCACCATGGCTGATCTTGACCGACTCTCCCACATTCTTCAATCCTTGGTCTCACTGAACAGGAAGGACTTGTGGTTGAAACGGTTCCTCCGGATCCTACCACGTAAAAAAATTGTGCGGGACAGTTATTAACCAACAAACGATACAATTCAACTGCTATAAAAGCCTCCTTTCAGGACGCATGTTTTGGACTAGCGGTTCGTGAAGTTGCCGCTGACACCTACATCTTCCAGTTCTTTGACAAATCGGACCTTATTCATGTTCTTAATGATGGCTCATGGTGCTTTGATGATGACATCCTTCTCTTACAACGAGTCTCCAAGGATTCCCGATTATCAGATATGAGTTTCAACGACACAACTTTCTGGGTGATTGCTAACAATTTACCATTACAATCCTGCACTCTACAAACTTCTATTGTAATATTCACTACCATTGGCACTTTTCTTCATCTCAACGATACTGATTTCCTGCATATACAAGGCACACTGCGTATGAGGGTGAAGATGGACATTTGTTCACCCCTTGCACGTTGTGTCTCCCTCTCAGTTGGAGAGATCATTCACGTGGCACTTCAATATGAACGTCTCCCTTGTTTATGTTATGGATGTGGACGACTCGGGTACTCTTTCATGTCTTGTCCACCCTGCCAACGCTCGTCCCATCACCACTGCCTTATGGTGTCTGGTTGCGCGCGCTTTCAAAACACAAGCTTAAAATCCGCTCAGATACTCTTGCACAAGAGCGAATATGGTTCTCACAATTTCTGCATAAGAATGCACCATCTGAAGTTCATCCACAGTCTCCGACCCCAAACACTACCAATGTTTATCAAGAGGGAGAATCTTGCTCGGTTGCAGCGCCAAAGCCTATGCAGAAGAGAAAATAAATAAATAAAATAACTTGATAAAATCTACAACCCGCTCTCTTTCATCCACTGACAATCTTCTAGTTAAACGTAAAATGGATGTTATTCCCTCATTTTATGACTCAATGTATCCTCTTGGTACTAATAAGCGCCTAAAGGATTCCGTTACATCTTCTGATTCCCAAGTAGCGAACATGGTTGAAGGCCATGTTCGCAAAGATCAATGAAACTATTTGTTTGGAACTGTATGGGTCTGGACAATGACCCTACAGTTCGTGCCATCCGGAATTGGTCTTGGAAGTATTGCCCCGATGTGGTGTTCCTAATGAAAACGAATGTTAGGAAACAAGCACAAGAGATTGTTATGCGCAAATGTGGGTTTATGGAGGATTTTTGTATTAGTTCTATTGGTCTATCAGAGGGATTGGCTTGTGGTAGCGTCATGTTACAAACTGTTGGATCTCATGGTCATCACAGAACAATACAATTATTCAGATTTCCCTATTTCAAGAACTCATCTACGTCAACAGTTCAAAACCTTCGTCTGGGAGTATATACATGCAAATCAGACCCTATCAACATCATGTTTCCTAACCGCATCAACTACATCACAATCCACTTGGACGGCACCTCTCCCCGGCACATAAACTTAACTCTGATGCGGGAATCATCTCTAGCGATACATATCTAGGGGTTGTTTTGCGTGATCATACTGGTGCATTTGTTATTGCTTTTCGAGGTTATGTCCGGGGATATCCATGGTAGTACATGTTGAAGCAAAGGCTCTCCTTCTTGGTGTTCAACCATTATGCGGAATAGATGTGAATATACATGCCTTGGTGCTAGAATATGACTCAACAACCCTTATTTCCACTCTGTTGTGAACTACATCTGATTACTCATACATGGACCTGATCTGTGATGAAATTCGTGTTGCTATTCCGTTACCAATTCGTTTCTCTTTCAACCATGTCCGTTGTACAGCTAACACAGTAGCTCACCTAGTAGCTCGCTTTTCTAATTCTTCCAAATCCTACTTGTACTTGGACTATGAACTTCCTGCAATCACTCCTTGAAATTGCGGAGGTAGATCTTACTTAATATATTCTATTATTTTCCCTTCAAAAAAAATATATGTTGTATATATAATAAAAAAAATAGTTTAATTTAAGAGATATTATGTATCCTAATTTTCCATCTCTTAATATTAGTCATTAGATAACTATTTATGAAGATGGTAAAGTAAAATAATTATATTAAAAAGAAAAATAAAAAATTTCAAAATTGAAATGTAAATGTTAAGAAATTACAATCTTAAACAACTATGTAACATTTTTATTGTAATAGTTTATATACTTGTTAATTTGGTGATTACTTACTAATTAATATAAGCACTATATATTTATATGTCAAAGTTAGAATATGAATAATCTAATTAGGGTTGTGCAAAGTTGACCCGGACCGGAAAAACGGAACGGTTCGGACCGGTTCTTCCCGGTCCGGTCCCCGGTCCAGGATTTTAGGAAATTCCGGTCCAATTCCGGTCCGGTCCCGGTCCGGAATTTATTTTTTTTAAATATTTTTTATTAATTTAAATTTATATATATTAAAAATCATATATATTTTGTACATATTTAATAAAAATATTTTTTTAAATATTTTTTTAGTTTTTTGCAAAAATATATATGTTTTTAATTTAATTTATTTTATTTCGGTCCGAATCCGGTCCAAGTTTTTGAAAATCTAATGACCTTGTAAATAAAGGTGAAAATATTTTAAAAAAAATATTTGTTAATGGTATCTTTAAATAAGTAGAAGACTAGTGTAATACCCGCACCTTGTGCGGGTTTGGAATAATAATGGGTTAGATGTACAATGTGTTTTTATATGTTTTTATTGTTTTAATTCCATACATATAAATGATTTGATAAATAATTATATATTAGTTCCAGTGAAAAGTTGAACAAACTTTAAATGATATTTGTAGGTCAAAAAAGTAAAGATATATTTTTTTTTCAACAAATGTGAAAATTTTTGATTTAGCAAATAATTTGTCGATTGATAAAATATTTATAAATTAAATGTTAATAGTAAGTATAATTGTTTATAAAATGTGTAAAACAAATAATATTTGAGATATGGACTCAATTTCATAGTTTAATATGAGATTTAAAAAAACAATATTTCACACTTTGTTTACAAAATATATTATATTGAAAATACATATTTCATTCGATTAGGGATAAATAATATACTTGTTCATACGCAATCTTCATCGAAACATTCGACATCAACTCCAATTTAAACGATATCGTTCTTCGTTTTAAACATGAAAAGTCAATCATTTTCTGTAATTAAAAAAAAAGGAATTAATGAGGAAACTACCACATAATTATAAATAAATAAATAAATAAATAAGTAATTCAGATCTTACTAAAGCTTATATTGAAAGATTACCTCTAACTTCCGTTAAAAGATTAATAGATTTTATTGAGATGTTAAAAAATGTTTTTCAATTAATCTTATTTCTTAAATTATAGTATTATTTGATAAATTTACAATTAGATGTTATCTATTATTTTATTTTATAGTTTTTGAAATATATATTAATAGTTATTGAATGATGCCATACAA
Organism: Fagopyrum tataricum; assembly: GCA_002319775.1. NCBI lineage: Eukaryota > Viridiplantae > Streptophyta > Magnoliopsida > Caryophyllales > Polygonaceae > Fagopyrum > Fagopyrum tataricum. Next base: position 8,882,180 of record CM008283.1, read on the forward strand.
CTTAGTGTTATAATCCTAAGACTGTATAAAATTAAATTAAAGCAAATTTGTGTTATTAAAGTTCAAAACATTATTAAACATGGTTGTACATATTCAACTTTGGATCGAGAATATGTTAGAAAAATATATTGATTAAAAATTTAGAACTAAATAATAATTATCGGTTATTTTAAAATATAGAACTAAATAATAGTTATTGGTTAATATCAATACTAAAATAGAAACTAATATGGTAAAATTTAAATCAAAATGTAGAACTAAATGATATTAAACATGTATGTACATATTCAACTTTGAATCGAGAATGTGTTAGGAAAATATAAGATAAGATAAGATAAAACAAATTATAAAAAAATTTACTAATATAAATTAATTAAATTAAAAATCTTATTATTAAATAAAATCTATAGATACTTTGATAAAAGTAAATCACGTACAAAATTAAAGGCCTGATATTTAACAAAATTTATATAAATAATTTAGTAGACTATTTTTGCCGAATATTTAAAAAAGAATTTAAAACTTTTATTTTAAATAAAAATTCGATTTTTTTTAAATTTATATTGTTGAGGATATATTATTGGATTAAAAAAAGGTTTGACAATTTGATTTTTAAAATATTGAAAATTCCGAATTTAAAATTTTGAGAAAGGTTTTGAGAAAAATCTTGTATTAAAATCCGTATAAAAGATCGAACTCGGTCATTATATTTACACGGATTTTATAAGATACGATGATGATATGATTTTAGTTTTTAAAAACCAATTTGATGTGTATTTTTTCTATTTTTTTTAAAAAAAATAGTTAAAATATAAAACCGATAAAATTTAATCATTTTCTAATTTTTTTTAGCTGTAATCAAATAAAAAACATGAGATATGGCTAGTTAAATTTATTTTAAAAACCAATTTGAATATATACTTGAATTTTAGTTTTTAAAAACCAGTTTGATATATACTTTTTCTATTTTTTTTTGGGCTTCGAGAAACGTGGGTGCGACACGTGGCAAAAGAAGCTCCTCCTTTAATAGATATATGATTGTGGTAAGATTATAAATAGAAACAATATATGTATCGCCTACATTAATGATTTGTATGTATTAATTAATAATATTATAAAATGAAGACGCATGATAAATTGACATGTGACACGAAGTTAATACGAAAATGACACGTGCGAGTAAGGGTTTTCGCTTTAGTATAAGTATATAGATACGACATTACGGCATGACTTCTCAACTCTTTCATATCTAATAAAAATGAAAACTATATTAAAAATACAAAATTATTAAGTGCACAGTATTTTAGAATGTGAATAGAATAACGCTTTACGACAACTTGAACGATTGAACGTCGAGCGAAAAATATAAAATTAAAAGTTGAGTGAAGGCGCTGAAGTTGAAACCCTACAAAAAGGCGAAATTGACTGTCATCAACATTTCTTCTTCCTTATCTCATTTCTCTCTTCTCTTTGTGTGTGTCAGAATGAAAAAGTTTGATCCTAAAAGTGCAAAAACAGCCCATAAAACAAAATCAATTGAGTCATCGAGGGAAGAGGATGTCCGCACGAGAAACGAGCGCTTGATGCACTTGAGGTTTGTTTTTTGGTTTGTTATTTTATTTTTGTCGTTCTTCGATTTCATTATTCGATTTTCGTTTGTAATTGCTTAGATTCGAAGGTGAGAAATGGGTTATGTCGAAAGCAGGGAAAAACGAGAAATGGGTTATGTTTGGCTGATTCATCTTGATCTAAAGATTGGATGATCCTTACATTGGTTTGATTTATTATTGCATATTTGTTTGTGAATTGAGATTGCGATATTGCTTCTTTTCAAAGTACTTCGTTTTCGCCTTTTGTTTAACTTCGAAAGAAGTGTTGTTTATAATTGGTTTAGATAAAACAACTAAAGAGCACAAGCGAAGTGTATTTTATTGGATCTATTGAAAATAACTTGGTTTTGAGAGTACCGATGTATCATTGCTTTGAGAATTTCTAGATATTGTAGAAAGTTCCAATCTTCATATATTTTCTAACTGAATAGCCAAAAGTGAAGGTTGTTTTTGGTCTTTTCCGGATTTCTATGTTTTAATGGGTTTTCTTATACTTGCCGAACCGCTAGAATGAGAGCTACGCGAGTTGGAAACATGGTCTCTATTTGTCTATGTCAAAGGTTATTTTTTATGGTTAATTACCCGCAATGTTCATATATCAATATTCATGAGTTTCATATATGAAATTAAACTTTAATTCATTATAGAGTGGATTCTTGTTTCCTTAGATCACTTCCCTCTTAATTCTTCTCAAAAAAATAAATTTTTTTTTGTTTTCTCATATCATTAAAAGACAAATTTTCCTCTTCCCTTTTCTCTTTCGTTTCTCCCTTTTACTTATCGTAATTCCTATCATTTATATTCAAGAAGACGCGGTCCCCGTGATTCGATACCCGATTTACTACATCTGATCCCGTAATAATTACATGTGAGGTTGTTGTTAACTACTCGGTTAAAACTCCCACATCAACCCTTAGTACTTTAGGTTCATCTATATTGCATTAATCACGAGAGTGCATCTGTTTGATGATTTGAATCATTTCACACACTCAAAAAGTGTATGCAATCATTAGATGAAACCACCTATTTAAACATACATTTTCTTTAATTATTGATTGCATACATTGAGATAAGGATGGTAAACCTAGATTGGTGAGCCTAGTTTTGAGTCCCTACATCATTTGCTTCAAATTTCTACACCACTTGCATATGTTTTAACTCATTTGAAAACTATCCTAAGATTTTTATACCTTATTCTTAAAAAATCTAGTTGCTTCTTTTGTCAACGACGTCCGTATGGATACAACATTTGATGTAGAATTTTGAAGCAAATGATGTAGGGACTGAAAACTAGGCTCACCAATCTAGGTTTACCATCCTTAGCTCAATGTATGCAACTTATGGGGTAACTTGGCTTGTCGGTCTTCTTCATGAATTTGATGAAACTCATCTCTTGGCAATCACTCTTCACTATGACAATAAAATTGCTCTTCATATAGCCGAGAACCAAAATTTTCACGAGCAGGCTAAGCACATAAAAATAAATCTGCCATTTTACTCAAGAAAAAGTTATGGATGATGTTCTCCAACTTACTTATCTTTCAACTTCCAATCAACTTGATGATATCCTTACTAAGATTCTGCCTTCACATCAACATCGTGATTTACTTATCAAACTAGACATGACTGCCGATGCTCTAGTTTGAGGGGTTGTTATACTCACCAAGCTAAAGTAATGACATGGAGGAATTATAACCAAGCATACATATTATAGTTTGTTAGTCAGTTAGAGCGATTGACACAAACTGTATACAAAACAGAAAATGGTGAAGGAGCATATGTCATTCATGTAACAAAACACATATATAAGAGAGGTTCTCTCTTACAATAATACATGCAGAAACAAAAGCATTTGATTCATCTTCTCCTCCACACGTGTCCGCCCAGCATCACGGACTCATTCTCTTACGCTTTCTTTCTTAGAGTTCATGTACAATTCATTCTCAGAATTGCAATAAATGTTATATTGAGCATAACATTCATGACCGGTAAAATTGATCACAACCTTCATTTGATTATACATTATTCAAGAAACTATGGTAAGGAAACAAATTAGAAAATTAAGTGTTAAGCCAGCTTTCTTGGTTTGTAGGTCGAATGTCATGCCGCAAAGTTATACTCAATTTACAGTAACAATCATCACCCACATACAAGTCTATGACAACTAAAGCTAGTATGTTTTGTTGTTCATTTCTTTGCCTTGCCTTTCTTAGCAGCCGGAGGTTTTCTCTTCTTCACTTGCTTCGTACTCGGGGCTTTAGCCTTTTTCTGAGTCCCAGCCTGCAACCATAAAAGCAGAGTTTCATTCATCACTTCGGTTGTCTTCTGGAAAAAATATGCACATACTTGGACCAGATAAATAGCAGACTTGAGCAACATAAGATGCTAGGTTTGGCAGGAAACGCTATTTTGCTCTATTCTCGTCTGGTTGAATAACATGTATGGTCCTTCCCCCTTTATAGGAAGTCACAGATATATACATAAACTTTGAAAATCGTTTCCAATAGTTCCCTAAATTGTGTTCACTAGTTTGAAACAGTTTTAAATGTTCAGGGACTATCATGCAAAAAATAAGTTTAGGGACATATCGGTGATAATAATAGTTCAGGGAATATAATGAACCAAAAGACCATCAGGGACCCATTTATGACTATATGTAAAGTTGAAGGGACTATGGATGTAATTCACCCATTCTAGTCTCTTCACTTTTATTGGAACATAAATTACACCGGGTGACATGGATGAGAGTGCATACCGGTTTTCTGACAGATTTTGCTTTGCCTTTCTCATTGGTCTGCTCATCAGCACCTTCTTTTTTATCACCTTTGGGCACCTTGTCAGCCTCATCCTCCGAATCAAAGTTGAATCCATCCAATGATCCTGTCAAAGGTTACTGTAGCAAATTTCAAACAGACTCTCTTGTAACAAAGAAAAAATTAGGTGAGCTCAAGTATACCTTCAACCATGGTCTCAGCATCATAAACATTGGACTGCGGTTTTAGCTGTATAAAATCATTCATGATAGCCTCAATCTGGTAATAAAATGATATGAAAATGGTTAGAAGATGCTGCAAGTATCAAGACTATTAAAAATGGTTAGGTTGTGAGTTTAAAACAACAAAAATCGGATTGTGGTAAATTTAAGCATCTACAGTTTCTATTTAGCCCTAATCACCTATACATCCAGGAAAAATTATTGAATGAAGACAATAAGCCTCTTGAGCAAGTTTGAGCATATAGATCCGGGAGCCTAATTAAATTGACCTGGCCAATTTATTCATTTGCCTTCTTGCTGTTTTCTGTAAGACTGACGATTAATGTTTTTGTATGATTTCACACTCCATCCTCTATCAGAAATAATGAAGCAAGTTACCAATTAGTGAGTCGACTTTTTTCATAAGATGAGTATAGACCATCAAATAGGAGGGAATTACTAAAAAGGTCATGGTAGCCCTGATGTGGTAAGATAATTGCAACACAAATTATCAATTAGTTTCTCAATGTCTTTCATACGATGGTATATAATACATTAAAAAGGTTGAGCTATATTTATCAAATAAACAATTTTACACTCAAAACTTCCCCACAAATGAATTCAGAATGAGATATAAGGATTGAAGGATGATAGGAAAATGCAGATAAATGTTCTACAAACCTTTGCTTCAGAAGGTCCAACACTGACCTGGACAAAAAAAAAGTAAGTCTTTTCTCAGGTACGGAATTGGTTTTTACCACATAACAGGATTTATTATTTCGAACATGGTTCCATTCTAAAAACATAATGTACAAGATATTTGCGAAGAAGGGAAAGGAGATAGATTCACATACAACGCAAAACGTCCTTGAAGGAACAACTGTAGTTCTGTATATGGTCCCTGAAATAGGATTAAAAGTGGGGGGGAAAAAGTTAAACTACTTAGGGATATTAAAGATGCACTGCTAGCAGTGAATTAGCATGGATATCAGCTGCGATACAAGTTTCATTGCAAACCTTTTAAATCTAGAAGCAATTCTCTATCTCCAGGTGGATTACCCGAAACAATTACACGCCCAACAGCACCTACATCTCCACTTAAATCAATGGAGTTACCTTCGCACTCAACAAGTACCTGCACAAGAAATGATGGTAATGTTGTATTTCTGTTGCTCTGGTCACTGAACAAACAAACATTTGATTGCTTGTAAATATTATAATCCTTCCAACATCAGCTCTAGCTCGAAACCCAGGTGGCTTTCCCAATGCATAAGGGAAATATCACAGGCACAAGCTGTCATTCATACGAAATTGTTAAACGACGATATTGTGATAAATAACAGTATGGGGTACCTTGGACCTTTGGACTTTCTCTGGAATTACCAAAGGTAAAACAGATGATGAAACCTGCACATTATATTCAATAGAAGTCCATCAGCAATTATTAACACCGTCTGATAAAAGTATGGGTATACTGAAGAACCTCACGCGTGATTCAACATGCTTCTCAGACGCCCTCTCTGCTTCATCTACATCAACAAGGTCACCAGCCATTATTAGAAAAAAAATACACGGACAAACCCTGAGAGAGTAAACAAATTTGATGCAGACATAAATTCCAGAGATTTTATGGTCTGAAGAGATTTTCATTTTTCTTGATTCAAATTTTCACACATCATTGTTAAATTCCTACATGTGTCCACATCAAAGGAGGACAGGGTAAATGAGCAAGAAACCTGATTATTCTCTGTTATGCTAGCAAAGATTGTCAAACAACTCCCAATCAATCCATAACAGTTCTTTGGTTCCGCTATTTCCACATAATCACATATCACTAGATTTTATCTCGTGATCTTCCCATACCTTTTGTGTCCATTTTCTTCTTGTCTGTAGGTATATGATCTGCATTTTTCTTCTTCATTGGAGATTGTCCTTCCGGGTGCTCCATGGAAATAGAATATTTATCATCAATAAGGTCCTTGCCATTCTCTATCTCTTTCTCTTCTGGTTTAATTGCACTTGATTTATTTGCCTTCTTGTTTGTAGGTGTAGGATTTGCATTTTTCTTATTCTTTACTGAAATTTTTCCTTCAGGGGCCATGTCATTCTCTTGCTCTTCCAACTTAAGTTCCCGTGATTTATCTGTTCCACTTCCAACGATAGCATCTGACTCTGAATCTGACGAGAGTGTCAAAATTGAAGCTTTTGATGTCTGTCAAAACATTTAGTAAAGCTCAGTTATGTCAACTTTCATGTATATTTATAAGTTATTGACAAATTATTGGAAGAATTAAAAGGCATAGCATTGACTTCTTTTCAAGATTATTGATCCTTGCTAGAGTAGCTGATTAGCTAAGCTGTGCTCCCAAATAAAGAACATCCTTTGTCGGGAATACAATAGCAAACTTCAGAGAGCTTTTTGAAACAAATCAGTAGAAAGAAGCTTCTTGTGTCAGATATACAATAGTTTCTCTAAGCAGGGAAGATTTTATAAGAATATGATAAGTTTCATCCAGGCCAACACTCCATTTTTTTATTTAATTTTTGGATTTGCAGGGCATCTGAGTCTTTGGCCCAACTAAACATCCTGTGGCCTCAGAGGGTCTCAAATTAGCAACATCAGATGTATAATGCAGTTGGCATAAAAGTGGCTCATTTTCGTTTTGCAATAAAAAAGAAAGTGTGACAATTATTTCTTGAAATGAAATGCTTAAAGCTTACATGAACTTCCGTTTGCTTCTCAGATGGTTCATTCTCAAGTTCAGTGGTAACTTCTTTACCTGCAAGTCATCCAGGAACAGGGCTTCTTAAGCAAAATAAAATATGTTCAACATACATCTAGAATGATGTAGAAGGAAATGGAGCACACATCTGTCACAACTCACAACAAAATAAAGAAAATGGAAGAGTCACATGAAGTGCAAACTCAATCACCCAAAATCAAACAAGGAAAAAAGCAAATATATTTTAAATGTCAACCATAGGCCATCATGAATTTGGAAAAATGCTCTGAAATTGATATTTGAATCCATTACAGATCAGCAAACGTCCATATTATAAGATATTTCATTTGACCTGTTTTTTTCTTAGAATCCACCACCTTTCTCCTTTTTGCAGGAGTCCCTTCTACTTTTTGACGCTTTTGTGGTGCCTTTTTATTAATTGACTTAGTAGTTGCTGACTTCGCAGAAGGCTTGCTTGAAACTTTCCCCTGATCTTCATCGCTCTCTACAAGTTGAATTTCATGTGATGTGGAATCGCTTTTAACATCAACAGTATCACCCTTCAATGGACTGTTCTTTGGAGAAGCCTCAGAATCTGAGGATAAAGCCAGAACTGAATGTGTCGGTGGCTGTTCAGAAAATATTATTTACTATTAGAGTTTGTCTCAAGATTACAGGGAAAAATGACTACCACAATATAACTGTAAACAAGCAGCTTGTTGATACAGATTAAATTTCTAAGGTCCAATACTTTCCCAAATGTGAGATTGAACTTTAAAGATAACTCTGCCACAGTGGTGCGTGTAAATATAGACCAGCTTCTAAAAAAGGGGGGCCTAGAAAGAAATCCAAGGGTGCATTCCATATGAACTGGAAAAAATGGGGCAATTATTCCCCCTTTAAGAAAAAGGATGAAGAACAAAATACAACAAACTATGTATATGTATCTTTTCTGATCAGCAAACCTTGCCAATCAGACCTTGTACACCACATACTTTCCCTCCACCTTTTTACCTCTTGTTTATCTATATCTAAAATGGTATGAGATATAGGAGCTTCTTCTGCTCTTTCTTGGACCCAGAAATTCCAGGTATAGTAAAACACAACAGAGATTATTCTTCTGCTGGAAGACAATGAACCACATGCTAGTGGTCCTAGGGATTAAAGAGAGCCCTTCCCAGGCATAGACATGCAGATATCATAAGATTTTGCACCAGGATTGTATAAAATCATAAAGATAGACCAACCAAGAAGGTAAAATTTTGCACCAGGTGTTTATTGCAATTTTGAGATTGAAAAAAACAAGTTAGTTATAAATGAGGATAAACTACAAGGTTACTCACCTGAAAAGCTCGAAGCCAATCCGGCGAATCCTCTCTTGTGTTGCTCATTCCGACCAATGAAAGCTCGAAAACAACCTACAATATGCCACTCTGCAAGGAAGTATACAGCATTATATAATAAAGTGCTAATTCCGACTTCTAAGACTAGGGAATGCAGGAAAGTTGAGAGCATACAGTCAATTTGATCAAATTACTGGGGAAAAAAGACTAGGGAATGCAGGAAATTTGACAGCATATAGTCAGCTGGATCAAATTACTGGAAAAAAAATTACTACTACAAACATCAGTTCTCATTTTCCCACTTTTCCAGGATTAGGAAACACTCGGGAATGCAAAGTAAATACGAAAAAAATAACTAAAGTTCATTACATATATTTTCACTTTTCCTCAGATCTGAGAGCTGTCGAACGAAAAAATACAACCAGATTAAGCAATCACTGGCATCATAAGTCGCCAGATCTAGATCCCAATTGAATTTTCTACTCCAGCAACGAGCAGACTTCAGCATAGAAGCAAAATTTTGATTCCACTCTAGCAGCGAATTCGAGAAATTGAAACAGAATTAGTGTTTGTATGAGTCAGGAAGGTAAGTGTACCTGCGAAGGCCGAAGGATAGCGCGAACTGCTATGGGTGAAAGAACAAAACAAAAACCCTAACGTTATTACGCGATTGAGCAGTAGAAGCCGATAATTTAGGGTTCAAAGAGCTAAAAAGGAGGAGATGAAGCAAATTCCTAAAACGGAGAGGAAAAGGAGACGGCGTATGATGTGATCCGGCAACGGAGTTAATAGCTCCTCTACTGCAACGGCGGCGACAGTGAGGAGCTTAGGGTGTGTGAGAGAGATGGAGTAAATTACGCGGGACTTGGAGGGAAATATTTTCTCATTTGCAATTTTGTTTTTTTGGTGGATAGTCATTTTGCATTGTGTGAACGAATTATGGTTCAAACAAATTATTAATTTCAGAAGCTCTCAATTATTAGCAATTAATCCTTTTTCAACAATTAATGTGCCTACTTAATTAGTCCGTTATGGTAAGAGACTACACATTGGCTATATATTTTATAAAAAGTTTGTTTTTATTTATTTTTTGTTTTTGTTATTTTTGTTTTTATAAAGGAAGTAATTCGATGCATTAGACTACACACCGTCTAATGAATCAAAAGGTCGAAAAATATCGGTAGACGGACTAACCGTCTTGAGAAAATCATAAAATACAAACACAAAACATGAAGGGGAACAACAAAGTATAATTTGGATCACAACAAGCCGATCAAGGAGGAGCACCAAAGAAAGTGTGAGACAAATAAATTGAGGAAAAACAAAGAGAACATAAATTTAGATAGTCTAATGGATAGTTTGGTTGAAGCTTTAAAAACGAAAATAAAAGCAAATGAATCTAGTTTGTCGTATCATTATTCATTTATAAAAATAAATTTTAAGATGAAATTTTATTCATGGAGAATTCGGTAAGTATGCACTATGTACAAGGTATGTACTTTATTCTAATTAATTAATTAGTCTATATATAATTTCACCTTGTCCTAATAATCCTAGGGGAAAATAAAGAAAAAAAATAGTTTATATAAATTGGGTTAATATTATAATAATCCTAAGAAAAATAAAGGAAGCTCTTGGCCTTTGGTATCCAAAAAGCTATTGATCTCAAAATTGAAAACATCAATATTAAGGGTGACAATTTATTTATCATTAATGTCATTAAATGTTCTTGGAATGCCCTTGGTATATTGAAATGTTAATCGCCGACATCTTCTCAAAAAAAAAAGAAAAAAAGAAATGTTAATCGCCGACATTCGCATCGAAATGAATACTTTTAAATCAGTTCACATTAAGCACATCTACAGAAAAATCAATGAAATTGTTGATAAAGTGACTCACTTGGGACACTTTCCTTCACCAATTGACTATAGTGTAAATCATTAACTTAATGCTCTCGTCCGCAAGAAGCTCAGGCTGAATCACTTCTTGTAATCTAACCTAATTTCTTTCCTATGTCAAAAAAAAAAAATATCCATCCAAACTCTTTTTCTTCAAAAACCCTAAACTAAGAATATCTCATATCCCATATAACAAATGCACATATAAAAATCTCTTTACATGTACAACTATCCTATAAATGTTCGTGCATTTCTACCAAAAAAAAATGCTCGTGCAAGGCACGAATACTAAAATAGAAAAAAAAATTTGATAACTTTTTAAAGAATATACCAATAGATTTCTTTTTCAAACCTTTATTTTTAAAATTTTTTATTTTTTGTTAAAATTGTTTTTTTTAAAGTATATTTTGTCTTTTGATAAAGATTTTTATTATTTATACTTTAGTACTTTGCCTTTTTATAAAGGTTTTTATTATACATCCATCCATCTTATTGATTAAACATTGTATATACGAGATTTTATTTAATTACCTATTCTATATTCAAAATTATAAAATTTTAAATTAAATATTTTTATATACCATTATTGTAAATTACATTTTTATTTTTATCTTCTACATCACCTATCAATAAAATATTTTACATATTACATTTCATCGATATATAAAATTCCAAATATATTTATGTTTCTTTTTATAAAAAAAAAAAATTTTGTCTTCTATTAAATATATTGTTAACGTGTTTAAAAATGCATTATATAACAGACTAAAATTTAAGACATGTGTAATCATAGATGATAGAAGATATAAAAATGCAAAAAATATATTTAATCCATCAATAATATATTTTTTTACCCAAAATGTTTAGATACGTAGAATATTGTAATTTTAGTAGTAGATTCTGTAAGTATAAAAATACAACATATAAATATGTAATCTACAATCATAGGTTATACGACATGTGATCAAAAAAATATTAATGGGCAATTAATTGTAAAGTTGCATGCACAAAAGGGGTGGTTAGCTATTTCTTTTAATGATCCTGTCCCACGAGATTGTTTTTATTGAATATAGCCTCCATAATACAATACATAAACTCCGTATAAACAATCTAAATGAACCTCCTGCAATCTAATATCAAACAGACCCAAGTGAAACTAAAGTGGAAGTTTATTTTACTTCAAATACGCTCAAAATGAAACCACAATTAGTGATAAATTATTAGAAATATAGGTCAACCAAGCGATGTACTGGAAAATCAATGATATTCAAAAGGCCATTGACAAGGCATGAGTCGCTGATAACGGTAAAAAATACTCTCCTTAAAGCAGTCAATTACTCCAAATTGTGATATATGAGTGCAACCATAGAGACCATAGTAATACAAACTCTCTCAAAGAAAAATTGATACTGTACCAAAAATCACAACACAAATTGATTTTTTTTCTTCTTTTCCTCATACCAGTGTTGGAACACTTGCCTAGGTAAATCTATAACATTTAATGGCATTTCAGTTCAACTCACCACAAAGCATGTGAAGAACGCCGAAAGAAAGGGCAGACTGTGTCCTGCAATGCAAAGTGCCAAATTCAGATGGAAACTAAAGATGGATGAGTAAAACTTAGGCAAGGAAAGCATAGAAGGAACTTACTTTCAACCGATGTAGATGAAAACTTTTACCGCAAAATATAGTAAGCTCATGAATGCACATTGATTCAGTGACATATAAAAGTCCACACCAAAATTGAGATGACAGTATCGTTCAATGGCCTAGTACATTTTGTATGGCCCTCTGCTGAGTTTTTGTCAAGCTCTGCAGCATAATTGAGAGAGTAATATGATATACGTCTTACAATTGTAATCCACAAAGTGAGAATCAAAAAACGTAATTCCGCATATTTATGCATAGTGCTTCTGGCTTACCTGATACAGATACTCAAAGTATGCTCTGTCACTCTGAATCAAATTTGAAACGAAGTCTACTAGATATTTTGCCATATTAATCTGCAGACAAGAACATGGAAAGTTAGAATATGAAGTGTGAACCAAAGATTCAGTCATATCTGGCCGAAAATAGTGTAAAAGGTGCATGAGGTTGGAGGAAATACCTCATTAAGAGGATCAGAATCATCCAGTAAATCTACGTCATCACCGTACTTTTGGTTCTTGATTTTGCATAAGAGGAAAGAGCATGTGCATCAGTAACGTACAAGAAGAACTGAACCACATGGAAAAGAAAGAGAATGAAAGAGAAATACCTCATCAAACAGTTTAGCCATTTCAGCAAGCTGCTCGTATGTTGGTTTTTCAAAAGATTTTGTATCATCATGCAGAATACTATGATCAGTTTCCAAATCCTCCGCATCAACTTCCTCCCAGTCAGAATCCTGCAGATAAATTAAAAATAATTGCTGACCAATATATCTTTTGATAGGGTAGGCTTATAGAATAGAAACATGACAAGATATAATACCTCATTGTCTGCACCAGTTACTTGCTCCTGAATCTCAATCAGTGTATCAGCTAGTAAGGAAAACATCTGCAACATTAGACAAACTAGTCACAATCTCACAGCTATGAATTAAGAGTTAATTTTATCATAATTAACCAAGAAAATAAATTGTTCTTTCTAGGTAAAACATTATCTCAGGAAAAACGTAACTGCAAGCAGTACAGATGGACAAACTATTACTGATCAAATCTTGAAACTCTTCTTTTTCTCGGAAGTTCCCTTCAAGAAAATTCTTGCAATAGCATGAATATAAATTCTGGCAAACTTCTAGACAGTACCTACTAGCAACAGACAGAGTGCGCATCATGTTCAAAGTCTAATGTGTTATGTTTCAAATTTATGCATGAGAAGCCTGCTTCTCAGAACTACTGGCATATGCAGGCAGATGCAATTCTTAGATCATGACAGAGGTTCAGTTGCAGCTCACACTAGCATCGACGTAAGGTATAAGGACTGTAGTTGTGCAAAGTATGAGCCATATACTGCAATTGAAAGGTTTCATAATGTCTACATCTAGCAAATGATACCTTCACACTGAGAGGCACAACTGTCCACTGTTCTGGAGCTGCTTTGGCCTTTGAACGTGTTATTATACCTGCATTGCACTACATAAGAAACAGATGTAAGCACAAAAAAATCAGCAGCAAAATGAAATAGTTGATTGTGAATATTCACAGTTCACACCTCGATTAGATGGCCCTGAACAGTGATGTCTCCCAGCAAAACATGTTTTGTTGATAGCAAAAGAGCCAAAGCAGTAGTTGTCACCTTAATCTGGTATGCCCCTTGGATTTCCCCTGCATTCACAAATTTAAGGACGAGTTTTCATTTCTGATAAGCAATGTCTGATAGAAACGGGTCATTACTCATTAGGCAGCAAAAACAATCAGGTTGCTACATAAGTGGACAGACTTTTTTCCGGTAGCAAGTATAACACACTGTTGACACAGTTTCGTTGACAAGCTAGAAGCATGTTGTGTACCATTATGATCCTATCTCTTTCTTATACCACAAGTCCTTTCTTTTTGTTAAGGAAAATATATTTTAAAAAGGTTCTACCTAAAATAGAATCGATGTGCATGAATTGATTACAATCTAAAATTAGGAATAGGCACTTAGAAGCTAAAAAAGTAGATTGATTGTTTTGCAAATCAGATAATTTGTTAGTATACTGTGCACATATATCTATTAAACATTGATCAGTCACTTCTTATAATGACAAAAAAATCATACAAAGATTCATTACCTAATCAGGAAAATGCAATAATATCTGAATCAAAATTGTGCAACCAAATATCAAATATGGAAGAAATTAGTTTTCCTTACCTTGCTGCTTAACCCATTCATTCATCACATAAACAAAAGCATTGTTATAACCTACAGCGGGTATTGTAACCAATAGGTCAATAAACTGGCAAATATTCGGGGCACTTGCATGTACCTAGACAAAGGAAAGAATGTGTTAGCAACAAATATGATAGCTAGATATTAATTCATACAGAAATAATGTGTTAATAGCAAATATGCTAAGGACCGAAAACATTTTGAAGGCGGGAAACATCAAAGCTAAATATATGTGAGCACAGAAATCTAGATATTAATTCTCCTTTGATAGTCCATTCCTTATCACTACAAATTAGTTAGAGTAAACACAAACCATAAAATGTGTCTCACGTTTTCTGGATAGGAAAGTACAGTTCCTGGCAGAAATATAGGATACAATCATTCGGATGACAGGGCAAGGTCAGAGGGGAGGGGTAAGTGTAGCTTCATTTGCCTTCAGTAGGACTTCTTATTTTTAATAAAAATTAGTGTAGCAAATAGGATTCTGTTTCTTAACATCAATAAAGAAAATACATACCAATCTAGCAAAAACAAGCAGCAAAGAATTTTTCAATCCTGCTATTTCACATGATTGCATTCGTCTAACAAGAGCAGCCACCAGCTCTTGAATGTGCTGCATCATTTGTGAGGGAAGGTGTAATATAAGCTGTAGAACATACTTCCCAACAAAAAAGGACCCAGAGCTTTCCATATTGGGGTCCAAAAGCCTGCAAATATGACCAATAAGAACTCGTAACACAACCCGCTGTTAAACATTTTTGTATATCATAAAATGAAGACACAATGCCTGTGATAACAAAATGTCCAACCACCCTCTACTTGGCCAAGATTGAGACTGAGGTGTAGCAACTCTGGTTTCAAAGGCTCTTTATTAAAGATCAATAATCACCCGGGATACTGTAACAGCTAGTCATGTAAAAGATGAACCAACGCTTGCAAAACAGAAACTTGTCAATTTTTTCATGACTTGTGAACACAACAACAAAGTTGATTGGTGCCTGAGAAGATGTCATGTTGTCAACAATCCTTATCATTCACCATTCAAATTTCGTGTCATATACAGGTTACAATCTTAAGAACTTTATATCACTATAAAACATTTTTCATAGTCACAAAAACATACGTATTTAGATGTATATGAACAAAAAAATGAAGTATGCCTAGCAGATGGTGTGAAGAAGACTATTTCTTAGAGGATATAGCATCTGGCAATCACTCAATCCATTGATTCAACAAATAACATGTGCCCAGATGCTTGGAAAGAACATGCGCCTTGACACTGCTGCAATTCAGCAATTTTAAAAAACTTGGCAGTAGCAGAGGAAATTCAGGTATCACGAGCATAAAATGGAGCACAGCAACAAACCCAGTAACATTGTTGGTGGAAATGGTCAGTGGTGATGCCAAATGACAACAAAAAAGGAAGAGTAAAATAAGGGGAATCATCAGCAATTGTGTTTCCATGTATGGACGTAAATCAGTTGAATAGATTTGATCTATTGGAAGAATGAAGGAGAATTGCATTTACATATGCACAGTGTAGGAGAGTTGTTTATCAGCACAAAAAGTATACATTATTATAAGAAGAACAATGCAGTCCATATCCTTTTCTTATCAGCAAGTACTCTACTACTTGTGTGTTTCCCAGCCTCTTGTTCTCGCTTTCCTTTATACATTATTGTAAGACACTTTTTTTAAATTTATACTTCCAAAACTTGACTCACAGAGGCTCATCTCATTACACTAACCATAGTCAAGGATAGCAATACCTCGAAAGGGCATCCAATAAACTTTTCATTGTAAATCCGGGATCTGCACCCCAAGCAAGAAGCTCCTGTCTTCCCCCAGATACAAAAGCAGCCAAGCACTCTGTAGCATTCTGTGGTCTTGTTTCAGAATGACATAATAAACAAGTCAGGCTAAATACTAACACACGAGGAACTCTTGTAGTACCTGCATCTCGCCATGATCATCACTTTGAAGTACAATCCGGACAAGGGGATCAAAGCAAACATCATAGAGAGCTTTCATGACATCACACGGAGAATTCTGTACACGAAAAAACACAAAGAAAGAAGGGTGTTACTGCAAGAAATGAAGACATACATACATTATGATTTCATGCATAAAATAAGGTACAAAGCTACGAGCAACCTTTGATCGTGACACTATTACACGAGTAATTTACCTTAAGCAGCATAGTTAACAGATCCAGTGATCCTGCCACTAATCCATCTGGCTGGTGTTTTGGCTGAGAAAAATCTCAAACAGACTAGTTAAGCATTTTACAGACAGAAAAACTTATATAAGGCTGTTCCAGGACATACGTTGCTGAGAATTGGTCCAATATAAGGCAAAATTCGAGACACCAGTGGCCCTATGCAACCAGGAGCAGTTTTAATTGCCTGGCAATAAGACCACATGTAAAGAGAAATGCAACAAAGATGTAAGATCAGACAATCAAATGGCTAAAATTTAAACAAGCTTTGAGCATCCAATCATTTCAAACGAGCAAGAATTTCCATTTTACAGAAGGTATCGTTTCAAAATATCTTCATAGCTCTAAAACTATAATAAACTCTTTCATAAATTGTAATAAAAACAATTAGTACCTTTGAGCTTGGTTTATAACACACTAGATTAACAGCAACATAATACTCACCGGCGGTTAGTAAACTGACACAGCTAAAACCAAATGAAGGAAGCAGGGACCAATTACGGAAGCATAGTCAAATCTAGAATAAGAAGGTTCACAGTTTGAAAATTTTCTGATTATAAGAGACAAGCAAACCAGCACAACGTGTGTTGGTCTCACTTTCAGAGGCGGAAAATCCAATAATGGCATTGTCATGTTGGAAATGGCGATTGACAAATTTAGAATAAGAGACAAGCAAACCAGCACAACACATGGTGACCTCACTTTCAGAGGCGGAAAATCCAATAATGGCATTGTCATGTTGGAAATGGCGATTGACAAATACCGATGCCATAGAGGTCTTGTTTTCCACAGATGACAAGGGCATTCAAGGCCTCTATGGCATCCTCCATTCAACAGTTATCAAAGTGAGGAACAAAAACCAATGTTAGCAAACAAACAAGATAACTGTGAAAATTGTCATCAATTAGAAGAAAATGGTAATTGGCATATGCAGATATTAAGAGAAGGCAGCCCTCGTTACCTCCAAGACCTCTATGGCATCTACACTAATGAAAGGATCAGAAACATAAGATGCCCAGGCACTAAGGATAATTGGTGAGATAATTGGCTCTATTGCTGCTGTTGCTTCACCCCCTATCAAAACAATCATCACAGTCAAACCAGAGAGCATCATACACATAAGGCACATTTTAAGTCTGCATATTTACTGTTTATTCTAGTGCATAAGATGTACCAGACTTTATAGCAGCCTGCAATGACTCAAGTACTAGGTGCAATGTTTCTTCAGATGCCTGGAACAAGACTTGAATTAATCCAACAATTAAAGTAGACAATAAATGGAGGACACATATTGAGTTCACACATACTTGCTTCAGAAGTTCTACTAGTGATGAAAACAAATTCATCATATGAGGCTGAATAATTTCCTGATTTGCCTCAGGTAACAGTTGTGAAAGCGCTCTACAGGCACCAACTTTAACGGGAGGTGGACTGCAGAGGGAATAATGATACTTCTTGTTAGTGCAAAACTTATTTTTATCTTGATCGATGCATGCATTGAATTTTGAACAACTACTTACACATCCATGCTAACTGCTTTAATGGCAGAAGAGAGAAACTTCTGTGCAACTCCAGGGTTGATTTCCTGAAAACAATGTCATCATAATGTGTGTGATGTAGATTGAAAAACTTGCCAAACAATCCATAATAAGAATATATCGTTTACCATGAAAGAGAACTTTGATATTGACGAAAACAGACGGGCATGAAGAAATGGATATTCATGCACCCCTGTAGAGTGTGAAGCAGATCTGATATTAGACCTCCATTAAAAAGAATGAACTCTTAGTGTTAAAGGCTTCCAGTTCACCTGTTTCCATATCTTCGGTCATAATGTGTTCAATGAGATTTTTCAATCCGAGTCTACTTGACCCAGAAACCTGCTATCATGGAGAAGAAAATGCATGATGGTGATTCGCAGATTCACTTTACTATTGTTTCATAACCTACCACCCTAGTCTCAAGAGGGTGCAATAGCATGCGACAAACAACATATCAGACAAGTAATACCAAAGCACATACCTCCATTTCAACAAATTCTTCTGAGAGTGAGGCCAAGGCATATACGACAGCCTCTCTTATCTGTTAGGTAAAGCATATAGGTAAGAGAACATTCTTTCAACACTCTATCCTTGCCAAAACTCATACTGAATTTTCTGATACGGCAAGAGTATTTCAAATTACACTGTACAATTTGCACATTGACCATATGATTTCTTTCCAAAGAGGCCATAGTATTCTTTTGCACTATTTGGTGGCTACGTCTATTTCTAAATGATATAATTAAACAATATATTTATATTTAAGGACACTGTACTGTTACGAAATTGTTAGAAATTCATCAGAATGTCTTCAAACCCAAATAATGTGTTAATTAGATTATATCCACAAACTTTGGACAAGACTGAATAGAAAATCGTTTACATCAAAACTTTAACCTGAAAATGAGTCTTCTAGTTTCATGGACCACATCAGTATTAGTGTATTACTTACATAATGTACTCGTATTGACCAACTCCCTTTTGGAGATCTGATTTTCTATATTCATTAGAGCAAAATATTTAAATTTGGGGGTTTTCTACAAGTTTCCTAAAACCACTATTTGGCAGAGTACTCAAGTTTCCACCTCCTCTGCCGAAGATTGCCTTGATTAGCAAGGATACATTGCCATTTATCCCCTTGTACTTGTACTTATCAGACTTTACATCTGTGTTCCACTCTTTGTTATATACTTCGAACTTTTTTTTTTCCCTTTCTGTTACACCTGAGCTTCATAGATCTCATAAATTTGGCTAATTGGACCAGATTGCTAGACGAGCAAATCTGATCCCTTCTCTAATTGCTTGATTCAATTACTGCTCAAAGCTTTACTCTTAATCTCAAATTCAAAAAGTAGTTCTCGAGGTGATTATTTGGATAAGTTCTGCTTAAACTTCTTGAAAGCTAGGCTAACTAGTTATACATTGTCCAAAAATCATACCTGAAAAGCAATACCAAACTAAAGTAATAATGAATAATATGCATTGTGCACATTCAAATTTAAGATTTTTTTGGCCATACCCTCCACCAACATTTAGAGCCTTCAGCTTTCTCTTGTTGTGACTCATTGAATCGTCTACTAGCAGCAGTTGTTATGGCTTCAACTCCTGCCTCACCACAAGAACTTACGATTTGTTCTAACAAAAGGATGGCTACACGTACACAAGAAGTAGCAGTTTAGCAGCCATTAGACTTGACGAAACCAGTAAAAACGAGCACTCGTCATATTTATGCAAACTCAGATGTTGTGAATCAAAATAGTAAATATAAGTTGGTGCTAATCTTAACACATATGTATCCATAGTTTAAATTAGTCATACACTTCATCTTTTATAAGAGGATGACAAAGCCGAATTGATAACTGGAGAACTTTCCAGGTTCAGCAGCCAAAAAAGTTGAAATTTATTAGAGCCACACCATGAAAACTATTTACATTATTTACATATCTTGCTTCAATACCTAAATCCAAGTAGCTGAGAAGTCAGAGCCTATAGGTTCAACAGTTTGATACTTACATATTAGCACACTTCCATTCATTCATGTTTCACTTTGAATGCACTTAATTTCCTACCATGAACAAAAACATTCTACTTGAGATTTTCTCCATCAATCCATCATTTAAAATGATCAGCTGATCTTGTCAAGCAATTGTTGATAATGTTTTCATCCTTTATTGACAACAGAAAGTCTGCTCTCCTGACAAGCTAGTCTATCTGGCACTTGCAATCATGCGTACAAATGCTTATAATATTTTCATTCTTTATTGACAACAGAAAGTCTGTTCTCATGACCAGCTAGTCCATCTGGCACTTGCAATCATGCGTACAAATGCTTATAATGTTTTCATCCTTTATTGACAACAGAAAGTTTGCTTTCCTGACCAGCTAGTCCATCTGGCATTTGCAATCATGTGTACAAATGCTTATAAAATAGCCTCGCTTCAACCCAATGTGGAAAAGGTTATATCCACTGTTAGGCCACTGATGGTTGATGTTTCGGCTAAAAGGTAAAAAGGATTTTACTCTTGTAAATCTGTTATGAAAAATATGATGAAAGGGTGAGCTGTAAATCTCTAGTCATGATCTCTAGGGTGGTAGCATGAGGCCTTAAAGGTATATATAAGGACTAGGAGAAGGAAGAAGGGATTATCCAGAGATATCTGTAGGCTTTTGCCCTTGGCTCTTATGAGGTGTTCTCCTCTGAGATTGGCTCTTGTGGAGTTTCTCCGGAGTGGTTTAGAGAATTCCTTTCGGTTTCCCTAAGATTGTGACTATTTGTGTGTGTTTAATCTACTTTAAGTTGTTTTCTTGAGTCCTGTTATTACGCTCTATCAATTGGTGCTCTTGTTGAGAGGTTCAACAATGGAGATAGAGAATAATCGGGAAGAAACTATTACGTTCATCCGCACTTGGGTTGGGGAAGTAAGGAATCCTTTAGCTCATGAAATTCAGAAGGGGAAGCAGACCTAGGGCTACGGGAATCGATAATCAAATTCAGGTGGGAATGCTGGACTCGTGTTTGGAGGTAGTGATGGAAGAACTTCTAGTGGAAGAAGAAGAGAATCCACAGCTCAGAAAACTAACGGAGAGATTAATTACCTAAAAATTTGGGTGAGTCTCCATTCATCTATGGTGAAAAGAAGGATAAAGAAATTTAAAGGTCCAAGGACTGAGATGGTTATGAACGATTCTGTCATTGACGAAGTTAGAGAGATTCCATCATCTAGCAAGAAGGAGGGGAGACGATTCCAAGAAAGTCGCCATTAGGAAGGAAGAAGACGATGTCAACATCAATATTGGAGATAAACGTGATTCTTCTTCTCTAAAAGGTTTCATGACACATTAGTCATTTCCATATGCACTCAGCTAAGAGAAGTCTAAGGGAACTCAAACTTGGTACCTTTCTACCAACTCCTTCGTCTTCCTGAGTTTGCTGAACATAAGGGGCCTCCTAGAGTATTAAGACAAGCATCACAATTTGTGGAGGGTGGCCAAGAGTTGATGTATTAGTTTATATAGTTGCACTCCTTAAAGACAAAACTTGGAATGGAAGATCTCCCAAGGACAGGCAAGAGTGGGATACCAAATGTGAAGAAGCATATATGTCAGACAGACTCTTATCTTCATGCCCTCTCAGTTCTATTATCTTCATGCCCTTAGTTCCATTTTAAATGTAGCCTTGAGGACAAGGCTATTTAAGGAGGGTGGCATTAATAGGCCACTGATGTAAATGTTTTGGCTAAAGGGTAAGAGGCTAGATGATCTCTAGGGTGGTAGCATGAGGCCTTACGGGTATATATAAGGCAGACTCAGTCCAACAATATACTTGATCCAAAACTAGATATAATCACAAGATAATCTTTGTTACAAATGAAAGACTCCTTACCGCAAATTCGACAGCTATAATTGCTATCATCCTCATCAGCAACATATCGGTTGGCATCAAATGACCACGAATGAACCTGAACAATGCTACTGTGTATGAGTTAAAATAGCAGTGACAATGTCACAGAAACCATTCTATGCATTTAAATTTGTATTAAGAAGAAAACAAATTTATTTGAATGCACACCCCCACCCCCAGCCAGTCAGTCACAATCACCTAACTCTAACATACTACATATGTAGGGGGTTAGGGGAGGCAATTTCGAGGAATAAGATGTTAGGAGAGACTTCCATAGTTCTAGATTGACTGCAGTATCCATGTAAAATGAATATAACTTTCATAAAGGAAAATGGTGGAAAGCTATATTCGCATAATTTGTATTGCACTAACCTTAATTTAAATCTGCATATCACTGACTAAAATTCAAAACCTTTTTAAGTGTAAAAAAACAAAATAAGCCTAGCATTTGCTAAGATATGATACTGGATTAGCAAAATCATGAAGTCATTATCATTTTTAAGCAATACTCTGAAAAATAAATCACCAAATCATTAAATTCACAAATAGTTTGACGATTCAATCCATCAACATAATAGGTTTGGAGAGAATCTTGGTCCTGTAAAAAGCCAAACCCTATGCACATTGCCCTGTTGCTTCAGCAAGACCTTTTTACTGTAACATTGCCTTACAATTTTTATTTGTAAAATTCCATGATAGTTGAAGGGTAACATTAATTATCCATCCTCAAGAAAAAATTTAAGTTTCAAATCTTTTTCAGTGCAATATGCTACAGATAAACTAAAAAAGATTTATAGAATAAGGAAATAAAAGTACCTGTTGCTCTGTCATCTGCAGGAAACCATATATATAATAAACCAATTCGTGCAGATTATTTGCAACCACCTGAACAAAATTTCAATGAAACGACACATGTTAAGTAATCTATTGTCACACATAAAATGATGCATGCTTAGATGTGAGATAATATTACAGTAATAACAAATAGAACACTATAAGGACCTCACTCGGTAAGTCAGCTATAATAAAATATGACAAATCAATTACATTATGCCTAAATGCAAACTAAACTTCTTGAGTAAAGTCAGGTTCAAAGTATAGATTAAAAATACCCTCAACAATTCTTACGGAATCATTTTTTATGAAACCATCTACTTTCTGCTACGATAATACTGGCAAAAAAGAATGTCCTAGGTTTATTTATATATGAAAAAAGAAGAAGAAGGTACAGCCCAAAAACATCTCTTTCTCCCTCCTTCCCATTTCTCAACCATATGGGCATGACCTTCCCCTCCTAAACTAGGCCAACTAGTAACTAGAAGTATACAACCCAGTTCTATGTTGCCACATATCAAGCAGAACAAGATTTCCTTCCCTGACGAAATCAGGTATCCAATTTCACATGGCAATGCAGATCTGACTGTGAAGGAAACAAGGCTAGCAGCAGCATTGGGAGAGGTCGGACAGGCTCCGGACTTTGGACAACGAGGTAAGCGGAAGCTATTAGCACTGTATGGGAAAAGCATGGATGCAGACATTGATATCAATGCAGATACCCCATAGGCTAGAAACCTGAAACTCCTGTTCTTTGCTTCAAACCACCCATAGGCTGCACATACATGCTAATATTGCGACACCCTAATTACCAGACTAACCTGTTATTTAGAAAATTAGACAAAAATATCACCAGGTACACGGCATATGACAAGCATCTGGCAACAGAATCAAGCAAAAGATTTGAGTGATAGAAAAGGTACAGTATCCAAAATGCTGCATGTCAGATCTACAGTGCCAAATGAATCTTTGCATGCAAGCAGCAGAGAGCAGACACAAGAAAAACTGCTTGCCATACCTTAAGAAATCTTCTGCTGCCCACAATCGTCAAAAAGAATTCGAGTAACTGCAAATTAAAGCAAGGTTTAGTTTGTGATGTACATGTACTGACGTTTAATTTATACCAAAAAAAAAAGTGGGTAAATGCCGACAAATATTCTAAAAATTGATTGAACTGGAAGTAACTGATGTCTTGGGGTAAATTAGATTAAATAGAATGAGCACAGAACAAGAACTTCCAAATTGCATTACTGCTATCATGTCTAAAATGTTGAGAAGAACAATAGCCTATTAGCAAATAATTAAGGAAGTTCAGGAACTATACCACCAATTGAACAATTCAGTATCCGCATTTACCATAAGAACTCAAAGCAAATAACAACACTTCCTTTTGAACTTGGGAATTCAAATAAAACTGCAGCAGCTACTAACGAGCACATATTTTCACTTCAGCCACCACTACATCACCCCCTCTCTCCCCCATTTCACAAAAAATAAGCATTAGAGGAAGTTGCATCGCTTATGACTACAATTCTCATTAGGAGGTTGTAGCAACAATGTGTGGTAATCAGCAATGTTTAATAGGGATGGAGAAGTAGATGGCTTGATAAAAGCATTTTCATTCCATCGCCAATTAACTGCAGCACTATAACTAGCAAATCCCCTTGTGTTACATTATATTCATTTCCTCTCGGATCATTTGGGTAAATGGTCCTTTTATTACTAAAAGGAGATGGACTACACCCTTCAATACTTTAACCGTTATACTGGGCCTTTAACTCAAGGAAAAATTGAACTGGTGACTGCCTCTACAAAACACAGGGGTGTAGTTTATTTTAGTTATAAATTAGAAGGCCCTCTTTAGCCAATTTTCCCTTTCCTTTTTCAATACCATAAGAATAACATATTGCCAGTGAGACTCGCTGTAGGAAGATAAATTTAAAGAGGCAAGCTTGTAATTACCTGAATGACATAGGCTTCAAGGCTCCTCTCTGCTCCATCAGAGTCACATCTTCCCTCAAATGGATCTGCATCGCCTTTAATTGCAGACTGCTCATACACTTTCAAAGATGATACAAATGTCTGCCACAAAGGCCCCGTGATTACTGGGGGAAAAAGAAAACAAGTTACAATGCAATAATGGGAAGATGCATTAAACTAGAAGAGAAAATCCATGTTTGACAGTGACTTTCAAAGATGATACAAATGTCATCTGCTGGGAAACCACTGTAATAATTACCCATAAACTCTTTCTCAGTTACAGCAGGAAAGTTCTGAACAAACTGATTCAAGCACTTCAACACCTGATCATTTAAACATGATCATAATCAGGCAGATTCTAAAAATTTAATGAGCAATGACCTACCTGATAAGTATTAAAGAAAAAAAAAATTGGCTTAAAATAGTACAAACTGCTGATGGTACACCCAAAAAAACCCAAGTTTTTAAAATTTATAGGATTAGTAACCAGCCTTTAGCATATATTCCAAAATGAAACAGTTCAAGACTCCAATTGAAATTCTGATTAATAAGGTGGGGTGGTAGCCGGAAAAGGTGAAAGCAGTTAACAATACATGGAGCACACCACATTAGATTAAACACTGAACCAAATTTAACTGGGATTTTAATCATTCTAGTTGCCACATCACCTGAAGGACCGATTTGAAACCATAAATCAGACAATATCATTTTGGTATAAGTGCTAATATATATATGTTAATCTATAATTAATGAAGGTTGGACTATTTTTCGCTTACAATCAACAGATTGTATTATTTCCGGACATCTTTTTCAAACATATGAAACCAGCAAGTAATATGGATAAAAAAACTTTACCTCCATTCTCAAGCTCCACTCGTCAGGTTCTTCAGATTGCAGTGGATGTTGCATGATTATTGCAAATTGTGCCATCCATGGTTTAATCATGGGAGACATCAGAGTTGTGGTTTCTGCCTGAATTGATGGCATACATCATGATATAATAAAACCAACTATAAAAGAGTACAGTGATAACAGATGTCATAAAACCTACTCCACGTGGTCAGCTAAGAACACTAAGATACAGGCGCAACCTCGGACTGACTAACCAACCAAAAATATTGAATCCTACATCAACATTATCAAGATCAATATGGTGGTTTTCAAAAGATGTTTAAGAACACCATTATCAGCAATGAACTTCAAACTACAGACTCGGCAAAGGATAATTATCTTGACAGGATGAAAATAGCATAAGGTTGATACTAGACGAATAGGATACATAATCAGAAAATCCTTAAGAAGATAAATTCAGAACTAGTTGAGCGGAGAATTGAAGGACTGTGTATGATTTAACATTTTGCGGTTGTTACCAAGTAACATAACTGTCAGAAGATTTGTACCTTGTCTAGTGTAAAATAATCTTTTATACTCCATGATGAACCAATGAAAAAAGCATAGAGATCATCAAAACAATTTTTTGCAGCAAAGATTTCTAACATACATTCTCTTAACTGTCTACAGATTTATACAAATCCTATAAGAATGAACTATCACCAAGATTAGGAGTTCAGTAAGAATGAACTATCATCATCTCTCCGTGGAAAGAATACATGCAAAAAATGGAAGTTTAAAAGCACAAGTGCAAAGCAATCTAAGCACTTCCACAGTAAAATAAATACACACAAGTGTCAAAAGCTATTTATTCAGGCCAGCTAGCAGCATCTAAACTCGTCATCTTTCTCATAGATTATGCTAATGTTAGGTTTCAAAAGAAGGAAAACTAGAGCATACCTTGTAGACACCACTCATCGAACCCAACACAGATGTGCACGAATAGACGATTGAAAGAGCTTTCGCACGCAAAGATTTGTCGTAGATCTAAACACAAAGCAAAATAAATTAGAATATGAGAAAGACTTACTAAAAAAGATTCAACTTAAGAAAATATCGGGAAACTATAAAATCAACCACTTATGGTGTGTTCGGTTAACAATTGTTTGCTTATAGTACTCTTTATCAACAAACTGTTACCTTATGAGTTATCTTATCATGCCTTATGAGTTACTTTATCACCTTATGATCACCATTTATATTATCAACTGTCTCACCAAATAAGCCTTCTGATTGCATCATAATTTTAAGATAATACTGTGTTCACATTTGCAAACTGCATGCACTGTTTCCATCTTTAAGAACAACTTAACTAGTCGTAATAGATGTCACACCTAATATCAAATTGAAGGTACACAATCAATATAAACCCAAGAAAAAGAATGCACAAGTTGGGTGATTTATGCATCAGGAAGTATGAAAATAGTACTTAATGCGCCATGTAATCCTGCCAAAGGGTTAGATTAGAAGACAAAAGTAAGAATTAAGCATAAAAGGCTCAATTTACAGATTTAGTGAAAATTTAGAATAAGATACAGTGAACTCTCTAGAGTTGAAGATGCTTTAACCTGGAAGGCTGATACAATTGAAAGCAAGCAAGGGAATAAGACGGGTACTAATGTTGGCACCACTTGGTCATCTACATCCTCTGCTAGCAGATCTAGACATCTTATAGCCCCATGAACTGCATAATATAGAAATAAAATTACCCACTTGATCATTCAAATAACTAGTCTTTTTTAGATTATATGAGAAATTTGAGCAAATAATAAGGAATGGCGAAGTGAGAATAATGCAAATCTTAGATCACTTACCCCCGTCAATCTTTGTTGAGTCATTAAGCATCTTTATCATGAAAGGCATGAAATCAGGCCAGTCCACTGGCCAGTCATACTGTGCAATGGAAGCCACAGCCATGCTAATTGCTGTACATATTTTTCTATGTGAACCATTCAAGGATGTCAAGAGAAATCTGCGTATGACTTCCTGGCAAAATATCATATGCTTTAGTGACAGAGCCTAAACGTAACACAACAATGACATAAATATGGAAACCAATTCCATACCCATATGTAAAAAATCTATCAAATTATTTACAGAAACTTGAGCCACAACTAATCCATAGGTAGCAGAGCAGGTCAGAAATTTACAATGTTTACCAATAAAAGTGCATTCACTTTAATTTTCGGGTTGTACAAGATTTACTTTATACGGTTGAAAGAGTCACCCAATGGATAATCTTTGAGCTTTGCCTGTTAATGAACTTCATGGATCACAAGGAGCTCAAAAGGAGCCACGGTATGTAGCTATGGTTCCATCAGTGTGACTGCATACATCAAATTTTCCCAAACTTAGCCATGTCACGCCTTCTCACATAAGATAATTAATCTCAATTTGCAGTATCTTGTTATCTTAGTGTTTACACATTGATGATGATGAAGATGGTATTTTTCTTGATTCACAAAGTGAGTACACATATATTAACTTCGCTCCAGTTGAACACTTGATGTATTTGGACTTCATAGTTCATATTGTAGAATCAATGATTGAAAGCGTCTCTGCAATTAGTCCAGTGAGAAACAGGAGGGGAGAGAGCTACATGATCTTAATCCAACCACATAAAAACATGAAGCATATTTATCCAGAGAAAAGGGAGATAAATTTAAATACACAAGTAGATAAACCTTTTCCTCACTTGCGACAACAGGGGGCTCAAAGCTATCATCATCCTCGTGCCAGTGCTTTTTGATGAACTGCTTTAGAAGTACAGCAGCTAGGTAAGCCTACGTTAAGGCTTCCAACAGCATTAAGTAGAAAAAAGTCAGGGATTCGAAACATTTCCTCTCCTTCCCCAATGGACTAAAATCATTTTGACATAGAATCTAAAATTGAAAAATCACTTGCTGTCTAGTAAATTAAAAGCAACCTTGTTCTTCGGTATGACACAATGGGAAATAGTTGTATTAACAACAGGCATAATCTAAATCCACTTAATCAATTATTGTCGATGTTAAGCAGCCTCTTGAAAAGAAGAACTTAGCGTGTCCCCTATACTATATCAAAGTTGAAAAACTTCAACGGAACAAAAAAAGATAGGGAAGTGCATATAAAAAATGCAACCATCGATTCCTGTACAAGGATATCTGGCGCAATCCCAATGGAAGTTCCCCATTTGCAGCAACCTTAGATAGTGCACTTCCAAAACCTGAGAAAATTCATATTGATCAATAGTCTGGCCAATAAGACAGACAATAATTACGCTCACCCGTTAGTATACATGATATAAACTAGAAACTGCTATTATGCACATCGATGATGCAACATAGATGAAATGAAAGATATAATATGAACTGCTTGGGTAAGAAGGTTTGGCATATGTAGATTAATGAAAGTGCTGTTTCTGACAGAAACTATTTTCCTTTTCATAATGTTTAATATATTTGTGGGAGAATATTTTGCATAAAAAGAACTCAATAGCTAATTACACCTGCTACTACAATCAACTAAATCATATTGATTCTTAACTCACAACGATTTAGTTCCCTGACTCCCAAACAAGCATGTTAGTTCAACCCTCTAGCTACGTCTAGCTACGAGCAGACGAATTCCAAAAACGAATTTCTCTCCATTTAACTAGCTCCAGACTAAAACGTCAAATGCATCATAAACTACTAGATAAGGATTCACAAAAACTTCTTATATCACGAGTAAAATTGCAAATTAATGCTTAGATATAAGGGAATTACCAGGCTGGACGGAGGCTTGGTTGAGAGAAGCTTCAGCGAAGGAACGAACCTGTTGATTGGTGTCAAGAGTAGCGTTCAAGCACTCCACAAGCCATTGTTGGTCTTGATCGGCCATTAATTACCGATAAAAGACTAGTGGCGAGTCGAAATGGAAGAAGGAAACGCACGCAGGGAGAGAGAAACCCTTGAAATTGTGGAACTGGAAGAGTGAAGGGAGAAGCAGAAGGGAGAAAGGGTGGGAAAAGCAAGGTCATATCTGGCGCTTTATATAAAGAGGACTTCCGTTGCCATTTGATTCGTGTTTCTAGGGTTAAAAATTGCAAGAACACTGTCGGGTGTGAGCCGTGTGCCCGTGTGGGTACAAAACTACAAAATACAGATCATCTTTAATCATTTTTTCCATAAAATATCATCACTTATTAATATATTATTCTACTCAATAAATGCAAACAATATTATCATACAATGTTCGGGCAGGACACAGACACTAAACTAGTTATATGATATATATTGTGAATACTCGAGCAGGGCACGGACACTAAACTAATTATATGATAAGAATTTAGCAAGGAGTTCATGAATGTTAAAAACTAAGATCGTAAAATTTTACTATTTAAAATATCGAGTTTCTTATATGCAAGGCGTCTGATTGACAAAATGCATAGTTCAATGCATTGCGATTGCGTTGAAAATATTAAACTTCAACTAAGGTTGACGGAGTTGAAAATGTTCAATTTCTATTAAGGTCGAAGGCTTTGAAAGTGTTCAACTTCGACATCTAAGCATAAGGAAGAGCAATATGCGGGATCTCAAACCTATCTCCTTGTATAAGATAATTACAAAAAAAAACGTTTGCTTGCCTTCTTAAGCTTTTTCTTCCTCTTATTATTTTGGATGAGCAATTTGTCTTTGTAGATGGTAGATTAATCACTGACAACGTCATGGTTGTAGTTGAATATTTTCATTATATAAATTATAAGAGATCTGGATGTGATCTTATGGCTCTTAAATAGGACTTATCAAAAGCTTCCGATCGGGTAGAATGAGGCTTTCTTGAGACAGTTTTGTGTAGATATGGTTTCACTCCTAAGATGGATTGAGATGATCATGGAATGTGTCTCATATGTGAGGCTTTCTTTCAGTATTAACAACAATATTTTTGGTGATTTAATTGACAATGTCATGGTTACAATTGAATGTTCTTGTTTGAGATTGTTGGGATCACCGGCGCAAAGATAATGTTGCTATCACATTTGTCTTTTTTATAAAGGAGAACTTTGGTTACTACGAGTGTGCTTTAAAGAGGCTTCAACATTTATGCAACAACAAAATTTTGGGTCATATAATAGATCGAGAGTTGGGTCTCATCAAAGCATTGTGCATTGTGTTTCCTGAAATAAAACATATGTTATGCACATTTTATATCAAGTGTAACCTTCAACGTCGTGGACAATGACACGTACGAAGGAGACAAGTTGTTTTTGCATCTCAATACATTGTTTTGTTTGAATGAAGGTCAAGTGAGAGTTATGAGCGACGTTTGATGAAAATGGGGATATATTTACAGTTAAAACCATTGATGATGTCCTACTTTGAGGAGACGTGGCTTACCCCCATTCAAGGAGGCAATCATTCGAGCTTGGACTGACCCTTATCTACACTTTGGCACGAGGACAACAATGCGTAAAACTTGTTTACTCATTTCAAGTATCCGTCTTTTATAATAATATGTACTAATGGTTTATATAAAATTATTTTTTAGGGTTGGGTGGACGCATAATTTGTTGAAACGGACATTGGGTAGTAGAATTGTTGGTGGATTCTCGTATCTAAGTGTCAATAATCACAACATGGACTCAATGGTAAGATTTCTAAGATACAAGCTTCATCGAGATTTTGCGGGAGAGAATCCTATTTTCGTTTCGCATCCCTATATTTGACAAGATTCGGGATAAAGTTAGAGACGAGTCTTTCGAGCTATTATTGGAGATCTACGAGAAGGTCAATAAGATGAAGGATAATTAAGTTGTCGGGATTTCTATTGGAGGGATTCTTTTGGACTCCCCTGTGCTCATGAGTTATATCTAGCTATGCAAGCACGTGTTCCATTACGATTGAAATAAATCCATCTTTTTAGAAGCAAGTGTATTTGCGTTTAGTGGATCTAGAAGATGAGGGTCCAAACACGAATTTCATCAACCCACAAATAGAAACGATGAACAACTTTAGAGAGAGGACGGACTCAAAGATGCTTACCTCCGATCAAATTGAGCGAATGACATCGTGTTACAAGGACGTTATAGATCCAAGAAGCACTATGTTGAGAGATCCGACACATATAAGGGAAAAGAGAAGTCCTTATTATGGTAGATAACCAATAAGGAGATAGCCGAATGTGTTTGAGCATTCATGGATCAGGATCGAGGACATCTAGAACAAGTAGTAGACGGGGTTGTCCACCAAGTTCAGGACGTAGAAGAGGAAGCTGAATTTGGGAGGCCGGGTGTTAATGACGGTAAGGCAATTGAGTTGACTCCAACTAGCCGTAGACGGGGTCGTCCCTAGGTTCAGGACGTGAAAGAGGGCCCCTAGTTTTAGAGAGTCAAGATGAAGGGGATTATAATTGGGGTCTCAATGAGATTCATAATTTTATGTTTACTTATGTGCATTCGGCTAAGGATGTCACTGGAGACGATAATTGTAGATAAAGACGTAGTGGCTTTTGGATATTCGGTTGATGTCTACTACTTGATTGTCCGCCGTGATTTGAATACGGAGTTGCGGCATCAAGAAACACTATACAAAAAGACATGTCTTTTGAGAATATTTGATATCATTTTGTAAGTTTTTTCTTCCTTATATATTTGAAATAATTTATCATTTTGTAAGCTTTGAGGATATTTGATTTACATTATGCTTCTATAAACCTGTATCTTTTCTAACACATAAGTATAATTTTTGGCTTACTAGTTTTGTTCCCATACAAGGTACAAAGTTCTATATAATTTTATTTTATTTTATATAAAAAAATTTAGAATTAAATTTTGTGTATTTTAATTTTATAAATGCTCGAACATATATATAAAATGTAGACATAATATCTAATATATAAAGTAGTAGTTACAATGGAATTAAATCTAATATAATTTAATAGGAGTTGTCTTTAATCCTTTTTTTAAAAAGGAAAAATAATCCAAAATAATATCAACTATCAACATTGAATCGAAAATAATACCAATTTGAAAATTACTTGAAGTGAAACAAACTATCAATGTATACCAAAAATAATACATCATACTTTTCCGGCAAAACCCTAGCTCCAGCGATGACATGGCAGCCGGAATGTTACATGTCATCAAATAAATAAATAAAAAGTGTGACGTGGATTTTATTTAAAAAAAAATCAACTTAATAATATTTAAAATATTAAAAACTAAAAAAAAAATTATTTTTAAATTTTAAATAATAAATTTTTAAAACAATTTGTACAAATATTTTTATACGAAAATGTATTTTGTAAACAAAATTTTTTTAAATAAAGTTTGAACATTTTTTTAAAATAGATTTGTAAAAATATTTATTTAAAAAATATTTTGTTTTTTATGATTTTTTTTAAAAAAAAATTGTTGTAAAATTTATTTTTATAAAAAAATAAATCATTTTCTTGTGAAATTTTTGAATTTTTTTTTATTATAAATATTTACCTAATTTTTAATAAACTATTTTTTTAACAAAATTGGGAAAAAAAATTTCTTAAGGGATTAGGTTAAAAGATGATTTTTTTTTAATTTGAATATTTTTTACAAATTTTTTTTTTTAGAATTAAAATTTTCGTTTCTTACAAAATCCGAAAATAAGTTTGATAATAAAAAATTCAAAAAATATTTTTTTGAAAAATCATTTTTTTAATTATTAAAATTTAATTATTATATTTTTTTATATCATATTAAAGAACTCTAAGTTATTTTATTAAAATAAAATCCATATAATACCCATCATCCAAATATAATGATAACATGTAACATTTCGGCTGCCACATCATCGCCGGAGTTAAGTTTTTTGCCGAAAGGTAAAATTAAACGTATTATCTTTGTAAATGTGTTGATAGTTTGCATCGCTCTTAGTAATTTTCAAAGTTGGTATTATTTTCGGTTCAATGTTAATAGTTAGTATTATTTTGGGTTATTTTTCTTTTTTAAAAAGGAAAATGAAATCACAATGTAATGGAAGTGAAACATAACTTAAATAGAAGTTGTGATTAAAATATTTATTAAATAAAAATTGTTTAATTATAAAAATCGTATCTAATTTAAATAAAAGTTATTTTATTTTATTTGAATAGTAATAAAAGTAATTTTAATCTAAAAAAAAATTGTGACTTAAACACTCAACGCGACACGTAAGCAAAATGAATGTGAACTCGATGCATAAGTTTATTTCCCCTGCCATGAGTATGATCACCGTCAATTGGTGTCATCTTGACTGTCAAAGACACATAGGGACGAGTTAGTAATGCTAAATCCTCCATCAATGGAGAGATTGTGTCCATTGACATATCTAGATTCGTCGGTTGCCAAGTAAAGCGCTGCATTGGCTATGTCTTCCTTGTTGAGTATGACTCCCTTGAGGTTCGCAGCCTGAGCCAGTGCTCCCTCCAGCTGCTCATCGTTTAATCTTGTAAAGGAGTTCGTTAGAGCGGTCGCAAGCCCGTACGGGGACACACAATTCACCCGTATGCCGAATCTTCCGAGTTCTACTGCTGCATTCTTGGTCAGCCCCGCAACCGCGTGCTTCGAACTTGTATAGGCGTAGGACGAGCTGCCGCCTACGGTCGATGCTACGCTTGCATTCGATATGATGCTACCCCTCCTCTTTGGAATCATAACCCTACGTTTATATACACATTCATCATGTTAAATAACGAAAAAGGCTAAATACATGGTGTTGAATTTTCTAGAGGTTTGAAGAAGCTAGCAAAATGACGGCGTCCTTAGAAAAATATGATCGATTGGAAATTAAAGAATGTTTGTAATTTGACTAATTATTAGGTCAAAGTCGATAATTATCTCCGGCAACCTTATTTTATTTTATTTTTCTTCTGAAAAAAAGCGTCAGCGTTCAAAATCTGAACACCAACATCCTGCTAATTTCATATACAACAGTAAATTAAACATCAGACAAATAACAGGACCCTAAAAAGTGTATAAAATTGTCTATCCATATTTGTGAAGATTTTATAGATTATTTGAAATCCGAATTGAACACGTGAAAAACAGTGGTGGATTCAGAGGGGTTCTTTTCACGTGCTAGACTTACAGCGGCTAGTATATTACTATATGAGTTTACATATATGTAAGGAGACAAATATTATATGAAGCTGGTAAGTTTAGGTCGTATAGGCTGAATGGATCCAAAATTATGATTAAATGCTACTCTTTTTTTTATATTTTTTTTATAGACTTCAGAAAGAGTATTTACATCAATATATAATGAAAAAACAACCCAAAATAATATCAAATATCAATATTAAATTAAAAATAATACCAACTTTAAAAATTATCAGAAGCGAAACAAACTATCAATGTATTTACCAAAAATAATACGTCATACTTTTCCGGCAAAAACCCTAGCTCCGGCAATGATGTGGCAACCGGAATGTTACATGTCATCAAATAAATGAATGAATTAATAAATGTGTGATGTGAATTTTATTTTTAAAAAAATCAACTTAATAGTATTTAAAATATTAAAAGATGAATTTTTTTTAATAAACTATTTTTTTTAACAAAATTGGGGAAATTTTTTTTTTTCTCAAGGGATTAGGTTAAAAGATGGATTTTTTTTTCAAATTCGAATATTTTTTACAAATTATTTTTTTAGAATTAAAATTTTTATTTTTTATAAAAATCCGAAAATTAAATCTGATAAAAAAAAAATTGAAAATTATTTTTTTGAAAAAATAAATTTTTTAATTATTACTATCCATCATCCAAATATTATGATGACATGTAACATTTCGGCTGCCATGTCATTGCCGGAGTTAAGTTTTTTGCCGGAAAGGTAAAATATATAATTTTTGATAAATGTTTTGATAGTTTGTATCGCTTCTAGTAATTTTCAAAATTAATATTATTTTTGATTCAATGTTGATATTATTTTGAGGTTATTTTTTTATATATAATTAAGACTAATCAACCGACTTTTATATTATTTTTCTATTTTATTTTTCTATCACATCAAAGTATTGGATAGGTTCACTAATGTGAATGTTCTTTCTTTTTTCTTAAAAAAAAAAACGTGAATGCTCAAATTGAATGCGGTATAAATAGACTTTTATTGGATGAGGTTGATATTTCATAAATTTGGTTTCAATTAGGCATGTCCACAACCTAAAAATTAGGAATGTGAGGGGGGATCTTTCACGTACGTCTAATTTTTATTTTAAGCTTCGTCAATTTATTTTTACATAAAAAGTTGCCCATTAGTACTTTTTTTTATATTAAAGTATAAATTAATATACAATTTTTGTATATTGTTTTCTCGTGTTACATAGGTTCTAATCGAGAACCTATTATTTAAAAAAACAGTTTATAAGTCATTGATGATATTATAGAGTATGTTGCTTAAGGATATATTCAACAACTTTCACATTATTTTCCATGAACTAAATAAATTATTTTAAAAAAGAATACTGTAGTTGACAAATTTTAGATTTCAAGTACATGCATATGAATATATGATCTTTACCTGGCAGCATGTTTGATGCCAAGAAAGACGCCGGTGACGTTGATAGCGAGGACATTCTCAATATTCTCCTTAGTGTCATCAACGATTCGAGTCGTATTCTGTCCGGCAATACCAGCGTTATTGAACATGATGTCGAGCTTCCCGTGCATAGAAATCGCCTTATCCACCGCGTTCTTGACATGGGACTCGTCACGAACATCGCAGTGAACGTACGAGGAGTTGTGAAGTTCGTTACAGAGCGAGTGCCCGAGGTCGTCCTGCACGTCGGCTATGATAACCTTGGCGCCATGGCTACTGAACAGTTTGGCTGTGGATTCTCCTATTCCACTTGCTCCTCCCGTGATCAAAGCCACCTTCCCTTCTAGTCTGTATATATAATATATATACATAAGCAAGTGTAAGTAGAAAGTAATGCAATTTAAAGATGCTAGTTATTGAGAATATGGATGTAAGATCACCTTCTTGCAAGAGGAGAAAGCAGTGAAAGCGTTGTCATTTTTGTAAGTATTGGATATGGAAAAGAAAGAAGGCGGATTTATAGATCTTAATAGTGAAGATGGAGTCATGGAGACACCAACCGAACATTTGGTTCGAGAAATTTTTTGTTAGGTTTTTTTCTAGTAAAGCAAATAAAACAAATTTTTTTAGGTGGCTATGAAAACATGAAAATTAATTAATTTAAGGGTGATGATATTTACCCGATTAATTAAAAAAATAGTTCTTGGATTTTTTTTTAATATTTATTTTTCGTGAAATTTTTTTCATATTTTATTTTTCTGATTATTTAAAAAAAAATCATTATATACAAATTTCTGAAAATAATATGAAAAAGTTTCATGATTTTTTTTGTTTTAAAAATATTTTCACTTCAATTATTATTTAATATTTTTCTGACAAAAAATATTGTTTTTAAAATGTTTTTAAAAAATAATTTTGAAACATATTTAATAATATTAATTTGATTCAAAAAAAAGAAGATAAAATTCACGTCACATAATTAATCCAATTTTTTTATGACCGGAATTGAGATTTTTGCCGAAAATATAAAACGTATAATTTTTGGTAAATACGTTGATAGTCTGTATCGCCCCTAGTAATTTTTAAAGTTTGTATTATTTTGGTTTCAACTTTCAATGTTGATAGTTGATATTATTTTGGGCTATTTTTTCTTGATAAAATGAAAACCGTGTATATAGATTTTTCGCATATAGTGGTGATTGAATAGTCGAATGTAAAATTATTTTTTTTAAAAAGGAAAATCTGTTTATAGATAATTAAATTACACATCACTCCAAAGATTTAGAAATAGTATGCAAGTGCCAATATTTTCATAGATAAATTATTTTTAATGTAAAATCTACATATACATATACATTATTATTCGAGTTAAATATCTATGATAATTATATATTAGATAAATACAATAATATACATTGAATATAGAGTGTAATAATATCAAATTACTAGAAAATTATCTTAATTAATTACTATTACAAAATTATATTATATTAGTAATGATTTTAGAAGAAACATAACCTACCCATATATTTCATGAAAAATTTGAGGAGAATATGAAGAAAAAAATATTCACTAATTTTCATCTCTCTTCAGAACTTAATATAATCTAACTTCATTTCCTTCGTCTAAACTCACCAAACACACCAAATAACTTTGCAGCATATCAACAAAATAAGCTCACATAATTTTCATCTCACTTCACAACCTTGCAGATGCCACGATGGTCCTGGCACAGGCGGCAGAGCAAATGACGGAGGTCTAAGTAGGTTGGACGATGGACTTGGCGCGAGCTCGAGTCACGGGTCCGGCCGAGCGCACACTTAGAGCTTTCTCCTTCTCAGGGGGGTTGGTAATGATAGGTAAGGTTGCAACAGAGCCTCTCAATGAACAATCACGATCCACAATCATAGTTCGTGACACTTGCGACTCAAGCTCTTGTAGTGATGACACATTTGGCGATAACACTTGTGGTGTTTGAACTTGTGCTTGTTTCGGAGACCCATCACTCTCCATACATTTGTGGCGCTTCTCCAAAATGTCCATCCTTTGCATAACCTTGGCCATTTGAGCCCTAAGTTCAATAAGCTCTTTTTGGGAGCTAGAAGATCTTTGCTGACTTGAGCCATAATATTTTTTTACACCAACACCAAACTCTACGGCCCTCATTCTACCAGGGTGGTCCTCTTTCCCTAAGGCCAATGACAATACATCTTGTCTCTCGTTGAGGCTTAGAGTGCCTTGTAA
Organism: Fagopyrum tataricum; assembly: GCA_002319775.1. Classification (NCBI taxonomy): domain Eukaryota; kingdom Viridiplantae; phylum Streptophyta; class Magnoliopsida; order Caryophyllales; family Polygonaceae; genus Fagopyrum; species Fagopyrum tataricum. The sequence continues at coordinate 8,920,703 of CM008283.1, forward strand.
CTCTTCTGCTTGGTACATATCCTATAACAAAACAAAATAACTTCACACATTTTTTTCAAAAAAAGGTAATGAAATTAAGGGGTCAATGGGATCTGCAGTTGCCATTAGTTGCAAACAACTCACCAGTTGAAATCAGTTGCAGTTGAATTAAAAAGCATGAATTATCGAATAAAAACTTATTTGTTGAAAGCTTTAATGTGTCATGAGGATGGGTAAATACCACAACGCCACCCATTAAGCATGTCAAATTTGCAGCTGAAACTATTTAAAGAAGTATATGAAATAGAAAAGATGCACCTTGACATAAAAGAGTTGGCAACAAAAAGATAAATATCAGAGAGAAGATTATGAAATAGAAAAAAAAACCTTGTACAACTAGAGCATAAAATTTGCAGCATTGGTATGTTTTTTTTTTAGTTAGGGGAAAAATGAACAAATAATCAATTTTGGAAACCAGCATCTGAAGACTTGCATATAGAAATTAGTGTGTCAAGTTAAATGCTGTGTGGTTACATAATGGAAATCTTGAAATAGATCTAAACTTTAAAAATTATGCTAAGTGCTAACTGCACAAAATTGTATAATCTTTGCCTACTGTCTCCTAGCTAGCGTATGTTGTTCTCCCCTATTTTATTTTCTCAGAACATTCAGCTGGACATAGAAGAGTGGTCAAATTTTCATCAAGGGCGTTTTTTTCTAGACAAGTTACAGCCTTACAGGCCTAAATTGTGCTTGTTTCCCGCCTTATTTCTCTTAGTGGAACACAATAAATAATTTTGCCCCAACAATCGCATTTTAAGTGTCAGACTTTTCATCCCTCAGAACATTTAGCTTGTCAGATGATGGCCTAACTAATTTGTTGACCGTTCCAACTTCCAAAGTTATGACCTCAGATTTCCATAATCTACCAAATATGCAGTTATTCACAATCCACAAATCTGCAAATTCTCACAAATCTGCAGGACTCTATTGATCTGCAGCTTTTCACAATCAAGTTACAAAGAAAAATCAATAAAACAGACTTTTACTCACAATTTGTTTAGCCATTTGGGCAGTATCCACATTTGCATACTCCCCATTCTTACGACGTCTTGCAGCTTTCCACAAATCTGCTCTACTCATTGAATGAGTTTGCGGATCCAAGTTTTGAGAGATGAGCTGAAAAGAACAAGGGCATAAATAATTGATAATGCACTAAGAAAATTTGGACAATAACCAAAAAAGCAAGTATAAACCAAGTATGTTTGTTACCCTCTTCTCCTCTATGCCCGCATAACCTTGGCTTGATCCCCTATAATGGTGCATATTTTTTTTCGAGCGTTCACTATTAGCGCGACTTGCATCCTATGTATACGTTCCAAGTAAATTCTCTAGAAGAAATAAATAATAACGTTGTTTTTTGCACATGTAATTTAAATGATTGGTTACCTGAAAACTCTTTGTTGAGCGGTGTTGCACAAACTTACTCCATGCATCCTTATCAATAAATTGATAGTCCTTAGGAGGATCTTCAGGGTAGAGGCCGGTTTTTTTGTCCTTCGTGAGAGTGCCAAGATTGGTTTTGAAATGGCCCCACTTGCTAGCTACATTTGTAAGGATACCTTTCTTATACAATTCATCAGTAGGAATGTCAAAAGTATTCTGCACAGAAAACATCATAAGAATATCATTATTAAAATGTCAAAATCTAATGTTAACAATAACGATAATAATTTAATGACAAGTACCATTAGAGTTTCATAAATGGCATTTTGTGTCTGCTTTGGGACTGATTTCCAACATGTATAGCCAATTGAAACTTGTGTGCGAGCTAAGTATCCGACATATTGTTGAAAAAGTAATTTATGAGGACCAATTGGCACACCACGCGTATTAAACTTCATCGGGATCTTACTTTTTCCTTCAGAACTAGCCTTCCTAACCCTTTTTAGTAGATTTGAACCTCTCTCACACGTCATGGAACGCTTACGAGATTGCTTACTGCCAGCAGGTATATCAATACCATCTGATTCATCACTATCCGTGTGATCTGGAGAAGAACTAGCCCTATATCTACCACGATAAAGCATGCATAAGAGAAACATAAAAATTGTAGTACGGATAAAAACTGCACATTTTTCAGAAAGAACAAAAAAACTGCATATATTTTAGATAAAACTGCATACAGAAAAAAAAAAAAAAAACTGCATCTCTGAGACTTTGAGCTTTCTTTTCGTTTGCATTTAGACATTTTACGCAAGGTCATGGAATTGTGCAAGGTTTTTAGCATTTTGTAGGGAAAAGTTTATAAAATCTACAACTCCATCTTCATACTCTTGAGTAAACTGTTAGCAAACATCCATTTTATATCCTTTATCGCCAAAATTACGTGTCCTAAAATTGAATCACATTGTCAAGTATTTATGAATCAAACAAATAAGAAGACATACACATCAAGTTCATGGAAAAATGAGGGGGGAAATAGTGAAATATGTAGTGTATATCTAAATATACACATCCAGAATTCAAGCTCAAATGAAACTGCATAAAGATCCGACATGTCAGGAAAACGATTCAGGACTTCTACAAAATTCACAAGAGCACTTGTTCCTTGACAAAAACTTCGCAACTAACAAAGAATGTTGGCAACATATAAATTTTTTCACTTTAAGAATGTCTAATTGGATTCAGTTTTAAGGCAAGTCACACAGGAAGAGGTAGGGTTAGCATAACTAGATATCCCATGCAAAATTATTCCCATCTAATCATCCAAAAAGCCACCAACCCATTCAAGCTATAACAAAAATAAGTCTGATACCCCAAATTTACCTTTCTTTCATGAGTTGCAACATTTTGATGGTATTCCTCTCACAAGAACTCAACTTCTGCTGCTTCGTTGGACTACCTCCATGATCAATACCATAATAAATCGATGATTAATACTTTATAAACATATTGAGAGAGAGAGAGAGAGAAAAAAAAAAGATTCATAAATTCAAAGTTATTTTCACAACCACAACTATATGGAAGGACATATTAGGAAGAAAGATATACATCATCAGTGATCAGTCTGACATGAACAGAAATGTGCATCGTTTCCCTTAATTTATAAGATTATTAGGATAAGGGCGAAAACCTAGTTGTATTGATTATTTTTATTGAAGGGAATTAACTCTATAACTGGAGTAATAGCCTGTGATATGGGAACTGTGACCACCCGTATTCGTGTACCAAATAACCCATAACCTGTTATTTTTTTAGTCAAATTAGCCCAATTCATATATGTAATTCACTCTAACAATGCCCTAGGGAAACTGCAATGATCCTGCAAATAGAAACCATAAACGTTCAGCAAAGAATACGGTGTTGTCTTTAATTTCGATGAAAGTTAGATTATCTCACAAGAAAAGCAAGATTCAACTACCCAGTGTTCCAAAATACGTGAGTAGAGACGCGACGGAGAGTCACCGTCTAGCGTCTAGACGGCCCAAGACAGACAAGACTTTTTTTTTTTAATTATTATTTTCTTGTATTTAACCCTAATTTTGTACAAATTTCATATAATGCAAATAATCAATAATGAATCTATAATCAACAACAAACTCGATAAGCAAGATTGAAGCCCTGTCATCATTTCAGCAATATCATATTTACACAAACATTGAAACAAGCTGCATATATATTGAATTTGACACAAAATGATGAACCTAAACAAGCTTCAGAAACATAGAAAGTTACACAACATTGAAACGATCTGTAGAAATAGGGAATATGAAGAAAAAAAACTGAGACAACCCTAGTTTTGGCTTCATGAAACCTAGATCTTAAAAATTGGAGTTTGAAACTTGTCATTGTTTTCCGAGTGTTGTAAGCCTTTTGTTTTTGTCTGTTTATGTAGGGTTGAAGACAAGGACTAGTTAAGCAATAGGGATAAGAAGTGAGGATATTTCATTTGCTGATGAAACTCATTAAAACTCGAAGTAAAAATATATCATTCCAAGAGCCTACTGTTTGGTTGCAAGTTGCAACCACTAAGACCACCATAGCCTACGCCACCAAAGCAATGCATAAAAAACCTCAAATTCTACGATACGAGCAAATAGTGTGTTCAAATTAAAGAGGGAAACAAAAACAAGTTATACGAACTAAAGAGGAAGACAAGAATCGGGTATTCGAATTGCAATTTAATCAGGGTTCCTATCTTTACGCCCAATTCCATAAAAACACAAAACTAGAGTTGAATTGTTACCTGTAGAATGTCGACCTCGAGATAGCAGAACAACCCAGAATAAGATCAATAATCAATAGTATACCGAAACAAAACGAGATACGCACCTTGTTAGTACATCGACGGAGAGAACGACAAGATTGAGATTGGGCAAGAACGAGAGAACAAAGGGACTTCGAGATATCGAGCGAAGGCTGAGATTGAGAGCTACAGTAGATGTCAATGGTTGGTTGGTGCGGTGGGTGGTTTTATCACTCTCCCCTCACCCGGACCTTCGCCTTCCCCTTTACCCTAAAACATAACCGCGGTTAATCATAAACCATAACCGCGCCGGTTTTTTTACGGATTTAACCGGTAAATTAACCTTATAAATTGTAATGTCTTTTTTTTTTTCAAATGCAACTATGATATTCATAAATAAATAAAAACAACTATAATTGTTAAATGATCCGTATATAACAATTTAACAACTCGTAAGAATGGAAGTCTATAAATTAAAAAAAATTAAATCAGCAAATAACAATTCAACATTCAACATTTAACAAACAACATTCAGCAAATCAAACAACAGTTCAACAACTCTCAATAACTCATCAATTCAGCAACACTCAGCAGCTCACAACAATGCAACATCTCTACAACTAAAAAACTCAGCAACTCAATAGGCAACAACTCGGCATTCAACAACATAAATGACTCAAGAGTGTGGAGGTGTGGAAGCGTTGGTTACCTAACTTGCAAGTCTGCGACTTAGGGTTTGGAAGTGCGGATTGGAGGCGTTTGGAAGCGTGGAAGGCTGGGGAGTAAGAGCGTTCTTGCGTAACTTGAGTAAACTAAAGACTTGGGGAGTTAAAATATAGGGTTTGTAAAATTAAAGGGTTTATTTTATTTTATTGTATTTTATCTTATCTTAATTTAATTAAAGCTCGGGTGAATGTCGGGTCGGGTGATGGCTCGGGTGGTCGTTCGGGTGATGGTTTTTAATATTCTCACCCTAAACCGTAACCGGACCATCGACCATCAACCATCATCCGCATTCCAACCGTATTTTTTCGGGGTTTCGATCATTCAAGTGGTTCGGGTTTTTGGGTAACCACTGGTTGCGGGTGAGAGATTTTCATCCCAATGACTAGTCTTAACTCCACTTTTTTCACCTTTTCCAAACTTTTTTCCGTTTGAAAACTAGACCCTTCGTATTCGGGCTCAGACCGGGATTTATGAAAATTTCGGCCCGTTTATCCGAATGTGGGTTGGGTTGAGCCCGACTGGCGGGGCCTACAATGACCGCCGTATCCGGGCGGGCGGGCCTCCGTTTAACAGTTTTATTTTTAATTATTTTAAAAACAATTAAAAATGTATTTTAAATATAAATTTTATGTTACATGTAATATATATTAAATTTATGATAATTATGTTAAATATTCTATAATTATGCTTAATATTTTATATATACACAAATATACTATATTTTTTATTTTCTCTCTAGGCCGGTGGGCCGGGCTTTTCGGTCCGGCCGGACCTAGGGTGTTGTACGGATCTGGCCAAGGTTGGGCTTCATCCTATGTTCACACCCGCCCGTTTTTCCGGGCGAACTGCCCATATATCATCAGGTCTAGTAAAAAACACATATAACTTATTCTTAGCGAACACGACCGGGCCCAAAAAATAGAAGATGAAAACACGAAAGGAAAAAAAAGAAGTTCCGCTAGTGTAATTTCGGTAGCCTACTCGTCTCTTATTGGTCGTATTTTTATCGTTGCCATTGTTAATCCTATTTTTTACTATTTTGCTTTGTTTTGGTTGATGGTTTGTTTCTTGACGATTGTTTTATATGTTGTTTTATTGGTCTCTTGAGTCGTCATGTTTCTCTAGATTCTCAAACTCTTTGTTTTTTACAAAAAAAGGTAAAAGGTGACAAAACTAGAATTTTAGTGAAAAGTCATCAACTGGATAAGTATATAGAAAGACTCTTGCAACCAATTGTGTAGTGATCAAATTTAAACCTAATCATCAAGGAGCACCGGATAAATTGAATCAAATGACCATAAATGTGACTCACACCAACCCAAAGATATAGAATCATCAAAAAATCGGATAAAATAGAGCTCGTTTGGTATCGCTGGGAATCATTCCCGGTAACGGAATGATTCTGAATCAATCAAAAACTATGTTTGCTTAGAGGTCTTTTTACACATGAAAGTAATCTAATCAATTCCATTTTCATTTCTTCCCCTTAACCAATTTCATTCCGTTTCCATTCCACCACTCCAACCAAACGGACACTAAATGTATTGGTCATTAATGTGACTCTTCAGTCTTCACTCTCCAACGTTATAAATGGGGATTTTCATTGCCTTACACATCTAGGTGATATCCTAGATGTAAAAAAATATAGGAGACAAGGATTGTAGCCGATTGTATAAATGTTTGGAAGGGTGAAATTGTATTGATTTTAAAAATTAGAATACACATCCATAGGTGTAGAAGTAGAACTGTATATTTACTTTAGAAAAATCAGCTGAAAATCCAAAATCTGAGATCCAATCATTCAGTTTTTTTTATTTCTTTCATTTTATTAACCGAAGATCTAAGGTTTATTCATCTTCTTTCTTTTGTTTTCCTTTTCTTCAAACTCCATTGAAAAAAAACGTGGTTTTTAAACGTACCGGTGAAAATTGTTATTTGACACCGTAACTACGCACTTCGCGTGCGTAGTTGAGAACTTACTCAACTACGCACTTGGGGTGCGTAGTCGTAGTTAATATTACAAAAAAAAAAAAAATCTTACTACGACTACGCACTTGGTTCAATTTTTTCAATTTTTTTATATTTTTTCTCCGACTCCAACTACGCACGCCATATGCGTAGTTGGAAACCCGTGAATTACGCACGCGAAATGCGTAGTTACGGTGACAAATAGTGATTTTCACCGGTACATCTAATAATCTCCCAAAAAAATGATTCGTAAAGCCCGATTTTGAAATATAGGGTCATGAAGCCAAAATCATGAAGTTCGATTCTCAGAGGGCTCGTGTGAGTTACAAACTCCAAATTTGAAGATCTAGCTTTCATGAAACTTAATTATCAAATATAGGGTTCATCAAGTCTGGTTTCAAAATGGTCGGTTTGAGTCACAAATTCCATTGAAGAAGATCCAGTGATCATGAAGTTTGATCTTCAGAGGGCTTGTTTGAATCATAAACTCCATTAACAAACAATCTAGGGTTCATAAAGACCAATTCTCAAATCAATGGTTTATGGAGGTCGATTTTCATAGGTTTCGTTTTGAGTCTCAAACCTTCCATGAATCTCGAGTCAAAAATCTTCCATAGATACCATTTCTGAAATATGTTTTAACCTCAAGACCCTTTGTATGTGCATATTAACAAACTACCGTAAGAACCTCGTTTGAGTCATAAATTATATTCATTTTAGATTTTTTTCACCTTATGATTTAGAAATATTCATGTATATAATGTTTAGATTGTAGTCAGGTATGTAAACTGAAAATGCGTGATAGTCTATCTTATTATCATTAATAAGATACGAAGACTCTTAAACTCGAGTTTATAAATGTTTATGTTTAGTTTTATATTTGGTGGCATTGAATTTGATTACATTGTCGTTAAACCGTCACTTTGGTTGTATTCAATTGTTGGTCTTGGTTGTTCATTATTACTATTTTCAATAATCTATGAAGATCCCTTAAAATTAATTTTATAAATGTTTGTAGTTTAGTTTGATATTGGGGGTATTAAATTGTTGATTTTTTAATTTGTTAATTGAAGGTTTGTCAATGTAAGAAATCTAAGTGTTATTCGTGAAATGGTGATTAAAGTGTAGACATATACTAGAACTGTAATAAATCTAAGTGTTATTCGTGAAATGGTGATTAAAGTGTAGACATATACTAGAACTGTAATGTAACTTTCATGTTTGTTATGCAAACATATTGTTAATGTATCTTGAAGTTGTAAATTTTAGTTGAAAAGTAAAACAATAAAGTTAGGGGAACAAATTGAAACGGAAAAAAAAAAAACTAAGATTCATTAAAATCATAGAGTAATCTAAACACTTTGACATTGAAAAAAAGAAGGGAGTTAAAAGATAAAACAAAATGAATATAAATTATGACTCACATACTCTTGGTGATAACATCAATATAGTGTCTAAAGATCTCTCACATACCCTCGGTGAGAACTATGAGAAAATCCTTCTCGTTGTCAAAGCGAACTGCGTAATACCCGTTTGGAATGTTCAAAATGGTCATCAAACCTGCAGGGCGTCAAAGTTGATAGACACTCCGTTCTAGGAGGTGGTATGCGACGCTCCTATCAAACACCTTAATTATCACAACTTTTTTCCATTTTTCTGATAGAGCAGTAACCACATCCTCGTCAATTTCAGCCACTGCGAGTCCACGTACGCCCTCGGGGAAGGAGATACGCATCCGACGAGACTCAATGAGTGAGTCGTAACATAGTTGGGCAGAGGGGTAACATGATTCCCTCCAACCGCCGAAGCATAAAATTTGGTATCCAGGGGTTTGTCTGCAGGAACTGAAGAAGGAGCTGGAGGGTTAGAGGAAGAGAGAGGGGATGGAGATTGGCCATTTGTCGAAGACTAATTAAACACATAATGTGTTTAATATGTGTATTTATTGTTAATGTTAATAATTTTATTATTAAATATAAGTTTTATATAAAAATAATTACTAAAATTCACGTGCCTACAGGGACAATACATTAGTAAATGTATAACCATGCACAAGAAAAATTTTGCCGGACCTGAAGGAGAAAGTGTGAGTTTTATCCCCTACATTTGGTCACTTTTGTACAAACACCTGCTAGGTTGAAATAATTTCTATATATTACCTTTCATAGTTGCTCACTTTCTTTCATAATGTCCTAGTAGACTTCTACCCAAACATTTTCACATGTTTAAACTAGTAAAAATACGACCAATACTCCTAGAGTTCTAGGTCATGAAAAAAGATTCAGATCGATAAATCGCCCCTTCATTCAAAGATAGTGACAATGATTGATTATGAGATTGAACAAGTTCAGACACCACCACACAAAAATGAATCAAAAGCAAAAATAAAAATGAAACCGTGTCAATCATGAGGGTGAGTGTTTGTTCAGTCAAACCCATTTCAAATATTTGATAAAGGAACAAAGGAGGATGCAAATTATTTGATCAGGTTATTCTTTATTCGTTGTCATTGATTAACAATCTTGTCGAGAGTTCAATGAAAAGGTTAAATAAGAAGGTTGCTTCAAGTACGGAGATTAAGAGCAAAATAGTTCTACAAAGAAAAGATTATGCTAAGTAATCACCAAATCAGAGTGGCACAGCGGAAGCGTGGTGGGCCCATAACCCACAGGTCCCATGATCGAAACCTGGCTCTGATATTAGTTAGAGTAGCTTCAATTCCCATTTTTTGGCTTTTGTTCGGCACTTTTATTTCTGAATATAATCTAAGACAAAATTTTCCCTTACAAGTTATAACGTAACTATAAGAGCCCTTATTCTTAGCACATGAGTTGCGGTTGTTGATACACTGACTATTTTTTTATAGTCCCTTCTTGTATAAACTACTTGGGTAGGTTATACTGAGTGGTAATATGTGATTCATTGATGAATTTGTACATTTTTATAACTTTGTCAACTAATGCATGCAAGATAGCTTTTCGAAAACAAAATGAATGCCATAGAGCATGCACTAAAATACTAAACCCTAAACAAAAGAAGTGTTATGTTTGAATGGTATATTAGAGGAATTTATGAGGACAATTTGAGTTGTTTTAAAAAAAAAACACATTTTTATTATATATTTTTGTAATAAACTACTTTTAAAATAAAATCACCTAATGCTATTTTCTCTCTCTCTCTCTTCTTTTCATGTATCAATTTTCAGTGATACTTTAAAATTATTTTGACGAAAATAGTTGTTAATTAAAAAAATTTGTAAATGAATTTTTTTCCCCTACAAAAGTAATTGAAAGGCACCTACTATTTATTGATGCATAGTACAACTTTAAAAATAGTTAATTAAAACTTGTTAAACTAAATACGTAAGCACAATAAAGGTATTTTCGTCAATATGATAAAATCGTTAACCGAAATTCTTGAAAAATAGTATAAGTGCTTCAATTTCATAAATAGTTTTTATTGTGTTTTATTACAAAAAAAGTGTAGAAGGTGGCTTACTATAATACTGTATTATAAAAGTGATTTTATCTAATAACTCTTATATTTAATTTATATGTTCAGTTTTAACCTTTTTAGAGATGAGTTGAACTAGTAATTTTAAAATGTGTTCATACTCGATTTGTTAGGAAAGTGAATGAGACCGCTTGAGGTCGAATATATCGAATGATACAACAACTCTACTGAAGATTGGTCGACTCATCTTATCATTTTTAGGGCTTTTATCCAAACCGAACTAGCCGAGTTTACGTATGATAACTAGTTTATAATCAAGTCGGATTAATATTTTTATTCGAGTTTAAAATAGTGCTATATCCAGGTTTTTTAGTCAAGTGAACAAACTCGAACCAAATTCAATCCTATCCTTGATTGGTGATGCCTCGTCCCTCCTATTTGGGTTTATCTCCCACTAGTCAGGGTACAACCAACACGGAAACATACCGATTTGTTGGGTGCACGTCTCTTACGATTGTGCATGTTGACAGATGGTTGCGGCCTCGCGTGCATCCTTCGGCCCTCGATAATACACATGCCCGGTCTTGAGCAAGTGCCATGTGAGTTAACCTCGTCGCACCTGCTCAAATTTTCACTTTGCAAAACTTTCTTTTATATTTAACTAAGGGCTTGTTTACTTGTAGTTTAATTCTGTTTCATTTAGTTTATAAACCCTAAATTTAATTTTTGTGAGTGTTTACTTGGAAATTGATTTATTTTTTTATGGGTTTATTCGGGTTTATAAACTACTCAAAAATAAACTTACCAGACCAAGGTTATTTTTGCTTAGATGAGTTTATTTTTGTTTAAAACCCGATTTTGACCTTGTGCTTTTCCAACCCGATATTCTTTGTTCATTCCTATATATTCTCCGTAGTTCTTCGACTTTGTTAGGGACATAAGTGTATTTTAAACAAATTTAAACCCAAAAAATAAACTCCAAGTAAACAACCTTATATGATTTATTTATATAAACTCATTGAGAAATAAACTGAAAATAAACTATAAACCTTTATAAACTCATTTATTTTATAAATCCGAAAATAAACCAATCTACAAGTAAACAACGCCTAAATAAATCTATTAAACTAGTTGAGGATACGAAACTTGCTGGTCCAACTTTCTTCTCATTTTTTTCACTTTGCAAGTTATGTGAGTCAACCTCCTCGCTACTATTTTTTTTCATTTTATGTTTTAAAATCAATCTAATAATTTAGAGTTTTTTTTTTGAAAGTGTAATTTAGAGTTTTAGTGACAGTAGGAATTAGGTTAAAATTAAAAGTATAATCAAATAGAAAAACATTAAAATGAATCATTAATGATACTTATAATAATTGTAAGTGTTATCTCTATTATGTTGATTTTTGTGTGAATATGGTAAAAATAATAATATTTTTTTTTATAATATCAGTTATAATAATTACTATAGGTGGGTACTATAGTTGGAAGACTGAGATTATGAGTTATGAACAATATAATATTATATAATATATATGTTGTAAGATAAATCTAAACAATCTAATTATAATAATTTTAAGTGTTATCTCTCTTAAAACGATTGGATGTAAATAGACTATAAAATTTGAAGATTTATGTGTAAATAAGGGTAAAAGAAATTAATTAAAAATGTTAAAGTTAAATATCAATTAGTTTATACAAATATCAATTACAATATTTTTAATTATTATAATCAAATTTATTTTAGTAGGCATGTTAATGAATTTTATAATTAATTTAATTGAGTTTATACAGGATATCCATAACTTATTGGTCGATCTTGATCATATGTGGATCAATGTCTCGATTAAAATGAAAATACGATTTAGTTAGATTGGTCCTCCTTTATTCTATTTTATTTTATCAAGAGGGGGTAAAATGCTTGTTTACATCAAACATACTTGGTGTATCGAGAGGCCGAAAACCGGCAAGCAGATATACGGTCATGCAAGTGGCAAAAATCAAGAGAGATAACAACGTTAACAAATACTACAATGACCGAAAAAAGATCCAAAAAATTCGAAACAAACAAATCACGGGAGAAGGCGAAGCACACTCGAGGCTAGCAAAATTTGAGTTTCAATGTGATTTGATAACAGTTTCTGAAGCAAAATCCAATTTTATTTAAAGAGTTTCAAAGGAAGTGTTATTGGTAGTAATTTCAGATGCAAAGTTTGAGCTTATTCAAAGAGTTTCAAATTAAACTCGTGTTTTTTATAGCAATTTCAGAAAACTAAGTATGAGATTTTTCAAAGAGTTAAACTCATAATATAAGTATATTTTAGGCAATGAAGAGTTTGTTCAAATTTTGATATGCTTTCATTTTGAGAGGGGCAACTAGGATTTGAGAATTGAAAACTCCGATGGAAGCTGTCGTGGTGGAAAAGGAGTTGGCCCCTGAGGATGGTCTTGAGAGGAGGACCAGAGGTGAAAACCAAGGAAAACTTAGGGAGGGAGCTTCGTGTGCCAGAGGTCGAGTGGCGGTCGTTGGCGTTGGAAACATATGGGTTCACCGACGACAACAGAGGGCAACCGACGGCAAGTAACCGGCACAAATTCTCCACTGTTGAGACTTCTCGGTGAGTTCTTGGTGGCGAGGGAGTCGGGTGGCAGACGAGCGGTGGCCGGATTGTTGCTTGACCTATTAACGGTAAAGTCTAAACACTAACAATTATAGGTCAACAAAAATACCAAATGACCAAAATATTAATGTATGATATACATGAAGATTTTGTGTGTAAATCGTAAAGTCTAAACACTATCAATTATAGGTCAAGCAACATTTGTCTCATCTCATCCAATCACATCCCATCCCGATCTCAATCGGGATAGGGCTGGCGGGTTTTATCTAGAAAACACAAGGTGTGTCCTATGTATAATAGTCGGGATGGAACGTGAGATGATCTCAACCCCGTCTCATCTCGTGTCCACTCCTATTTAAATGTATAAAATAAATTTATAATTAAACTAACACTAATCTAAATCTACTAATTCATGGAAAAATGTTCATCATTACAAACCAAAGTCAAAATGAATACAAAACGATGCAAACAAATTCATAAATATTCATGGAAAAATGTTCACTCTTTTTATAAGTGAGATGAGACTAAAGTCTAAACACTAACAATTATAGGTCAACATAAATATTCATGTGATGGGATGAGATGAGACAAATCTTGCTTGACCTATTAATGGTTTAAAATATTTGGGTCATTTGGCTATTTTTCAGTTTGGGTTTGCATATTTTAAAATTTTCAAAATATATAACTAATGTTTTAGGGTTAGGGATTTTTTTTTTATTACACATGGGACATGCCTAGCGGAATGAAGAAGCGAAGACCGGTATCATGTCCCATATATTTTTTTTGGCGGGACGGGTTCAAGATTCCTCTTTTTAGATGAAATGCCACAGGGATCGGGACGAAACCAGGACGGGATCGGAACAGAACAAAATCGGGACATAATCGGTATTTGTGCTCACCCACACTTTTAAAAGTCTAAAACAAAAGAAATATTACACCTGGTTATTTTCTCCGAACCACCCGAACACCCGGTGTTGATGGGTTGGTGGATGACGGGTGAAGTATCAGACGGGTGATGGGCGGGATGGGTGAGAGTTTAAGTAAGTTGTGCGGTTGGTGAAGATGTTACACCCACCCATCAACCGACCAATTTCCATTTCTAGACCTAACCCGATTCAACACGCGTTTATCTTGAAAAAATAACAGAACTGAAAGTGACTCGAAATTTCGTAAATGACAACTCTAGTTCCACCCTAAAAAACGTTCTTATTAACTATGATTTTGATTAAGGGGTCATGTGTTACACACAATTACGTCCATCATCAATTTGTTTTACAAGTGAAGGGATGAGTTGCACCAATTTAGGGGCAAGGTGTCCGAATTGATGAAGTGTGACGGGTAGTTTATACTATTTATTAGCATTCCGTATCAAAAAGAAGAGACAAAACAAAGACCAGTCCCGAGTCTCCCGACTTCAATTTAATTATGGGTTTTAGTTGAAGAATTTCTGGTGCATCCCTTCTCCCGTTGAAGAGTGGAGACTCTGAAGTCTGAAAGCCAGCTGAGCAACCCAAAACAAAGCTCAAGCAATCAAAAATGGTGAAAATACTCGAAGAACCCGAAGAAGATCAATCTGATACCACCTCCAGACGCTTCAGCATCGACACCTCACCTCCTCACACTCCATCTCCTCGCCCCTCCACTTCCTCCAACCATAACTTTCCCCTAAACCACATCCCCTCTCCTCCGCCGCCAGGTTCACCGGACTCCTCCTCCTCCATCTCGTCTGCACACACTTTTCATGGCTACTCCGCCAAACCCTCACCAGTCCCGACCCCCACTCATCCTCTCGAGTCTCATGAATCCGCCTTCACCGGCTTTCATTCTCCGAATCCATCTCCCTCTCCGCCTCCTCTCCGTCCTATGATTGCCAAGAAGGCTCCCGTAGTTAGCCGCTTGATCCGTGATGAGCCTCCGGCATCCGTCGCGAAGACCGAGTCCGGACCTGTTACTGGATTCGCTGATGCTGGTGGGACTACTGATTACGAATCTGGTATGGATGGGAGCGTTGGTGGTGAAGAGAGAGGAGACGTAGTTGCGAGATGGGAGACGACTCCGTCGATTTCGCGGAGGGCGAAGAATGTGATTGCTGTGAGAAAAGCGGCGGTAGCGTTGAGATGGCTTGAGTTTGCGGTTTGTTTGGTGGCTTTTGCCGTTATGGCTGCTGATCGGAACCGTGGCTGGGCACTCGATTCCTTTGATCGGTACAAGGAGTTCAGGTAGCTACTTCAATTTTGCTTTCTCAGCTCAATTTAGTACATCCAGTCTTGCAATTGATTAAGAATTCTCTTTCATTATACAGTATTTTTAATCAGCAAGTGTTATAAATATCTAATCCTTATGTTACTAGCTGACAGATAGTGGAATATGAAGATGAAGTTTGTGGTTTTGGTTTGAATTTAGGTACTCTATGGCAGTCAGTGTGATAGGGTTTGCATATTCAGGGCTGCAAGGATGTTGTTCATCTCATCAATTGAGAAAAGGAAAGCATATTACACAAAACCGCATTGGATCTATTTTTGAATTCATGTTGGATCAGGCAAGTCTTGTTTCTTTCCTTCTCTTTGTTTGTGGTTGCTGTTCTTTGTCCTAGCATTTCGTCTTTGTGTTTGAACTATATGACCTGTGGTTTGTCTTCTGTTGTTAATAATTCTTTGCATGACCTAGACTTTGGCTCTCATACAATATAGTTTGGTGACTTGTTGAAAAAGGTCAGTGTTTGTTTTATAAATGTTTATTGCAATAATGGACATCCATTGGGCCAACAAATCATTTTCCCTTATAATATTTGTTATACATGGATGATGTCCTCAACGAAAACTATTCCCATAAATATCATTTATCTGGTGATTTTTGGTACTGGTTTCAACATATGTCCATTAATACAGTTTGACTTTCCAAGTAATACAGGTACTTCAGTCCTCAACTAGGCGAGCCTAAAACTGCCTTCCATATCTGTTCTAAAATTGGACTATAAATTACATACAAAGTAATAGGGACTATTCCTACCAAAAAAAAAAGTATTAGGGACTATAAAAAATGAACTTAATCTCTTTTGAACCGCCTAATATGCCAGGTTATAAATTGTAATGGTGAAAAATAAATAATGCATTCCAGCACTTGATTCCATGAAGTAAGCTTTAAGCTGATTTTCCTTATGTGATGGACCATTAATATTTTAACAAATTTCTTCATTTTGCCCCAGGGAGTGTTAGATTCCCTTCCTTACTCACGATGCTATCTTAGAACAGTAGAAATTGATCCTTGCTTCAGAAAGTTTTCTTGGTATTTTCTTATATTGACCTGAATATAAACAATTAGAGTGCCTTGTAACATGATTTCTGGACAACTGACCCTTTTTATTTCTTCAGTATATATATATATATATATATATATATATATATATATATTGCCAAAACTCAGAAGCTGCATGAATTTCTATTTAGGCATCTTCAGCTACTGCCTTGTGCTCATACTTTTCCTATAAGTTCGCACTAAAATATATAATTGAGCTCCCACTTGTATCAAATATTAGATAAATAGAGGTTGTTGAGTGGAATATGAATACTTCTACCCTAAGTTTGGTTAAGTTTAGAATATATTAATGTATCATTTCAAGTAGTAGCCATTTGACATAGGTCACCATCAGTAATGGCCTAGTGACTAGCCTCTTCCCTCTTTGAAAAAGTTGCAGAATCCAAAAAAGAGTTGCTTGGATTTACAAGGCTTTGCACTTACAATTGGACTTCCTTTTTTTTTTTTTTTCCTTCTTCTTTCTTTACTTTGTTTGCATGTATGACTATGAATTCTTCTGTGCAACTACTGTTAAATTATGGTGAGAAAGTTACTACTTTTGACGATAAAGAAAGTCATTTTTACCATTACATGTATGGTGGTAGGATGACTAGGAGTACACCTTTCCAAAAATAGCTTTAGTCTTAATATTATAAAATTATATTCGGCAGAGTAGATCCTTCGTGATGAAAATATAACACCAACTTTGTATGATACAAAAGAACATTGATTTAATCATCTTGTAGGAAATTAGTTGATGCATGAATAAGACGATAGGTTGCAATATGATTTGAGTGTCAATTCCAATGATTGAACCATTCTTATCAATTTTGATTCGTCTTTGAAATTGTAGATGTTGGCATATCTTTTGATGTCTGCATCGTCATCAGCTGCTACCCGAGTAGATGACTGGGTAGTGAACTGGGGCAACGACAAGTTCACTACAATGGCGGGTGCATCTGTAGCAATGTCCTTCCTAGCATTCCTTGCCTTTGCTCTGAGCTCTCTGATTTCTGGCTACCTTCTCTGTACCAGTAAATCTACCTGATCTCACATCTCTGTAAGTCTATGTTGTCACAATGGGTTTGGGTCACTAGTGATTGACATCGAGTTCTTGTTTATATCTGGCATATTGGTTTTTCCAAACAAAAATTGATTGGAAGAACATCAATCTTCTGTGTGTTGCTGAGCTGAATCTTGTGTCCAACATTCCTCTCTTCTTTTTTACTTCATCCGAGTTGCCCTTTTGTATATGTTTCTAAATAGTATTTTTAATAAATTTATTTTACAAACTTTGTGAAATTGCTCAAAATATCCTAGTTAGGGGCTGTACCGCTGTAGAGTGTAGACTATCTTCTTTATCTTCTTCTGAGTCCTAACGCCCAAAGGATTTGGATTTTCGTGAATATATAGTATAAATGAGAATCAAGATTTGGGTGAGCTTTTTATTTGACAAAATGAGATACAAATGGGTTGTTAGCTTTTGATTCAATAAAACATAAATTTGGATTTTTGTTTATTAAGAAAAACAGATTTCCATGTTTGTATGCCATGAGTTCTTAAACATGTTTCCGCAACCTCCTGAAATACTTGATATTTTATTGTTCAAAATTGATTAGTTTTTAATCTTTTAAAATTTCTACCGGAACCTTGCTTTGGCATTGACCTGCGGGGTGCATAAATTGGGCTGCATGACAGCCCAATCTCTCGAGTTTCGTCCTTTCTGGGATGATAATTTTAAGAAGATTATTCAAGAATTAGTTATAAATTAATATTTATATAGATATGTTTGGCAATAACTAAAGCGGGATTTTAAACTAACCATATTCTTTTTGACCATCTCTCTAATTTTCACCGAAGTGCGAAATTAACGTTCAATTGATTCTGCACATTGGGTGTGGACTCAAAATGGTGTTTACATAATACCGTTGGGGTATGAAACTGAAATTGAGTTTAATCAATTCCGCATCAAGACTGAAATTGTAAAAAAATAAATATATAAAGTGAGCATTGGTTATACACGCAATTAGATAATTTTATAAATATTATATATAAGATCATCTAACATTAAGTCAAATGTAAAATGAACTCATACAAAATATTTATAAAATCACCTAATTCCAATCATCGTTCAAAATCAATCAAACTAATTTAAAATATGAGCTTATTTAGCAATAGTTAAATTTTAGCGATAACTAAATGGCCCCCCTCCACGCACATAATACAACTTTTCGGAGCACATAGTTGTTTTACATGGTAGATCGTTACATTTTACGAAAGAAAAAAATGCGATAAAGAAGCCTTTTTTTTGTATCGCGGATATAAATTACGCCCCTCTATTTTTTTTAATTAAAAGGTTGAAGAATAAATAGGAATATAAAAGCTCCGTAAAACACCTCAATCAATCTTTGATAAAGTTTGCTCCCTAGTTCGATTTTTCTATTTATCCTAGTTGCCGCCCTGGGCTAATTCGCAAAGCACCGCCGATCCTTCGCCGCCAAATCTGCGCCAACGACAAAACGAGCCCGTTAAATCTGCGTCACCAAGCTCGCCCGATCTACGTTAGATATGATCTGCGTTGCAGCCAGATTTACGGCCTGCGCCAGCGGATCTACGCTAGATCCGCGCCAGCGAAAAAAACGAGCCCGCCAGATCTGTGCCACCGAGCCCGTCGTCGCCGCTAGATCTGCGTCAGCGGATCTACGCCAAATATGCGCCCTGCATCGCCGCCAGACTCTCCAATCCTAGACGCGGCGGCTTCCTTTGCGCTTTACCTACGAAGAAGGTCCATGTATGTTTTTTTTTTGATACAAGGTAAGGAAAATAGATGGGTCATCTTCTAGAGACCAACCGACCTACGACGTCCAAACGGATGAGGTAAACAACATCATCAGGTAGCTCATCATCTCTTGTTGAAGCAGTGTGACCATGAAAAACTGTGTATTCATGGATGTTGTTTTTGAACTAACGTCCATTTGTTTTGTTTTCCAATGAAGAAAAAGAAGTTATTTACATTTAATTTCAAAATATACCCACTTTTTTGATAAAATTATCAAATCTGCCCAAAGTTTAATTGTAGTAAATAACCCAACTTTATGAGATTTCTAATTTTTCATTGTCGAGACGACTTGTATAAGGGTTTGTGTACATCGATAGAGTTTGTGTAAATCGAGAGAGTTTGTGTAAATCGAGAGTGTGTAAATCGAGATAGTTTGTGTAAATCGGTAGGGTTTGTGCAAATCGGTAGTGTTTGTGTAAATTGAGACGGCTTATGTAAAAAATCGATAGGGTTTGTGTAAATCGATAGGCTTATGTAACTCGCCTTATGTAACTGGTAAATCCTTTTGGGCTTGCGTAATTGAAAATTTATTTGGGCTTGCATAATTAACATATGTATTAATAATCGGTATTGAGTATAACTTTAAACAATAATTGAATTTGTGTATTAACATTGTGTATTAACATTATGTTTGTATAAATAAACATTAATTATAACATTAAAAAATAATAATAGATTAACAAATTCAATTAGTCTAGTTGATATTAGAGTTGCAGGACGAAAGTGTGCAGTTCCGCCCTCTTATCCCATGCTGAGTCACAGGCAGCGCCTCGGAAAGCACGGACGAGCCACATGCAGGGAAACTTGCACGTGTGGTTCTGGCCGGGGACCCGGTATACTGTACTAATATGTGTAGGTCCTCGTAATTCGAGTACGGACGGTCAGAGGCCGCAGCGGGACTACCATAGGACTCCACCCCCTCGAGAGCAGGATGCCGGCCGAGGCACGTCCCCCATGCTCTCACGGTCCGCTTACCGAGGAATAGAAAGGGAGGACCCGGGGCCAGAGCAAGTTGGGTTGGGGTATAGAGCCGTAAGCGCGGTGGGGGTTGACAGAGGACGTGCTGACCTGTTATCTAGATTTCAAAACCCACTAGCAGCAAGAATGTCAAAGCAAGAATGTCAAGTGATGAGCGGATGATGGTCTTACACCTATCACCAACTCAGTACACCCAAAATATCTAAGCTTTTATATATTTATCACAAAATTATAACAATTTTTTTTTTGTCATAGTAATACTAATAAGTTTAAATAGTTTTTATTTCGTATTTATTAATATCATTAGTTTTAAAATTTTTAATTTTATACTACGCGAAAATAATCTAAAAAATAAAATATATGATAACTATATTCATAACCATTAGTCACCAACATATGAACCCGAATTACCCGGTCATCAAAGGGGTGACGGGTGTACCATCGATAAGGTTAGCGAGTGGGTAACGGAAGAATTTCACTCATCCTTCACCCGACTCATTGTCATCCTAATCAACCGTGTTTCCCACGCCTTGTAGTGTGCGGTTACAACCGTTTTCTCTCTATCGGATTGCGTTGTTTGTTATCTAGATATTATACACAATAATGAAATTCTCACCAAACCTTCATCGAATAACAAATTCAACTACCATGATAGAATACTCACGGTAATGGTTTTCGAACCGTGGCGGTCATGGATCCCGAAACCGTGACAATTTTTCTTTATAAATTTTACCATTATAGAGGGACAAAAATAAAATAAAAAATCTAACGGCCACGGATTCCGACCGTGTCATATATATATATAAAACCTTGGTTATCATGTATTCTATATCCGTCGTGTGCATTTGTTAATTCCAACGGTGTGTACTTAACTTCGCTCATTACAATTTCAACTAAAAAAGAAACGTCTTCGTCCACGGGAGATGACCGCCGGTCCACCACGACCATGTATAGAGCAATCACAAACACTTTTACTTGTCGAAGACAAGAAACACGACTTTCTCCTTCTAGTGGTGTTGTAGAAGCCGCATAGACACTCGTAAACTTACAAGTTACTATCTGACAAATCTATGATTTGATAAACCCACAAATATTGATGTGAAAAGACTACTCATATTAATATCATTAACCCTTTATATAGGGAATTACAAGCATATAAAATAATAATAAAAGATAACGTAAAATAAGAAATAACCTAAAATACCTTAATATTATCACTAATTGATAATATTATTATTTTTTCTAATATTCCCTCACAGCTGAAGCGAGAGTTTTCGAACGCTGAAAACTGTACAAAGATAATTAAAGAGGAAATAACATAAATATTTTTTTTAAAATTTTTTATAAATTTATGTGATGACGTGGAAGAGGACAAGAAGTCGTTGCATTGAAGGCACCAACTTTGTATGGGCTAAGCCGGAGTTGTTCGTTCAAATGTTGACCCCGATTGTATTTGTTGGATGACAACAATCTTTTTTTTTTTGAGAGAGGACGACACCAATCTTAGTTGCTTCGGATGAAACCGGTGTTGCTCTCGGACAAGCCGATGATGCTTTCATACAATATTGAGGTTGTTGCGTTCGGATGAGACCGAATTTAGTTCAAGATAACACCGATGCTTGAAGGTTAGAAATCGGACTAAGCCAATGTGGATAAAGATCCGGGCAATGCTGGATTTGTGTTGCTGGAAGGTGGTGATGGACATGGCCATGGAAGTATGGCACATGTATAGGTTAGATCGAGTTGCCCATGAGAAGGAGAATGGTGTATGAGGTCCTTAAACCTCTCACATGTCTCATAGATGGTCTCCCCTATAATAATTCTAAAATGGGTCATCTTAGATTGCAATTCTAAAATTTTCTTAAGCGAAAAAATTTACTCATAAAAGATAGATATGTGATGTTGTGATGTTTTTCCGGTTTGAACAGGCATTTGAGGTCATATAAGTGCGGGACCGGGACGTAGCGGTAGTCGGATTTTGGATCGATTCAGGTAAGTCTTATGGACAAACTTAGCTATTTTTTCTCGTATTGGTGTGTACTACTATGGTGGTGTGTGCTTGGTGACTTATAATTATAACTTAAATAGGACGACACTATTTTTTTGACCCAAGTGTATGTATAACAGCTAGTGGCATTAGTGTCCAGCTCTGTCATGAGACTGAGAGGTTCTCTGCGACTAGTCCACTTAGGTGTATGATCATATACATTAGCATCATTCCTGTTGATATAAGGGGACGGAGGCGAGGGTCGGGAGACCCTCGTGCCACACAGTAAGTTGAATCTAGAGTGAATCACCTAATAAAAAGATAATAATGAGGTTTTGTGTGTAAGCATGTTGTTTTGTTTATTTTTCTGCATTGATGTGTGTTTTTGCTATTGTAGTACTTTCTGATACTTAGGATTGCTAGCTAACGGTTTTACCGTTATGTTGTTAGCTTCCTTGTAGGGTAAGAAAGTTACAAGGTGATCCGGAACGGATGCTCAACCGAGTCCACGTATTCATATAGATGGGGTGGCCTTTTGGTTTTGCATTCATATAGGATGTCTAAGCTGTAACACCCCAAATCCGTAGGACTCGAGGTGCTACTAGGCTAGGATCTCACAATGGATCCTGACCCTAGCCTGACAACAAGTTCACTAGATCTTACAACAAGGCACATATAGATTAAATCCAAAACATAAAACTGATATATATATATATATATATATATATATATATATATATTTATATATATATATATCAAAAGGTAATACAGAAGTACCGCTGAGTACAAAAGTAAACATAAACTGTTTATATGAAATGTCCCATATCCCATGATAACGACCCCAGTGTACGGAGCCCTCAGCGGATCACCCCTCTGGATCACTCTGCAGCTCTCCTAACCTGCAAAGGATCTACAACACGGTATAAAACCGTTAGCTAACCATACACACACACACACACAACAACAATATATATATATATATATATATATATATAATAAATATATAAATATATATATATATATAATATATATATATATATAGATGCATAAGCACAGTCACACATCAGGAATAATAAACACCTCATCATGCTATCACACATTTACCCGGTTAATTATCTTATATATAGTCCAACACTCAAATAGTATATATATCTACATATGAATATATGTGACACGAGGAATGTATATAATCTTCGCCTCTGAGTGCTATAGCTAGCTGGAGTGGTATAAGCGCACCTTCCCGTATACCATAAGGAGTGGTCAGTGCCCTTCCCATATACCAGATCTAGCCAGACTACAGAGAACTTCCCAAACTCCACTACGGGATGAAAGACAAGTTGTCACAGCCACTACAATGAGCGGTCAATATATCATAGGTCGGTAATAAACCATACCGCATGCTATAAAGCATATAACACACACCACTCATGCATACATCCAATATAAGGATGGTAGCTAAGTAAGTCCTATGGACTTACCTCAACCTCAGAAGTAGTCTCAACTACGATCAACTCTCAACCTGGTTCAATCCAATCTGGAGGACAACACTGCCTAGTAACAAGGCATAACAATATATCAAACTCATATCCATCAAAGGGGTCACACCTAGACCCAAGGGATCCATAAGGATCATATCCTAACTCATAAACCTCAAATCCCTAACCGGCATAAACGATATCATACTCATCATCATTCTAACCTCAAACACGTACCTAACATGCTACTAACCCGCTCATAATAGGAAAGGAAAAGGATCATACTACTCTAAGTAGATCTTGTACAAGACGCACCTGCGGAACGGAAAGACGCAGGGGCGGAACAAGGCAAACCGCGGGTGCGAAAATGCTCGGCCGCAGGCGCGGTGACAGTGGCCGCAGGCAAACGCAAGCATGGGTGCAGGCGCTGGGACACGGCTTCCGCAGGGGCTGCAACTTCTAGGCGCGGGGGCGGCGATAGTGCAAAATGTGATCCCGCGATTCCTCTTCGGCTCTTCACGTGATCAAATCACGTCTTCTCCATTCCAAAGTCACACACATACATATACATACACATTCCAACATCAATCTACATTCAATTCATCTAATCCTAAGCTAAGGAAGATGGAATCAAGGAAGAAAGAAGAGAAGAAAAAGATGACTTACCACAATTGTGGTCCTAGGCAGCAAGGAAGATCAAAACCACACCTCAACTGGCTCCAAAGCTCATCACAAAGCACAACATCAACCTCAACAAGCCACACAACCAACTCTCTTGCAAACTCTAAGGAAACCAAGCTCAAGATCAAGAAGGAGAAGAAGGAAGAAGCAAGAAGGACGTAAGGAAGCTGGGAAAGGAAGTGAGATGAAACCCTTGCTCAGCCAGGTAAGAAGAAGATAGTGAAAAGAGAGTAAAGCACGAGTCAAAGAGTCAACAAAGCCGGCTGCAGCCGCAGGAAACCGCAGGGGCGGGCTTCCTGGCCGCAGGGGCGAAACAACAGACGAGCCGCAGGGGCGGCCTCACAAGCCCGCAGGGGCGGATAAGACCAAAGTGGCTCCAAAATTAAGGCTCTTACATAAGCGTTTCAGGATTTTGATAATTTTCGTACAAGGTTGTTCATGTCATGCATTCACGACTTTATTATTTTGTAATACACTTTCACTTTTTTTTATTATTTATATTTGTGGCTTGTTGTAAGATCTAATAAAATTGTTGTTAGGTTAGGATCGATATACATTGTGTGAGGTCCTAGTCCGTGAAACCTATATTTCTAAAATTTGGAGTGTTTAAAAAATTATTCAATGCAAAAGAACTCTTAATTAAAAGACTTTCTAACATAATCAGATTAGTCCATATATATGCATGTCACTAATTGCTTCATAGTTGAAGTCTCACACGATTAATTAGTATTTGTTATCATTTCAAAGTACGTACTGTACATTGTACTTTGGTTAATTTCAGCAGCAAGCTAGGTCTATCTAGCTACGTACATCTGTATAACATTAAAATACAAAGTTTATATAGTCTGTCACATACGTTTATTATATAAGAAAATTCCGATTGATAAAAGCATGCAGAGTTACTGCCTGATTTTCTATAAAATTTGTACTGTGTGGGATTTTCAAGAAAATATGTAAAGGAAACAACAGACACTGATACAGAAGTGAAAGTATATTTTAAATTATTGTCAAATCTCATCAGAGGGCTAGTACTATTCTGCTGTGCTAAGTGTTAGTTTGTGTTTGGCAAAATCCATTTTTGTATACATTTTATCACGTTTTATATCAAATATTTTCTCCCCACAAGTTGCATTGTAACTTCATAGGTAATAAGGTCGGGACTACTGATTTCGATGCAGTTTGGAAATCCATAAAATCAATACATTGACACAGCCAGAACATGATTAAATTTGTTTTGACTGCATGATCTATTGCCCGGCAATTGATAGAGTCGAAGGGTTACTGTCCCGTTCGGTACCGTGAACTTTTCGAAATTATTAAGAGATTATAATTTCACAAGTTGAGATGAATAAATAAATAAATAAAAATTACATAGATTATAAATCTACCAGAATAATTTCACTCAAATAACACCCGACAACCTGAATGAACAAGGCCTATTTTTTCTTTTGAAATCCTACTAACTAAGAAATGCGAACATTGAAATCAAGCACAAAACTACCGATTTATATGCGTCGAATTCACTTGATATAAACACAAGGAAAAAAAAATGCATATCATATTTTCATATATGCTCCACCCAAAAAAACTTATAACTTAAACATAATAAATCTAGACACTAAAGTTAATTATTCTATGAACGATGAAAATAATTGGGACATTCCATACTTAATAATGAATAGCAACGTTGCTAAAAATGAGATACAAAACAATCATCCCTAGAGATGCAACAAGAAGATGTGATTCTCTACCAACTCAACAACAAAGTCAAGAAATGAAGAGAGGTTTACCATGCTACATAATGCATGCAAACGGATCTCGAAATATGGACACAGAATCTTCTTTTTTTTCCTTGAAAAATCTCAAAAAATGGAGTATCAAACAAAACCTAAATTAGATGAACGGAAAACAGTGGTCACCCTACACTATGAACAATGCAATCACAAACTGATCTTGTTGTTTGAATGCACGTACAAAAAATATACCGGTAATAATATTGTCAAAAAAAATCTTGGACATAATTAATCGAAAACACATGAAAACAAAAGATCACATTCTACTAAAATAAATGATAAAATAAGATAACGGAAAATTACCAAACTTGCAACAATTTGGTGAAAAATATGTTACATGAGAAACACTCATATTTTTCAAAAGGAATCAGGATGAATAAATAGTTAATACCATCTCATCCATAAAAAACAAACAATGATTCGCGGAGAGTTATAAAAGATGAGGAAGACCATCGAATCAGACCAATCCAAACACAATAGTATCATAAGAAGAAGTAAAAATATCAAATGGAAAAATTCTTACAATTTGACATATTCATAATAGACTTGGGAGACATCATTGGGTTCATCATCCGTTGCCTGAACGGTGTTGTGGTTTGCCTCTAAACACAAAAAATAATTTTAATTCCGTAATAAAAGCGAAAGTATATGCCCTTTTTAAGGAGCTCGAAAGAAGATATTATATTGCAAGTAAAAAAATAATAGATTGAAGGAGACTATTTGTGTTTGATAACGGTTTTGGTTTAATTGTGAAGGTCTTTTATTATATATCATTTATGTATATTCATAACGATTTTGGGATCAAACAAGTAACTTTTCATGTCTATATATCGATCAAACGTTATATACTTATACATAAGAGCATGACCTGTTTCAGATAAATCACACTATATGCACAGTAAACCAATAAGCTCGTTTGGCACAAGGCTATGACATCATGTCGTGATGACATATATCTTAGGTTTGAAGGCTCTCTCCAATCATGAGAATAGAGAAACCCATATTACCATTAAACCTTTTTCCTTAAATGATTGACATAAAGGGTTAAATTAACTACTAGATCACAGGGTTGATCGTAAATAGTTTCCTCTTTCAAATGTGTCAAAAAAATGAAACAAAAGCTTAACCTAGATTTGTAAATCCTATGATCCAGCACATTTCCATTAAGTATACGCAATTCAATTGGCGAATGCAAATGCCATTAAATTTAAGAAGAGAAAGTAGCTGGTAGCAGAAAGAAAGCTGGAAGAGGGAGAGAGAGAAGTTGATCTGTTTGTTTTAAATCCCATTGGAACATCGAGTGAGGTTGTAGGGGGAGCCCTGAATATAGTCAATTGTGAAACCCCAAAACTTCAGTGGTCCATTTTGAAGCCCTTCTCTCCCACTGCTGACAGATTATTATATATATTGGAAAAGGACTTATCTTTCTCCCTAGCAGGGCTGATGAGTGTTGAGAGTCTGCTAATGACAGCCATGCATATGGTGAAGGAAATGGGGGATGGGGCCCCCATATACCTTCCTTCAAGCTACCTAGCTCCTTCATCAGACCTCACTCCCAGTCTTTCTATCAGTCCGTGATATTATCATATATATATATATATATGTAACTTCTGTACCTAGTTCTCCAGCTTTCCAAAATAATGTGTTAGGGTCAAGGATGTGTACGTTAGGAGCCACGTTTTAATTATATGAAAATTTATGAAGATTATGAACCTTATAAAAAAGGATAACCTAAGAAATGGGTGTTTAGGAGTCCTGATTTACAAAATCTTATTCTAACTTATGAAAGTTTTTTTCCCATGTTTTATAAGATACATCGAAGAAGCTTATAAGAACTCAATCGAGTAGGATGTTCCTATATATGTATCTCCTGATCTTAGATGACATTAAAACACGTCATACTAAAACCTTACTTATCCTCAAGTAAGATCATAACATATGTAACACTATGTGCAAAATAGATGACATGTCTCATTTAAAAGAAAAACAATTTCTCGAACCATGTCATCATAGCATCAATCACATTTAAAGGATGAAGGATGAAACTCTCCAAACGTATTGCTCGGTACGTAATGTGTCTAACTTGATTTCACTAATGTGTTTAGTCATATAGAAATAATCACTCAAGCTCAACATACATGAAAAGATCTTAATATAAGCTTGTCAAGATGTTCTCAAACCCACCACCTGTCATAGACACTAAGATGAAAGATATATCAATACTTAGTTGGTCTAGTGGGAGGTGCTAGGCTCCTTAAGTGTTTAGCTTGGAGATTCGAGTTTGAATCCTCCTGGCGGAATGTATGGAAAAATTGATATTGGGAGGGTATCCCCCAGCATTGGGCCACGACTTTCTACCCGATCCGGACGTGGATCGGCTAAGCCGATCGAACCGGGTGGTCTACAAATTTACCATTTACCAAAAAAAAAGCTGAAAGATATAAATCATGATGTCTTTATATAGAGTGAACCGGGGAAATAAGGCAAAAAGGCTTATATTTTCAGCTCATACACTTGTATCTTTTCTCCCCTCTTTAAGGACAAGGTTGGTGAAAAGTTTTCGTTCTCTCTACCAACCAAGAAAACATCTTCAATAAGAATAATATGATCCAAACTCGCGCATAAAACTCACATTCACTTACAAAATATTCGGGAGCACCCCACACTTATCCTTTTCAACCATCTCAACCCTAGATAGGGTCAATTGTCGATGCTGTATACGTTTTGAGCTTTTTGAGGGGCACCAAAGACGGATAAATTAAAGGCGAGAATTGACTATAGATAAAGAAAACATGTATATATATAATGGTAGGAAATGTCGTATATGCTTATCAAAGAGGGCCTGAATCATTTTTTTATCAAGTATATAGAATCAAATGAACATGTAGTTTGGAAAGAGAGCTCATCAAAAGTTTTAGAAGAAACTAAGAATGCTAGAGATCACACAATAAGAAAGAAAGAACACATGAAAATGCATGTTCATGGGTCAAGAGATCTCATAAGGTCATGTTTGGTCAAGATATTTCTCATAATTCATCCAAAAACTTTAGTGCATCAACAATAAAGAAAATAAGTAATCCAAAGAATTGTCAACAAGACAAGTGTTGATAGCATAACATATCTCAATTCTAAAGGTAGCATGATATCTTCACACTCAATCTACACTAAAATGCGATATTTTTAAAATTTTGTTTTTATACATGCATAAATGCAAGAAAAAACTCCATAAAAATAAAAAGGTCATAACACTCAAACTAGCGTCTTTTTCCATCGTCATTCTATTCCATTCTCTGCCTCATTTGGGCTATATAACATATAATATTGGTCTATTTTCTTTATATTCATGTTTTAGAGATCTGCCGGTTGATTTATGTGATTGTAGGATTCTAGGCATTTAAGGAACACAAATGACACATTTGTAGTTTGAATGTCCTCATATACACTAAGGGATTTCCTACGTCAAAGATGTCAAGGTCAAGACGGAATGACTGAATTATGAGAGTGGAGAACTTCAGGGAATGTGTAGAAGTGCTCGACAAGCACCTAGGTCGGTCGACCTACCTCTCACTCTTTTTTACTAGACCCCGAAATGACCTCGATCTGCTTGTT
This sequence comes from Fagopyrum tataricum, assembly GCA_002319775.1. Classification (NCBI taxonomy): domain Eukaryota; kingdom Viridiplantae; phylum Streptophyta; class Magnoliopsida; order Caryophyllales; family Polygonaceae; genus Fagopyrum; species Fagopyrum tataricum. Next base: position 8,950,352 of record CM008283.1, read on the forward strand.
GCAAGGAAGATCTTGGAGAAATTATGGACCAAGCCCATGTCTTTGGCTAAGAAAGTCGTAAAACGCTCGACGCCTTATATTGTTTCCCTTTTAGATGGACTGGTTTGTTAACCTGTTTTGCATCTTTATCTATAGTTCGATCTTATCTTATTAGAAGATAGAAAAAGGTAGATTCGATCATATCTTATTAGAAGATAAGATCAAAGAGATATAGGGTTTTTGGACTTCTCCCAGACCCTATAAATAAGGCTCTTCAGTCATTAGGTTAGAGATCTCCTCCTTCATGATTTTCCTAAGTTTTCTACCTTTTTCCTCTCTAAAGTCCGAATAATCTGCCCCTAGTTGGCCGTTTGTACTCCCTTCAATCAATATTAACGATTGCTTTCTTGTTTTAAGGTATGTGTGAGTAATTCTTCTCTGTTATAGGGTCTAGTGAACCCGACTTGCATTGTATATGATTATGGATTGAGTCTATGTATTGATTGTATGTTTGTGAGTTATGGTAGTAATATATATACTATATGTTCTTCAAGTTGGCTGGCTTTGGGTGAGAGTATAGTTTACTTCCCTCCATGCTTTGTTTGATGTGATGATTTGACAACGTCTTGGAAATGTGAATTGATGGTGATAATATTGATATACCGCGATCAACAAATCCTGACCACGTGTGACAATCAATAAGTTGTCTTTTACATAACTCTAGCTTACACTCAATATTGTGGAATTGCGTCAAGAGATTTATTATATGCATGTTGTGGTGATATAGAACGTTTTATCTTATTGATACTTGTTGCTTGACTATTCTCTAATCAAAATTGGTTGCAAATATTCAAAATTTCTTCCCTATTTCTTCTCTATTTTCTAATCTATTTTACGAAGCAATCAAGAGATTTATCTAAGACAAGCCGGACAACCTATTGTATCCATGTCTTCTAGTGATCTAACTACATACGCCCCCCCCCCTCCCTCCCGGTCAACTTGACCCAAGTCGGCCGACCTAGGTATGCTATCTTCGATTACTAATTTCTTTTTGTGATTCTTACGTTATGTACATATTCAGTTTAAGTTTATTTCTATCCTTTTGGTTTCTTAAATAATCTAACGAAGTGAAATATCGTCTTTCTTGTGTTCGATCCCGACCCTCTATACTATAACGGGTCTTGTAAGTATATGTGAGACTTAACACTTCAAACTCATCAAATTGGCGTTGTTGCCGGCGAAGGCTTTGAATTACTTTGACTTATTAATTCTAAAGCCTTTAGTATTTAATCTTTTTAATTTTCTTTTAATTGTATAGAGGAAGGAGTGTCGGGAAACCCCTTACGTCAACAAACCAAAACTTGAAATAATATTACGTTATAGGCATATAAGGTCTCTTGATCCTCTTGACCGCTCGAGAAGTATATTCACGTAACCAACCCACCCACCGCTACAAACATGACTGATAACGACGGATCGATCCCGCTGATGTTGCTGCTACCATTGCTCAAATGCAAAAACAAATTATCGCAATGCATCAAGTGGTTGTTGACGCTCAGGATAGGGCAAGGACTACCCTGTAACGTCCGGGATTTTAGAAATAAATATATCTTTTATTTCTCCTTCCGTAAAATTTTTTTACGGAATTGTTCGGAAAATATTTCGACCCGTAAACCCGTAAATAAATTTTACGGGAATGTCGGAAAATATTCAGACCCGTAACATCCGTTACGGAGTTATTTTAACAAGTTGGGATATAGTTCCTTTTTGTTTTCTTTTTTTTCCCCCCTTCTTTTCCACGTCAGATGGGCCCACCGCCACGTCACCCCAGGCCCCACGCCAAGCTGGCCTTCTCCCTCTCTTCTTTCTTTCTTCTCGGGCCCCACCCTGCACCAGCGGATCTCCTTCTTCTTCTCCTTCCCACGCCTGTTGGCATCACCCGACCCCTCGGTCCTCTTCCCTCCTGGCTCTGCACCACTACCCTTCGCCTAGCCCTGCTCTCCCTAGCTTCTCTAGCCCGACCCCTCGTCCCTCCTTCTTTCCTCTACCCCTCACTCTCGTGATCTCCTCGCCCGACCGGAAACCATCACCATCTTCCTCACTTCCTCTCAGCCGACTCTCTCTCGTTCCTCTCCACGGTTGAACCAGGAGAAGCCTTCTACTTCTCCTCCACCCGCCAGTCACCGGAGTCACCGCCATCCGCCTCGCCAGAGCTGAGTGGCTCGCCTTGCTGCCAAACCGGACTCCCACCTGCGAGAGCCACCTCCTGCGTTGCCCAGCCCTGCGCGAGCTCGGATCTGCGCCGCCCTCCACCTTGCGCCTGTTGTCCACCTCGCCACCAGCGGAGTGTCGCCCCGCCAAGCCGTCACCGCTTCCTCCTTCCTCTGCGCGAGCTCCACCAACGCTGCCCAGCTCGGGCTTTGTTCACGCGCCCTACTGTAGCGTTCTTCGCCGGCCGAGCTCAGATCCGGCCACCCCGAGTTAACTCCGGCCGCCAACCCCTGCCCTTGCCGCCAGCCGGATCCACCGGCGCCCCCGCCTACGTAGTGCTTCTCTCCCGCTTCCTCAATCGGGTTTAAAGAGCTTTAGGTATATTTACATTTTAGCTCCCAAAGTTTATATTTACAGTAATGGCCCATATTGTCTATTGTTACAAAAATGCCCCGGAAAATATGTTAGCGAGTTTTTACCTCGGAATTTATAACGAGTTTTATATTAGGTTGGATATCTTATATTTGATGATCAATTTAGCGTATGGGCTAAATTGGGTAGTTTCATGCTAGGTCCGTATCCCGATAAAAAAGTCACGATTCATACCGATCTAGTTATGTTCCGTAATATCGTGATAGGTTGGAATTAACATAACTTAGAGGAAATGTCAAGTAGCGCCTTTTGAGACCTTAGGTGAATGTGAAGAGCGTTTTTAGACCTCGTTAGCTTGTACGTCGTTTTGACGGTAATTATGGTAGACTCTAGGAAGCAGTCCTAGAATGCGAGTCAAATGATCCTGCGTAGATCATTTGTGTAGAAGTCCTAGATTTCTCGAGTTGAGCGGGTTTTTATGGATACCTTGTTGTGAACAGGTTGAGTGTTTCCTCCCGAGGGAAGCGAGAGCGTTGTGAGTTAGCGTTTGGACGAGGTAAGTCTTCGGACTTACTTAGCTCGTATTTTAAGTATTAGTATTGCTGTGTGTTTGGTGGTGTGTGTTATTTTATGTTATAACGATGAACCGGTAATTAGGACCACCGACTTTATATATATGTTTATATTGGCCCAAGTGTATGAGAACGGGCGGTGACAATACTGCCTAGCCCATAGCGAGGTCTAGGGGATTCTCGGCGGCTAGCCCGGCGGGTTAGATGGACGGATGCATCCGTACCATTCCTTGCCGGTAAGTAGGGACCGAGGCGAGACCATTGGGGTCTCGTGTCACAAAGGAAGTTGAACTAGATTGGAATACGACTTAATAATAAAGATAAGGAACCGGACTTGTGTGATTTATGTTTTGTGTATGAGTGTGTTTGTGCGTTCACCGCTTTTCTAATGCCTAGAATATTAGCTAACGGTTTTAAACCGATTGTGTAGATGACTTGCAGGTTAGGGATGCCGTCGAGTAAGGCGGAGGAGTGGACAGCCGGGGTCTCCGTACATTATAGGACGGGGATGTTTTGAGTCTTTTCATGTCGTCTTTTATGGATATTGACGTTTGTTAGAATTCGGATTTATTTACATTGTTTTGAGGACTCGGCTGAGTTTCCAAGTTGTAGTTTCGTACTTTTTGTTTCCGCATACATTAAAAACATATTTGAGTTTTCGACCTTTATTTGTGCCATGTTGGAAGGTCCGGTGAAATTGTTGTCAAGCTAAGGGTCGGGACCCATTGTGAGGTCTCGCCCGTAGCGCCCCGAGTCCCGCGGATTTGGGGTGTTACATACCCAACATACAACATGCGATGTTGAAGTCGTACATGTTGAATATGAAATAACCCGACATGCCATCGAAATGAACACACCTACTACTTTGGATTCATAAATGCTTCAATTCCCACCCACAGAGCCCCTGTCAACGGAGTTGTTGCTCCGGAATATGCTACACCGAACTTTGAATTGAAAATCGTGTTGATCAATTTGCTTGCTTCTCACGGCTTTTCCGGATTGGCTAGGGATGACCTTGTGAGACACATGGAAGGATTCTCCGACTTTGTAAGCACCGCCAAAGTCCATAACGTCCCACCTGAAACTATACGGATGACGGCTTTCAAATTATCCCTTTCTAGAAGAGTTGTTGATTAGTACTGATCCCTCTCCCAAAACTCCATCACCACGTCGGACCAATTGTACGAAGCTTTCATGTATAAATTTTTTCCACCACGTAAGATTGTTGAGTTGTGCACAAAAAAATCACTATTTTTAAGATGTGTGCTAGTGAAATTATTTATGAAGCAATGGAAAGATTCAAAGACCTGGTCTGTGCCAAACACACGAACATTCTAAATCCATCCTTGTTAAATCATTCTACCAAGGAATTGACAATCCGACCAGGTATATGATCGACGACTACACTGGTGACCGACTTATATATGTACATGCCCATTGATAAAGCATTGGAGTTTGTTGACAAATTAAGTGATCACACCAACAAGTTCCCCAATGCCAATGATGTTTGAATAAAAGTTATTGAACCCTTCGTTTCCACCAAATCTAGTAACAGCACGGAAGATAACTCTCGTTATCAACATTATGACCGTGACGATCACAATGCCCAAATATGCTCAATCCTAACAGACATATCCAACATAGGGCACTCCGACAAGGAGGTACTTTTCATGAGGGACTACTACTGAGATTCAAATCGTAATTTATGCCAACGATTTGACCCTTACTCCTACACTACAACCCGGGGTGGAGGCACCACTCAAATTTCAAATACAACAACACCGACAATGTGCATAACCCCCCTATTGAACTTGTTGAGAAGACACATGAGAAGTTTTTTCTCACAGAGAATACTACAAAAAAAAAATTTGCTAAATGGGATCAACACACAAGCAAACTACTGAACATCGTAAGGACGTCTAGACATGGTGGAGAAGCAGGTCGCCTAATAAGCGGAAAAGGCACCGCGTCAACAAGGGCAACTACATACCGGGACAACCGATAACAATAAAGTTAGCGTCTTTTATCATCATCATTCTATTTCACTACCTTTTTGGGCTATATAAAATATCATATTGGTCTATTTCCTTTATATTCGTGTTTTGGAGATCTAACGGTCGGTTTATGTAATTTGTAGGCATTTTAAGCATTTGCGGAGCACAAATGACAAATTTATAGTTGAATGACCTGATACACACTAAGGGCTTCCCGGCGGTTATAGAAGTGAAGGTCAAGACGAAATGGCTAAAATCCGAGAGTAAAGTGAAGAACATCAGGGAACGTGCAAAAGTTCTTGACAAGCAACAAATCGTCTGACCTTCCTCTCTCACTTTCTACAAGATACCCCAAAATTACCTCCCGTTTGTTGTAAGGAAGATCCTGGAGTAATTTTGGACCATGCTCGTGAATTTGGCCCAAAAGGTCGGCCGAAGGCCCGCTCGATCTACTCACTATGCTCTGACACCTTCTTTTTTTTCCTTTTAGTTTTGATGGTATGTTAGCCCATTTGCTTTACAGTCTTATCCTTTTAGTTCGATCTTATCTTTTTAGAAGATATGATCGGGGAAATTCGATCTTATATTAGAAGATAAGATCAAAGGAGATTTAGGGTTTTCGGACTTCTCTCGGACCCTATAAACAGGGCTCTTCAACCATTAGGTGAGATATCTCCTTTTTCATGCTTTTCCGAAGTTTATGCATTTGTTTCTCTTTGGAGGTGGACAACTTGCTCCCTGTCGGACGACTTGTACTCCCTTTGATCATTTATAAAGCTTGTTTTTATTGTTATGGGGTATGTGTGAGTAATCCCTCTTTGTTTTAGGGTCTGGCTGGTGAGCCCAACTTGCATTGATATATTATATTGGATTGATTTTATGTATGTATTAATTGTATGTTTTTTAGTTATGGTATTATTAGATATACTATATGTTTGCAAAGGGTGACATGAGTTTCGGTGATAGTATAGTCCTCACACATCCATGCTTCGTTTGATGTGATGACTCGGCAACATCTTTGGTATGTGACAATAGATGGTGACAACATTGAGGTACCACAAATGATTGATCCTGACCACGTGTGAAAATCAACAAAGTTGTCTTCTAGATAATTCTGACTGCTTTGAATATTGTGGAATTGTCAATTGAGATCTATTGTATGCATGTTGTGGTAATCTGGATTCAAGAATGACTTATCATATCGGTACATGTTGCTTGACTATTCTCTCTTCTAAATATATCTTTGAACGTTCCAAAGATCCAAACTATGTCCTTCTTTCGGCTCTTGTTTACAAACTATTTTACGAGGCAATCGGGAGACTTCCCCAAATGAGGTTGGGCGACATGTCCTAATAACCTTTGATATATTGCTCTGATTTCATTTATGGTGGTTTGTATGTAGACATCTGGTTTCAAAACTGCGTTTTCCCTCGGTTGACCTGACCTAAGTCGGCCGACCTATGCTTATTATCCCCGGTCTCTGGTTTTTATTTGTGATTTTTACCCGATATACATATTCAGTTTAGTTTATTTATGTCTTTTGGTTTCTTAATTAATGGGTCAAAGTGAAACACTGTCTTCATTGTGTTCGATACCGTCCCTCTTTGCTACAACGAGTTTTGTAAGTATTTGTGAGACCTGATGTTAACACTTCAACCTCATCAATAACTTGAGTCCAACCCTAAAAGGCAATTGAACTAATTGAATTGGGTCAAGCTAAAAGACTTTAAAGAAGTGTTAATAGGGAAGCAATTTTACACCATTTTGTGATATTCTTAATACTTTTATCTTATATTTTGCTTACATTTAGGACAATGCAAGATTTAAAGTATGAGGTGATAAACAAAATGGTTTTCAAACGTTTTTAAAATCTTTCCTTCTTTTCCAAAATTTCATTATATGTTTTCGAAAATTTTCCCTCTTTTTTCAAAATTCTTATGCGTACATGTTTAGGTTTCTAGAGCTCTCTTCTTTTTGTCTAAAGTAGGTCGTCCGACGTGGGGCATGTAGGTCAACTAACCTCCTTGCTCGAATTCGTTCGATCTAGCTCATATTCTGTTAGCATGCATATTTTGTTATTGTGTTATCTTATGTACCTGAAATTTGATTTCTCTCTTTCCGATTTTAATATCAGTTGAGGATTCTATTTCATGATATTGCGCTATGAGGTTTTTTTACTCTTATGCACATATTTTTTGTGTATTCTTTTTCACGAGTGTTCTCATATATGTTTTGACTCTAGAACTTACGATTGACTCTCTTTTCAGTTTACATGCTTGTTTTTGCACTTACAACTTATAAAATTGAATGAGGCGTGTCTTTGTTAATCTTTTTATTCATTTTGACTACCTTGCACATATTTTCCATCTTATTAGCCCCTTATGGCTTGTATTGACCTTTCTTTGTCGCTCCATAAAAATATCATCAGCCATGTTTAGCCTCATTTGACTCATTTAGGAATTAGAGCTGATACCATGCATTGGAAGAAGAAAACAAGACTCAAGTATGGAGTTGTGTGTAGTGAACATCAACATATAAAGATCCTTGTGGTGCAAGTGCATAAAGTAAAGAAGAAGAATTAAAATTCAAATCAAGAAATACAATTGTGCACCACTTGGATCTAGCTGGGGAAAAAAGAAGAAATGAAGTAATCAAGTATTACAACAAAATAGTTGAAATGAAGAATTATAACGTGTATTAAGTGAGAGTGATGAAATCCGGCTTGCATGAAGATTATCAACTGAGAAACTCAAGACGTCTTGGTTCCTAGATGTTTTTGGACCACGTAGCCAAATAAAACTCATCACCCTTGTTCATTACATGGCCAAGTTACATCCTATAAAAGTCCTCTTGATTTATAAGTGTATTTACAAAAAAAGCTACGCGGAGAAGATTGAGAATACTTTGGTAAGCTTATGGTTAATGGTCTTTGCATACGAGTTGAGATTGAGCGTTATTATATACCTCCTTTAAACACAAGTGAGTGAGTTATACACATCCCCCGAGTGGTCATGAAACTCAAGAGCTTTGAGTTATATTCTATATTATTATATGTGTTATGATGATAATTAAGGTTTATATGCTTGATCTTTGAGTATTTGAGACATGTTTATCTTAATCCGATTGAGAGATGCTAGTGGATCTTAATTGTGGACAAGTAAGGTTCAAATATGGTTATATAATAGCACTCAAATTAGAGTTTTATTTCCATCATAATTATATTCCATTATCTACCTCTTTTGGGATATATAATGTATCATATTGGTCTATTTTCTTTATATTTTTGTTTTGGAGATCTACCGGTTGATTTATGTAAATACATGCATTCTAGGCATTTAATTAAGGAACACAAATGAAACATCTATAGTTGAATGTCCTGATACAAACTAAGGTTTCCCTATAGTCAAAGAAGTCAAGGTCAAGACGTAAATGAATGAAGTCTGAGAGTGAAGTGAAAAACATCGGGAACATGTAGAAGTGCTCAAAGCACCCAGGTCGGCCGACCTACCTATCACTCTTTTGTATTGAACCCCAAAATAACCCTTGTTGTTGTAAGGAAGATTTTGGAGCAATTTTGAACCAAACCCGTGTATTTGGCCCAAAAGGTTGGTTGATAGGCCGTTTGACCTGCTTGCCTCGATTTCTAGGTTCTTGTGTTTCCGTTTTAAATGGGTTGGGTTGTTGGCATGTTTTTCATCTTCGGTCTTATCTTATTAGAAGATAAGATAAGATATATTCGATCATATGTTATTAGAAGATCATATCAAGGAGATTTGGGATTTTCGGGCTTATCTTAGACCCTATAAATAAGGCTCTTCAGCCACTAGGTTAAAGATATCCTCTTCCACGTATTATCTAAGTTTTTTGCCTTTTTCATCTCTGGAGATCGGACGACCTACTCCTAGTCGGCCGACTTGTACTGCCTTCAATCAGTAATAAAGCTTGATTTCTTGTTTAAAGGTATATGTGAGTAATCCTCCTCTATCATAGGATCTGGTCATGAGCCCAACTTGTATTGATCTATGGTATTGGATTGATTCTATATATTGATTGTATGTGTGTGAGTTATTGATATTTTTAGATGTACTATATGTTCTTCAAGGTGGTTGACTTTCGGTGAGAGTATATTTTGTTTCCCTCCATGCATTGTTTGGCATGATGATTATTCTTGGGTATGTGACAATCGAGGAGGACAACATTGATGTACCGCGAGTAATAGATCTTGACCATTTGTGACAATCAACAAAGTTGTCATTTACATAACTCTAACTTGCATCCAATATTGTGGAATTGCCAATAGATATCTATTATATGCATGTTGTGGTGATTTGGATTTTGAAATGCGACAACTTCGCCGAATAGTTGTTTTATGCGTCCTCTTGGTTCTTTTCTAGCCCCTGGGGAAGGCATCATGGTCACTGGTAAGAACTGTTACTTCTATGCCAATGTTTTTTAGTTTTGTTTTTTTTTCGTCTGTGAATTGATAATTTGTTTATAATATTTGCTTATTTTAAATGGACTGCTAGTATTCAAGTTTGTGGAGGTTCCTGAAAACAACGAGAAGCCTATGGATCAAAAGAGAAAGGTCAAGTTCAAAATCATGAGCCTGAAGGTGAAAGGACCAATGGATTATGTACCTGAATTAGTAAGCTTTATGTTTGTAAATTTCATTTATAGACATAAATGAAATTTCATTTAGGAATATTTTGCAGCTTAACTGATCTGCTTAAATTTCTTTCATACATTTCCCTTGAAAACCTGATGTTATTCTTTGAGTATGAGATTTTGAAGAACTTTTATATTTGGTAAAATGCAGTTTGATGAGCAGAAGGATTGAGTGGCTATAGAACGGATTTTGCAAGTTGTATTTCTTGGTAAGATGTTCATAACATAAGTACACTATTTTCTTTACTTCTGTGTAGATATATTCTAGCAAAAAGTTGCTTGTTTGATGAGTTAAAAATGAGTACATCTTCGTTAGAAATGGTTACTAATTGAATGTTTGATCATTAGTGTTGTTTGTATATGTTGCCTCTTGTTCATTTTTTTTGATAATTATGTTAGTTTTTGTAATTGTTGAAACTTAGTAGGCAATTAAGCATTGTTGGCTCACTGATTATACAATTGGGGAAAAAATGCAATTACTTTGACATCCAGAACTTTGCATCTTATTATCAACAGTTGATTGATAGTAGCTGCATTTGGTATTTGTTTTGCCTTGATGCTAGGTCGGAAAGTCTGCGAGCTTAGCTGGGATGGCAGTAGATGAGCTTTATTGGGTCGACACGTGGGAAGAGTGGACGAATTCGACAATTGAGATACTACGCAACACCTAGCTTTTATCATCTCTTGCTACTTATAATAGATTGTGTATACCTTAACTTTTCCATATTACCATATGCATGTCTTATTATACATACACGTTCCAATCTCTTTTCTCTCTTTCTATATTCGTATAATAATCTCATGTTTGTGTATTAACAAGTTTTTATATGTTCTTCTAAATGTGTATGGCTTGACAACTATGAATGGATACCTATATGAGAGCTACATTACATGATATCAAATGTATCTACTATAAGCTTAATTCTAAGTGGGCTTGAGCTTGTGTAACTCGATCCGCTTGAACTTGTGTATCTCGATTGTGCTCGAGATTGTGTAACTCAAATAGGCTTGTGTAACTCGATTGAGCTTAGACTTGTGTAATTTGACCTTGTGTAAACGACGGGCTTTTGTAAATGACGGAAGTGTGTATTTGAAACTTAGACTTGTGTAACCCGACCTTACAGAAGTGTGTATTTGAAGCTTAGACTTGTGTAACTGACCTTGTGTAAACGACATACTTTTGTAAATGACGGAAGTGTGTATTTGAAATTATGTATCAATATTGTGTATTAACCTTCGGTTTTAAGTATAACATTACAAAAAACAATAATGGAATATACCAGTTCAACTAGTTAAAATGGTATAAGGGTGGGAGGTTCTCTCATCCAGAGTTCGAAACCCACCAACTACAAAATTTATTGGGCTCTGTCCGAAGCTTCTATATTGGGCCAAGGGTGGGAGGGAGGTTCTCTCATCTAAAGTTCGAAATCCACCAACTACAAAATGTCTGAAGCTTGTGTATTGGGCCTTGTCCGAAGCTTGTGTATTGGGCCTTGTCCGAAGCTTGTGTATTGGGACCTGTACGAAGCTTGTGTATTGGGACTTGTCCGAAGCTTGTGTATCGGGACCTGTCCCAAGCTTGTGTATCGGGACCTGTCCCAAGCTTGTGTAACGGGACCTGTCCCAAGCTTGTGTATCGGGACCTGTCCCAAGCTTGTGTATCGGGACCTGTCCCAAGCTTGTGTATCGGGACCTGTCCGAAGCTTGTGTATCGGGACCTGTCCCAAGCTTGTGGAATGGGCCCTGTCCGAAGCTTGTGTATCGGGCCCTGTCCGAAGCTTGTGTATCGGGACCTGTCCCAAGCTTGTGTATCGGGACCTGTCCCAAGCTAGTGTATCGGGACATGTCTCAAGCTTGTGTATCGGGACCTGTCCCAAGCTTGTGTATCGGGACCTGTCATATGCTTGTGTATTGGGCCATGTCTGAAGCTTGTGTATTGGGCCATGTCCGAAGCTTGTGTATTGGGCGTAACCTTTATTAAAACAATTGGGCTTTCATTAAACCAATTGGGCTTGGGGTTTTATTAAAACATTTGAGTCTTCATTAAAACAATTGGGCTTGGGGTTTTATTAAAATACTTGGGCCTTCATTAAAACAATTGAGCTTGGGCTTTCATTAAACCAATTGGGCTTAGACTTAAGTAATTTCATATTCCTAATTTGCCCTTTCATTTAATCTTTAAAGATAAGTAAATGGGGCATAATTTGTCCATTGATATGAAAAGGAGCCTACTTAGTGCTCATTACTACAAAAGGAGTCTAGTCTCCCATTTCACCCTTTTCTAAACTGTTTTTCAACGTATTCATGAGATTTCTCTTAGACGGGTCGGACGACCTATCCCACTTGACCTTGATAATTTGCTCCGATTTTGTCTTTAGTTGTATGCATGTTATCTTCCAGTGATCTAAATACGTTTCCCCCAACTGACCTAACTCATGTAGGCCGACCTAGATTTTCTATCTTTGTTAATTGGTTTCTTTTTGTGATTCTTAACTTCTGTACATATTAAGTTAAGTTTAATTCTTTCTTTATGGTTTCTTAATTAATTTGTCAAAGTGAAGCATCGTCTTCCTTGTGTTCGATCGTGACCCTATGTACTACAACAACATGTCTTGTAAGTATATGCGAGACATGAGGTTAACACTTTACCCTCGTCAAAAGACATAAAACAAAACATGTAACAGGGATAGGAAAACATGATGCAAATATGATTATATAACCCCATACTTAAATTATTCATTGTCCTCAATGTGAAATAAATCAAGTATTGACAAAAGAATACTCACAAAGCAATGCAATGCATGAAGGGTGGAAATAATGGAACATTACAATCATATCCAGTGAACCGCGATCAAGTAACCTATATAATCACAATTATCCAACGTTAAATTAGGTTTACAAAAAGGACAAATAAAAAGGGGAAAGGGAAAGAAAGATCAAACTCATGGTTGCCTCCCATGTAACACTTGTTTATGGTCTTTAGCTTGACCCATTTAAGCTCAAGGAGGATGACTGGCGAATGACTCAAAAGGCGTCATAATCAAAATATCTTTTGTCCTTGAAAATCCTGGTGAAAGGTAATACAATCTCCCAAATCGACAGGGGGTGATATGATATAGCAATTTCAGAGCGCACCTCATACTTATCTACCAACATCGGAGAGAAAGTACATGACAAATGATTTGCACCAAAACCAAATGTCTCATGGTGGAAGGTCAATGACCTCTTAAAATTAGGAGGTTTAAAAATAGAAGGAGAGATACTAACATCAACCCATTTAGTGGAGATTGAAGTATATGCTCAAGAGAAGAAAGAATAATTATTGGACATACTGGGAAAGGATGGCGAGATTTCGGGATCGCAAAACTGTGGGAGGTGACACGGTCTTGGCGTGGTTAGGGCACGGGCAAGTTAACCGTGTTGTCCTTGTATTGCAACTCTAGGTTTAGGTCACCATCACCCACATACAAGGCTCCCGTGTGGTGCCCGTTTCTTCCCATGCGATGGCCGTTTTTAACCGTTTAGGGCACGTGTGAAGCTACGGAATCCTTCAACTAATTCTTCATATCCGGAATAGAGTTTTCTTGTGACACGGTCAAGTTGACCATGTGGCTAACCGCGTGAGCCTGTGTCTTTCCATGTCTCCCGTTTCAAGCTATGTCTTTTCACTTCTAATTCTGCTATAATAAGAGTTAATTCGCTCTTTACTTCAATTTTCTTTGAACATTTTTCCTAGGGATCAGATTTCATGATGGATTCAATTCCACATACATCCGCGGATTCATCCACATCATTAGATCAAAAAAAACTCACAAAGGTTTGTTATATAACAAGACAAGCAAACATTCCTTAGTAAAATTGACGTTAGTAAGACAAACATATTTATAAACCACATATTGCTTCAAAGCTTTAGGAAGTTGAAATTTCATATAATCTTTCACCAAACCTGAAAATTATCAAATCATCTCTCACATCAGTAAGAGCGTCTGTAATGGCAAGGAAAGGTCTTCCTACAAAACCGGAACATGTGAATGGTCACCCACATCTATCACCAAAAAATCTACAAGTAGCTCAAACTTGTCAACCTTCACAACTACATTCTCAATGATCGCTTCAGGCTTCAGTACTAATAATTTGTCACCCTTGGTTAAAGTGAAATTCACCGGCTTAGTTTCACATAAATTCAGTTGTTTGCAAATATTCAAAGGGTGATCACTAACACTAACACCCAAATCAAAACGTCCCTGAAATGAAACAATTTAGCACGACATATCTTAACACAAATTCAAAGTTTTATTAATCGAAGAGAAAAGACCGGTTGAACGGTCGGAATAGGGTGTTTGGTCAATCGGTGTACAAGCTTCGAACCAACCATCGAAACTTTTGAATAAAAACTTATTGGTGAATAACCTTATTTATAGGAGGATGTTTATCCTAATCCTCTAATATTTTGCTAACCAAATTTAAATCTACAAAATTCTATCTTATAATTAAAAAATAAAATTATAGATGGACTTACTAAAAGATAAAAATATTCAAAGGGACCAACTAAAGATAGCTTCAAATATAAAGGGGTAAAAGATGGAAAGTAACGTCGAAGAGGTATACATGTGGGACCGGTCAACCGACCGGTGTGAACCAATTGGTTGACCTCTTTGGAAATGCTTAGGAAGATATCACTCTTGACTAATGGTCATGTTCATGACATGTGCGTTGGTGGTCGAGCGACCGGTGGTTGTTTGTCGACCAACCGACAACATAACTCGAGCAAGTATCGATCTCCACTCTCTGATCTCAATCAATTCCGTCTTGATCTTGACTTCCTTGACCAAAGGGATAACCTTAATGTGTTTGAGGACATTCTCTCGTAGTAGCTCCATTTTAGCTCTACAAACTCTTAAAATGCCTACGATGTGATAAACTAACCGGTATATCTCCAGAACACAAAAGGGGAGAAAATATGCCGATAAGTATGCAATTACGTCAGGGAAAAGAAGAAGAAGAAGGGATGGATAATAATTATGGTAGAAAAAAGACGTTAAAATGGATGTTATCAATCACCCACTTACCGATGAGAACCATCCAAGAGAGAAGGAATCACCGATGACAAAAGAGATTAAGGGGGGTGTATTCAATCCAGATTTTTAAAGATTTTGACTGAATTTTAATAATCCATGGAATTTGCTGATTTTGTGGGATATTTTAATTCTATATAGAGTTAATACGGATTTTGTCAGATTCTATCAGATTAATACATGACCAAAAGAAATTATCCATCTAGTATGGCTCAAAATTTTAATTAGTTGATATACTAACAACTTATCCATGATCAAAAGAAATCATCTAGAAAAATAACATCTAATTATTAATCTATTAAAATTCACAACCAACATCAGCATTTTAATTTCTATTGATTTTCGATCGATTGCCTACTGATTTTATGATTAGTTATATAACAATATATATAATATATTAAAGCATATGATAAAGTACAATTGTACTACAAAACACAGAAGATATTTTAATCATCTAATTATATATACCGAGACTACATAAACAAAAAAAAGAGTACATACGGTACAATGCTTTTTCCGAAACCGCAGAAGTCGCAAAATGAAAAGAGAAAACTGAGAGGAACGCTCACACGTTTCTTATGACAAATCAGTAAACGAACTCAAGCACTTGAAGTCCATACAATCAACATGACGGGAAACAAGAGAAAGAACTAACCTCCGACGATGCACCGAGTCCAAGCACTCAAAAACGCTCAAAAATGTTGATTTGGCCGTTAGGGTTCTTCAGTGTTGTAGTTAGGGTTGTGCAAAATTGACCCGGACCGGTTTTTTCCGGTCCGATCCGGTCCCGGAACAAATCCGGTCCGGTCCCCGGTCCAGGATTTTAGGAAATTCCGGTCCCGGTCCAATTCCGGTCCGGACCGGAAAACCGGGTCGGACCAAAATTTATTTATATATATATATATATATTTATTAATTTAAATTTATATATATTAAAATTATATATATTTTGTATATATTTAATTAAAATATATACTTTTTGATTTTTTTTTGTTATTTGCAAAAAAAATTTTTTAATTTAATTTATTTTATTCCGGTCTGAATCCGGTCGGGACCGGAATGGACCGGAACGTTACGGTCCGGTCCCCGGTCCAAGTTTTTGAAAATTCCGGTTCACCGGTCCGGTCCGGTTTGGACCGGATGCACAACCCTAACTGTAATTTGGCGTGGAAATCTGATGTGTTGGGAGAAGACTTTTATAGGGTTTATAAGTAATAACAAATCCTACAAAATCAATGAAATAATAGATTCTTTTGAAATCAAGAAACTTTTAAATACCATAGGAATTTTATGGAAAATTTAAAATCCTAATTGAATATCAAAAGATTTGTATGGACTTTTAAAAATCTATATTGAATACCCATAGACTTTGAATACACCCCTCTAAGATTGATTCATGTAGTTATCTTTAGGGGATTAGGGTCTTCTAGTCAAATGAGCCGAACTCGAATCGAACCTAAATTTAACCGAACTTAAAAATATATTCATAATTGACTCATTTAAAAGTGAATGATTTTTTTTAATTTTTTTTAAAAAAAATTTATGTTGAACATGAGTAAATTTGTAATGTAACCCTACGTATTTAGGAATAACTGTAGTTGAACGTTGAACACACTATAAATACAAGGTGTTCAATGACTAGAGAATATCTCCTCCTATTCTTTCTTAATCAAATTTCATTGAAATTAACGAAGAAGTTCGAAAGTGAAGACCGAGTTTCGTTTCCGTTCGATAATTTGAGATACAATTCACCTAATAAAGTTGTCTCTCATGTTCAAGTAAGTTTGCAATATAATTGAAATATTAGTTGTTTTAGAAACAATTATTAGATTTCTAAGCATAGAAACTAGTGAATTAGAATGTTAGTTGTTATTAGAATTTTAAGTAGAGAAAAACTAGTGAATTGTAATGTTATTTTAGAGATTAAAGATAGTTAATTTGTTCGCAATTAGGGTCTTCTGTTAGAGATAAAGAGTTTCCAAATCGAAAATTTGGGACTTTCAAGTCTAGTATATAAGGTCGGTGGACTACTCCTCCTATTGTCAATTGATTTAGGATGGAACCCCGTTCTACACGGTCCGTCTGTATCGGACTCTGACATCTACTGGACTATTCGATTGATACCGGCATGGACTATTCCACCATGTTTCAACTTCACGTTTTTTCCATAATAGAGATAATCTAGTGAATTGGGCACAATTGTGGGAAGATCAAATAATATGGTATTAGTCACAAACACATCATGGTTAAACAAAGCGAGTTTTGTAAATTTTGGTTAACATGTGAACATCATGGCCGGTCTACCTAGGAAGAACAAAGATTGGTTGTTCGTTTGAAATGGAGTGTTCACAAAATGATCACGAGAATTGGACAATGGGGTGGGGTGATATGTGGAGTTCATAACCACGATCTTCTTGAGACCCGTTAATGTAACACCCCAAATCCGTAGGACTCGGAGTGCTACTGGGATAGGATCTCACAATGGATCCTGACACTAGCCTGACAACAATTTCACTGATCTTACAACAAGGCACCGATAGATTAAAACAAAACATGAAACTGATATATATATATATATATATATATATATATATATATATATATATATATATATATATATATATATATATATATATATATCAAAAGGTAATACAATGTACCGTTGAGTACAATCAAAACCAAACTGTACATCAAAATATCCCATATCCCCGATACTGCCCCAGTGTACGGAGCCCTCAGCGGATCACCCACTCTGGATCACTCTGCAGCTCTCCTATCCTGCAAAGTGTCTACAACACGGTATGAAACCGTTAGCTAACCATACACAAATATAGGAAGATGCTAGAGCACAAGCACACATCAGAAATCTTAACATATCATCATGCTTTCATACATTTACCCGGTTCATTATCTTTATAAAGTCCAACAATCAACTCGTATATAATATCCGTATAAACATAAGTGACACGAGGAATATAAACCTCGCCTCTAGGTACTATAATCAGCTGGAATGGTGCCTGGAACACCTCCCCGTGTACCCTAAGGGAATGTAGAGTGCCCGAACCGTTTATCAGGTCTAGCCTGACCACAGAGAACCCCCAACTCCCAGCGGGATGAATGGAAAAGTTGTCACAGCCCTACAATGGGCAATCAATACATCATAGGTCGGTGACCATCATAACACATGCTATAAACATATATAACACACACCACTCATGCACGACATCCTATAAAGGAATGGCAACTAAGTAAGTCCCACGGACTTACCTCAACCTCGTAGTCGTCTCACTGGATCAACCCCAACTCAGTCAACTCCAAACTGGAGGATAACACGGCCTATACAAGGCATACATACATATCAAACTCCTATCACACAAAGGGTCACACCTAGACCCAAGGGATCCATAAGGGATCATATCCAACTCATAAACCTCAAAGCCCTAACCGGCAATTCCATAACATACTCGTCAACATCCGAATCCTAGCATGGTACTAAATTTCTCATACTAGAAAGGAAAGGAACTACCTAACTATAGGTAGTCTCGGGACAAGACGCACCTGCGTGAACTAAGGATGCGGGGGCAGAGGAGATCACCCGCAGGCGCGGCAGGTAAAATCCGCAGGGGCGGTGACAAGGAACGCTGGCAAACACAGGCACCCCGCTGGCACGACGCAGGCGCTGTGACACGGTAACCGCAGGGGCGGTGACTCTCAGCCGCGGGGGCGGCGACAGTGCAGAATGAAACCTCGCGAATTCTCTTTAGCTCTTCATGTGATCAATCACGTCTACTCTCTTCCAGATTCATACACAAGCATAAACATACACATATAAACATCAATCCTACATTCAATCATCTAATCCTAAGCTAAGGAAGAAGAAGAACAAGAAAGGAAGAAGAAGAAGAAGAAGAAGAAAGGAATACCTACCACAACTGTGGCCTAGGCACGAACTGATCCAAGGCAGTATCTCCACTAGCTCTCAAGCTCAGCAACAACATCATACCACATCAACATCCACCAAAACTCACACAAACAACTCTCCCACACTAAGGAGAAAGCAAGAGCAAGATCAAGTAGGAGAAAGGGAAAAGCAAGAAGAACGTAAGGGTAGTTGGGGAAGATGAAGAATGAAGAAACCCTTCATCCTAAGGTAAGGAAAGGTTAAGAAGGAAAGAGAGTAAAGCATGGTCCAACGGTCCACAAAGCCAGCTGCAGCCGCAGGAAACCGCAGGGGCGGGTTTCCTGGCCGCAGGGGCGGAACAACAGGGGAGCCGCAGGGGCGGCCTCACAGACCCGCGGGGGCGGCTAAGGCCAAAACTAGCTCCAAAAACTAAGGCTCTTACAGTTAAGGGGCATGTATTTGTCGGTCGGTCGACACCACACAATATCGTAAAGTGGGCCGAAAACTCAGGCCGGATATCAAACCGAGAAACATCTTACGAACCTTGAAGTTGGATGAACACATAACTTCATATCTATCCAACATATTTACAATGCCGGGTTGAAGATGAGAAAGGAGATTATTGAAGGACAAAGAGATATCATGATACAGATGAAATCTTGGGTTTATTTATCTCGCATCCGGGTTCAAGGACGATAATTAATACAAATATATAGGTTTATACAAAAAATATACATACCAATTATTAAAACTCATATCCGAGTCTCATATTGCATACCGGTTATTACTAAAAACTGAGATAAATCTGGTGGGCTAAAGTCGCTTCTTTTTTTCTTTTCTTTTTTCCTTGGTGTTTTTCCCCTTATCCGAATTTCCTAAGTTAAAGTGAGATACTTATTTTATAAAAAACCCGTATCCATTATGTCTATGTCCCTTTACACGAATTTCCTAAGGACACTTGGATACCCTACTTATAAAAAAAGATATGAGAAATTAAAATTTTAACTTTTAATATAAAAGTAAATTATTTAATACTTTACAATAAGCACCAACGCTTCAACCTATTTACGAATCTGTATCCTCGAAATACAAAACCAATCCTCAAACAATAATCCCTAGATCAATAACATGTTATATGAGCCGAGCAACTCGAGCTCGGTTCGTTCTCAACTCACAAAAGTTCAACCCAACTCATACACTTAACTAAACGAGCCGACGCTTATAAACTCACTAAAATATATTATGGTTCGGCTCGAATAACATGCCTGGTCACACGACTCAAATCGGATGTATAGTACCCGTATTTAAATGAAGCATAGGTGAAATTTAAGAGATCGGATATCTCTTCATTATTTGACAGTGATCTGGATCGACTGCAAACTGCTATAACATGTTGCTTCTGTTGCTGAAGTTTCCTGACGATCATCATTATGCTAATTCTAGAGTGCTGTTCCCGGGGCCGGGGATACTTTCTCCAATTTCTCTCTATAAATACCAACCGAATTTAGATGATATCATATATCTGTATTATTAAGAAATAATCAATATCTAAAATAGTTAAAACAACAGTAAAATACTACTGTTGTTTTAACCCTAGCTAGCTACGAGAGCCTATAAGCTAGCCATATCTGAGCCACTTTTCTGTACTCACTGAATTCACTTATTACCATTTTTTCCCTCTAAAAGTATTAACTCAAACATACATACATCGTTTGACCGAGAAAATCAATGTTTTTATCATAAGAATAAAGTACGTCGAAGCAGTGACGTTATATAATTTTAATTAAGCTTGGCTGCTAGCGCCAAACACATAGTAGAACTGCCACTTCAAAGCTGACACTTCATTTGTCTTCATGATCACTTCTGTCTGCTCTTTCTTGGATTTCATTGCAATATTTCTTCACTTCTTATTATTATTCATCAAACAGATCGACAAAATCACGTATTTTAGTATGTATTCCATCACTTGCTACCAAAACATGCTAGCCATGAAAATATTTAGGGTTTATATAAGTTTTGTGGGTCTTTAGAAATTAAAGTCGGATCCTTTTCTTTCATCAATATGCATTGCAATGAAACAAACTGAACCACCGAACCGTGTTAAGTAAAATACAGAAAAAGCTGCATTTCTTATGACACTTGCATTTTCTTGTGACGCAGACTATAATTGTGCCACTTTTTTCTTTTTCTTTTTTTAATGAAAATTTAACTTGATTAATCAAATATAAATGGCAAATTGAGAGGTTAAAGTCAAAGCATATGATTAGTTTAGTTTAGTTTAGTTTAGTTTAGTTGTAATGTGACACTTATTACACAAACATCTGATATTCTATTTTTTTTGGTAACACATCTAATATTCTATTATAATAACTAAATAAATACCATTAGATAATAACAACTCAATTTTCCTAAGAAATTTTTTTAAATTAAACGACTACTAAAAGATAATTGTTTAGGTATGTATGAATTTCGAAATGAAAATTACTCCTGCGTTGTATTTTGAAGCAAAATATGAAGTGAAGCAAGAGACAGATGAAATATTGTGCTGTTAATTACAAATATCATTTTAATTAAAATTTTCATGAATTTTGACAGTTATAAATTGACTCCAGACTTCACACCTAATAAATGAAAAGGTAAAAACTATTATAATATTTTTCGTAATTTACAATTTATAAAGGGATTTGATGCTACAAATAAATCTGGTAGGAGGAAACCATACGTACTTTTCATTCAAACATCTAGTATTCTATTATATTTACTATGGTGAAATAAAATTATTTTTTGGGTTGAGGGGGATTGGCCCTTTTATGTCGATTTTTTACAGAAATCTTTTAAGGATTACTTGTCAATCTCATAATTATTTTCATTTAAAAAAAAAAGGACTATCAATTTAAATTATTTTTTTAATACTTTTCATTTAATAATCGGCTTAACTTACTAATCACAAGTATATGTTAACTATGATATCTATATTTTTATCGCTTGTAAATATTAATAACTAATACTCTTCTTGTTTGAACTCTAAAATTTTAATTCATAATATTTAACTTTTTAAATATTATTTAATACTTAAATTTTTTATAAATATAATTTTAACTAATTTTTATTTATTGTTTGTATTTTCAAACTACTATTTTATCTCTCCATCCAACTCTTTACATTCTACCATCGTTTTTATAATAATTTTTTATAATTTATTATTTATTATTAAATATTATAATTTAAATATGTGTGTTTTTTACCCTAACCACATCTATTGAAAACCGGAGAGAGTATTATCTGTAAGTTACACTTCTTGATAAGTATATTTGGTTATCACATTTCTTTCATATTTTATACGCTATAGTTAATTCATTGAGAAATTCAACTTACCACAAAGCATGAGAAATGTACTTATCAATGATGTTGGTACAATTTTATTCTCGTGTTTATTATATTTTTATTTGATTAATTATTATTATTATTTATGATAAAATTAATTGTTAGCCTTTTAGTACTGGGTAAGTTAGTTTATATCAATAAATTATATTATTTCCTAATTAGTTACTCCTTCACAATTCTACTTTTTACGTTTAACCAAATAAATCCTTCGTTTCTAACAAAGAACTAATTAGATCTTCTCTTACGCAATTTATGTCATATATTTGTGGCATTCCATTGTGATTGGTCTACTGGTCCTTAGATTAAGCAAAATTTATCTTGATGCAATAGCAGCAATTTTGTGACATAAAATTTGGAGAAATTGACCGATCGAGCTAGCTATATAAAGCTGGAATTAAATAAATGAAAATGCTTAAACACACACATTGATATCATTTAAAACTTTCCAAATGAAAAGGGCATTAATTGTAGAAACTATAAAAGTTGTTGTCCACAAATAGAAAAAACCCTGAAACTTAGTGGCTAACATTTGAAGAAAAATAAATAAATAAACAAAAAAAAGTTCGTACTAGTATTACAATTACACCAATACTAATACGTACTTGACTATTATAGTACTAAAGTGAGCCCCATATAAACGTACATCTAATTGTCTTCCTCTCCTTCACCTTCCATATCATCATCACCATGATCATACCCACAAACTGCCCTAGACTTATCCCAAGCCGGCTGGCTCGGCGCGTGCCCTTCCCCGAAGGACCGAACGTGGTCCTTGAGGGACCGTTTGTGCTTGAAGTCGGAACCGCAAGAGCAGAACCAGAGGACGCCGCAGTTCTTCTCGTGTGTGCGCCAGTCTCCCTTGACGGCAAACGACTTTGAGCACTTGCGGCACGAGAATGGCCGGACGCCGTGCTTGCGCTTGTAGTGGGTTTGCAGTGTCCGGAAGTCCTTCAATGGCCTCGACTTCGGATGGTCGATGTGGTGCTTGCAACCCTCTGTGCAGCAGTAGCATGGTAGCCTTAGCATTGAGGAGAAAGCTGATGATGATGAAGATGGAGTCCTGCTTGTTGATCTTAATGAGTCTAGGCCCTTTCGGAACTGTGACCCATGTCCCCACATATGCATCTATATGTATAATGATAATTGAATAATTGGAGTTCTAATAATTATATATGTATATGCGATTGGAAACATCATTTTTAAAGTAACAATAGCAAATTTACTGAATCGGCAATGATTTGTTGTTTCTTTTTATCCTAAAACTTTGTAATATGCAAAACTAAATTGAGTTTTCGTGTACTTTGTATAGTCGACTATATATTCTAATATTTTATGTATTGTTAAAGGATAAAATAGCTAAATATAATTTGTGTAAATTTAATATTTGTTATTAGTTTTTTATAGTCTAAAAAAGAAAATTATGCAACATCGAATCATAATATATAAAGTTGGTGAACTAATTCCTATTAACATAGTTAGTTTTAGCGTTAAGGCATCTAGCGCAAGTGAAACCCGCACCTTATTGGACTACCGTAATCTATCGTATTATTAAAGCGGTTTGCTCTCAGATCGGGTCTTATTGAATTTACCAACTTTAAGGCATTATTTATTTTATCCTAAAATTTTATAAAATAAAATAAAAAAACTTATATTAGGTTTCACATCTCTACATAGGGATTGAATATACATTGAAATAATTGAGGTTTCTCAAATGATAAAATAGCTAATAAAATTAGTATATGACTAGTATTTGTTATTAGCTTGTTATGGTCTTAAAATTGAAATTACCTCACACAATTGGTGATTGATGGATAGTAGGTTTATTATATAAGTATGCCATGTTATTCTTGATATCTTTTAATTTAAGTATATAATCTCATCGAACTTATATATTGGATCTTTGGCTTACATATGTCCATACAAATATGTGAAGCCTCCATCTTATCTGAAATATGGTAATTTATCAAATATGTGAAGCCTCCATCTTATCTGAAATATGGTAATTTATCATGATATCGGAACGGTTTGTTCTCGGGTCTTAACTTGTTGGATTGGTTTGTTTAAAAATAGTTGATCATTGCAAAGCTTGCAAATTATTAGTAATTAAAATATCTTAATCAACCAAACTCTATAAATGAATGTCAATAAGATACCAAACTCTAACTTTGTTTTAAAGTCAGCTCAGAATTTTTTATAATTTATTAAAAAGTTATGAAAATAAAATGTAATTAAATCACCAAAATAAGTTATTTATATTATTATCATTTATACATAAAGGTTTCAAAAAATTCTGAATTTATGGGTTTGTACTAGAATAATTTTTAAATAACATTCTCTTATATACAAACTATACTTCTTATTAAGATAATAATGTAAAAATCTTGCAAATAATACTTTAATCATCTATTTTTTTAAAAATAAAAGATTTTCTAGGTGTACTTTAAGAATATACAAATCAGTTTTTTTTTTAATTACTTTATAGGCTAAATAATTGAAGGTAACAAAAAGGGTAACATTGAGTTTTAATAGGAGAACTGAACCAATAAAAAGGGATACCTCAAAGATTTGATGCTTTATTATCACTCTCGAATTCGAAATCTAATACAGAAGAAGAGTCATTTATCAAATATTCAAATCACCTCTCTCTGTTGAAACCACATCATGGTTTGGATATTATTGTTATAAACAAATTTCCAAACCAAACAATTAAGGGAATTGTTCTGTAGTGATTTTGTTTCTCCAATTGTATAAGTTTCAAGACTGAGGCAGATTTCGCTCCTTCTGTTCTTAGTAGGAAAGTGGGCATCCATACACCAAACTAATTAGGGTTATTGAGGAACTCATTAGGGTTAGGGATCTGGATTTCTGAACATGCATGTCAACTAGATTATACTGAAATGGTAATCATTAATCACCTCCCCTAAGCCTTAGAAAAAACCCTTTGTTAAAGTATGAAATTAGCTCAAGTATCTTATAAGCAAAGTACCTGCATGTTATTGTATCTGTTGAAGGTTTTGTTGCAAACGGAGCAAGAAAACTGGGTCGGACCGACGAGTATCTGTGCCGGAGAAGGGATCCAGTACTGTCCTTCCGGGAGGCGGTTGCTGGTGCTTGTAGCGGCAGCAGAAGGTGGCCCAATATGGAGGGCAACCGTGACAGTTTTATTAAGATCGTAACCGCCTTCTTCAGTTGCTTCTTCAGGAGTAATATTGACATCTATGGAGGAGGAGGAGCAGCAGCCGGAGATATTCCGGCCAGGAGGACCGAGAGAAAGCTCGAACAGATCTCCGTCGTCTTCCTCGGCTTCTAAACATGCACTTTGATCACTTGAAGACATGTTTTTTGTGGGTTGTGGTGGAAAGGAGGGTTAGGGTTTCGTTTTTGCAATTGGTTCCATTTTTGTTGTTTAGAGAGAAGGGGGCTGGGGAGACTGAGAGGATATAGAGTGGGGACAAAGAGAGATTTGTTTATAGTGACTGAATAGAAAAGGAGGATCACATATTGATAGAGCTAGCTTGCTAGCTAACTGGTTCAATGTGAGTTACAGTTTTGGATTTTTGGTAACCATTATTATTATTCAAACTAATTAATCGTGTACGATTGTACAAATTTCTGTACTCATACAACTTTTACCTGACTTTCTAGCTAATCATGGATTTTAGTTATTTTTATTATTCATCATCTCGTGATCGACTATTGTCATTAAAGACTTGTTTTGTAAAACATATATATAAATCTAATAAAAATTTAATAGGTGTTTGGTAAAACCATATAGGTAAATTTTTACGGTAAATTTATCAAAATATGCAAATAATTAAACATGTTTTGAAGGGTAAAATTGTAAATAAATTTGATGATCTAATCAAAAATCAACCAAAAGCTATCATTTAAAGCTTTCAAAAATAACAAATAATCTAACCAATAAACTCCACAAAAAGCTAATCTTGTGAATAATCTCTACATGTCAAACGTCACAGGCTTTTAAAATAAGAAAAATCTACACAAAAAAGCTACATAATAATACACACCGAACACATCCTAAGTTTTTCAGGTCACCCATCTGACACATGTCCACCGTATTTCTTTATTTTTCTCTCATGCTTATATATATTAGATTGGATGCGACATTTTGATACATTAGATTTGTTTAGTACATTGAATCTTTATTTTTTGTTATAAAGAAAATAACACCAGATACATGGGATGTCTTAATCTCCGGTAGGTTGAAGACTATTCCTTCTTGTAACCTAATGTTGAGGAGGACCCGCCTTGGTACCCTATGGTTATCAAAAGATATATCTCTATGTCTCTAACCTAATGAATCTGCAATCGACACTTTTGAACGAATCAATCGCGGGTTTTTCGTTAAGTAGATCTGATCTTTCATTGATACTATCACTTTGTTGATAATAAGTATTGAAATCGAAATTCATGTAATGGCAGACTCCCTGCATGCTAATAGGGAAAGGAATTGAAGAAGGGGTAAAAGAGAGCATTAGGGAAAGAAGTGAAAAAACGAAGGGGAGCATGGGAATTGGGGATTGAAGGAGACAAGCAACGCTGCAGAGTTTATGTGATGATGAAATGGAAAATTGCATTGGAAGGCGTTCCATTTCCCTTTTGATATCACATTTCTACCTCAAAGTTGAAGTTGTCACTGAGATTTGTGCAGTGGAGAATTCAATTGCATTTGCAAACCATAGTCTCACTTCCTCGATGTCTTATTTGCTTCCATCTTACTAAAATTAATACATTCAATATATATGTAACAAACCCATCTATATAAATTGTTCTAATCAATGTAAACCATAAATGTCCAATGTTGTGTCAATCTACCTACCTGTGTTCTAATTTATTCATATATATTTGGATTCGTGTCCGTTTACATTTATAAACTAGACGTGAAAATGGACATTCATACGAGTCATTTTGTTTTATTATTAGTTGAATGAATAATGTTACATATTTTTTCAGGAATACACGTTTAATTTATTGAAAATTTATGGGATGTTTGGTTGATGCATAGAAATATTAATAAAAATGAAAAACTAACCGTTAGAGTATAAACTGGAATGAAAAAGGTTATCATTCTTTCGAATTACCATTTTATTTAAAAATTAACCAAACATGTTTTACTCAATTAGTACAATAATAATATGTTTTCAAGATAAAAACGAGTCCTTAAATATATAGATCAGATTTTAAGGTCAAAGAACTTTAGTGTATTGGAGTATTAAAGTTTTATTTTTTTATTTTAACTTCTCCAGGGAAATTCTAAATCGAACATCGCCTCAATGTTGAGATAAACTTCTCATTAATTAACTAACTCTAGTTTCTATATGACTTTTAATCTTGGCTAGGTTAGAAATTTGTTTTATCATAGCTAAATTTTGTGGATCAATATAAGCCTTATAAGGTGTCTATATTTCTGTATGACTGCAATGTGTATATCATAGTTCTGAGGTACTTCCAAAAGCATATTTATAACAAATAAATAAAAATTTTCACAAAATTGTTAAAGGTATTCGACGACAAATTACCGGATGCACAATGTGTAGCAGGTTGGCCGTGCTTAGGTAAAAAATAAAAAAATAAAAAAAGTTTGGACGCATATCTATTGGGTCCAAGTTGAATATTAATGATTTTCTTCTTTATCAAAATTTGATTGAAGTTTATGTCAAAGTCCGATACAGACGGATCGGGTAGAGCGGAGGTCGTGTGCATCCGAATGCACATGCGCGTTGGGCCCAAACACAACACATAAACACAATGAGGTTCCATCCTAAAACTAATTGGCAATAGGAGGAGTAGTCCACCGATCTTATATACTAGGATGGGCAGTCTCAATCTTTCGATGTGAGAACTGATTATCTCCAACACGCCCCCGCAAGTGCAACTGTATCGGACCGGGTAGAGCGGGGGTCGTGTGCATCCGAGCGCACATGCGCGTTAGGCCCAAGTCCAGCATATAAACCCGATGAGGTTCCATCTTAAAATCAATTGACAATAGGAGAAATAGTACACCGATCTTTCGACCAAAAGCATCACATGCAGACTCATTATGTCCTTGATAAAGCTCGACCAAAAGCATAACGGGATGCACTTGTAATGCGATCCATTATGTCCTTGATAAATTGTTGTCCATATCCTTAAAATCTCTTATGTAAAAAAAAAAGTATCACATGCAGACTCATGCCGTTATACACATTACACGGAGATATTAGATTAGTTCCAGATTCCCTGTTCACCTAGAATACATGTTACGTAGAATATGAGAAGAAGGAAAAAAAAACTACAATTAAAGAGTAGTTCACTCATTGTTGGATACGTTTATCTACAAATATTTTGTTAAGGAGTTCGGTATTAAATAAATAATTTAGAGGTAGAAAAAATAATATAATATATGATAACAAAAACCTACAAATATTATTTGATGTTAAGTGTTAGATTGAATGCAAATAATAGTAGTAAAAAGCAAATGATATTTGAAGACGGAAAACAAAGTAAAATAAAATATAAAAAAACCATCCATTAGTCACATACTCTAAATTGAATTGATTAAATTCTATTTAACTATTAAAATAAATAAAAAATTTATTTGGGATTGTCAATCTTCTTACCTTCTTTCATTAAAAAATATCAAATAAAATGAATATACTTATAAAATGTTGCATCATAAATATGTGTTTAAAAACATACTAGAAATAATTATTTGTAAGGTATAAGTGGTAGTTTTTGTAAATGTTAGGTTATCTTATAGGTTTGAACATTGGTTTTTGTAAAAGGCAATTTAACGGGTAGTTGTCTAATAAATGAGTTATGTATCCAATTTGCCCTAAAACGCATGCCATATAATCCTCATTAAACAATAAAATATTACAAAAGTTGCAAATAAATAAATAAATAAAAAGACTAGGAGAGCCTTTGCGAAGAAAGCGAGGGGTGTAAGAAAAAGAGGAAGCTGACAAACAGATTCAGCCCTTCAGGGGGCCGACCATTTAACCTGATATTTCGCTTTCTCTCTTTTATTTTCCCATTCTCTTTCTTCTTCTTTTTAATTAATTTATTTCTTTTATCTTCACTCTCATGGCTTGAATTTGCATTTGGTGATGAGGACCCTTCAGTCTTCGTCCTTTGAATCCGTGGTCATGCCTATTTTTTTTATTTGTGCCCATATGAAGGTACACATGTACATGTCGGTAGATTTAAGATTTTTAAGAGAAAAGATGTTCGAATAGATACCAGAAAGATCAAGTAGTCTAATAAGTCACTAAGGCGGCAAACAAAAAAAAATCGTCAAGTGAAGATTTTTTATAAATCAGACGCCGAAGAGTATCATTTTAAATGAAGTTTTCAACACTCTGAGGGAGATCAACATCGACAACATTATCGGTAAAGACAACTGATCAAGAGAAGCAAGAACATCGAGTTTTGAATGTGTGTTTGCAAGGTCCCGTAACCATTTGGTCGAGGACAAACACAATTATCCCACGGGTTGCAGACACAAGTGGAAGATTAAGGGTGGTAACGCTCCGAGTTCTCAGAATTCGGGGTGTTACACTAGTGATATCACGGGGACAACACAATTGTCCCACGGGTTTGCATCTTCTTCCTCTCAATAACCTTTATTTACGTATAACCATAATGAAGAAAGTTTAGGATTAGCCGATGTTATTTGGTCTCATGCATTTCCATTTTCTTATTCCTAATATGAAGAAGTTAGAGAATATAACACTAAATATCTTCAACCTTTTTTTAAACCAACTTCTAGGAAAACCGTTTCTAAATTGATATCTAAAAATCTTACCTACAAAAGAAAGAAAAATTTTATCGACTTTGACATCTTTTGAGCATCAAATATCTATTTGTACTTAGTGTTATTTGGAGTACACAATCTCAACAATATTTTTACATGGGCATTACATTACATTTTATTGATAACGATATGTTTTTGCATAAATATGTTATTGGATTTCGGCATTTCAACGCGAGACATGATGCACCAAGCATTACAAGCTTGATAAAAACGGTTTTACAAGAATATAATTTATAACATCGAGTTTTTTCATAGTCTTTTGATAATGCATATGCAAACATCGTCACCGTAAACCATTTGGTCGAGGAGGCGGGATAATATTTGCGAACTCCTTATACTCATCAAAGGTGTGCATGTCATATTTTAAACTTATGTGTCCAAGATGGACTTAAGATTTTAGCGAATATGCTAACCCTCATCACCAACGTTATTGATCATATGTGACACAACTCCTATTTGAGAAAAAAATGGAAAAATTTACGTTTACTGACAATGCTCATCCAATTGCTTTTTCAAAAGACATTAGAACTCGTTGAAACTCTACTTATAAATCACTTAGTGAAGCCGTGCGTTACAAAAAAAAATTTACAAGAGTTTTCTTTAGTTCACGTTCCTTGGTCAATTCTTGATGATGAAAATGTTTGCAAACTTGTACCG
Organism: Fagopyrum tataricum; assembly: GCA_002319775.1. Lineage (NCBI taxonomy): Eukaryota > Viridiplantae > Streptophyta > Magnoliopsida > Caryophyllales > Polygonaceae > Fagopyrum > Fagopyrum tataricum. The sequence continues at coordinate 8,980,978 of CM008283.1, forward strand.
ATATTTGTAATGTTTTAAAGGTTTTTAGTGATGCAATTAATTTCATGAGTGACGTTTACACTCTAACTTCTTGTAGGTTTTTAGAGATAGCCGTTAATGTTTTTGAAGCTTTTCTAAATTGTTTTCAAGTACCAACCCTTATAGATGCTATGTGTGGAATGAAAATTATATGGCTTAAATATTACCAAGAAAATCCCATGGTTTATCTTGTAACCGCCGTTTTTGATCCTAAACTTAAATTTGACGGTGTTTCCGATTTGTTGAATACTTATTATAATTTTCTGTGTTTAGACTTGGATATTATTCCTACAATCATGCAAAACATTAGCACCGAAATTAGAGACATGCTTAATAAATTTGAATCAAGTGTTAACTCTTCTTCTACCGCACATACTCCTTCTCCCTCTTCTTCTTTTCTTTCAAAAGCACAACAAATTTTAGCTAAAAGAACAAAAACACCTAGACATTCTTCCTCAAATGCGGAATATCAAGATTATCTTAACACGTGTTTAGTTTTGATGGTGATTTTGATATTTTGGATTGGTGGAAAAAACTACTCCCCAAATATCCAACATTAGTGAGGATCGTACAACAAGTTATGGTCGTGCCCGCATTAACGGTTGCGGTGGAGCAACCATTTAGCCAAGGCGGGAACATACTCGGTCACAAAAGAACTCAATTGAAGCCCGAGAAGTTGGAGATGCAAGTTTGTATTCAAGATTGGATAAGGGCGGCGAAGCGAAAACAACGGAATGCACCGGTATATGACTCCAAATCGGATACCGACTCCGAAGACGGTGGCACTACTTCCGAGTCCGAGGCCGAAAGGTAAGCGGGGTAAAAAAAAACTCGGAAGTCCCAAAAAGGTAAGTGAAGGTAAGAGAATTACGTGGGCTTTGATTCCTCTTAAACCCCGAGAGGATATGTAGACAACCGTGAAACCGGTTCAAACCCTTTTTTTTGTTAAATTCAATTTTGTTTGTTTTATTTATTTATTTAAAATTTTAATTCCAATTTGTTTTATACTTTTTATTTTTTTTTTTTTTTTTTTTTTTTTAACTTCATTTCTGATTTTTTTTTAAAAAACATGGCTAAACCAACGGTTCAGGTTTGCGACCATGCCTATCTACAAGTATAATCAACCAAACTATTTGATATCCCTACTTACTTTGGATTCAACCAGACTATTGATTGACTTTGAATATATTATCCTTAGGGTGGTTTTGGTTGTTAAATATTAATTTTCTCCTGAAATACCATATGACCCCACCAAATAATAGTTCTTAGGTTATCGGACCTTGACTTATCCCTTAGGATGTTTATTATTTTTGTTGGCCAATTAGTGTTCCGAATAGTTTGGTTGATTATACTTGTAAAGTCAATGATACACTCACTAAATACATCTTTATGGTTTCCTTCTCAATGTGCTAGCGTAATATGTATCCCATTGAAACTACATTTCATTGTTTTTCAAGAAGTTATTTAGTCGGTATTCCATTTTTTTGCTTTTCAAATGAAGTTTTTAATTTAGGGGCAATGCCTATTTTTCAAATCTAAGTAGACGATATCGATGGACAATAGTAGAGCTAGTGAAAAACCAACCATATGTGCCCATGATTCAATAGCGTTTGTAAGGGACATTAGAGCTAGGGATCTTCATGGAAGGGAAAGTTACTAACAAAAAGTATCATCCACATGGTCTTTGAGAGTGGTTTTTTATTTCTCGATGTTTCAAATTTTCTCATCTGTGAAAAACTCACATACCTTAAGATAAAGGTCAGTAGAACACTGAGGTTCAACAAGGTTCTACAATGGCTCTTTAGTGATCTAGTTATCTATCCAAAACTCAATTGTCTTCACAGCTCCAACTCGTCACTCGAGTCCCTTTTTAAAAAAAATCCTTAAGGCTAACTAGTTTCTTCTCTTTTTTTTTTTCTTTCCCAAGATCGACATCATTTGGAAATATAGTCTAGTATGCTCGCCCCTTTAATGTACTTATCCAATATCACTCGGATCCATAAGTTATCTAATTCACCCAGGATTTTCCGAATTAAAGCAGCTTTATTTGGATGACTATGTTTGTGTCATTGGTTTTCATTATACAAAGATCAACCTTTTTCCTTTGTTTGTTTTAGATGGCATCCTTACCCATAAGTTATCTAATTCACCCAAATTTTTTATCATTTAATTAAGGGTTGATTTTTTTCATTCTCAAGATCTACATCATTTTGATTATTGTACAAGGAATTTCCAAAGCATTACATATAAGGTTAGGCGGTGTGTTCAAAGTGTTTTGATTGATTTGAAATGTAAATTTATGGAAATTGACTTTTTTCCAACACATTATAGTTTTGTCAATTACCTCTAGAGTTTGTTGACATGCTCGTTGAGAAGCTTTCGAGAATATAATAACATCGTCAACGGAAGTTAGAAATGGACATTTAGTCTTTTCTCGTGATAAGGAAATCAATTGGGCCCTTGTTCTTTAGATTTCTTATGAGGTACTTCGCTCTTTAGAAACTGTATCACCTTATTGAAGCTCCTTTCATAGAAAAAACTAGTTTATAGGTCCATGTTGATGAGGATGTAAACCATAAAGATGTGTGTACTCCTAACTCTATTCAAAAATTTTGTCTAAAAATCCATTTTTTGACACTTTAAATTAAGTTCCATACTATTATATGATTTATGTCATATGTCTTTTTCATGTCAACCTTGATCGTCACGTAACCTTGTTTTCCCTTTTTTTATGAAGGGAGTTAGAGATCTCATGATCAATTAGAATATTGTATTGATTGTCTCTTTTTTGTTTCAAACATATTGTATGGATTATGATTAATGTCTTTCAAATGGTCTTTTATTATCTCGGTGATAACCTTGTAGATTATAGTGCAAAGGCTAATCGATCGATAATGATTTGTTGTGGTTGGGTTATCTAATTTTAGGATTGGGGTGATAAAAACATGATTGAGTTGTTTTAGTACTCTATATGTTCAAAAGAAATTTTTAACCTCTTGGACCACAATATATAGGTCCAACAATATACCAACATTTATAGTAGAAACCACATGACATCCCATCCGATCCCAAAGATTTGTCACCACCTATATTAAAACTAACATTTTTTAAATTTTACATTGGATATTAGTCTGGTAAAATTCGCATTGTTAAAGTCAATGATTTCATGTGTTACTTGGGAAATTAGGGTTCTAGTTATTCACCGTTGCAATATCTTTTTTGAATCTTCGATTAAGTCATATTAATAAAAAATCGAATGACATCATTTTCATTCGTGGTGAAAGGAGTTAGAGATCTCATGATCAATTAGAATATTGTCTTGATTCTCTCTTTTTTGTTGCAACACACACCTTGTATTGTGTGGATTATGATTAATGTCTTTCAAATAGTCTTTTATTATATCAGTGATAAACCTTGTAGATTATAGTGCAAAGGCTAATCGATCGATAATGATTTATTGTGGTTGGGTTATCTATTTTTAGGATTGGGGTGATAAAAACATGATTGAGTTGTTTTAGTACTCTATATGTTCAAAAGAAAATTTTAACCTTTTCAACCACAATATATAGGTCCAACATTTATAGTAGAAACCACATGAGTAATCTTGGCCGAGGCTTGATCAACCTGGCTCCGACCTCAGAGCAAAATGTATAAATCAACCTAATCTTTGCAATGGTGATGCTCACACCAAAGCCAGAACCGTATAAGCAATGATTCCGGATTTGGTCCGGAGTCGCTAGTTGTAGTTTCATATTGCATTCATGTGCATCATTTACAAAAGTATGATATCATCTCATGAGCACGTTATATGGTACTTGAATACATGTGTTGTGTTGTGATGTGTTGATATGATCTCTCGTGGATAGATTAGAATCGGTAGCTAACGGTTTTAAACCGATTATTTTAGGTAATGCCGATAATAGGAACGCTGCAAGGATGTCAGTGTAGGAAGTGGACAGCCGGGGCCGTGTTAACCCAATGGTTCATAGAACTTCTTTTGAAACTAATCGCTTGCAAGCGAGTCTTTTGTTGCATGTGTGCAATTATGTAAAAATGTTGTTTTCAAGCTGATGATTTAAGACAGCTGTTCAGTTGTCATGTTTTGAAGTGTTGCTTAGGGATTATACTAATTGCATGCATGGTTGTTTCATGTAAACGTTTTCTAAATGACAGGTTGGATGCTTTCTTTATTATATCGTGCTTCTTGTTGCACGGTCCTATTTGTTGTCAGACTAACTGATGAGACCCATTGTGTGGTCCTTAGCCCAGTGACGTCTCGGGTTACTACAAATTCGGGTCGTTACATATGTCTAGCAACCCTAAACCTCTCCCATCTTCGGCAAGCAGACTCTAGACCATGGAACACGTGACCAACTCCATAGTATGCTAACTTCTCGTTTCTCTTCATTTTCACATTCCTTTGTTCTTTCTGCTTCAAAATCCTACAATACATACATGTAATTTCCTCAAACTACCCATAAAAACAATAATACATCAAACATGGGTCTTTTAACCAAAAATTTGTTTTTATTTTTTTAAACTCTTTGATATGTCTTATAATTTTATTAAACAACCTAAAATATTTAAGAAAAAAAATTATCACTTAACATTTATACATAGTTCGTTGATTATAAAAAAAAGTGTGATTTTTGAAAGAAATTATAATATAGGGGTAGTTTTTAGTGTGATTTAATAATTTATGGTAAGTTTTTTTAATAATATCAAATTTTTTTACCCCGGATCATAATATGTCTAATGTGAAATAGTTTGTATAATTGTTATTTGTAAGACCTGAGGTCTTAGAGACACCGTCCTCATGCCAACCATGCATGCGCAAAAACTTTCCAAGAGGTCACCCTTTATGAAATTGCTCTCGCATAAGCATGCTTAACTTCAGAATTACTTGTCCTCACTCTACCACTGAAAAAGATGAATTCTTGTTGACATGGGTAATAATTGATCGTTATAAGTTAATCACAAATCCCATACAAATGATGCGGGATGACAATTTCACGGGATGTTACAACATTAACTATTAAAGTTTGTAATATTTTTTGTTTATGCCTCGTAGTTGGTATTATTCTTGATCATTTTTCCTATTGTGTATTTTGACATTTATAATATTAGTTCAAAATTTGTGTATCATTGATTCGAGCATCTGTATTCTATTAGTTCGAACATTTGTATTTATCAGTGCAAGCAATGTGTTTTATTAAGTTCAATCACACTTGCAAGTAAAAAATTTTCATAAAAAACATGACTAATAAATAGAATAAAAATAAATGTATGAACTAATAATAAAAATACATTAGAATTGATTGTATACAAATTTTTAACGAATCGAACAAATGTTTTGAACTAACAAATAACATTTACAAACTTTTCTTATAAAAACCATGTGTACAAATGATTTGAACTAATTATTTAACATTGAATGAAAAATATAAAAAATATTGTTCGTCCGAAAAAATAAATTTTACACATTTATTTGACGACTCTCGTATTTTCATACCGAATGAACAATACCACATTATCTTTTATTATTGTCAAAATTTTAAAATGTATTAAACTAGTTTATAAGTTTTGTATTTTCGATTAATCGAATCCTAGAAGATACGCGGGTTAGTATAGACCGGCCCAGTGCTGGATGGCTTTACTTGTCATTTACCCAAACTTCACAATAATGGGCGGGAAATATTGGCGGAAGACTGAAGTGGCGGCCAATTTGGGGAAATTGGGTTGAACAAGAGCTACCAAAACGACACTTCAAAACGGTGCCGATATTCCTCGATCGAAGGAAAAATTGTCCGGATCTCACATCGCCGGATCTTTATTTCATTGTATATGCCTGAATTTGTACGTGGATTTGGTTCATCTTAAAACCCTAAATTGTTAACTCTTCTCCGTGGTTCGACTGGGTAATGCACAGTGCACTTCTTCAATCTTCGGTCTCTAGGTTTGATTCGTTGTTTCTTCAATTTATACTTTTCGTTACTTCATCTTAGTTTTTAATTCGTTCATTTCTCACGTCGGAGTCGGATATTCCACGATATCCTGTTGTCAAGTAGTAATTTTTGTCGCTTTTTCAGCTCGTCTACTTAATTTTGTCTTCTGGTTGTTGAAATTCGGATTCTGTTGGCTCTTCCTTTATTCGTTGAGGTGCAGAAAAGTGAATATGTTATGCCGTCACAAGTTTTGTTGACATTCTGGTGAATTTCTTGTGCAGATTTTGTGCAGTATCATCTGGTGTGAGGAAAATGTCAAACTATCAGACGGAGGCACTGAGGTGTTGCTCAGTTAAGATGAATAATCATGATGAGGTGAAAAGACAAAGGGGTGCTCTGATTGTGTTAGAAGGATTGGATCGAAGTGGCAAGAGTTCGCAGGCAAGCAAGCTGGCTACTTGTTTGGAAGGGCTTGGGGTTTCTGCTGAACTATGGAGGTTTCCAGATAGAAATACGAGTGTTGGCCTGATGATTTCGTCGTATCTTTCCAATAAATCGCAGTTAGATGATCATACCATTCATCTGTTGTTTAGCGCTAACCGGTGGGAGAAGAGGTCTGCTGTTTTCCCAAGATTTTAAATGCTTTGCATTTGTGCTATTTTTCACCCTTAAGTGCTAACAGTTTTCAGGATCAAGTTAGTTATAAATTTGGAAAGTAAGTTCATTATTCACAATTTTTTGCCCCATATGAACTTTGGTTTACAACTTTTTGTCCTTGATCTTTTATCTGAACTTTCTGGGCAACTTAAAGTTTCTTGCACTCTAGGTAACTAGAAGAATGATATTACGTTTGAAAGTACATGTCTTCTAGTTAAATGGTTATACTTGACAGAGATAACCATTGCATTGTATTATCACTCGTGAGAAAAGTGTTTTATGTACATTAGAGTTGGATTATCAAGTAATTTTCACATCCATCTTCTCTGGTACTACATTCTGCTTAGAAGTAAGATTCTTGATCGAGCTGTACATTGTTGGTACTTGGGAAATGGTGACTTCTTTTTTATCAGTCAACCCTCTAGGCTTGAAATAAATATGAGAGAAGAAGACAAAATGACGTATATGTCATACAGATTGGAGTTTAATCTGTATACTTTTTCTCAGTTCATCTGTTGCTCAAAATTTCAGAGGTTGTCCAAAGCTTACGACGTATCATTTTGATGAAATTCAGTGAGATGTTTGTTGTCTGGAATTGGCTCTTTGAATGAAAGATTTTGAAGTAGACTATTAATAATAGCAAATGTTGAGGCATGCTGTGCTATTATACTGTCTATTAGTAGTAGTAATGCTCTATTTGAAGACAATTTTGTCCCTAGTCATACAAGTATATACAACTTTATGGTTGTTTAGTTTATAGCAATTTCCGGAGTTTGTAATGGTTTTGCTTGCCTGAGGCAGATCATTGATGGAAGACAAGCTGAAAGGTGGAACTACACTAATAGTTGATCGTTATTCTTATTCTGGGGTAGCTTTTTCATCTGCCAAAGGACTAAGTCTTGATTGGTGTAAGGTAACCCCTCCACTCTTCTATAATGCTAAATTGAGCTCATTAGTCATGTTTAAGAGCCTCTTTTCTGTCCAGTCATAAGTATAAAATTAGCTAACATAGTTGTAAGTTTGTAACATCCAAGTGTCTGATACCTTAGTAATTTTAGAATCAAGTAGAACGTGGTAGTGAAATGATCCTTAGTGAAATAAAAAATGTCCGGTAAGACAGTAGCAAGATCATTTGTGTCCAACCGTCAAACAATGATAATGGACACTCAGGGCTCTATTAATCATGTTTGTTTGATTCCTTACTGGAGAATTAGATATTTATGTGTAAGTACATGTTTCCCATTTTTCATTTATAATTACCTCTTGCTTGATGAGCTATGAAAGCCTCAACTACAAAATTAGGTTCTAGTTTTCTAGCCAATCTCATTGCTTATTATGCTAGGATAGTGCATATTTCATTTAGATTTGTCATGATGTTGGCCTTATTTTCTATGCTTGCTCTGCTATTAGAGAGAACTGTCGAAGGAAGTGTCAAGGTAGAAAGTATATAATTATCTACATCCTTTCCCCTTTGTATCACATATTGAGAAGTGCTGGACAATGTGGTAAGGATATATTAGGATTCTCCAGAAGTTAAAGTGCTATAACTTGTAGGTTTGAAATAAGTCTAAATTAGAATTTTTGCTGTAATAGGCTAAACCTAATAATAATTGTGCTTCATGCTTAGGTATAAATGTATAATTCTTCAGGTAATTTTGTCACCGTGTCATAGAACATTGGAACTGTCTCAACTTAATGGAATATGAACATAACTGGGGCTTGGGAAAGATGTCATAGTCTCCAACACCACTTGAAGCGAAATGCTAGGCACTATGGCTGATCATCCGGTCCGGACCTGGAGTCTATTGTTGGACCGGATCTGGACCGAATGTTCTTCAGGTCCAGACCGGTCGGACCAAAAATTTTATTAAACTTTTTTTTTTGCCCAAAAATGGACCCATTAAAAATTTGAGTAACCAGTCCAAACTGCAATTTGAACAGCCCTATCAGGCACAATGGCACTGGATTTGTGCCTAAAGGCATCATAATTTGTAGGGGGCAATAACTGAGGTTTCCTATGTTAACCACTTTGTGGTTTGTGTGGTTGTCAAGGGAATGACAATTTTTTTTTTGTTTTTTGCAATTTGAATTTACCTGGAGTAGAATTCCTTACTTGCATACTTGAGCTTATGTTATGGGAGTTTGTAGTGACTACCTTATTTTCAATAGTTGGCAGTCTCTTGACGTGATTTTTGTTTTCTTATTCACAGTAAACTTTTACATAGATGTAGAAGAGAAAAATAGGTGTTGTTAATTTCATCTTTTCATTATGGACAGTACAAGAAAGGCCGGGCATTAAAAAACAAGTAATTTGGATTCTGTTTACATTTAGAAGTATCACGGAAGTAATGCTTTTTTTAACTTTCTTTGCAGGCACCAGAAGTAGGACTTCTTGCTCCAGATCTGGTTTTGTACCTTGACATACCACCAGAGGTTTGTTCTGAATGCTTTTTTCTTTATAGTCCCTCTATGTCTGTATTTTATGTATAGTCTCCACCTGAAGCTATTTGGCTGCATTAGGAGTGGGGTTGAATGGTTGTTGTGAAAAATTCTTGCTGATATATTAGTGTCAGCTCATACCATTGGCCACTTTTCATTCTGTTACTCAACAGGTTGAATTAGTATTATTAAACATGATGATGTTTAACACAACTTTGGGCTTCATAAGCTTGACATCTTTGAAAACCCAAATTGTCTAATTTGGAGCAGAAAGCAGCAGAGCGTGGAGGTTATGGAGATGAGAGATACGAGCAGCTTGATTTTCAAAGAAAAGTTGCAGAGCAGTATAAACTCCTCCAGGATGCATCATGGAAGGTAGTTTTAAATGACCTTTTTTCAATGACTTTGGCTTTTCGTATAGACTAAACAATTACCATTTATAGTACATCTAACTATTAAAATTTGTTGTTATAGTACTTTATACATAATTTTTGTAACTGACATCTCCTACAACTTCTACAAGATGATAGACGCTCACTTGTCAGTGGATGAAGTCCATAATCAGATAAAAGAGCTGGCATTGAACTGCATCAAACAATGTGGAGAGGGAAAACCTATCTCACAACTCTGGTAATTGCATCCTTTGAGATCTTTGATTTATAGCTTAATCTTGCTGCTTGATTTCGTGGCTTTGATGATTGAGCGTAGGAGGGTTTATGGCTGTTGGATCTTTCGTATACGGGTAATCTGAAGCATAAACTAGTTTGCTAGTGCTTCATTTGCTTGGGTGTGAGTTTGACTTCGAAGTATAATTCTCATTCCTGTAAAGTTTGTTTTAGAAGACAGTCTCATTAGTAACTTGATAATTTAAATATTTGGAAAATGGTCGATCTCTATGGGAGATTAGAGTTAAGGGTTTGTTTGGCTTGAACACCCACCATGCTCCTTATCTCGGACATCGTTGATGTATTGTGTGCTTTTTGAACCAACCCAAAAATATCGCCCGCCTAATACCATGGGCAGTACTCCCAGTAGAGAGCCCCCATGCTCCTATTTTTTTCCGTGCCATATCAAGGAGATTCGTGTCACGTCAACTTATGAGTCTCATTTTAGCTTTTTAAACTTGTTTCTATTCACAACATAGAGCATCTGAGCTCTTATTTTTGCTTTTTATGTTCCTATTTATTTTCAATAACTTAATGATATCTGTATATCATTTTATTAATAACATTATCATAAATAAACATTAACAATAATGTTTTTTTAATTTAACTAATTTTTTAAATTAATAAAATTATATATTTAAATAACAAACAATTTACACGCTTAACTAACAAACAAAACAACAAAAATGTGATTGTGTTGTTATTTTATGCTCGGTTTGAATTTAAATGTAATGTTAGTTGTCATTTATTGTGTATAGTTGACTTGTGACGAGTTGTCAATTCATGACTTAATTATTGTGTAAAATAGATCTATGATTGAGTTGTCATTTCATGTTGGGTTATTGTGTATAAAGAAAAATGTGACTAAATTGTCAATTCATGGTATGATTATTGTGTAAATGATATATGTAATTCATTTTTACCTTCTATAAAAGGGTTTATAGACAAATACCTATCACAAAAAATTAGAGGATAGTTCCAAGAGAACAAGGGTAAATGAGTTTAGAGCAAACACATTAAACTCCAATTCTAGAACCTCATCAAGTGGAGGTAGTACCTCACATAACTCATTTGTTCGTCTTCTCAAACAGACTAGTTCAAAAAGGGTGGGGAATAGAATAGTAAGTACGACAGAGCACGTCTAATAATTTAACCTTTTAGACGATTTGAAGGCTAGAGAGTTTGAGATTCGCTTCCAAAAATTGGAAGTAAAGAAGGAATCGTTGAGGTTATATGTCAATTCCGAAGCTAGGAAGATAAAATAAATAGAAATCAAGATCAAAGGCATGAATAATAAAATGAGTTCACCATTCTTTCTAGTTTGATGAAGAGCATAGATTCCTCGACTCCAGACATGGAGACAGTGAAGGATAAGTTGCTTAAGGAATTTTGTAATTGAGTTTATGTTTAAGTTTGAGGTTTAATTATGGTCGGTATTGTATGCTACTATGCTTTATTATTTGTGTTTTATTTATAACATGTTATGTTGCATGTGATGTGACTCATGTTAAAGTTAATGTATCATTTTAAGTTGTATTTTTATTAAATTAGAATTTTATTTGTAAGTTAATGTTTTATTTCATGTTAAAGATTTATTTTAAATTGTTTTTTTATTATAAATAAATAAATATGCAAATACATACAAAATAAATATCTTATTTGATATATAACAATTAAAATTTTATATAAAAAATAAATTTTAAAAATACCAAGTGTTTATTACGTAAATCCCTATATACGTTATAAGAAATCAAAATGTTTTAATCGAAATATCAAACATATGTAAAGTGGGTGTCATTTGATTAATAAAATTAAATCCTATTCATTATTTTTAAATTTAAATTTATATGGTAAATGGTCATGGCATGTCCAATCTTGAAGAAGAGCCAACACGACGCAATCTTGATATAAAAAAAAAGAAGAAGATAGGAGTCGACATCAATATAGATGTCGATTCCGGGGCTTCTATGCCCTCACTCTATCATTTCATCATTTTGATGGAATTTGAGGGTTTTAGGAGCTCAGACCCTCTATTCAACTCTCTTGCCTATCATCGACTCAATTTGTCCTACTTGTCAACGAAAAGGATCAGGGAAGATTTTTTTTAACTCCATGGGATTGGTAGATCAAGGAATGGTTGATCCCATAACAAGAGAATATAGATATGTAAATATACAATTTGTTTTCATCGTCACTTTACTTCTTAGGAGAGAGAAATCTAGCCATGGTGGTGACCAAATGGAGGTGATAGATTAGACTCGTTAAAAAACATTCCCAAGCGTGTCAAGACACTGTTCACCTGTGCCTCGGAGTTCACACCGCCAAGCCATGGTGGTGGCTGGAGGGGGGAGGTGGATTACGCCCTTTATTGTGGATTACACCAAGGAGTCGTTTGTTGATGTTCCATGCCTTCATGGAAGCTTTGCGGCTAGGGTTGGTAATTGGATTTTCAACCCAAAAGATAAAGGGATACTTAAATCCCTTTGATTTTGAACAAAGATAATGAGTGGGAAAAAATTTGCTTATACTTGGACTATTTGCACATCCATGATGTTCACTGAGATGCTACAACATTGGATCGAGGATGGACATTTTAACCACCAATCTAATATGGGTAAAATGAAATAATATAATCAAGTTTAGGAGGACATATTGTTTTTTTTATAATTTTTCTTTTGACCGGGTTTGGTTCCCAAATGATTTAAACGGGCTAGGTTTAGAGTACAGGAAAAGAGCTTTGAACTTTTACGGGTCAGTTGGGACTTGCTCGTGTTCTTTTTATTTTTTTTTATTTTTTTTTACTTTTTTTTAATATTTTTTTTATATATATTTTTAATTTTTTTATTTTTAATGTCTGATTGAATCTAATTGATCAAACCCAATAATATACAACCCAAGTTCACGTGCTTCTCACATGAGGCCACACATGATGAAACGTCAATTATGACAACTTCCTTTTATCTAGGTACATACTTAATCTTTTATTTATACTATTTGCATCAATTCTCATATGCTTTTGCCTTCTCCTTTTCCAAAGCATAGAGAGAAGGAGAGAAAGTGAGAGATGAGCCTAGTGTTTCGTTGAAAAACAAAACATAGAGAGGAGAGAAAGTGAGATATGAGCCTAGTGTTTCGTTGGAAATCTTCTATTGTTTTCAAAGAGTGTTCAAGGTCGCTTCATTGGAAGCTTGCTTAACCCATTTGATGAGTTACACACTCTCTCTTTCCTCTTTCCGCTTCTTAGTAGTTGTTTCTTTTCTTTTCTGTTTTGGGAGATCTCTTACGATTTTAGAACGTTACTTCTGTTTCTCTATAAGATTTGTTCTTTTGTCTATTATTCTTAGTGGATTGGACTTAATTTTCTCTCATGAGATCCCACGGAGTAGATCTTTAGACCAAACTACTTCACCAAATTTTGTGTGTGTTCAAAATATTTTTTAAGTTTTTAAGAGCGCTCTATATATGCCTACTTTATCTGAATAACTCTTTATTTAGATCTTAAGTATGGTATTATAAGTGTTATTGACACTTAAACCTTTCACAAATAAAATTTAATCTACCTTTTTCATTATTTGTATAAGACCGAGGTACTAGGGACACTGATCCCCATGTCAATCATGCTTGCGCAAAAACTTCTTAGGAGTTCATCCATCCCAAAATTGCTCTCGCACGAACACACTACTCCGAAGTTATTTGTCTTACTCTACCAATGGGAAGAAGTATTCTTGTTGACATGATACGGAATGATAATTTTCCGGATGTTACAATTTTATTTTCTCTATTTCCGTATAATTTTTCTCATTCTATCATTATTTTAAAAATAATGATTATAGCGCATTAATAAATATTTCACTTTCTATTTTTAGTTTTCATAATTCGTGTATGTGTGTTTTTTTTTTCCTAATGTCAAATATTGAGAACCGAAGAGAGTATTAATAAGTAAAATCAATAAATAAATATTAGTAAAATAAATAAAAATAAATATAAAAATATTTGCTTCTTATCTATTATCTATCTATATACTAAAGCAGCCCGTGAACTTACACGTGACACAGTATGGTGAATCCACGTCATCAAATTTACACGTGGCATAGTCTGGTGAATCCACGTCATTAAATTTACACGTGTAATTTTTTTTGTTAACTTAGGTCCCACCATTTTAAAACAAATTATTTAAAATATTTTATTTACGAATTTTAACTGTTTTTATTATATATATTGAGTATTCAATTTTCTTTTTATACACGTATAATTTTTCACAAAATCATTTTCACTTAATCTGATTTAAAATTTTTAACTAATTAATTTTATATATTAAGTCTACAATTTTTTTGTAATATACATATAATTTTTCACAATATTTTTCACCAAATCTAATTTAAGAACTTTAACTAATTATTTTATACGTAAATTACCTCACGCCATAAAAGTTTTCTTGAAATTGTAGAGTAGCTTGTGATTTTTTAATTAAAAAAGTGTATAAACTATATAGTCCATAACTTAAAATCTAAAAAGTGCCTTATGATTTACTTTTCATGTTTTTTATGGTATCTTTTGAAAGTGAGTTTTTTTTCAAACTTAAACATGCGACAAACTCTCGGCGTATACAAATTAAGAATATAAATAAAGTTCTTTAAATGAAATAAAGATAAAGATTTGAATGATGGAAATACCCATATTAAAAATAAATCGAACTCCTTCATTTACATTTTAATATATTAATATTTAATATTATAAATATAAATTTTATGATTTGTTTTATCTTTTTATTTCGTTAGTATATGCTTTACGCATGACTTCTTATCTATTTATATATTAAAACAAACCGTGAATTGATACTTAGCGCATTTCGTGCGGTCAGTTTATCAATTTTGCAGTATCGTCAATTCGTTAATCCATATCACATACTCTAACATTTAATTAAATAAAGTTTAATATTTTTATGGTTTTTTTTTGGTGGAAAAAAGTAATCTAATCTTTTTATGGTATGATCTCAGTCAATTCTCAACGTAATAAATTATCAAATATTTTTTTATGACACGCAATTATCGTCTAACCCGTGCAGGGCACGGGTATCAAAACTAGTATATAACTAAAGTTGCCTACGTTTTGCTGACGTGGCGTTCTAAGATTTCAGGATTTCAGCCAAATCACCATATATTACTAAATTGCCATTCATTTAAATTATATATTTTTAAATTAATTTTTAATTTGATTTTCTAAATTAATAAAACAAACTCTTTTAGTTAAAAGAATTTATTAAGATAAGATTCTAGATTTTTGTGTACGTAGGATTTAAATTCATAAATTCATTTTTCTTTTTCATAAATTATCTAATTTATAAAGTATTTTATTTTTTTTATAATTTTGTAATTAGTTCTAATATTTATATTTAAAATTGCTTGTTTTTAAGGTAATCGGATATTTTTTTTAAAAAAAAATTATTTTATTTTATTTGAAATTGTGATTGTCATGCGGGTTAGAGGTAGTTAGTTTTAGTTACATATATATATATATTTTTGTGTTATTATATAACGATTATTATATATATATATATTTATAATCCGAGTATAACTTTGTGTACGATTGTTTTACCTCTCAGTTCGGTTATATAATCACAACATATACTTTTCATCACATATGATATTCATTCCCTTTCAAAAGTTGGATTATACCTACCTAGACCAATTTTTAGTCACGGACAACTTGATGTGCCAGTTTCAAGAGGCCATAAGTAGGATGGTTTGATGATCGTGTTATTTTACAAGCAAGTCACAAAGTAGGGAAAATACTACAAACAATGTTGTATTTAATGAAATAATTTAGGATATAATATAATGCGGTTATACTATTATTTTATTATTTATTTTACATTTTAACTCTTATTATTAATACAATGAATAAAAATAAGTTTAAAAATATATATTTTATAAATACCCGTGCACAGCACGGGTACTAAACTAGTTAGTGTAAAAAAGATACTTGCACCACCAAAACTCCTTTTAATTTTTACTTTAAATAAAAAAATAAAAAAAAGTGATTAGAAACAAAAATGTCTTTGTAGTTAATTTGAATAGAACAGAAATTGGTTTTCAAAGTCGTCACGAAAATGCTCAACGGACTGCCAACCAGAAGCAACAAAAATGGAAAAACTCCAAACTTGAAGAATCATTAATGTCAATGTAGTTGCAAAAACGTTTGTATATAAAATGCTTAAAATTAAAATTAAGATGATTTTAGAAAATAAATAATAATATTACCACAAAGTATATAATATTTTTAATTACTAAACTTTTTTTTTTAATTGTAATCAAACTATATCATATATTTATTATGAAAATATATGCTAAAATTTGATGGAGAAAAGATAATATACAAATCTTATGATATCTAATTTCGTTTTGGTTTAGGTACGGAAAGGTTTTTTTTAAGTACGGCACTCCAAATTATTGTACGTTGTCACTTTTTTAACCGACATTTTTTTTTTTTCAAAATTTTGTACATTTCGTTTAAATTTTTTGTTTCCTTAGTTCTAATAATATTATACTAATAGTTCACATATTTTTAACTAATTGTGTATAAAAATTTGAATTTCTTTTCAGTTTTCCCTTCTTCTTCCTATGGCATTTTTTCATTCTAAATTTTAATTATGTAAGTTCAGATTATAGTGTACTAATACTTCGTATATTTTTACAAATTGTTTTCATAAGTTTAAGATATTGCATGTACTAATAATATAAAATGTTTAAATAGTAGGAACACTCGATTTGAACTAATTGTATAAATATTTTGAACTAACACTATTGTGTTAAAAATATTAAACTAACCACAACTATAAATGTGAACTTTTATATTACTAGTTTGAGTATCATTAATTTGAACATCGTGTATTGTTAGTTCAGACATTATGTTTTATTAGTTTAAACATGTATATCTAAAAAAATGCATGCAAACACAACCACTAAATTAACTAAACAATGCATTAGTAACTATCGAAAATAATAATAAAATTTTTAGATGATTGAACTAAAAACTATTACATCTTTTTCTTATGAAATTATAAAAATATCACCGTATTCTTTTTCAAAACACATCTTCAAAAGAATAAAATTGTTCTTACAAAATTGTTAACGTGATTGGTTGTTGTTAATTTAAGTAAATTATCGACCCAAAATACTCCTTAATGCGTAACGCCACTACGAGAAATGTTTCCATCTAATTTATTTAAAATTAGTTGGTAAAAAGTAAAAATTTAACAATTTAATTAAATATATTTTATTTAGGTAATGAGAAATAATATCATCGCTTGTCTTAAAAATAGGATTAACGAGGTAAACAATCTTATATATATTACTAGTGTATAACCCGCACCTTGTGCGGGATTGAGTTTTAAAAAATTGTAAATATTTATACATTATTATAAATATTTTGAAAGATGAGGAGGTAAAGAATGAAATTACATTTATTATTATACTAAGAGTTAATTTATTAGATTAAAAAAAGCGATAAAGATATGTTTTTAGTTATATAATAAATATTGTTTTGACAATTACGTTTATATATATATATATATATATATATATATTAAAAAATAAAAATAATTATAATAAAAAATTTATTTAAATGAATTTTTTTAGATTGAACAAATTTACGATCTAGATATGTTAGGATTTTGTTAGATCAAACAAACTTACTAGATCAATTTAAAAAAATCAATTGGCATTAATTACATAATTAAACAATGTTTTTTAATTATTGAAATTTCAGAATAATTATTAATTTATTGGAATTTTAAAATAAATTTATTTCAAATTCTTTAATTATAAAAGATAAGGAATTTTTACCTTTTTTTTTATTTTATCTATTGGTAATAATATTTATTTTATATTAAAAGATTAAGGAATTACAATTGAGATTTTAGAAATTAAATTTTTAATTAATTAATTTGATAATTGTAAGTATAATTCCGTAAATGACTAAGAAATTGCTATTTGTATACTCAAATTAAAAATCTTAGATTTGCCTTCGGTAGACAAAACCGAATCTCTTTAAAATAGGTGTTATTTAAAAATTAACGTAATTTAAAATAATAACTATCTAAATACTAAATTAAAAGTACCGATTAAAAGTTGTGGATTTTCTAAAGCAATTTTTTTAACTAATTTTTTTTGGTGGACGAAAAAATCTGGCGGCGACACGTGGCAATAAGTGCGTCCGCTTTAATATATATATATATAAGATAAGAGTAGCACTCCTTGCCACGTGTCACACATAAAAGTACTCACTGACACGTGTCATTTTAGCATTTAACCACATTCCACCAAAATATTAATTAAGTTTATTCATTACAAAATTATTTAACAAATATTAAAATCAAATTTTAATTAAATTCATCCCTTACAATCACCTTTTTTGTTACTTGATATATGAATAACAGATTAGAATCACATCCATAACAAATTTTAGCAGTACAAAAAAAAGTAAAGAATTAATTAAATCCACTTTTAACAATTAAATGTTACGGTTTCATCCATTCCAATTACCTTTTTTGTTACCTAAGATTGTGTTATTTCTTAAATTAATTTATATATAACAACTAATTTAATACCATATGCTATCAATGTACTATTTCTATTAATATATGAATTAGTATAATGAGAGGGAGAAAAATTAAAATATGAATTATTATACGGTTAGATATTTTATTAATGTATTATATAATATTATAGGTAAAGTGTATAAATATTTATTGCTTATTATTTATCCTATCTAGTGACAAAAAATAGTTTATATATAATTTTTTAAAAAAATATAATAACAACCAATATTTTATCAAAATTCCATGCAAGGCACGGGTAATTAGATGGTTAAATGTGTATGCAGTCCCATTTGTGGGCCCAATAGTCCCTTCACTTTTGCAGCACTTCTTGCAGATAGACCACGTACGTATGTCACGGACCGCTTTTCCGTGACGATGCCAAGACCGGCAAGACAAGACGACTTGCCAAGGGATGTCATTAAGACACCATTTGACAAGGTCAAGAAATGGCATGGGGAAGAAGGCCAAGCGATATGATAGACGAAGATCTTATCAAGATGGCACACCGGAAAGACAAGGAGTATTCCGGAAAGATCCGGGACGATCAAGAAGTATCCGGAAAGCTCAAGAGGAATCCGGAACATGGCGGAACGTTCCGGAAGATGGTAGAATATTCCGGAAGGCTACGGAATATTCTGGAAGATGTCGGAATCATCCGGAAGGATCCGGAAGATACCGGAAGGATCAAGACAAGTCTAGAAACCGGCGGAAGTCTCTAGACTCATGTAGAAGTTGGCGGGACAATCCGGATGGAGGGGATTTTCCCAGAAGATGGCGGATACTCCTAGAACTTGAAGGATCCTTGAAGACTTAGCTAGAGTCTTAGGGAAAGTTCTAGAGTCCTTAGGATAAGATCAAGTTAGGAAGGATCCGGAATGCTCTAGGAAAGATAGATTCCGGAACCTTCCCGGAGATGAGGTGGCCAAGGCTATAAATAGGGGAGGCCACCCCTCATTTCCATCATCCACCACAATTCACTCCAAAATCTCTCTTGTAAAACTCTCATTTGTAAAGCTCTCTTTGAGTAATATAAAGGCAAGGTTTGCCGACAAGTCTCCGAGTTTGCATAGCCATCTAGACGAAGCACTCGTAATCAAGGAGCGTCGAGGAGTAAGGCTGATCTTAGCTTGTCGGGGGTGACGTTATAGCTAAGAGCCGCGCGGTCTGAGTTGGAGAAGAACTCGGCCGTGACAAGTGGTATCAGAGCCAAGGTTCGGACGATCACTTTATTCGAGCGCCAAGCGCTTACAACCAAGGAGGCAAATAGGCAGGGACACGGATCGAGAGGAGCTCTCTGTGGATCGCCAAGCGTTTGCAAAGAAGGTTGGTAAGTAGGCAGGGACATAGAGCACGTTAAGGTCCGAGGGAGGTTTCGATGGTTAGCCAAGGAGGCGTGTCGGAAGTCGTTGACCGTGAGCAAGAAAGGCAAGAAGGACGCAAGGGATGCATCAAGCGACGTGGTGTCAAGCACGGAAGATAGGCTAGAGAAAGTTGAGTTGGCCGTGGGCGAGATGCGAAACTCCATCTTTGACGCCAGCAAGCGGTTGATGACGTCGAATCCACGATGGAATCCTCTATTGAGGAACTTAAGGGGATTTCCAAGGGCCCATGAACGTGTCCCACAAGACCCTTGCCGTAGAACATGAAGTTCTCGGCAAGTTTGAGGCACTAACCGACAAGCTGGAGACGTCAAGGGAGTTGGCGGCATGCAAGATAGCTATGAGGGCTGGCCTTGTCGGAGACACTACAGAAAGTGGACGCACCCAAACCAACTACGTTCAAGGAAGTCGTTCCGCCAAAGACGTAAAGAACTTCTTGTGGGGCATGGAACAATACTTCCGCGTCACGGGGATCGCGGACAAGGAAAAGAAGGTAAGTACCGCTTCTCTATACCTCGGTGATATAGCTTTATTATGGTGGCGTAGAAGGACCTATGAAAGGACTAGAAGAACCCCAATCCACTTGGGCCGAGTTCTCGGCAAAGCTCAAGAAACAATTCTACCCCATCTATGCCGACGACGAAGCCCGGGCCAAGCTTCGCAGGCTCACTCAAAGAGCGACCGCCCGAGAGTACGTAAAGGAGTTCTCGAGTTAATGTTGCAGATCTCCGACATGAACGAAAAGGAAGCCTTCTTCAAATTCATGGATGGGTTTAAGCCATGGGTAAGACAAGACCTTCACCGTCAAAAGGTTCAGACCCCGAGGCCATGACCGAGGCGGATTCTCTCATCGAGTTCCGAAGTCATGAACAAAGTAATCCATGGCGGAGAAAGGGTAATAGTGGGAGTGAGGAGCAGGAATATGAGGCATTAGGAGTGATGGCGAGCAGAACATGGATCGAAGAAGTTGGTCTCGCACGGGCCGAGGAGGGTTCGTCAAAACCAAAGGAAAAGTTCAATAGGGACAAGAGCGAGAAGACGAACGACGCCACTTGAGCTGCTTCTTATGTGGAGAGGAACATCTCGTAAGGAATTGTCCGACGAAAAACAAGCTTGTCTCTATTGTCTCGGTGGAGCAAGAAGAACCCAGAAAGGAGCCGCTAAGGCTCGGGGCAATCGTAAGGAGTACTCCTAAAGTGAGGCGGTTTAGATGCCTTAGGTACGATGGTGATCACTTGAATCGGGACTGCCCACAAAAGGCGACAAGGGAAGAGTCGCCACCCGAGGAGGAGCCGGGTGAACGGTAGCAAGGCTCGGGGCTGTGAGGACATGCAATGCTCCTAGATTAGCGGAGGAGTCTAGAGCATCTAGGGCATGTGAGGACGGCAAGCGACCTAGTGACACCAAAGAATGCAAGGCTAGCCCGTTTCGGGAGGATACGCATCGGGAACCGTCAGGAGGAAAGGTTGGCATGTTGTGGAGGAAACGCAACACTCGCCTTCGGAAAACAATGCCTCTTTGGAGAAAGAGGTTGACATGGTGAAGGAAGACCTTGAGCATGGACTCGCCAACGAGGACGTTTGCCGAAATCAAGTGGGGGAGTATGTCACGGACCGCTTTTCCGTGACGATGCCAAGAACCGGCAAGACAAGACGACTTGCCAAGGGATGTCATTAAGACACCATTTGACAAGGTCAAGAAATGGCATGGGAAGAAGGCCAAGCGATATGATAGACGAAGATCTTATCAAGATGGCACACCGGAAAGACAAGGAGTATTCCGCGAAAGATCCGGGACGATCAAGAAGTATCGGAAAGCTCAAGAGGAATCCGGAACATGGCGGAACGTTCCGGAAGATGGTAGAATATTCCGGAAGGCTACGGAATATTCTGGAAGATGTCGGAATCATCCGGAAGGATCCGGAAGATACCGGAAGGATCAAGACAAGTCTAGAAACCGGCGGAAGTCTCTAGACTCATGTAGAAGTTGGCGGGACAATCCGGATGGAGGGGGATTTTCCCAGAAGATGGCGGATACTCCTAGAACTTGAAGGATCCTTGAAGACTTAGCTAGAGTCTTAGGGAAAGTTCTAGAGTCCTTAGGATAAGATCAAGTTAGGAAGGATCCGGAATGCTCTAGGAAAGATAGATTCCGGAACCTTCCCGGAGATGAGGTGGCCAAGGCTATAAATAGGGGAGGCCACCCCTCATTTCCATCATCCCCACAATTCACTCCAAAATCTCTCTTGTAAAACTCTCATTTGAAAGCTCTCTTTGAGTAATATAAAGGCAAGGTTTGCCGACAAGTCTCCGAGTTTGCATAGCCATCTAGACGAAGCCACTCGTAATCAAGGAGCGTCGAGGAGTAAGGCTGATCTTAGCTTGTCGGGGTGACGTTATAGCTAAGAGCGCGCGGTCTGAGTTGGAGAAGAACTCGGCCCGTGACACGTACACATGCTTAGCACTTACATTGATTATAATGGATATCCCGACCCGAATAAAAGATAGAAATAAATAAAGAAATAAAAACTACAGTATTATATTGTCAGCAAGTCTGTACCAATGAACTGGATTGTAGGAACAGTGCCGTGTACAAAACATCGAACGACAAATCTCTCCTTCTCTCGATTCCTTCCAATTCCCGATTGACGTCTCTCTACAGACCTCCATACCTCAGATTCGGACTATATAAATCTCATTCTCTCGCTTTTGCTGAATCTCGCCTTTCTTCTGCTCAATTCCTCTAATGGCGACCACCGAGCTTCCCTCCTTGTCGCTGCCCGGAGTTCCTTTTCCGTCTCCAATCGGAGGGATAGGAGTTTTACAGATTGGCCGAAGCTATCTCTGTCGCCGGCAGATCGAGTGTCCTCATTGGCATCCACGTCTTCTTCTGTGACGGCTGTACTTCGTCTCCGGCGACGAGTGATTCCGTGAATGGAAGTTTGCGGAATAGTTCGGAAGGTTCGAATGGTTCGGTTCTTCTAGGCAAGTCGAAGCATGTGGAACAGGTGGACTATGGAGATGACGCATTGAAAGGGAGTGCGATCGATTATTTTGAGCAGGCGAAGGCTCTTTAGGCCAGATGGCGGGGCCTCCCGGTGGTTTTCGCCATTGGAGTGTAGTGGAGATGGAAAGAGTGAAGAATGCGCCCTTGCTACTTTTACTTGCCTGGTTGGTCGTCTTTTCTTGAAACTTGCTCACTCTCTATGCTGTGGTCGCAGTTTAAATTCTTATCGTTTTAAACGTCATTTGTTAGTGTAGTGTTATCATTTGGAATGATAATAATATGGATTTGGTCTACTGTTTAGTACGATGCAAATGATTAAGCCTGCTGTTTAAGAGACAGAGATTGATTATATCCGTATTCGTTTCCTGCTTAATTTGAGTTATGCAGGAATTGATGGCGTCGCCTTGGGCTCACAGGCACCACCGGACTTGACAAGTAAGTTTTTGAAGTTCTTGTTGAAATCCTTTAAATTAACCACTACTTTAAAGAAGGTGTAGTAGATAACTTCTTGACTGCCTAGCTATGATGGTGATGACATTTCAGCATTTTGTTCATTAGTATACGAAGAAAGTTAGTTGAGGACGAGGAATAGAGATGTAGGTGAATTGTCTACTTCTAAAAACTATGCTTATAGGGTGAGTTGTCTACTTAAAAAGTTAGTCGAGAACGAGGGTTGGAGATGCCATCACCATCAATAGCTAGGCGTACGAGCCTCCTTGTCAAGTCCTTCTAGCTCATGATTGATTGGAAATTGAAATAGTTTATAAGTAGAACAGTTGTTGTAGTAAAATGTAAGAATTTATCAGAAAAACTGGATTCAAATAATAATTGATGAGAAAATTAACTTAGAGAATGATAAGACAGAAGATTAGTAAATTTGTATTTTCTCGCTGGTTAAAACAGCAACATGGCGTAGTGCTAACCTTTAATGTTCACACTAAAATCATATATATATATATATATATATATATATATATATATATATATATATATATATATATATATATGATAGGGCCTAACAAGTTCCTCGTTTTGTTGTATGTAAATGAAGGCTATTTGATGTGTGGTGCCTGCATATTCCGTTATGGATCGAACATCGTTTACTGGTACACTTTCCTTCTACACTGTTTGAGTAATTTTTCAATGTTATTGAGCAAATGGAGACAGATCAATGGATTAATTGGCAGGTTGCTGCTGCAATTTAGCCCCTTCAAACATTATGAACCTTTTTTTATCTTCTCATTGCTGTCGTTTTTTATTTTCAATATGTGATGGAAGAAAATTTCTTGCAAGGTTGGTCAAAGGTCTTGTTTTATATCAGCAGGTACGTAAATATGCAAGACGAGAAAGGGATGGTTAGATGGATGTGAATTCCCAATATGAAAATATAAATCTTCTACTCCAGCTTTTGCATTAAATGAAACAATAAGGAATTATTTGCAGATGGACATCCAATCTCTTTTTATGCATCAATAGACTTTTGTTTTTTCTATTTTGAACTCTCTTGATTCCAGATATGTGTGTTTACGTTTATTATACTTGCAAAATTGTTTGAAAATGATTTGTCTTTGTAAGTTTGGTATTCTTCAACTGCAGACTTGGTTAAGCTGGTTGAGAACACGATTAGACTGGAGTACAGTCAATCACCAAGTAGGCCCATATATATAGCGGGGGAATCTCTTGGAGGATGCCTTGCTATGGTTGTTGCAGCCCGTAATCCCAACATTGATCTTGTCTGATTTTGGCTAACCCTGGTATGATTCTACTTCTTCTTGAACATGTAAAAGAGAAGTATGGACTAGTTGAAGCTTGATAGAGAATATGGATGCCCTAGCAGAAGTACTTGCATACAGTGAGTATAGTAGATGTCTTAAGGTGCTTTTTGGATCCGCAGTATCAGAATTCTTTTGATGATGAACGATAGTCAGCAGGGCTTTATGATAGGGATAATATCTACTTTTTTCCTCTCTCCAAACTAATGTATCTCACTCTTATGTGTATGACCAAATTAGTTTGGAACAATGAATCTCTGTGAATCTGTATAGTTTTCATGGCTATAATCATATAAGGGGAGGGGAAGTTCAAGAAGTTATTAGCGGTTATATGATCACATAATTTTATTAGTTTCCTGTAGTATCATCTTAGGATGTTCTGATCGATACCTGTTTAAATTATTGGACAGCTACATCCTTCGACAAGTCACAATTGGGGCTTGACCCCTTTTCTGGGATTTATGCCGAGTGATCCTTTTGTTGGCATCCCCTATCTTCTGAGTTTAATGAGAGGTCAGCTATCATTGTTTTAAAGCATGTTATGTTAGTAGTCCTCTTTGAGGTTTATAAGCAGCTAGCATCAATGGAATATATTAGAACTCTGTTATTATTCAGTATGGTATTCTTGGACTGATACCTAAAGACCTTCTACAGTTTTACTTACTTTAGCTGATACTGAAAGGATGTTTATGATTTAATCTAGGGAAAGGATTCTTGCAGCCCCAAGCCTTTGAAGATTTATCAAGGAGTCTTCTTGCATTGTCTTCCACAATTTCAGTAAGAGTACTTGAGAATATGAATTTATGATAAATTTTTTTTGAAAGGGATACATCTTATGTTAGTTGAGAGGTTTGCATATGAGTTTCTGGTGTAGGATTTTTGTAGAATGGGGGGAGGGGGGCCTAAGTTATGTAATGTTTTAATGGTGGAAACGAAGATTATCTTTCTATGATTCTATCCTAAAGAGTAAAATTAATGCTCAACTGTTCCTAAGGATATACAAATGGAAGGTTATGCACATTATATTGATCCAAGATAGATTTGATGCAACTCTCGTGAACGTACCAGCAAAGACTGGATTCTTGACGATAAAATGTAGTATTTCTACGACAACAACGTTTCAAAAAAAAAGAGTAGTATTTCTACGTTAAGTTTTGTTTCTATTTGAAAGACATGAATTCTTCTTGTTAATGATGCTACCTTGTAGCAGTTACAAATAACTATTTTGCTAGTCTTTTGAGCTATACAATCTTCATAGTAATATAGTAAGCATGGCTTGGTGAGGCAGAAGCATAGAGGAAATTTTTAATGCCGAGTTTTGTCAAAACTCTGATTCTGAGATCCTAGGAGGGCAGGGACAAGCCTTTTGTGTTCTTCTTTAATGTAATAAAGTAATATTTTTAGCATTCCTGTGGAGGAATTTGGTTGATTTTACTGTTTTGATGGAAAATGTTACAATGTTAGTTTACTATGGCATCTTAGTAATGCCAACAATTTCCTCCTTTTGAGATTTCCTTTTTTCTTAGAATTAAGTGGCCTAAGCAATGACAGGTAATTGCTGATATTCTACCTAGAGAGACCTTGTTGTGGAAGATGGATTTGCTCAAAATAGCTGCTTCTCATGCTAACTCTCGCCTTCATGCTGTCAAAGCTCAAACACTCATACTATCCAGGTTCATAAAGTCTTCACCTCTCTACTTCCTTAGTATCTTTTACATTTTAAGTTGACTATGCTTTGAAAATTTCAGGGTAATCTTTTTTCCTTCCATGTGACATTGCATGTTCATGTTTAACCAGCATAGCATTTCATATGCATCACATGTTGCATTTTTATAGCAAGTGAATGAGATCTGTTGTATCATTTTAGTGGAATGGATCTGCTGTTGCCGAGTCAAGAAGAAGGTCCAAGGCTTCACAATATCCTACCACAATCTGAAATTCGCAAGTTTAGTGACAATGGTCATTTCCTATTTTTTGGTAGGATACAATCTCTCCCTTTTGTTCTCTATCACTTCTTTCTGTAGAGTCTGCATATGAAGAATATTTGTTTATCGTATACTTCATATGACCATCGTATACTTTAAGTGCAATATACACACGCTCTCCAACATGCTTATACATAAGCATGTAGGTGCATGTTTTAAGACTACGGACTGCATTTGTCTACTGCTGTGCTGCTATATTTTTAATATTGCACCAATATTTAACTGTAACCTTGTTACTTTAACATCTTTAAACGGACTCATCATTTCAACAATGAAAAAGCAAGTAGCAATTTCGAAGTGCATGCAAGATCTATAGTGACAAATTCAATCTGGAAGGTGTCTAACTGGCTGTTCTACTAACTGAAGTTTCCCTTAAAACCTAAGATGAAGGTAGTATTTACCAAGATCTCGATGAATGAACTCATCCTATGTAGAATGCTATGTTGGACCCGAGCTTTGTAAGTCTGTATGGTAATTGGTATGACGTGAGAACTAAAAGTTGCACATGATATAAGCACCTACAAATGGGCTACTATCAAATGCCAATATTTCACCCATCCACATATTTAGGATTAATACTTCCAACAATGATAGAAGGACTTGAAGGATGTGCAAAGGAAATTGTGTTGAATTATGGAAACTAAGGACAACTTATTCCAGAATGGTTCTGCTACTGTTTAAATCTTATATAAATATAGTTTGCAACTAGATTTTGTGGAGTTGTGTGTCCTGCGATATTCATGCACTTGAGAGTTTATGAATGAATCGTAAAGAAGAATCTGTTAATAACAGGTTTGGACCCTCTTGTGAAGAATTTGGAAATGTAGAATGTGAATAAACAATGAAATCACATAAACCTAACGAGTTTTGCCTCAAAGAAGCTTTGTATAGGATTAAGTAACCCATTTCTTATATTCAATGACCCGTTTATGTGATGATCTATTATATTTTACCTGTGAAATCTAATGGCATTTACTTTTGTTGATATTTTACTTCATTCTCATATCTTACCACTTGATGCACCTGGTTATAGGAGGATGGTGTTGATATAGTAACCACAATTAAGGCTTCTGCCTTTTACCGGCGTGGGAGGAACCGTGATTTTATTGCTGATTATCTGCCACCAACCTCCTCTGAATTCCAGAAAGCTTGCGAGCAATTTAGGTAATTAATGGAGTTCGTGTGCAAAAGACTACCACTGGATTATTTTTGAGGCGAGTGTTTGCTGTAAAGTTGAAAATGACCAATTGATGTTGCTACTAACTTTTTGATTCACCATCCAGATGGTTTGAAGTTGCTACTAGTCCTGTAATATTCTCCACTTTAGAGAATGGCCAGATCGTAAGGGGACTTTCTGGATTTCCTTGCGAGGGACCTGTCATACTGGTTGGCTACCACATGCTATTGGGATTTGAGTTGTACCCACTGGTAAGCCGTATCCTTGCGGAGAAGAAACATACTTGTGCGAGGGATGGCTCATCCAATGATGTTCATGAAGCCAGGAGAATCCAAACAGCTTGATTCAGCAATGTTTGACACATTTAAGCTTATGGGTGCAGTCCTGTTTCGGGGGATTAATATGTTCAAGCTACTTTCTTTGAAGTCTCATGTTCTAGTTTATCCAGGTGGTGTTAGAGAGGCCCTTCATCGGAAGGTAAGGTTCATGATAACGATAATAAATTTGAGTAGAACAAAAAGATAGGTGTCAAATTTGGTAGGAGGTTTGCTGAGAAAGCAAATTATCCTGTCACAAATTTGGAAGCTTGACACATTCGTCTTATGTCTGAAATCTGAATAGCTTTTTTTTCCCACTATCTAGAAAGTTGTTATTGACTTAAGAGTAAGGAAGTGTTTGACATGTCAAGCTGTAAATTCCTGTAATGGTAGAGGTTGTTGTATTGTTCAATTAGAGGTACTAGGTAAGTTTTTTTGGCATTGCTAACCCTGTATAGAACCAAAAATACACTTGGAAGTTCACAATTTCATGAATTGATAATTAGAATTCATCCCCTCCGTTATAAAAAGGCATAGGATGAGAGCTTTGTAATATGTTAACAACTGAAACATATTAATTGAGATGGTCATTTACATCCATATTTTGTCAATTCACAGGGTGAGGAGTACCAGTTGTTCTGGCCAGAACAATCAGAACTTGTAAGGATGGCAGCTAGATTTGGAGCTAAAATTGTTCCTTTCGGAGCTGTGGGAGAGGATGATATTACTGAAGTAAGTCCAAACGCTGTAGTATTTTTCCTTTCTATACAGGAAGAGATCTTGATGGTTTCAACAGTGTCCTATTTTTACACCGCCTTAAACTTCATTGCTTCCTTTAATGTGTAACGTTTTGGACAAGTGCACAACCATGATAAAATTTTTATTTTTATTTTCAGTTGGTTGTGGATTATGACGACTACATGAAAATTCCTTACTTTAAGCAGCAAATTGAAGAAACAACAAGCAAAATGGTGAAGCTAAGGTATGCAATCAATTTAGTTTCATCTTTGTAGTATGTCATATCGTATCATTCAAATATATCTAGATGAAGAAAGTAGACTTTATTCTCCACCTTTCTTTTTTTCCCGTTTTCCGTTGCCCAAGAATGTATTATGACGATCCAACTTGAATGAATTATGTAATTGATTATGGGTGTATATCATCCTATACTAATTCAACATGGTTCACAGAACTGATATGACGGGAGAGGTTGCAAACCAAGATGTTTTCTTTCCTGGAATCGTACCGAAACCTCCTGGTCGGATATACTACTTGTTTGGAAAGCCAATAGAAACAGAAGGTATGTATTGTTCACTGCTTAATGATAATTGTGGAACAGAATATTGTTACTTAAGCAAGTGGTTGAAACTAGAAATATCATGGTGTGACAACAGGGAGGAAAGAAGAGCTAAAGGACAGACAGAAAGCTCAGGAGTTGTATTTGGAAGTTAAGTCAGAAGTAGAAAGATGTCTTGATTATCTAAAGGAGAAAAGGGAACATGATCCATACAGAAGTATTTTGTCTCGAACGATATATCAGGCTGTAAATGGCGTCACAGCCGAAGTTCCATCATTCAAGCCATAGCTTCTTCCTTGAACAAATGGAGGAATTCTTTCTGGAGATAGTGTCAGATTGGTAGCTTCATTATTTTCTGCTTAGTACTGATATTTTTCGCAAAGAAGGGGATTGTAAAATATATCAGGACTTCATCCCTTAATCAGCCTATAGGGAGTTTCTCAGTGTGCATACATATTTATTATCTTTTATTTTAGGGCTTAAGATGATTGGTTCTCGATTATAACGGTCCCCTATTCTGGCTATTTGTAAAGTATCATTTGAAAACTGTTAGTAATATGACTGAGTTTTTAATTACCCCTTTTGAAGTTGTTATTTATTTTTATTTTATTTTTTTGAAAAAACTCCGCGGGAGTAGATTTACCCCGTTTGGTTGTAACTCCGGAAACGGTAACGGAATGGAAGCGAATCTAGTCCATATATATATACCTTGTTCATGGAATCATTCCGGTTGGTTTAATGTAAAATGCACTTGCATCCCCTTACTTTGTTACTCTATAGGGTATTAAAACTAATCAAATTCTACTACAATTAGTTCAAACCACAAGGGAATGATTCCCAACAATTCATGAACAAGGGTGTACGTATGGACTAGATTCGTTTCCATTCCGTTTCCGTTCCCGGAGTTTAAACCAAACGGGCCCTTAGACTATTTAGTAAGGTCAATGACCGCAAGTTCGATTACGCCTTCAGGGAAGTCCTGGCTGAAAGATAAGGTAAAGTCCTCTCTTCGTTTGAGTTTCCAAATCTACATATTAGAATTGCCTCTTCGGTGCGGTAGGTGGATGCAAATTCCCGAGCCAAAGCGCTCCGAGTGGTAAAGGAGCCAGACTTATCGGACCACCAAAATTGAGCATCAGGGGGTCTTCTTGAGCTACTAGGGATGTTGCGGATTATGGCAGCTTCATCCGCATCAAAAATGTTATCAAGCAAGGCATGATTTCAACCATGAGGGCTCAGGACGTCAGCTACCTTCAGAGATAGATCCGGATCATGGGAGATTGGAATAGTTGGCTCTCTAGCACCAGTGTTCGGATCCATGATCCATGCGTCCTCCCATAGACGAATAGAGGACCCATTCCCGACAGGCCATCCAAACTTTCCTTCAACAGGGATTTTGCGGACCAAATGCTCTTCTAAGGGAAGCTAGGAGACCAGCTGAGGAAGGAGTCGAGGAAGGAATCTTTTTGGTAATAATGGGCCTTGAGGATCTGACTCACTAGGGTATTTGGATGTATATAGAGACGTCATCCTTGTTTGGTTAGGAGAGCCGTGTTGAAAGTTTTGAGGTCCCGAAATTCCCATTCCTCCGAGACATTTCGGAAGGCAAAACTTTTTTTCAACTATACCAATGAATCTTTCTCTTAGTGTCCGACGAACCTCACCAGTAACGTGCCATCATCCAATGAATATCGGAGATAATCCCATCCGGGACCTTAAAGATGCTCATAAAGTAGACAATAGACAGGGATGGTGCAACATATTTTGATGAGAACCTTTGTTCCTACTTGAGATAAAAGCCTTTTTTTCCAACCTCAGAGCTTCTTACGAATACGTTCGTTAATACCGGATAAAATAGCTTTCTTTGATCTTTCAAAACAAGAGGGGAGGCTAAGGTACTTCGTGTGTTTGTCGACTAGTGTGACGCCCGAGAATCGACGCCAGATTGGTCCGGCACTACAAGGAGACATTGCGGCTAAAAGACACTTCAGATTTGTTGAGATTGATCTCTAGGCTGGTCATGCATTCGAATCTCTTAATAACATCAAGGATGGAAGAACACTTAGTGCTAGTGGCTGAAATAAACAGAAGGTTGCCATCCGCCGAATAAAAGATGTGAAACTCTCGAGCTCGAGGGCTACCCGATGCCAGAAAGTGACTTGATCGCCAAGCTATTGGTCATGAGCATAGAAAGTGAGTCATCACATAAAATGAAGAGATAGAGTGATATAGGGTCCTTGTCGAATGCCACGAGAAGTAAGAACATTGTCAATAATGCTACCCATTCACTTTGAAGGAGTAACGCACGGAGGTGACGCTTTTCATTGTGAGCTTTATCCATGAAGGTGCAAAATTCAGCTTGGTAAGGACCGCTTCTAAGAGACCCCAATCGACTCTATCAAAAGCTTTGGATAAGTCAAGTTTGATAGCCATTTCTCCCATATCCGACGTGCTTGTTTTCCATGTGGTGAAAGCATTTGAGTGCAATTTTGGAATTAAAATAACCACAATGTCATTGATGGTGGGGAGAATATGTTTGAGTAAAGATGATGGGATGATGGTGGGGGAATATGGTCATTTCCTATCTTGGTAGGATACAATCTTGCTCTCTAGCGGAGATGATGCCTTCGAGCTATTACCTTAGAGATGACCTTATAAAAGTACGTTGCATAGGCTTACTGGTCTGAAGTTCTTTCATCTCGATTGAATTAGGCAATTTTGGAATCAACGTAATCACAGTGCCATTGATGCCCTCAGTAGGAGAATCAGATGTCCACCAAGATTGAATGAAAGTCACGACATTGCAACGAATAAGTCCCCAGTATCTCTTGTGGAAACCAACATGGAGTCCGTAAGATAGCTTTCCGGACCAGATACGGTCATTATGAGTTTGTGGTGATGTCATTCGGGCTCACCAATACGCCGGCCGTGTTCATGGAGCTGATGAATGGAATATTCACCGACTACCTGGATCAGTTTGTAGTAGTTGTTATTGATGATATCTTGGTGTACTCCCAGAATAGAGATGAGCATGCAAGACACTTGAGTCTATAATTCAAGCCTTTTTATTTGAACTTATTTAGTTTTAGGCACAATCAGTTCAGATTACTTTCACTCCAAACAAATATTACTATATTAGTAAGGGTATGATAGCAACTTATAACCTAATGACAACTCTTTGCTAAGGGGTTAAGTGGATGCATGATAAACAAAAGTTCTTATATAAATTTTTAGAAAGTCTATGTATGTTTAATGTATGCATCATGTTGTTATTGTTGTGGGTTACAAGGAAAACCCATCAATTAAGGTCCTACTTGTTTAGTGACCTTTGCGCGCACTCGAACGCCTTTGAGCTTAAACCATCCAAAATTTCTCAACTTGTCATTAGTCGTGATTTCACTAATTGAATAGTTCTTTTCACCAAGTCTCTGTATAATTTGGGCACTCAGTCATCTATATGGGTCATTTTTAATCTATATGTTTAGGCTGATTTTGGTTCTTTTTCTCTCGGACCACTTTAAGGGTTTTGAGTAAGATTGCAGTTCTATATAATGACTTTGTGATTAGTAAGAGAATCTTTCATCTAACCACAACACTCGCCCTTTTTCTTTCTAGGGTCAGATTTCCTTCTCACCTGCAATGGATTTGGTCCCTATTAATGTCTCTATCACTTTTGCCTTTTGTATCATGCCAATGTCTGAATTGAACTAGTCTTTTCATGTTCAAGCTCTCTTTTGTTGGAAAAAAAAATCCTAAATTTTTAAGGGTGACCCTTTCTCTTGTTGTCCGATGTTGACATCGGTTTTTTTTTCTCCACCATCACCCATGTCTTCATGGTTAGATGTTGTGGCCTCATTTTATGATCATAGATCAAGATTTTATGCCAAAATAATTTTTTTTTAAAGACTATTTTGTTAAATAGCAACAACAAAGTCTTTAATGTTCATCTAAAAATTGTTCTCAAAAAAACATATCACAATCGATCGTCAATATAGTTTTCTGCATTTCATTTTCTTGGTCCGATGGTTTGGGGTACGTAGTGATTTTGCGAACTTCACCTGAAAGAATGTTGAATATGTTCTTCATTTCATTTTCTTCGCCTAGAGATATAACGTCATTTACATCGAGTTAGAAGGTAGCAGCAACAAGATGCGTCACTACCCCTTTCAGGATAGAAAACCGATCCTCTAAAAACTAAAAAGCAAAACCGATGGATCTGAAGACATGAGAGACACAATATTACCATGCAAGATCTAATACACCCTCTTGAGAATCTCGACGGCATCGGGCGCAAGAAACTCAAACGTATCAAAAGCGAACGGAAGAAACACATGTTGGTTTTTAATGCAAGCTCTTTCATGCTTAACCAACTTCGTAGAGGTTGCGTTGAGGGCCGATTTAACCACAACAAAAAGGCCCGCTACCCAAACTAACTAGAGGAGAGATCCCCGACAAATCAATACAACATGTTTTCCACCGACTCATCCAAATACTAACACATCCGTCGGCCTTAACGCATATTTCTCTTCCTGTGGATCAGTTAAGAAGGTCACAAACGCCTCATTCTTAGCTGAAATTCCTGCTCTCCTAAACACGTCACATAAAACATCACGAATCAGATCATGCCTATATTTGAAGACAGGGAGTTCTTTACAATGAACCGCATGCTCCTCAAAAGTATCCAAAGCCCTCCAACAATTGGACATAGGACAAATCGCATCAGCTGGGAACAAAAGAATCATAAGGCGATACTTAAGTGGATCGTGTGATACTCAACTAGAGACATGCTCTGTCCAAGCCCCTCGATGGGTATGGCAAGAAGAAAGTTTTCGCTATGATCTGACTGCAAACACTTAAAAATAGTTTTTTGTCTAAGGGTCAAATCAAAAGCCGCTTACATTGCATGCACTATTTTACCGAAAAGAGCACTTGCCATAGCATGTTGGGATTTAGGGGGACGGTGTTCTTGACAATAAAACCAGAAAGATCGAAACTAGGAATAGAAGATTGAAGATTGTCCAACGCTGCAAAAAAACTCGAATGCCAAATCAACTACTCCACTATCCCGCAAGATGTGGTTTTGAAGGATCCAAGATTGGGTCATGGAGGTCACAAAAGCAATTGAAGAAGTCTCCATAGCTGAGTATAAACCAAGCCCCCATACTGAATAGGCAAAGAAGTAAGCTGCTATTGAAGATCCCAAAAAAGGACCACCACAAACCACAATATCCTCGACCGATCCACGGAGTCCAAAATCAAAATAAGCTGCTACACACTTCTCATGCTCCAATAAACAAGTCATCAAGCTAAAATACATCTTAATCACACACATACAAGAACGAAACAAGAGAAACTCACTTTGTGGGTCCCTCAATTGTAAAAGAATGTGCATCAACTCAACCGGCTTAACCGCTCTCTTCATGACTATTTCTAAAACCCGTCATCTTTACTCACTGTCCCAGATCATCTCTAAGCTTTGACCCATCACACTAATGCCAAAACAGCTCAGTCTTACCAATGTTCAACTCGAGAAAAAAAAACTCAATAAAATAATTACTTTTTTGATGATCTAGTTTCAATATATATATATATATATATATATATATATATATATATATATATATATATATATATATATATATATAAAAGGTACTTTTGATTTTAAAATATAAAAGAGAGATTTAAAAAGCTCATTAAAATAATTACTTTTTTTTAATTAAAAATACTTTTAATTGAAAGTTTATAAGTTTATTACCCTGTGATAAAAGAAAAAGGACACATCGTAAAAAAATGTTTGGAAGCTTAAGAGCATCATACAAAATTATAAATATTTGATTATCGACAATAACTCAGGGACGGCAACACGTGAAATAATCTGAATTGAAACTATCCCCAAAAATTGTCAACTTTTGAGATCGTAAGGTCTCGATGTCAGGTTTGCACAGTCTATTACCATTTCATGTCCAACTACAGAACAATTAAATGTAAAACAAAAACAAAAAAAAACAAGCAAGTATATACAGTCTTAAACCTAAATACAGTCTTGCTAAACAGGTTGTAAACTTGTAGTCACCTACATTTGATTATTTTGCATAATCAAGCGCAAGGGTCCTTTACAGATCCATAGCAACCGACGCCCTCGGCTTGCAGGAAACACTTCCTGGGAGACAAACATATTTCTTTATATGCATCAACGACAGCACTGTACACGAGTTTTACATGTTCCATATATTAAAAGTTAAAAACAAGCTCTGTCCCCATAGGTGATGCTTGAGCCAGATAAGGCGTGTAATTTACGATCTTTGACGGGTGGGAGCAATTCGTGTTCTAAAGGGACCTTTTCCCGTGAAAGGAAGTTATTCTCGTCTACGTACTTCTTTTGCAACTCAGAGACTTCACTCACTTCCATTTTGTAGATCAATTTCCAAGCTTGCTCGTCTGGTGTTTTCTTTTGAGCTCGGTTCAGCCCGCAATTGAGTAGGCCAATTGCAATGCCATGCTGACCTGCTTGTCTGTAGCTGTCGGCAAGGTATCTATATCCTCTCAATTCATGTAGAGCTTTGGAAGAGGATATGAAATCCTATGAAAGACGGAACACCATAGCATATATTAGCATCTTAAAATAGAGTTAAACCAACAAACGGTAGACTTAATTAGTAAAATAAGTAAAGTGCATGTTCAGTTCTCTAACTTTAAAAAGCCAGTCTCATCATGATTGCCTCTAAACTATATCTTGCCATAACAGTCTGAAATTGTAAAAAAATTGTGGGATTGGTCCTACTAAATTCTATCATCACACTATATAATATGTCATAGGGAAAATTAAAGCTTAAGGACCATATGTTAACCCTTATATCATTTATATGTATAACATATCTGACCGCGTTAACAAAAATACCAACTATCAACATGTTATTGCTTCATAGGTTTGAGACTTCGCTTGGATCAAAAATAAAGGTAAGAGATAATCTTAAGATAACCCCTAAATGTTGCAGGAAAACATGCAATTAACCGAAGTTGTATTGGTCTATTTCTTTCAGTTCATGGCTGATTTGGATCGGAGGTGCAAAACCTTGAAACAGGACTAGTCGGGACATTTAGTATAAAGTAGAGAGTTCTGAGGAGGAACTATAAGAGAAAAGGAAGGGGGGGGGGGGGGGGAGGAAAAAGGTGTGATTTAAATCACTATGAAGGACAATTATTACCAGTTTATTATGTCACCAAATTTGATTTGAGATAAACAGAACATACGAGAAGTGAAGGGTTTGATCAATGGTAGATTTCAAGAATAAACTTGAAATTGTGCAATTTTTCGGCTTACCACAAGCTGTGACGAAATCTGTCTCAAGTCTCTGCATCCTGATTGCAAAGCAATACTGGCTTCTTCAAGAAATTGGACAACACCAAAATGCAATTTGGCTAAAAGACCAGTGGTGCTTCCTTTCCCTTCCGCCCTTTTTATGGTCACCGCCTGGTCCAATATTTGACATTGATTCATCAGCCAACAGAGATCTCATCAAATTGAAATCTTCAGAAACAAAAGTCTAAATGACTAACATATTACTGAAACATGATGAACTATAAATTTCATATACTGTGAACAGAAAAATCAGCAACTCACTTGAGCCTCAGCCAAACACACAGACCCATAATAGAACAAATCTCAGGTGTAACTTCCATTGGCCTCTCTAATGATAACAAAGGCAGTAGAAGTGGAAGAACTAGTGAAGCTAGATGGTCGTAAAGTCCGGCTGCTTTTCTGAAAAGTGTAGCTGACAGCACCAAATCTAGCATGGAAATTTGCATATAAACACGAGATTTAAAATACAATCCAAGGAAAGAGTAAAATGACAAATATTGTGATTTACCTGTTTGGAGTACTTCAAGAGCTTGCTCGCGAACAATGCTTGCGTACAGGAAAAGGCACATTCCACTTTCAAACTGCAGGCTATTAATCTGGTAAAATGTTGTGTTTTTCGGTTTTAGGAAAGATGATGAGTTGAGGGGCGCTGGTCCACTGTATCTTTAACTGGGATATCCACTCGTTTATGCGTATTTTGTTGCTAGATGAATCAACAAATTGAATTAAGTTTTCCAACAATGGAAGATATTGTTCCAGTTTATGAAGGTCCTGAAAATAACAAAACCTTAATAGAATCTTCAATTGCTTCGGTGATATCAAATCATGATTGATTTTACCTTTTCATGACTAGAAGTAAGCCCTCCAGACCTTTCTCAATTGCTTCGGTGATTGAGCTGGTCTCATTAATAGATTCTTCAATTGGTCTACGCTTTGCGGTTAGTTCTCTAAGGAACACAGTCACCTGCTCTAAATATGTCTTCATAGACAACCTGAGCATGTAAACCTGGAATAATTAGTGTCATACACGGCACAAACTGCATGAACCAGAAACAGGAGCAAAAAACAAATATTTTCCTCGTGTTTTCAAACAACGCCCTTCCCTTGCTTTTGATCATACACTAATATCCAATATACAAATACAACAAGACAATCAAATAATATTCTAAACTCCAAAAAAGAATGAAACATCTTGCTAATAGTACTTTAACATTCAAAACTCCCCTTTTACGAATAAGAAACTCTTAGCTCTTATACTCGTTTGTCATTTTTTGTGGGTTAGGTGGATAAATGTCATAAACAAAAAACAAAATCAATCAAAAACCACTAGATAAGTCACCAAAAACAGATAACGAAAACCAGAT
The DNA here is from genome assembly GCA_002319775.1 of Fagopyrum tataricum. Taxonomy (NCBI): domain Eukaryota; kingdom Viridiplantae; phylum Streptophyta; class Magnoliopsida; order Caryophyllales; family Polygonaceae; genus Fagopyrum; species Fagopyrum tataricum. Next base: position 9,018,958 of record CM008283.1, read on the forward strand.
CAACTGTTACCTTCAGAAATGATTGTTCAAGATCACAATTACAATAGCAAAAGGCATATTAATGCAATGAAATCAGGCAGTCTCTTTTCACAAACAAGCATAAAGGATAAGCAAGCTCCACGAAAGCGATGAAAGGATTAAACATATCCGAAAGAAGTACCCTTCTAGTTTTGAGCTTCGTCAGCCCTCTCAGCTGAAGCATCATCTTCTCTACCCGCAGTGCACACCTCAATCTCTCAGAATTCTAGCCGCAATATGCTCTAGGAAGTGCGAAACGATGATGATGGAAGCGGGGATTTCTTCAATCCTTCAAGGGCTATAAGAATTCAATCGCGACTCTTATTGCACAATTTCATACCTGTGAGAACTGGGAAGGGGGCTTCCGATCAGAGATCGAATTGACGAAGAAAAGCTTTCATTCTCAAAGTACTCGGGGTCTTGGCCCTCTCGGGGACTGCGGGTAGGGACAACCCTTTCTTTTCTTCATCAATTTTTAATTTTTAATTATTGCCAACATTCTATTGACCAAAAAAAAATTCTGACCAACAAAAATTATTGCCAACATTCTTTACTAGTTACAATGTTACATTTTACTCTCTTAGCCAACAATTTTTTTTTTAAATTAAAGATATTTTTAATGAATTAGATAGTGTGTACAAATTAAAAACGTAAATAAAATGATTGTTGACCATTATGATAACTTAGCAATATTTAAAGCATGCAAATTCAGTTTCTTTGACCGAAAATTTTCATTATAAGTTCTTTTTTCTATGTTAATAAAGACTTGATTGATTTTGCTTTTTATACAAAACAAAGGATATTAGACAAATCTATATAAATTAGTTATCAATAATTTCACATGCAAGTTCCGAAATATAGATAAAAGCCGAAAACCACTCACAAAAATAAAAATAATGAATTCTTTTGGACCCCTAAATTGAAAAAAATTTCAAAAAAAGAATTTTATTTTTTTTCATATTTAGACTCAAACGCGGAATTTATTTCGATTTCAGGGCATACACGGAAATTGAGCCCGGAAAAAAAAAATTCGGACCCAAGGTACGGAATTATACGATTTTTAAAATATTTTATAATGTACGATCTAACGCTGAAATAAGTTTTTATGATAGATGTATTTGTGTTTGATGTAGATTTATGATAAACTGGGTTTTTTATAAATTAATGGGTTTTTGATAACAAAAGTTTTCAATAAGTTTATAAATTCTATAGATTATTACAAGGTTTTGAAAAGTTTCTAGACATTTATATTTAACAGATTTAATTTTTTTTAAAATTATTTTGTATAAGTTAAGGGTGTGTTTGTTAGTAGATTAGTCAAGGTTATTTTAGATTATAATTTGGGGATTAATTTTATTGACATGTTTGATTGAAGATGAAAATTTTAAGAGAGATTATAGGGGAGATTATTAGAGATTAAAAATGGCTAAAAAATAACCTCTCTCCAGCAAGGTTAAAGGGGATTAATTTATTTTAATTAATTATAAATTTCACATGTACCTCACATAAACAAAACCTAACACTTTTTGAGAAACCAAAAGGAGCTCCTAAAAACCATGTCCTGCTATTTTTTTTTTTCTTGCCTTCTCTAACAATCTTCATTGTCTGTCAATCTTAGTCGTCTACCCAAGGATCCTCTCCGATCGCCTCACTGGTTTATCAAGTCATCAGTTCCATTAATCGTTGATCATTTGCTTGATCTCGATTTCACATGTGCGAAGATCTTGAGGGTGAATATGTAAATTTCTATTAATTAAGCCCATTAAAAAGCTCTTACCAAACCGCTCATCTAAATTATCTTAAATTAATTAATTTCTAATAAATTCTATGTAAAATTTTAATCTCTTTTAATCTCTTTTAATTTTCATCTAAAATAATCTTCAAAATAATCCTAATCTACTAACAAACACACCTTAGACAAATTTATCAGTATCTAAAATAAATGGATTTTCTATTTATTACAATTTTTTTAATTATATAATTACGCTTATATAAACCTACCAAAAGCATTCGTTCACGTTACCTAACATTCAAATAGATTTTTCATCATATTCTTAGGTTTTATAGAAAGGTATTTTGTTCAAAATTACCTTCATTTCTATATATTATGAGGAATCGTTCTGTATTTGTTATTTATTGCAAATTGTCCCTTGTTTGTATCTTGTTTACAATTAAATCACTCTTCACCTAAACTATGATAAACCACCTCAATTTCATTTTTTGTTAAGATCAATCACTTCTTAGTTGAAAACTATTATGAAGATTGATTTCATCAAAGTACATTTCCTGACACCGGATCGTTAAAGCCTTGAAAGGCTTTGTAGATTGTAAACAATTTTTGTAAGATTCTACAAAATATATATATGAAGTTTATGATATAATAAGTTAATAAGGTTTTTTTATTATATTCAAGCTATGCTCATTTTTTTCAGAATATGTTTCTAATGGAGTAATTTAGTTTTACAAATAAAACCCTTTTTTTTGGCGATGTAATTTAGCGAGATCTTAACATTTCTTAGTGCAAACACAATTTATGAAAACATAGGCAAATTCCTTATTCTTGTGGTGGACTAGAAAAAAAATATGCCATATTAAAAAGTTGTGTTGGAAAAAAACCATTAAAATATACTCCAATCACAAAAACAATTTTGATTAAATGTCTTATTTCCAGCAGTCGTCGCCTTCGAGTCTAGATTAACTTGAAGAACGAATCCATAGCAGGAGATAAGTGTAAGCTTTAAACTTGAGCAGTAAATTAAAGTAGTGTCTGAGAATAAGAAGCCATAATACATTAAGGCAATCCATTAAGCCAAACACTAGAAAGAAGGGTTGTAAACAAAGAAAACAACATCCATTTGCTTAAATTTCTTTAGAATCCAATAATCATTTTCCATCAGCTCCTTCCCCGGAGCAGCTTCCTTGATCTCTTCACCAGTTTCATCCTGTTTCAACACCAGAAAGAAAACAAACAGTACCAGGTGAGCAATCGAAATACATACATTAATCCTGTTAATTACAACGTTAATTGTCTAGGGGAAACACAGAGAGGTAGGGGGATACCGCGGTATCAGATGTCCAGAGTGTCAAGTTGTCACGGAGAAGCTGCATGATCAGTGTGCTGTCCTTGTAGGATTCCTCTCCTAGGGTATCAAGCTCTGATATGGCCTCGTCGAATGCCTTATTAAATAAATAGTTGAAGAGAGATCAAAATATGTTAGAGAGATGGTTGAACTTAATCCTGTTCAAGCACTGTGATGTTCAGCAAGCAACACAGGAACAACCCCAGACAAAAAAATCTTCTCAATTCACCAAGTTAAATCACTTAGAATTAGAAGCATACTCCCAAAACTCTTATAATTCAAAGTTTTCCTCAATTACAGTTCAATGCAAGCTAGAGAATCAAACTTTCCAAACTAAAAGCATGACAATATAAGAAATTTGACATGAACTCATGGAAAGCTCTTTTCTGTCACTAACATTGTCATTTGAGCTTTGTACACAAAAGTTAGATGCAGTTAAAACTTTTAAATCAATCAGCAATACTAAACAACTGTAACATTTGACATGATCTTACAGAGATAGAAGTTGAGGTATGATATCATAACAGTATAACACACACTGAACCATAAGAGATCTGGGAACACAAACCTGTTTAGCGAGATTGCAAGCACGATCAGGCGAGTTCAAGATTTCATAGTAGAACACTGAAAAATTAAGAGCAAGTCCCAGCCTTATTGGGTGAGTAGGAGCTAAATCGCCAAGAGCAATGTCCTAACAAAACACACAATTAAGTTACTTACAATTACTAATAAACAAAATATTAAAATTTTACATTTTGGAGAACCCACCTGTGCAGCCTTGTAAGCCACCAAAGTGCTTTCAGCAGCTTCTTTCCTCTCAGCTCCTGTCTTAAACTCAGCCAAATATCTGTGGTAGTCACCCTTCATCTTCAAATAGAAGACCTTTGATTCTGCAGCTGTGGCAGCAGGTACAAGGTGTGAATCCAGAAGCTTGAGTATCCCTTCACAGATCTTGCTGAGTTCATCCTCAATCTTAGCCCTGTAATCTCTAATGGTGGAAACATGATCATCATTTCCACGACTCTCTTCCTTTTGTTCAATTGATGAAATGATTCTCCAAGCCGCCCTCCTTGCACCTATCACATTCTTGTAAGCAACAGAAAGAAGATTTCTTTCCTCTATGGTCAATTCCTCAACGTCAACCGTCTTGGCTACCTTCTCCATGAACTCAACCATCTCCTCGTACCTCTCAGCCTGCTCGGCTAGTTTGGCTAGATACACATTCTCTTCCCTGGATCCCTCAGCCGACATGTTTCCTCACAGATTCTTAATCTTTCTCCTGTTCATATAAAATTCAACTAAGCACCAGTGTTCCTCTGAATAAAATCAAAACTAGGTAGAGCTATTAATATCAACCATATCCATACTTGTGTTTGATTTATCCTAATTTGATATGAGTGATAATGTAGTTTTCCAGATACTGAACAAGCCCTAAAAAGCACTTAACAAATCTCCATCATATCAGTACCCACCATTCAGATCTAAATCAAGGCAAGTAAAAAGACCACAATCAGATACTATTCTCAGTTACTAGACGAAAAAACAAAATAAGTCAAAGGTCATAACATCTTTAAATCAAATCACTGAACTTGACCCAGGTTTCTGGGTAGATTCAAACTGAACATTACAACAATATAATCGCAATCTCACATCAAGACCGAAATATTACTCAATGGAATCGGGGTTCCAAATAGAAAATGGCAAAACTAATTTGAGCAACGCGTATCCGATTGAAGCAGTTTAAAGTCAACCGACGAAAGCTTGGAGACGATGTATGACAAATTGAGGGTATAGATAGAAGGATAAAAGGAGTATGGATTTGATGAAGCGTACCTGAAAATAGGGATCTCTGTGTTTCTCAGCGAGTTGGAGCTCCGTAGATAGGTATTGGTAAGGTGTGCAGATGAAAAGAGCAGAGATTTAAAGGTAGAGAAGGGGAAAGGCAAATGGTAAAGTTGTAACCCTGAAAGAGTCAAAGATTCAACCATGGTAAATAGAAGTCGGCACCGAGCCAATTACCATATGACACGTGAACCACGTGAGCTGCCGTCCACTGCGGGGAGCCGAGCTGGCGACCAGAAAACGGGTCACGTGACCTGCATCTCATCAAAGAAGGAATGGAAGAAAAAAACAAAAGGTGAATATGACTTTATACATTGTTATTTGTTAATTTGTTACTTAGGTAAAATCTCAGTAACCTAAAATTGCCTCTCTTTTGGATCACACCTGCAGGTCAACTGTAGTCAGCCAATGGAATATTTTTAATAATTTTCGCTGAAATTGTATAAAATAGTCATTTTTTGGATGGTTATGCACCCAAAAGTTGTGTAAATATAGGGTAAAATGTGATTCTCTACCTAAGTATCGCCAATTTCTACCTTTATAATCGTTATGTAGCGGTCTCTTAGCCTATTTCATATATTTTATATAATAAAAATAGTCTAAGTTTTATATACTAGCGTAAGTTTTTATATGTTCGGATTTTTAATATCCGTTTGAAAATCAATAGTTTATTTTAACCGTTGTTGAAACTTAACTTTATCGGTAGCTGAAATAGATTAATAATTGAAGCGACCTTATTTTTTATGCTAAGTTTATTGTGTTTTTGAAAAAACGAAATTTATTAAAGTTAATATAAATTTAACATTATTAACGTTATATTTATAATATATTATTCTATAATCTATCATAATCTTAGTAAATTTTCTATAATCAAAAAAAAAATCTTACTAACCTGTTTAATTAGTCCACCAAGTTTATTCTTTAAGAAAAATAAAACAACTTCTATTTAAATTAGATTTTATTCTATTAAGATTACAAATTTTATACAAATTAGAATTTTACTTTCATTATCATTACAAGATTAAGCGGAAATTTTTTTAAAACAACTTCTATTTAAAATAGATTTTACGTTCACTCTAATTGCAACATTTATCATTATTATTAGATTAGCTTGTTTTATTCTCCGATATATATTATATATTGCAATATCTATCGTTATTATTATACTAATCGGGATTAAACATATGTCTTGGAAAAATACCGCAAGTAAGGGATCGGCTTTGCTTTCGGCTTTCACTAGAAAACTAGGATATCGACTCGCGGAGCAGATAACTGTTTCGTTCCCGTTTGGTCATGATGGTGATCCTATGATTATTGTTGCTAAGGATTTGTCTGCTTCGTTGGAATCGTGTTGGTTGAACTCTATTGTTTTCGAGGTTCTAGGATTCCGAATAGCATATTCGGTTATGGAGCCTAAGGTTAAAGAGCTTTGGAAATGTGGTGATTATATGTAGTTAATCGATATGGCAAACAACTTTTATCTCGCATGTTTCAATAATAAATCGGAAATGCTTCTAACCCTTACTGGAGGACCATGAGCAATTTTGGCCGTTGCCTTACCATGAGGTGTTGGACCCCAGAGTTTGTAACTACGGATCCGATTACCTCGACACCAACATGGATATGTATTTTTCGGCATTCCAATGCAATGGTATAATACGGATATTCTTTGGACGATGGCAGCAGGTGTTGGTGTGCCTATTTCTGTTGATCACAGGACCTGGAACTTCAACCGAGGACGTTTTACACGTGTTTTGTGTTGAAATAGATATTACTTGGCCCATGAAGAAAGCTATTCACATCAACGGTGTGTGTTGTCCTATTGAGTATGATGGTATGTATATCATTTGCTTTAAGTGTGGGCACTACGGTCATTATCCTTCTAATTGTGATTTGCCGGAGTGCGCCCCACAATAGCAACTTGCGCGGAACAAGACCTAATTCATCAAATGTTGGTGATGTGCAAAATGTTGTTGATGATCAGAATGTTACTTCTGTAGTTCCTATTGTCGATGACTCGTCCTTTGGACCTTGGATGTTGGTTGCACGTCGTCCTAAGCTGTCTAGAGGTAAGTATAGGAATACACCTGTTATAAAGCCTACCTTCGGTACTAGTAAAGAGTTTGTGCATTCGTCTTCTCTTAAGCCAATGTCAATCCCACGCAAGGTTTGCATTCTTCGGCGTTAGGTCCGTAACAGGAAGTGGTAAATGGGAGCAAAGGTAAAAGTGTTGTTGATGTTACTGTTGATGTTGCTGGTACAGAAAGTTATACCCCTACCTACCGGCCTTGGTAGACTGGTTCATGCAGTAACTCGAAACCGCAATCTATAGTTGTTTTCAAGGCCGATTCGTCAAAACCACCTGCTACTGCTCGCTCGGAGGATTCCAAGAAAGAAGCGGGCCAATAGTAAAGCAAAATATAAAGAACGCCTTATTGCATGGCGATTAAAGCAGGTCGAGTAGGAGGGCAATACTCGTTAGACGGGGAAGCGTTCTCGTCCCGACTCAGACTAGGGTCAATCAAAGGGCATGATTCGGTGCTGACTATTCTTCCGCCACAGCCAGTCTTGTGTCTTCCAGTACATCGGTATTAGTAGCCTCGGAGGTTAGTTATATTCATCCTACACATACGAATACTCAACCATGAGCTAGCTTGGGAAATGATGCTCAGTATTTTGTTATTACTTCGGTTGACTTGGTCAGGGAAGAGTGTGTGTGACAAAACACACGGATTGACATACAAGTTGGTTTTGAAGGAGGCATTGATCTTTTGGATTAACCACCATGGTGTGTTGATATTTGTCTGTTTAAAAATGAATTACATGTTGTGGAATATCTTTAGTGCATGTAAGCCGGGTTTCCGTCATGCGATCAAGTATTTGTGTAATCACCACAATATTGATGTATTGGCTCTCTTTGAGCCTCGTGTTTCAAGGCTTCGTGCTCAAGTTATTTGTGATCATATGAAACTTAAGGTTTATTTTAGGGTTGAGGCTTTGGGCTTTGTTGGTGGCATTTGGCTTTTATGGGACCTCCATAGTGTTCAGATGCACGTCATTAATAGCAACAAAGCTTATATTCATGTTCTTGTCCACAAGGGTGTGTTCACCTATAATCTCATTGTGGTGTATGCTCCGTTGGATATGACTCACCATAAGCCTTTTTGGGATGATATTGATAAGGAAATTGCGTCTGTCAATGGTCCTCTTATTATTGGTGGCGATTTTACTTGTACCATTTATCAACATGAGAGTCATGGAAGTTTTGGGCATTTGCATGAGAATTCACACCGTTTTCACTCATTGATTATAAGCATGGTCTCTCGATCCGGTGTTTACTGGCCTGGAATATACTTGGGATAACGGTCGTGACTATAGTTGTAAGGTGTACAAGTGTTTGGACAAGGTTCTCATTAATGATTTTGCTTCTATTATGGCTCTTAACCTCTTTGTCACGCACCCTTGCACGGTTTTCGTCAAATCATTCTCCACTTCTGGTTGAGTTACATCGTTGACGACCTTTCCGTTTTCAGGCGGCTTGGATGACTCATCGTGACTTTATGCCAATGGTTGACAATTGTTGGATTACTCATCCTGAGGTAAGTATTGTTATCCCTTAATTGAAGCCTTCTTTACTAATGTGGAATCGTTTTTGTGTTTGGTAAATATTTACCGTAGAAAACATGCTCTTATTAGGAAATTGGTTGCAATTCAGTCCGACCCCTTCTTTTGTCTTCCCGGATGCAATCTCGTGAGGCCGCTATTAAGAGTGAGTTGGATGTCACCCTAGAACAGGAGGAACTCGTTTGGTTCCAAAAGTCACGGGAGTAGTGGTTGAGTTGTGGTGACCGTAATACTAAATACTTCCACACTATTAGCTCTATATGATGTTGTCGTAGTAGGGTGGTGGGTTTGTTTGTTGCTCCGGATGTTTGGTTTGATGATCCAGGTTTGCTGGAAGCCCATGAAGTTGATTTTTTTGCTACGTTATTCAACTTGGGAAATGACCGGCCTTTACCTCGTCTAGTTATTTGGCTTTTATTTGTTTTCCTACACTTGACCCTTCGACATGGCTTCCTCTTCAAGCGCCTATCTCCATGGAGGAGGTAATGATACGCCCCGGATGGCGATAGGTTGTCTTCTGTTGCCGGTCTTCTTAGGAATCATAGGGGTGAGTGGTTGCGAGGGTTTGTCACAAACCTGGGATTATGTATTGTGCCTATGGCTGAATTATGGGGTGTTTTACATGGTCTTTAGGATTGCTTGGGAATGTGGCTACAAACAAGTAATCCTTGAAACGGATTCTCAACTTTTAGTCACTTTTCTTAGTCGTCAACTCCCTCGTTATCACCCACTCTCTAGTCTGGTATGTAAGTGTCATAACTTATTAAGTAGGAATTGGATATCCAATTTCGACATGCCTTCCACGAGACGAATAAATTTCGCGGATTATTTAGCGAGTTTAGTTGTGAATTTTAATAATGGTCTATGTGTATTGATTGACCCTTCCGAGAGTGTTATTGATTTCTTAAATGATGTTGTAAGGGGTCGGGCTATCCCCGTATGAGGATCGCTTGGCCTTATTTTTATATAGAAAGCGTGACTACATACCCCATACACTACCCGCCCCTCCTTCTGACCTAAAAAAAATAATGTCTTCCGGATGAGATCATTCACAAAGGAGTGGATGAAGGCGTAAGCCGCGGAGATTAGTTGATAACTTAGTTTATGTATATTATATTACTTTTACATTAACCTTATGGTTTTATTAACTACATTTTTATAATTAAAGTTCAATTGTTTCACATACATAATTAAAATTAAAATGCAATTACGCCACGCTATCACGCATGCTGCACAATTTAAGACTCGTTGTTTGATGACTTTGATCCAAGCTCGTAAATCATTATGACATTGCACGTTATCACCTTGTCCTTGTTTTATCCTCATAAACATATCTTCTTCTTCTTTTTGAGAAAGTAAACAATTTATTAAACTAGGTCAATCTCAGCAAGTTCTGAGATGCCTGAAGGGAAAACCTTGAGAACTACAAAAACTTTGCGTGGAAGTTCCAACCGGAGAACACCTTGCCATAAGATGAGCAACCGTATTCCCCGACCGACTAACATGATTAAACAAACAAGAATTAAAAGACAAAAGAAAAACTTAAAATATCATCCACAACGATACCGAAGGAGCACTAATAGAAGAACCACTCTGCAGAGCCGAAATCGCCTCAAGAGAATCCGATTCAACAACGATGTCAGAATAGTTGCATTGTTGAATACCATAACGGCCATTTTAATTGCAAGAAGCTCGCCATTAATGGAGGAATTCCCGGAGGAAGGCGTTTAGCCCATGCCCACAATACCAAACCCGAATCACTTCTTGCCACAGTCCCCAGCCAAGTCCACCGATCATTCACTACTGCATCTGCTTGACAACTCCTGGATTCGGACAACGCCACTCCTTTTCCACCGACAGTTGTTGAGGCCGAGCAGAACTTCGAAGATCTCAAAACTTCAAAAACCTGGCTCCATAATCTCTCCCGAAGAACCAGACCATTCAACACAGTTCCATCAAACACTTCAAGATTTCTAGAATACCAAGCAGCATAAGCACAGTTAACGAAGAGAGCAACCCCATCACGCACTCTTGTCACCAACACTTCAGTCAACATACCTGGTCAATCATCTCGGTCAAAGCATGAGAAATCAAATGGGAAAGAAACTCCCTCCCAAACTTCCGCACTACAAGGACATTCGATAATTGCGTGAAAAATATCCTCCCTGGCAAATTTACAACGTGGACAAACACAAGAAGAAAGGATATTTTTAGCTGCCAAACTTGATGTCACTCCCAGGTAAGGGAACAAGTCTCCAAGCAAACAACTCAACTCTTCTCGGCATCTTCAAACGCCAAATGAGTCCCAAACTGTAGGCAAATCCTGTGAAAGGTTGACCATCCAATTATGAATGTGACTACAACGACCAAGCTTGTACGCATATCGTACCGAAAAACATCCCAATTTCTCGAGCCACCAAAATTTTGAATCAGCAAAACGCCGAGAACTTAGCGGAATACGAAAAACCCTCGCCGCTTCGTCCAACCCAAGTACCTCCACAACCCTAGACATGTTCCAATTATGACTCTCATCAATGAGATCAGACACTTTAAGGCTCAGATCTAAAACCGCGTCCTCACCATAAGAAACATTCCTCCAACTTCCATTATCACCCGGAACCCAAGCATCATTCCAGACTCGAGTTCTTTCCCCGTCTTCTATTCTGCATCCAATACCTTCCAAAAGAAGGGACTTTGCACCCCAAATACTTCTCCATACGAAACTCGGCTTCTAACCTAAACTAGCCTCCAAAAAATCATCATTTTTAAAATATCTAGCCTTCAAAACTTTCCCTATCAGAGACTCGGGATTATTCATAAGCCTCCACCCTTGTTTAGCCAGTAATGCTTGATTAAAGACACTTTAAGGCTCAGATCTAAAACCGCGTCCTCACCATAAGAAACATTCCTCCAACTTCCATTATCACCCGGAACCCAAGCATCATTCCAGACTCGAGTTCTTTCCCCGTCTTCTATTCTGCATCCAATACCTTCCAAAAGAAGGGACTTTGCACCCCAAATACTTCTCCATACGAAACTCGGCTTCCAACCTAAACTAGCCTCCAAAAAATCATCATTTTTAAAATATCTAGCCTTCAAAACTTTCCCTATCAAAGACTCGAGATTATTCATAAGCCTCCACCCTTGTTTAGCCAGTAATGCTTGATTAAAGACTCTTAAATCTCTAAAACCCATTCCCCCAAGGTTTTTCGGGAGGCAAAGATCCTTCCAAGCTTTCCAGTGGATACCCCAATTTTTGTTCATCCCCCCCCCCCCACACCAAAATCTAGCACATAGACCGTGGATCACATCAATCACCCATCCGGAATACGATAAACAGACATAATATAGGAGGATACTTTGAATCACAGACTTAATAAGCACCTCCTTTCTGCTGCTTGTGACATAAATCTCTCCTTCCATCCTTACAACTTCAACTTCACTCTATCCACAATTCCTTCAAACATCCTCTTCTTGGATCTTTCCTTAACCATAGTAATTCCCAGATACTTTGGGAAATGATCAACCATTCGCACACTCAGAGCATTCGCCAATCTCAACCTCTCAGCCCCCTGTACATTGCGACTAAAGAAAGCTTCCGACTTCTCCAAATTAACTCTTTGTCCTGAAACCATTTCGAACTTTTGCACAATCTCCATAATAACTCCACAATTTGTAGAATTTACCTTAGTAAAGATCAAACAATCATCCGCAAAGAACAAATGTGACAGCTTTGGTCCAGATCTTCCAAACTGAATCCATCAAACCTCCCATCCCTGCACGCCTTTGAAATAAGCTCCGAAAAAACATCTATGCAACAAAACAAAAAGAGAAGGAGACATCGGGTCACCCTGACGTAACCCTCTGGAAGGAGAAACCCTTCCAACAACATGCCCGTTAATGTTAAAAGAATACTCCACCGACGAAACACATTCCATGACCATAGCAATCCGGACCGACTCAAAGCCGAACCTCTCCAACACGGCTTCAAGGAAAGGCCATTCAACGCGATCATACGCCTTTGACATGTCTAACTTAAGAGCAAGTTCCCCGCACCCTTTCCTCTTCTGTTTCATTCTATGGAAGACCTCAAGCGCAACAATAGCATTATCCGTAATAAGTCTCCCTTTAACAAACGCACTTTGTTCCTGTGACACTAAAGCAGGGAGAATACCTTTCATCCGATCTGCCATTAGCTTAGCAATAATCTTATACAAAACATTGCATAAGCTAATGGGACGAAATTCAGCAGCACAAGTTGGGTTATGGACTTTAGGAACCAACGACACAACAGTCCTATTCAATTCGTTCAGAGACAGATCTCTACACCACCATCTTTGTATAAAGATAACGACTCTGAACCTGCTGGAAGAAAACAGCCCATCAGCCTGCAGCGCCCATCTAAACCCTTACAAGGCTTCATACCCTTCACAATTTTCCAAATTTCTTCCGCTTCTGGCCGTACCAACAAACTTGCATTCATACTTGGCGTAACCTTTCTTTGAATAACACTAATCACGTCCTCCAAATCCGAGATCCTCTCTCCCCTGAATAAGGCTGAAAAATAGTCTGTAATCACTCCCTTGATGCCTTCACTCGACTGCCATACTACATTGGTGTCCAGAAGCCTCGAGATCTTATTTTTCCTCCTTCTTGCCGAAGCTTTGTGGTGGAAATATTTAGTATTTCTATCTCCATCTTTCAGATTCATTGCCCTTGATCTCAAATGTCAATAGCATTCTTCTTCCTTTGTGTAAAGCATCTAGTTTATCACCAATTTCCTTGCCTCGTTGAAAATACTCACTTTTGTCCCTCAAACCTTGAATAGAGTTTAATTTTTTCAGCAGCTTGATTTCTTTCTTCCTTCCATAGAACGTTTTGTTTTCCCAAGAACTCATGTTGTGACATCACATTATTAAGCTTTGAGGAAACCGTAGCATCGAGAACTTCCTCCCGTGCACCCTTAACAACTTGTTCACTCCGGATTCTCGAGCCACTAAGTCTCGAAATGCTTCCTTCGCACTCTACTACTGGAGACGAAGACACCTCAGTATCCAAAGAAATAAGACCATCATCCGAGCTATATCTATGAAAGTTATGAACCCTAAAGTTCGGGAACTGCAGTTTCCAATCTTCAGAGGCAAGAAACCTATCCAATCTCTCTCTCACCAACGTAGCAGGACTTTTCCCCCTTTCCCAAGTAAATTTTTGACCAGCCCATCCTAAGTCCATCAGGTTACAATCATCAATAGCCCGTTGGAATGCTTCCATGTCATTTCCTCGTCGTTGCGCCCCACCTTCCTTCTCATGATGAAACCTGATTTCATTGAAATCTCCCATCATGAGCATTCTCCCTGTGTACTCGCCCCTCAACTACCTCATCAGATTCCAAGTCTCAGTCTTCTTAGCTCTAGCGGCCACCCATACAATCCAATTAAAGCCCATGTATCCGAACCCTGGTTTGTCACACATTCAACCATAACATGTCTTTGGGACATTGAAATAACCTTGCAGTCGACCTCTCTCCACCAAAAGCCTAGACCACCACTCCTACCTTCACTGCTTATACAAACTCCATCAGTAAAACCACAACTTCGTTTAATTTTCTCTAACTCACTATCCTTCAACATTGTCTCCATCACGAAGACAATATTTGGGCGATATCTCCAGCACCAATCCTTAAGAGTGGTGACCATAGTTGGGTTGCCCACCCTGACAGTTCCAGCTAAAGATTTTCATTTCCCTTCACGACGGGGCTCTGCCTCCTCCGTCGCTACTTGAGTTTCTTCCCTATTGGTAGGCTCGACTCTTGCCTTCTAAAAACTATTAACGGTCCTTCTTCTTCAGTCACCACTCCTTCCTCCTCTTCCCTATCAATCCTCTTTCCTAAAATAATCTGTCTTCTCTTTGTCACCTGTTCCACGTTAATCAGAACTGGTATGGAGTTTTCAACCCCCTTATCCTCAGTATACAGACCCATAGCTTTTTTCCCTTCTTCGCAGTATCCAATTCTTCCTTGTCTATGTTGCTCTCAGATTCTTTAGACTTCACGTTTGGATCGACCTCTTCTACATTATCTTCTGCACCTTTCCGTTTTGTTTTATCTTCCTTATCTATCTCTTCCATTCTCTCCTTCCATTTCAAATTCAGAACCTTATCCTCTTTGTCGGGGATTGACTTTGACTACCATAAGCAGCTCTAAGCCAAGGACCAAACTCTAAAACTTCGATGCTGACTTCATCTTCAGACCCCTCTTTACATAACTTAAGCGGATGGCCGATCCTACCACACTTATAGCAAAAAAGAGGTAATCTTTCATAAGCAAAGTCCACCCAAATGTTTGTGTTTCTCCAGCCGATTCTTGTTCCTCTTAGTAAGGCTTTTGTGATATCCAGATTCACTCTTACTCTCATTCTTGCAGCAAGACCACCTTCTCCCTTCTCATCATAGTTGATGAATTTCCCAATCTTCTCTGCAACCATTGCTACTCTTTTATTGCAAAGACCAGGAGGAATATTCTTCATGATAACCCAAAAGGGTACCACGTTAAATCCCTCGTCTTCTAATCGTTTCATTGGATCTACCTCCTTAAGAACAATCAAATAGTCGTCAAAACTCCACGGCCTCCTAGCAGTACTCGGTCCTTACCCGCCTGATTGAAGAACTTAAACGTATAGGTATTCTTATCTTTGATCTGTATGATTATCCCTCCTCAGTCTCCAAATTTGTCGCAAGACGCTCTTCAGAGCCTGAGTGTTGATTTGCTTTGGAGCAAGAATTCTCCCAATCAAACAAAAGGAAAAACGTTTAGATTCTAAAGAAGAATCGTCATCTTCAAGGAATAGAACTTCTCTCTCGACTTCCGAAAGCCTCAACCTGTCACATTGCTTCCTTAGATCTTCCATCGGTTTTCACACAAAAGCGGAGGAAAGGCTGAAAAAGGTGTGTAAGAAAGGCTAGAAAAACCCTGGCACAGAAAACAATGGAGATCTAACACCAGAAGAAAGCGGCGGAAAAAAACCCTGGCAGTTTCGCCAGACACAAACCCTAGCAGAGGGACTACTATGTTTCTTTTTTCATAAACATATCTTGTACATTACGATTGAATTCATTTTGCACGTCATTATTAAATACAATGAATGACAGCTATTGGGTGAAGAATATGTTATCAATGGCTCCAGCATGACCACTTCCGATTTCTACTACTACTCACTTTTCACCAGTCAATGTCTGCAATTTTACCATTGAAAAGTATAACAAAGAGATACAAAATAGCTTGAATTAATCAAGTTAGAAGCAGCAACAATAAGCTGTTTGAGTTTCTTCGACATTACATAACACTAAACAACCCAAAGACTAATCACATAAACACAGGAAAATTTTGGTAGGCATTATACGATGGTAGGAAAACTAGACCTGAGCTCGCTCGACGAATCACAAGCATACAGGATTACATTTGTTAAGAGACGTCTAGCTTGACATCATCACATGGTCAATTGACTGAATAGCCTCGTTAGCAAAGAAACGAACATCAACATCCGGATCCTCATTCAACTCGAGCAGAGTAGGACGGATTGTTTTCTCAACAACCTGAAATCGCCATCCAGCATTGAACAAAACGGTACATAGCAAACACCGTAAAGAAAAATGTACCGAATCACAACCAAAAGCATCAAATAGTTTATTTGGAGAAATTTAGTGATTACTTACAGAGTGGTCGACGATTGGAATAAGAGACTGCAACACCTTTGCCACATTGAACTTAATGTTCGGGACTCTGGATGAAAAGAGTTTTAATCACAGAGCAATCAGCCAATATTAGTGTCTTTATAGATAATGTTAAATTTGGTTTGAAATCACGATGCTTTGGTTTACCTATCCTTTGAGGCATTGACAACCACTGGAAGCAGGCTTGAACATGTAATTTCTGAGCCTAATACAGGGGCGAGGAGAGAGACCGCATGTAAGATTGTCATCCGGTATAGATAGTGTGAATTGTTTCATCATTTCCAGGACCTGCGGGTATCACACAATTCAGTGCATCAGAAGAATTGATTAGCAGTTACATATTTTCCACAGGAAATTCCTACCTCAAAAAGTTTATTTAGAAAAGTGTTTTTCCACACGAGGAATTGTTTTTTTTATGCTGATACTATAGCTTTTCTATATTCCTTGAACTAACTGCCCTACTAGCCATAGACCAACCTGTGGCACTATGTGTTGCATTGCCCATTCTGGACCAAATTCCTCTGCAAGGCGTTTCACGTTAGTTGCAGCGGCATCACGAATCGAATAAACCTGCATATTAACACCATCAGTACTCAAGGAATAATATTGTAAGAATTAAATGTAGGATTGGCAAAAGATTAAACGATGCATCTCAGTCAATATACATCTGCATCATCATCTTTGCACCTTCGTAAATCAAGTACGGAAGTACATAAACATATTAGGTAGTCACCAAACAAAAAAGCAACAAACCTTATCTTGTAACCACTGCATGCAAAGGGCACCGAGCTTGTCGTCAAAAAACCCAACTCCTAGCTGACTTGCCAATAATGGTATATACTCTATGATTGCTAGACGCACTCTCCAATGTCTATCCTCAGCAAGTTCAACAATAGCAGGTAAGAGGGATTGAGAAAGCAAATCGATTCCAATAACCTGCAAAATTGGTTTGGACCATTGCAAAGTCAATTAGAGCATATATAATCTGTAAAATGACACGGCATGAACCTCACTACCTGATATAGCAAAGACAAAGTAACTGTAAATCTTTACAAAAAAAGGGTAGTAACAACTTAACCAACTCAATAGTTCAGGGGAGGAAAATGATTAAGTAGACCGATTTACATAGAAAAAATATTTTTTCCTTTGTATTTGCATGTTCAAGGTGCTTTTAGTTTTTTAACAAAAAACACTACACATATAAGCTACATTCTTCTGGGGCTACTTCTGATGAGTTTACTTTAACCACCCCCAGCAAGAAGTTGAGACACAACTGGCCACATGTTTTGATTATACAATATACAGGAAGCGATTCGAAAGAGTAACATCCAACTATAAATAAACATGCTGGCAACTGGCTGATTACCCATTTCCGACACATTCTAAATTGTACAGCTCAAACGAAGATTTTTCAGAAGTGCAGTTTTTATGATGACACCACTTGTTATCACAATGTAGCTGTAGGAGCCTTTCATTCATCAAGATGCATCATTCAGATTAATGATTGATAACAAAGACTAAACCTCGAAACAAACCTGATTCACTTGATCTAGTTTGCTTATTATATTCAAGCGTACGTCTGGAAATTCGTCCTTTAAAAGGGAGAGCATTCATAAGGAAAAATGAAAAAAATCAGATGCCTCCTGCATTCATAAGGAAAGAAAAAAATCAGATCCCAAGATAGAAGATAAAGAATCACACCACATTGATGACCAGAACCAAACCCAAGGAGCATGAAATAATTAAATGAATCAAGCCTCAATATCAATTTAAAAAATTCCAAATTATTTATCTTTGCAGCCATCCAAATTCTGGACGTGCATGCAATCAGGTCCTTTGCAAGAATAAAGAAAGTTAGAATCAGTTATTCTGCGGTATTAACACGCCAACTTACAGATTAGAGGATTCACTTTACAATACCAGATTATAAATATTTTAGGAAGGTTGACATTGTGATAAAAAAAAAATCACGGCGCACAAAATCACATAATTCCATCATCTATTCTGCAACGTACTACATATATATATATATATATATATATATTATATTACCGTTCCCCGTATTTCACATGGAATGAACATCAAAACCAAACAATCAGCACATTTATGTATTCTCCGGCAGCAGCCAACCTCGCATAACCTCATATGTATACACATATATATTTTACCTTCCCCAAAACAGGTGCCATTCCCATAATAACAGATGCCAATGCAGAACGCACATGCTGAGAAGAATCAGATGACAAATCCTGAAATGATAGAAATGACATCTTGTAAATTATGAGATTAACAAAAAATTGAACAATGCTATTTTTTCAAGAAGCTTCCCGCTACATGCAAACCTTAACGCAGGGTAGAATGTGCTGAATTGCCAACTCTGCATTCAATATTCGGCAAAATTTTGTTACTTTACCAGCAGCTGCAATGCGTACTTCAGCTTTCATTATCACGAAGCAATCGCACATAGGCAGGAACCAAATCAGTCCTACAAATAAAGGCACAATTGGTCAGAGCAAGTCGCTGTGACCATAAAATAGACAAATTAGATCGAGTTAAAAACACAACCTCTACTAAAAAATGTAAGAGAAAGGGCGTCTACAGATAGGATAGATGTCTTTGATTGAGGAGTTCAGCAAAATATCTTACAGTATTTCACCAAAAACACAGTCCAGTAAAGAAAACATAAGTTCAGTAGTTTAAAAAACAAACAAGATGGTCAAGCTATAGCTATGATTAAACAGTCGAACTAGCTCTGAGATTGTTAACAGGTATTTGTCAATTTTTTTCAGAAAATTAACACTTTCCACCTTCCTCCCTCAACTTAGATAAACCAAGCACTCCTCGGGTTCTGAAACAATCAAACAGATTGCCCTACTTTCTCAAGGAATTCATACTGAATTGCTTGTAAGTTCTTATATGCAAACAATTGGCTGGTTGAACTATATTTATGCACGGTAACACTAGCCGACTTGATATGGATCTTGTTGATTATGATAAGGGACTGTGTTACTAGATATACTCTTTCACGAGCCCCTAGTAAATGAAATTCTTTAATTATTTTTATGAATGAGAAGACGAACCAATCTAAGGAATTAACAGTTAACAAGTCTATTTTCCACCAAAATATAAGTACTATATCCTTTCTAAAGTAATGTCAGTAAAAAATAAACTGTAACTAACAAAGCACAGTATTGATTACTTTGAACACCCACTAATACCTAGTATTGCCAAAGTAATGGAACCTTTTGCAGACTAGCAAACCAAATCATCATTGTGCAAAAAATAAATAAAATTGTAAGAGTACGAAATGATCTTCATAAAGGTATAGTTATGGACACAAAGCCAGATGAAAGAGGAAAGTAATGAAAAATATCAACCACACAACTGTTGAAATAACTATTGCATTGCCAATCACCTAGTTGGCTCAGGTCCTACAGCCTCACAAAGTTCATAAAGCTGGTTGGCAACCATATAACGAACACGCCAAGACTTGTCCTGAGATTGAAAAGAACATTGATTTGGCTATAAAAGAAGCTTCTATATAAAAAGGATTAACTAAAAGTATACTAAATGTTAAACTGGACAAATAGTCAATCCACATCAATAAAAACCTGAGAGAAGTTGACAATAACAGGTAGAATATGTGCAACGCCAGTCCTGGGTTCCAAAAGTTTTCCAAGTGCAGCACAGCCCTCAACAGCCAATAAGCGCACAGAGTCCTGATCTGAATTCAAGATAAAGGTAAACGTATTATAACATCAGAGTAGTGACATAGTGAGAAATAAAATTATACTTGTCATTTTGCTACATCCACTACATCGTATGTGCCCATTATTTCCTTTTCTACTCTCCGTAAATAAGGAATCCTTTAAATAACTTTAAACTTTCAGCAATCAAATTACGACATTCCAAATGCCAAATAAAATCAACATCTCCTATATTTGGCAAGACTATGTACTATAATAGGGTATAGCAACAGAGGTGAGTATTAGTTTAGTGCCCAGCAATTAATCTGTGTTCTATTCTGTTATGAAAGGGATGTACGGAGTTCAAACAATCCTCTGCATTTGCTTTTGGAGTGGGATAAAGGAAACTTCTACTACTGCACATTTTCTAGCACAGAGCATGCGACTGATTGCTCGTATGTACGCTTCAAAAATAAGTGGTGCTCCTATATCGTGGTTAATATATTATACATTACTTCACAACCTAAAATCCAGTATCTCCTCAGGAGAAATACAAAGGAAAAAGAATTAAGAATTTAAGACCAAAAAAGAGGCGATGCCAGCAGCCCAACCTTCAGGAAACATTGAGCATTCTTCAATACGCCAACATCCTTTCTGCTTGTACTTAGTACAAAACATTATATGCTAAGTGAATACTTGGCATAGGCTTGTTTACCCTTTCTTAAAAGGGTATCCATACTTTTCAGTACGATGATAGAAAAGAAAAGAAATGAGCCCATAAAACTAAAAGATGTAAAATATAACAGATGATTAGGAATTGTGATCAATTACCATCCTGTGTAAGCTCATCAAACAGCGTCATTATATCACTCTTAAGATGAGCAGATTCAACTGTGGCTGCAAACTTCCCCAGATTTGTAGCAGCAGATCTCCTAACCATAGGCATGTCATCTTGACATAACTGCGAGTATATTGACCTCAACTCTGTCTTACCCATTTCTGGAGCACTTGGGTAGGCTATGTGAAACAAACGCAAGCTGATACTCGTGCTGTAAACCACTCCCCAGCTGCTAATCTCTATAAGGAGAAAATGTCAAACAAGATAAGAATTAATATAAAAAAATTCAGGAAAAAGTTCAGAAGTAAGTCTACGGAGTTAAAAGTAGCACAAGTTGTGGATAAATTTTAAAACAGGATATACTCAGCAATATACATCAAGAAATTCTCCAAATGGGAAGGTCCTCCAATGAGTGAATATGCAGGCAAGTCGACCTAGAGTACACTGGAAAATACTACTAGGCATATATTCAGGAATAGTTCAACCACCAGGTTCCATTTGTTGGACACAAAAATGCTATGCAGCATATATTTTCCTTATTGCTAGTGTTTGGCAAGAAAAATCGAACTGTTTCTTATTAACTAAGAAGAAAAATGGATACTAAGGCAAAATCCAGGGAAAATATTTGCAATAAGAACCTTCACGTACACCATTTCTTATAGCAGGAAATATATTTACTAATAGAAGACTAGCTTCTTCATTATTTTATTTCACAAGAAACAGCATTGTCGCTCATGTGCTCAACAAATAGTGACCGACACTATCATTTCAGATAGCTGTACAATATTTACCAAAGAGGGCTAACTTCTTTATTATTTTTGTTCCATAAGAAGAACCTTTTAATTACTATTAGAGTAATGATAGTCACCAAAACACTATCAAGCTAAAGTTTTACTAACCTTAAAAAGGGATATGTTTATATAAAAAGATTAAGAACATGATGTGGTTACTTAATGTCTAAACCTGAAGGGGCTGGTATCTATCATGAAAAAATTTAGTAGACTAACCTTCACCATAGGAATAAAATAGTCAACCAGGTCACTCTCTCTCATCTGAGATCCAATTCTAGACAGTGACTCTACTGCTTTGTCCCTTACACAGGTTTCCTCAACAGTGCAAAGGGTCTCCAATGGTGGTAACAGTTGAGAATACTCCACACCTCCCACATATGGAATAAAACTCCCAATTCTTCAGCCATCGCAAGCAGGACTTCATCATCATCATCATTGTTCTCACTGAGGAAAGGGATCAACTCTTTTCTGGTTCGCTCTCTCCAAGAGCACGAGCAATTGTGGAAAGCCTACGAATTGAGTTCAAACCGCAGTTGGATGTCATCATTTTTCAACTCGTCTATTAAAACAGCAATTGGATACAGTGGTTCATCAACCATAGCCATTTTCTTCTACAACTTCAAGGACACTGCAAATTTTAAGAAACTATACATCAGTAACTTCAATGTTGAGAGGTGCTGACAGCAGATAGGTTCATCACACAAGTATAAAATCGATCACCAATCACAATATCCTACCTCTTAAAAAAGGCCCAGATAAGTAAATGTTTAAAAAAAGACATAATAAATATTAAGATGTGAATGAAAAATAATGAACACTTAGCAGGCTACTTCAGACATTGTCAAAATCCAAAAGTTACATTTTTTTGTTGGGATAGAAGACAACTTGAAAATCAGAACATCCAAAATATTACAGAAGATCGTCAATCATATTATCATAAACATGGAATTAGTAATGAATCAACATAGTCTTTTGATGAGATTGAGAATCATCTGGAAAGAAAAAGCTACCCACAAGAGTTATGGGATGATAGATACTAGTATTTAAGCAAATTCCATGTAATATGCAACGATGAAATTTTCTACCATTTAAGACGGCTTAAAACACTTCACCAATTATGACTTTTCTTACCCAAAAGCTCTTTTCTACAAGACGAATCTGGCAAGTCTGACATTAATAACTACTCCAACCCGACAAACAGTTTGTATGGAGTACCAGAGAAAATAACTACAACTACCTCACGAGCCAAAAACAAAACATATACTAACAGAGCGACGTCATCAAGGGTGTGTAACCGTGTTTGGCACGTGGCCGGGTCAAAGTTTCTTTCTATCAAGTCGATATCAGTATATAATCAACTTATTGGTTTTATCAACTGCTTTTATAGAAGCATGTTTACAAAGCACAGCATAAATCTCAATCGACTAGAGGTTCAGAATAATGACACTCGGTCCTTGAAGTTCATAGCTTTTTTTTCAATACATTCACCCAACCCAACAGAGCGCTAAATATGAACACAATCCCTGAGGGGTGCTGACAATCTCATCAAGCATAGATTGTTAGACTTATTATCAACACAAGCCCTGCAGAGTTCGGAGATAACTAATTGCTAGATATACATGGTAGTAATTGGTCGCAAGCTATATGGCAGTTGGCAACTTAAGAATAATTCCACATACTTAAATTATTCACGTATTGGCTTCTCATAAGCATAGATTGGTCTACCACAAGACTCAAACTAAAACCAACACGAAAAACAAAACAAAAAAATCCAAGCCCTCCATTGACCAGCTCCATGGAATCAGAAACCTAATCTTAACACCATAGTCCAAAAGATTAAAAAGATGCAATCAGACCCAAATTATAGCTTCTGGTTACGCAAAAAAGTCCGAAATTCTAAAAAAACTATGACAGATCCGACGAGTATAACCCACCGGAAGCAACGGTGTCAATCTTGGAGCCGATTCTTCAACGATATACAAATTTAGCTACCTCTCCACAACGAATTTGCTACGCATGAATGGAATTCTTCCCATTCAGTAAAGCGAAAAGAGACGAGAGTGGAAGATTAAAAGGATATTGGAATACAACTGGAATTCGTAAGGTATTATCAAACAGATCTATAGATCTCTTCCCTTTTTCACCCTTTCCCGCTAAAAAAGGAAATGCAAAGAAATGAAAAAAGACAGGGAGAGAAGTGAGGTTGGAACCTGTTAGTATGATTTCCCGCCGGTGGCTGGGTGATCGGAGATTCGAAGCCCCCGTACGCCCGATGCTTTGTTCTATCGTCCGTTGGACCAGCGCTAATGAGAGGAAATGAAGACTGATACCGAGCAGAACCGGATTCTTCTCTGTGGGATTTTGTACTTTTGGAGGAGTGGGCCCTGTCCGCTGCTAAATTTGGATTTACAAGTAATGTCTGTTCTTCATTTCTTCATTGGGCTTTTTAAGCCCATTTTGTTCTGCAAGGGAAGGATTGTTACTTCTTTTTTTTTTTATAACAACCAAGCAGCTACAATAATATCAACCCAAATCCACCAACAGCAAGCGTTCTAGCCCAGCATAAATCAAAACTTTATTGTTAAATTAATTATAATTTTAGATAAATAATATAAAAAATTATAATTATCTTGTTAATAAGAGTGAGGAAAAAATATATATTTTAATAAAAATATCTTTAAAAAAACAGACAGGTTCACACAAATAAAAATAATATATTTATTGTTTATATCAATGATAATTTATTTATTTATTAATTAGTAATTCACAAGGTAATTAGTAATTCACAAGGTAATGACACGCGAAGGTCTCCTACTTTATATATGTACATGATCAAATACAAGATGGTTAATACATGTAAGAAAATGCGCCCTAGTTATTTTTTGGGGGGAAAATACGCCCTAACTTATTGCACTTATGAATCATGAAGCCAAAAACCCTTGTTATAGTTTCCTTCTTATAAAAATGACACGATTTTTGTGAAAATGCGCCCTAATTTATTGCATTGTAGTAGTTAGAAGTTGAATGTTAATTCATCATTCAGTTTTCCAACATCAACATTTGCATTATTTTCTAAAATTTATAAGTCTACGACCATTGTTCAATAGTATGAGGCATAAATTGTTCAAGGCATCAATCGATTCCAATTGGTTTCACTGGTTGAACATACAACGAAAGTATACTTTGTAAAAATCCAATGTTCAGTTGTTCCAATGACGTATAGTTCAATTCTCTATAAAACAAAAAAGAGGTTGCAACCTAGTCGTCGGTACTTAAGTGTTGAAAGCCTACAACAAGCTTTCTCCCATGAGAATTTTAATGTTTCTTGAGTTTTCTTATCCAGGAAGCTCTAACTACTATATTTCTCACCTCCTTACTGCCAAGAGACTGGTTGGACAAAGTCTTTTGCGTGTAGAAGAAGATTCACAACACTAGAAACACAGGTCAAACTCATTCTCAAACACAGGCAAGTCCATCTAAACAAACCATTAGGTAGTGAGTGGTACTAAATGGGGTGTTGTTTCTATTTATTTCACAAATCCTAAGATAATATGTGATCTTCCTAGTCATTGTTGTATCAAAGGGTATTCCAATAACTAGTACTCCTTGGGCGTGAAGCTTATATATTAGCTTAGATCTACCTCAACTAAATGAGTTTATTATGAAAGTTAGTTCGTACGTACATCTGGTGAATTGTAAATCACCGGATCATATATGGGTGCTGCTTTGGTTGCCTTCCTCAAGACTTTCTCAAAGATCATCAGGGACCTGAGAGCTTGACAATGTAGAATGATGGTGGTATTATGCTTCCATTGAAATGAAAATTTTCAGCCAATCTCAATGTAATGCTTGAGAATGCATGATGTGAGTTGGCTATTACCACCCTATTTGTTTACTCTACAATTTTAGAACTTTTAATGAATCACTATTACTTTTCAATTGCACAAAATTAGCCTGACAAACAAGAAATAAAATCCTTTCAAAGAGTTTTTATTTTATTTTTCTCCTCGCTATTTTACATTGGAACAACAAAGAGTTTCATAAAAGCAAGACGTTCTCATGGTTGTGTTCAGCAACAACTATGCATGATAACAGAAGTGTACCTCCAGACTTCCTCTCCTCCCCATCAGAATGAGGATAGCTTTTGTAAGTTAAGCCAAAAAAGGGCCGTTACTCAGCCCGGTTAAGTAGAACCTAATAATATCCAGAACTTGCTTCTTTCCTTTGACGTACAATTACAATAAATAATTACAAGATTACAAAAAAAAAACACCCGTGTTTTCGAGAGCGAAAACAGCCATGCAAGCAGGAGATGATTGATGTTCATGGCCAGGCATGGGATTTTTACCAATCTAAATTAATGTTTCTAGAGGTGAATAGTTTATCAATATACTGTATAACAGGCAATGAGGCCTTAATGAATCCTCCCATCCTTTTGCTCTGCTGATTGTTCTGGAACAACAATGATAACACAAGCACATAAGTTACAGATAACATATTGGATCTATTATTTCACTGCCAATGCATATTGGATCTATTGATTTTCACTGCCAATGCAAGACGTTCTCATGGATCTATTGATTTTCAAAATAGTTAGTAATCAAATATGTGTATCAACTATCAACGTATTTACAATTGAACACTAACTCACCTGTTTCATTCAACTTAGTGAGAAGCTGGTCTCTTGTAGGAAGAGCATACATACCGGCAGCAACCGCTGCCCTCACTGCCCAAGTATGGTATGGTTTACATGTCTGAGAATATGCAGTGGTAGCTGCATCTTTCAATGAGCCATCCCTAAAAATGCCTCAAAAAATCAAATGTGAATTGACATGTAAAAAAGACAAATGGAAGTACAAAGCTCAATTCCATGGTTTAAGAGCAGAGATAGTAGGAAGAAGGAGATGAAACTTACGTAGTGGACAAAAATTGCTCAAATAAAGCTCTGATAAGGTCAAGACCCTGCCTAACTCTTCGCAAATTACGTGAATGGCTTCCCTGACATTTTACTTTCTTATTTCGGATATCATTATCAAGCACGGTACTCAATGTGTTGTATTCTTTGCTGCTTCTGCTAGACTGCGGACCTAATAAATAAATAGCTAAGCAATTAGTAGGCCAACGAAACATAGGAAATAACTTCTAATTCCACATCATTGATATGTAAAATCACATTCAGGGAAGGAATACAAAGTTGTTATGCCCACCCAAAAGTACAATATGATACAAACTAAGGGCCTGTTTGGTATCCATATCTAGATATCAAGATATGGTATGAGGTATCAAGGTATGGGTATGAGATTGATATTTTATACCTTTGTTTCGGAGAGGAATAATAGAAGAGGGAGGAGCAATTTTAAATATGTGATACCTCACGTTTTTTGAGTATATCAAAATACGAAAAAAATGTGTATAAGGAGTATATCAAGATATCAGTTTGATATCCATATACTTGTATACCAAACATAGGTATGAGTTTTTTTATATTAATACCCATATCTGATATCTAGATATGGATACCAAACAAGCCCTAATGTGTATTGAATGTGTCACATGAAAAGCATATTTCCACATATGATTGCAACATAATTTGTATTTTAAATAATATCGGCTTAAGGGATAGAAAACTGCAAGGTCAAAGGAATATTTTATTATAATACAAAAATTGTTCATGTGTATATTGAGCAATCAATTAACCTTTGAACATCAGTAAACATGATTTTTGGATTTGTCATTTCTATACTCGTAGCTGAGACTACACATACAATCTATTCAACAATCAAAAGTTCCAAATAAATTTGATAAACAATCTACAACTGGAAATTACAGAATGTAATATTTAGCACTTTTTTCTCAAATGCAATTACTGTCAATATAGATCTAAACTATGAATGCTCATGTCGTGCATTTGTATAGCTGCGTCCCTTCTCTAAATGCCTACATAACCTTCTCGCTAAACTTTTAATTCTAAATATTACTGAATTAGCATTTTCCAATCTGAAAAAAAAAAAAACGGAACGATCAAATATATCCATGACAAACCTCTAATTGATTTTTATGCCAGGTGATTCATTTTTATCAATATTAATTACGATGAATAACTGAAATATAAACGCCGAAAAACTTCAATTGCAAACAAAACGAACTCGAACGATAAAGATCTGGAAAAGGAGATGAATTCGGGTCGAATAACCTTAGCGCAGTACTCTAATTCGGCGAATTTAAAGGCGATTCCTAGAGAATCGAAGAGGACGGAGACGAGAGCACAGGCTTCGCAGAATTCCTCCAAAGGGAGATCATGATTTTTCCTTGGCGAGATCAACCTTATCGGCAAGCTGTTTCAAACGCCTCAACCATAGCCGCGAGAGGAGGCTGACCTTGCACCTGACAATTCATTGACGGTTTCGCGGTCGTCGTCGATGGCAACAACCACCAACACCAACACCATTTGCCACGGGGAAGAAGAAGAAGAGAGGGAGGGAAATCAGTCAGATCCTCTATAGCTTTTCATATTCTATTATCTCTACCCATTGGTTAAATTATTATTTTTAGTTATTCTAATTTATCAATTTAACCTAATATATATCTTTTTTTTTAGTAAAAATATCTTTTTATTTTAGTTTAAAAAATTTATGCCAAAATCGGATTCTCTCCTCCTCGCGTCAATCGATCTCATTCCCATTCTTCGATTCTTTTGTATCGCTGCTACTTCCGTATGATCCAGACCTTAAATCCCCGAAAAATATCGACCACCGTTGTAGAAGAAGCGCCGCCGCAGAAGTCATGAAGCCATAAAACTACCCGAATCATCAAATCAAGCTTTTTAAGTATTAATTTCATTTTGTGTTTGACATTGAAAATATTGTAATTTCTTTAAATTAGTATTTGTCAAATTTTGTATTTGACATTGAGAATATTAAAATTCTTTTTATCTCGTTGCAATCAATATAAATGTACTATAACTTGACGTGAGATTAGAGTAATTTCAATTTTTGAGACTTTTGAGGGGACATAAGTTAAATTATACAAGACAAAATACTGGATTGATTGCCTACTTGACAGATGAGAAATTTTCATTAGGGTGATGTGGATTGCTAGATTTATTGACTATATTCACTAAAAAAAGAAATAAATTTGCAACGTAAATAAGGAAAAGACCGTAGCAAAAAGCCTTGTGACGGCGTTGCAACGGCAAAAAGGCCGTTGCTTGATCTTCAGTCACAAAAGGTACTTGTGACGGCATAATGCTGTCGCATAATTATTTGTGACGGCCTTGTGACGGTAAAATGCCGTTGCAAATGATCCTCCTCGACTACACGAGTTTCTCATTGGCGATGGGTCTAGCCGTCGCAAAGTCATTTTGTGACGGCTAATTAAATTTTTATAGAAAATTTTACGTGTTTTTTTGAATATATCTTGTAAATTGTTTATATATTGTATCTTTTATAAATCAGTTTCTTGTGCTAAAGATTGTAGAAAAATGACATTTTATTATAGATGTATCGAAGGGGATCGGACCGACTGTTAAAAACATTTCCACACAAGAGACTATTTACGCAAATCATCCTTTACTTATTCAATTACAATTTGATGCAGTTTATTAAATGGTTGAATTGTGTAGCTGACCTTTTGCAATAATAGGTTGTAGTATTTGTCCCCTCACATAATCTTGTGAGGATTTATCCCTTTTCACTAACTTTTCATTGTAGTTTTTAGACTAAATTTACAATAGTTCGAGTATTTCATGTGTATTAGATCGAGTGATAAATGTAAATTTTTATCCATCATCCACCCATCACCGATTTTTTTTTGCCCGGATTTTCAACCACTTCTTAAATCAGATAATTCAAATATTCACCGAGTACGGGTGAGATTATCATCCCAAATTAGAGATACTACAAAACTCAATGTATTGTCTGAGTTTGTATATAAAAAATATATGTCGTTGGATTTTAGAACTTAAATTATTTGTATATGGCAAACATACATAGTTTAGAGTTTACGCATATATGAGGGCAAGATGGCTGAATGTTAAGAAATCTGCCACTCACCAGTCACGGATGCTAAAAGCCTACAACAAGACAATCCGATCTTCACATGACACATCCAAACTGCAGACTTGACTAGTTCAATGTCAGCCTTATACAAGATAAATTTTTGTAGCAATATGAGAAGAGTTAAGGAATTCAATTATTAAAACGAAGGTTAATGTTAAGTTACTTTAATTTACATTCACATAAAATCTCAAAAGTTA
Organism: Fagopyrum tataricum; assembly: GCA_002319775.1. NCBI lineage: Eukaryota > Viridiplantae > Streptophyta > Magnoliopsida > Caryophyllales > Polygonaceae > Fagopyrum > Fagopyrum tataricum. The sequence goes on from CM008283.1 coordinate 9,048,819, forward strand.
TAGGACTAATAACAAAAAATCACAATCATATGCCCTACTCTTGAATCATACCTCATGCCTCACATGCAGTTCATTTGGATCTCTTCCCTTTCCTTACTCCCATAATTTCACACTTTCAATATTTTTCCTGTGTATATCACTTGGAGAAATTATACTATCACCTATAGTTGCATAATGCAATCAAAGCGGGAACAAAAACTTTTTGTCACTTTTTTATGATCGATAGGAGATAACCTCTCCTACTTCCTTATTTATACCCAATTGCTTTACAAGGCCAATTCAAAGCCATGTTTCTTCATCATTCTTCTGCTTGTTTCTCTTTTGCTTTGCTCCTCTACCATCCTTAGCTTCAAACACCAACTCTTCAACTATCCCAACCAAGATAGGAAACGGGTATCGTTTAAATTCCCTTGAAAATGCCCCTGATGGTAGCATTGTGGGATACTTACAAGTCAAGAACAAAACCGAAATCTATGGCTCTGATATCCCTTACTTGAGACTCTATGTAAAGTAAGTATAAAACAAATTATCATATTCTATAGATTTCACCTCTCTCTTCAATATTTATGAACAGCTATATTCTTTGGCTAATTTTCAGGCATGAATCAGATGACCGTTTAAGGGTTCATATTACAGATTCAGATAAACCCAGATGGAAGTCCCATACAATCTTCTCCCAGAGAACAACCTCCACCATTAAAGCAATCCATATCAAGATCCAGAAATATTCCATTTTCTACTTTCAAACTTTCAGGATGAACTGATTTTCACCTACACATCAGACCCATTTACATTTTCTGTCAAAAGAAAGTCAAATGGACAAACCCTTTTTGATACAACCTCAGATGAATCAAACCCATATAATAGTTTGGTGTTTAAGGATCAATACCTTGAAATATCCACTAAATTGCCTTCTGATGCTTCTCTTTATGGGCTTGGGAAAACACACAGCCTCATGGATTAAGCTTTACCCTAATGATCCCTATACTCTTTGGGCAAGTGATAATGCTGCTATCAATCTGAACATCGATTTATACGGTCGCACCCGTTTTATATGGATCTTAGGAATGTGGTGGACAGCCATTTGCTCATGGAGTTTTGTTACTCAATAGTAATGGATGGATGTGTTCTATAAAGGAGTTCATTGACATATAAGGTTATTGGAGGTGTCTTTGATTTTTACTTCTTTGCAGGGCCTTCTCCTCTTGATGTTGTAAATCAGTATACTAGCTTGATTGGAAGACCAGCTCCTATGCCCTACTGGGCTTTTGGGTAAGTAAGGATGTGTTTCTTTGTGATTTGATCACTCATTGTTTGCTTTTTAGGAACACAAGATTTGAATTAATGTAGAACAATATATAATAGTACTGTCAAAAACACCCTAATCTTACATATTCTTTAACACCATTCATGAGGATCTCATTTAATGACTTTTTTGTTACCCTTTTCATGTGATTTTTATGTTGTTTCCTGATATGAGTATCCAGCAAAGGACAGCATCACTTTTTCATAGTTGTCTTGTCTTGCTTGGAAGGAATATATGGATGATTAAGTATAGTATAAAACTATAATTGTTTGCTTCTTGAATCTATGAAATGTTAATATGGGGGGAATATATTTCTTGTTAATTAATGGTCCCGTGTTTGGTTAGGATATGTTTGTCCCGTGTTTGAGTATATATATATATATATATATATATATATATATATATATATATATATATATATATATATATATATATATATATATGTGTGTGTGTGAGTGTGTGTGAACGGTGAAGTTCATTAGCAACTAAAATGTGTTCACTCAATGCGTTTTTGTCATACAAGTGAAACTGTACTCTTATTTGATTTTTCAGGTTCCATCAATGCAGATGGGGTTATCACAATCTTTCAGTAGTAGAAGACGTAGTCGAAAACTACAGAAAAGCTCAAATCCCACTTGACGTAATCTGGAACGACGACGATCACATGGACTTCCGCAAAGACTTCACTCTAAACCCAATCGGCTACCCTCATGACCAACTCATCTCCTTCCTCGAAAAAATCCATTCACAAGGAATGAAATACATAGTCATAATCGATCCAGGAATCACAGTCAACTCCTCTTACGAAGTCTATCAAAGAGCCATTGCAAAAGACGTGTTCATCAAGTATCACAACGAACCCTATCTAGCTCAAGTCTGGCCAGGAGGAGTCAACTTCCCTGACTATCTTAACCCTATAACCGTCGACTGGGTGGGCCGACGAGATTCGTCGGTTCCATGATCTAGTCCCGGTTGATGGTCTTTGGATCGACATGAACGAGGCCGTAAATTTCTGTTCCGGGTTATGTACAATTCCAAAGGATAAACAATGTCCTATAGGAACCGGACCGGTTTGGACTTGTTGCTTGGATTGCAAGAATATAACCGACACAAAATGGGATGATCCTCCTTACAAGATAAACGCTTCGGGTTTACGAGTTCCGATTGGGTTCAAAACTATAGCTACAAGTGCAGTTCATTACAATAGAGTGTTGGAGTACGATGCACATAGTCTATATGGCTTATCCGAGGCTATTGCTACTCATAAGGCTTTGGAGTCTCTTGAGGGTAAGAGACCTTTTGTCTTGTCACGGTCTACCTTTGTTGGTTCAGGCCAATACGCAGCGCATTGGACGGGAGATAATCAAGGAACATGGAATGATTTAAAGTATTCAATCTCGACTATGTTGAATTTTGGTATGTTCGGTGTTCCTATGGTTGGATCCGACATTTGCGGATTCTATCCGCAACCTAGCGAGGAGATTTGTAATCGTTGGATTGAGTTAGGCGCATTTTATCCCTTCTCGAGGGATCATGCGAATTACTACTCTCCCGGACAAGAGTTGTACGTTTGGGAGACGGTTGCGAATCCGCACGTAATGCACTTGGTATGAGGTATAAGCTTTTGCCTTACTTTTATACTTTGAGCTATAAAGCTCATGTAACCGGTGCACCTATAGCTAGACCGGTTTTCTTCTCGTTCCCTAATTATACCGAGTCATATGACTTGAGCACGCAATTCTTTGCTCGGGAGTGGTCTAATGGTGTCTCCGGTGCTTGAGAAGGGAGCAACGAGTGTGAAAGCGTTGTTTCCACCCGGGAGTTGGTATAACATATTTGATATGACACAAGTTGTTGTGTCTAGGGGAGAATATATAACGCTTGATGCTCCGTTACATGTTATAAACGTTCATATTTACGAAAACACGATAATTCCTATGCAACAAGGCGGAATGGTGTCTAAGGAAGCTAGGATGACTCCTTATAGCCTTGTTATAGCCTTTCCTTCCCGAGGAGGGAAGGAATTGGCTAAAGGGAATCTATTTGTGGACGACGATGAGCTTCTTGAGATGAAATTGGGAAGCGGGTCCGCTACTTATGTCGAGTTTTATGCAAGTATTGTTGATGAGACTGTTGTGAGGGTGTGGTCGGATGTTCAAGAGGGAGATTTTGCTTTGAGCAAGGGTTGGATTATTGAGAAGGTGACCGTTTTTGGGTTTGGTAGGAAATGTAGGGGAGATTGAAGTTAAGACTGATGGTGATGTTGTTGATATTACTTCAAGTGTGGAGATGAATAAGTTGTGTCTAAAGTATGTGAGGATTCGAGTGATGGTGGTAGAATGAAGAGGGATGTGGTGCAAGTTAGCGGGTTGTCGTTGCCTCTTGGGAAGAAGTTTGATATGTCGTGGAAGATGGGATCGTAGTGATTTCATGATGTTTTTGGACCGACTAATATTAGTTTGAGCATTTTGGTGATGGTAAGTTTTTGTTATAAAATAAGGTTTATAGGAAGGAAATAAATGTGTTCTTGCTTCCTTGGTTGTATCATGTAGTGTGCATGATGTTCAGAAGAAGCATTGAATGTAATCTGTAGTGTACACTCTATTACATTGACTCAAGCATCGATATAAGAGCTTTCATGTCAAAATTGTTAAGTTTATAATGTTTTACTTTGTGCAAATTGAACAAGTATTATTATTGATTTCTAAAAAAAATACTAAGTATTAATTAATATCACCAGTATTCAATCGATATTCAAATTACCAGATTTTAAATTGCGGATACAAATCTATACAAATTTGGGATGGGCGGATGATAAGTGAAGGTCTTACCTCTTTCACATGTACAACCTAAATATCTTGAATTTTTTAGACTTAGTGTTAAAATCACAAAAACATATTGTCGTTTATGTTATAAGGTTAACGGCTAGGTGATGGAACAGTTTCGTCCCCATCAACCCCAACTAGATTGGTATAAAAGCGGAATTGAGTCGGATCATAATTGAAAATTTTCCCGTATATATGAGCTGACACGTCTTTTCAGGCCTCAAACTCTACCCATATTCATCATGAATAAAAGTGGACGGACTCCTAGGTTGTCCTGTTTGTGACTCATGCGCGCTTTATCTTTTCCTCCTTGATTTATCTTACAAAACAAAGATATATTTGATGCATTTATCACAAATTTTAATCCAATTATATCTTCACAATGCACTTCACAATGCACTAACAACGAGTTTAACAAGAACAAATTTCCAATCAACTATGATATATAAAAATTTAGGATTTTTATTATACATAATTATATACAGGCCAGGCAGATCCTCAGGTTAAACCATTAGCTCATACTCGTCCCGTATAAAAACGGGGTCGGACGGATCGACCCAAATTTGTACAGGTATACCCTCAACTTATTGTCATCCCAATAAAATATTAATATGAAGAAAGCCCAAATAATATAATGTTAATATGGGTAAAGGCCCAACTGACCGCACCTACCTTAAATGAAAGCCCATCTCAGAAGCCCTCCTGACCTAAAACTCCTCCAAAATCGTAAGCACAACTCAAGCACCAAAATAACACTATCTATCTATCAATAATATAATTGTCCCCAAATAACACGTGTCAATAGTTAAGCAGCACTTGTGAAAAGATCGAACAGGTGTCGATATCTGCTTCGTTACTCAGCCGGAGAACGTGGTGTTAGTTTAGCGCCAAAAAAGCGGCAGCCCGCCAAGCCACGTCACCCTATGAGGCGGGAAAAATGAAGCAAACTCCCTCCAATAAGATAAGCCCACTTCTTTTTTTTCCACATACTCGAGGCCCACCCTCGTTTATCAGTTATCAAATATTATCATCTTTTTTCTTTTTCTTCCTTGTTCTTTACGCATCATGATGCATGCATGTATGCATGCCATGATATAATGGTCATGGTAAACCACGGGGCCCATGTTCATCAATGCATGCAACAGTGTCACGTGACCCAGTCATGGGCCACTCTACATTTTTATATGAGCACGTACTGTACTGTAAGGACTGTGTTATCACTAATCGTCTTGCTAATAAAGCTGTTTAACTCAGTCAAAACAAACAAAAGCTGTTTAAGAAAAAAAAAACATCAGTTTATTTAATTAATGAGAAATTGATTATTTAATGGAATGATGATGGGATTGGCGGTCAAATAACAATATTCAATGGAGAAATTAATGTTAAGCATTTTTTATTTTACAAAAGTTACATTGACCGAAGGTAAAGAAGGTGATTTCGCTGACGTGGCGGACGGGTTAGCCGTTGATCTCCTTAATGTGCACAGCTTGTCACGTGAAGCAAGATTTAATATGTGCCTACTTTGCAATTTAAAAGTTTTGAACAGTACGTGCAACGGACATGCCACATTCTGGATCTGCTTTTTTTTTATTATAAAAAAATTGGAACATGAAAAATGCATTTTCTTTCCATTTACTCATTTATTACTATTTGATGTATAATATAATATATAAAAAATTCCCTAAAACACGATAAAATACCTCTTTTGGTTGAATTATTTCATGTACACACAGGAGTGGGGTGGACAAAAGGGGCAGGGGATACGGTGGACACAAAAAAAGAAACATATTGATTAAAACCGGAAAAGATGGCTTAATTAATAGCAAACTAATTTATTGATTATTCGAGTATATTATTAATATAATATTATAATAAATTAGATTAATGTAGCTTGATGGTCATGTATATTGGCTCGTTCGGATGTTAGAAGGGGGAATCGACACAATACCTTTAAATAAGTGATTACAGCTATAGAAGGACGTTATTGGCAGCGTAAGACCCGAGGTCTTTGAACGTTGTTCTCGTGTTAACTATGCACGCGCGTAAACTTTTCAAGAGATTATATATCTGAAATTGCTCATGCACGAGCATGTTTCACGTCCTTGTCAGGCTTCATCTTGGAATTACTCTCGAACGAGCACGTTTATCTATCTTGAAAAAGAAGAATTATTGTTCATATGAGTAGCAACATACGGGATGCCAATTTTCCGGGATTTTCCAAGGAGCATCCCTTCCTAATAGCCATCAACGAGATAAAAAAAATCATGTATTTGTCGAAATTTAACTTAAATAATTCTGGAATAAAACATTTTTGTATTTATAAGAGTATAGATGAACTTACAAGACTCAAAACATCGAGCTCTTATCTTCCGTAAAGAATTACTCATTTCATATTCTTAAACACCCTATAAACACTTGTTCTCTTACTCCGGCAAAAAATATCTCTCTCTCCGAATATTCGAAGAGGTGACATACCCTATTAACATAAGAAGGTTTATATAGAAGGATGGCACCTTGTAGGTAATCTCTTCCAATATAAGTCTCCAACCACCTATATTATATAAGAAAATCTTCTATATTGTCTGATCAAAACATCATACCATCATATCCATACAATAAAAGCACACTAATATATAAATATATATTCCCCATAATCTAAATCTTGGGATTTTCCATTGACAATCTTTAAATATTCTTTCCTTATTTTACCATCTTCTTTTCATCTTTTTTAAAAATACGTTTTATTTTTGTCGACTTACAACCCAAATTGTCAAATTATTCGCTTACCTCTATCATCACTTATGTTACCTTACTTCTTATGTTACCTTACTTTTATATTAGTTACATAAAGATCAAAAGCATTAAAAATCACGGATGAGTGCTAGTACATTTATCTCCGGGTTAATTGTTAAATAAATTTTCACAAAACAACATGATAAATTTTGGTGACAAATACCACAAATATATAGATATTATTGAAACCCTATATAGGAATTACAAAAAAATAAAATAATAATAAATACAATCGGAATAAAATAAAATTCTAAATTGACTAATCTATTATTATGTAGTAAAACATCTCGCACTTCGACCACACGTCACCTTCTAAAATATACCACATTATCATATTGACTTATTTACAAGTTTGTCACTACAAAATTACAATTTAAACAATTTTTTTATATATAAAAAAATCCTATTATAATTAATAAACGGTTTATATCATATCAACTTTAATCAAAATAAGTCATCATGTCACATCAAATTTACCCAAAATATTAGTTATCTTGAATAATTTATATTAAAAAGAAAATAAATAAATAACTAATCTACTACACAAACATATAAGATATGGATCTACCATCAAAATTAATATAGTAAAATATAGTTTTTGAAAAAGTACTAACTAACAATATTTATCATATACCAAACCAAACTAAAAAATAGTTTATATATGGAACAATCAAATTAACTATTAACAATTTATATTTTAATTTTATCTTTTGTAAATTATATATTCTCTCATTTACATAGTTAAATGGATAACTAGGCTCATTTTGTAAACCCAATTTATTTAAGTTCAGGCCCAATTAGACTCACTCGAGTTACACAAGGTCCGTCGAAAATATAAAATCTTGTATTTAGTGGGTTTCGAACTCTAGATGACAGACATTCCCACCCACCCTTATACCAGCTAGACTAATTGAACTTGGTAATATGTTGTTGTTTTTTTATAGTTATTCTTAATATCTACTTACTCAAGGAACGTTGAAGTGAGTTACACACAAGCTTCGAGGTACACAAGTTACGTTGAAATACACAAGGCTCGATTTACGTCGAAATACACAAGTTACGTCGATTATACAAAAATAAATTGTAATTATCCACTACCTCTTTTGATTTACACAAGTTGTGTCGATTTACACAAGTCGTATCGCCTTACACAAGTCGTATCGCCTTACACAAGTCGTATGGATTTACACAAACACTATCGATTTACACAAATCAAGCTCAATCGAGTTACACAAGTCAAGCCCAATCGAGTTACACAAATTCAACCCAATTGAGTTACCCAAACCTAACTCAAACGAGTTATACAAATCCAACTCAATCGAGCTACACAAGTCGAATCCCAATCGACCGAATCAAGTTACACAAGTCGAATTTCAATCGACCGAATCGAGTTACATAAGTCGAATTTCAATCGACCGAAAAAAAGAAAGAATCTTATTATTAATTTAATGGTGATTAATCGAACATAAATAAAATGAGTCAACTTTATATAGATGTTCACTCAAAAGTCAAAATACATGCTCATTGAAGGAAAGAAGTTAAAATACATACTCGTTGAAGGAAAGAAATCGAAATACATACTCGTTGAAGGAAAGAAACTAAAATACATACTCGTTAAAAGGAAATAAAAAGTCAATTATTATAGGAAAGAAATCAGACCATGTTCTTCTCTGGCGGCAGACCATTTTCTTCTCCGGCGGCATTCTTCTTCGTTCCGGTGGAGCCTCGACGCAGGCGGTAGCATGTGAGTGGGAGGAAATTGAGGCCAGTCTTCTTCGTTGGCGGCACTGTGCAGCCGAGACGGTCTTCTTCGTTGACGGTATTGTGCATGCGAGACGGTCTTTTTCGTTGGCGGCATGTTGTAGGCGAGTCGGCTAACCGACGGACTCTAGAGAAGAATGTAGTTTTAATTTTCTAGAGTTTTGGATAAGCTTAATCCTTTATATATAGGATTTTTATCTCTTAAAATTTTCCTTTTACCCCTTTAAATAATTACTTTTTAAAATTAAAACTAATCTAAAATTAAGAGAAGTCTAGTTAATATTTAATTTTTAAAAAAAACTTTAAAGCCTCATTCTTTTCTTTAAATTAAATTTATGTCAAGATTCAAGTAAGAAACACTTCTTGTGATATAAAGGTTGTTTTTGACAGTTGATTGATTTGGTTTAATTGTGCAGATCTTTTCACCAATTATACAATATTTCACCTATTATACAATATTGTGAGGGTGCGGTGACACATACGAAACTTTAGAAAGGTGCTGCGATAATTTTGTGATTATATAAATGTGTTGTGACAACTTCTTTCTGTTTTCTTAGTGGACATTTTTTTCCTCATAAATTTAGTTTATTAGTTTAAATTATTCTTACTAATGATATATACATTTTTATAAGAAAAGATTGTAATCGTAACTTTTATAGTTCAAAATTTTAGTTTAAATTTTTGTTCAACTCAATGAACTCATTCAATATATATATATATATATAAAATTCTTATATTTTCTACAATTAGTTAACATGTTTTTTGTTCTATTTATTACTTATATTTTTCTCACTTTTTACTTATACACGTTTGAACTAATAAAACACGATGTTTGGACTAAATGTTGGAACTAAAGATACCAAAAAAATTGAATTAATATTATAAAGTTAATAATACAAAATATTGTAAAATTTTTATTAAAAAATACTAGTAAATAAAAAATAAATAATGAAGTAATAAAATAAAATGTTTGAACTAATGGAATACTAGCTCAATACGAGAGCATTGACATGTTCAAGGTCGACTCGTTTATAAACGAGCCGAGTGAATCTTAAATTTATTTTGAGCTTTAAAATGTGTTTATATTCAACTCGATTAGAAAGTGAACGAGTTCGAGCCGAGCCCGAGTAACTCGACTAAAATAATATTCCTATAGTGTTATTTTAACCGAACGAGACGAGCTTTACCCGAACTAGCCGAGCATTGACAAGACAACAATTATACGAGCTTTACAAATATTTTCATATATGGCTCGTTTAGAAAATGAACGAGCACAATCCAGGGATTTAACGAGCCGAACGCAAGCCGATCCCAATTATCTTGTCTCATAGTACGTCCCTACTCGGAGTTTTATTTCATTTATCCTCGTACTTATCATCCTTATAATTATTGTCTCGTGTTCCGTCTTAAATTACTTTGACTCCATTTTCCGTCTTATTTTGGAAAGTTATTCACTTGTCGTCATGTTGTTGACGGGGGACTTATTGTCCGGATTTCACCGAAGCCTATTTTTCATTCCGGTCGGTTGTCTTATACTTGCTTGACCATTTATCCTTATTCGAGTACCTCGATATTCTTCCCTTTATTTTTCTTGATCTAATTCTCCATCTCATCGATCTTGCTTTGTTTAACCACATTCTTAAATCTTTTACCTTATAAATTATTTTCACAAATCGACAATATAAATAGAGATGTACAAAAGTTATATAAATTATCATAATCACATTTTGGTAATTATTTAGGCACCCGGTAAAGTGTTGGTTATCCTTACTCATAAGTACATCCTTATTAATTCGAACCACTCTTTTGAATTTTAAGGTAAGTGATTTCGAAATAGACAAGTGCTTTTGGTACATTTGAAATAGACAAGTGCTTTTGGTAAGTAATTATTTAGGCACCCGGTGAAGTGTTGGGACTCTAGATAAAATCGGAATTTGAAATCAGGCTTGTCCTTGAACCTAGTTAGGATTGATGAGATCAGTAAAAATTTACTTTTATTATCTATATTATTTTCGAAATAGACAAATGCTTTTGGTACATTTTTAGAAATTAAAAAGGTTATTTTATACTACACATTAGTCTATATAGTGTTATAAGTTATTTTCTAATAAGATTTAGATAATTAAATCACTAAGTTATATTCCACCCAACATTTTAAGTTGTGGGAGTTATTATAGGTATTTATATTGAACCAAGATGGGAGAATAACCATCTTTGTATCCATTCCGTGGAGCGCTGACCTTGATATTACAATTCAAGGGTGTCGATCATCACATTAAGGTGCAATAGATGTGATCCAAGTAGACACATTCTATTTATCTCATTAACTAAAAATATTCTAAAATGTCCCATATGATTTAACTAAAATATTCTAAAGTGTATGCACTAGTAAAATACATTATTTGTACACCTAGGTCAAATCAGAGGTGGGAATTCTCCAAGAACTCATCCTTCTATCTCGGGTCTAGACATATTTTCATTCTGAATTTATATGGCTCAAACCACGTGGTGAGTTTTGTCGTTTGAAAAAGATAGTTTATCCAACATATTAATCTATGTGAATGATATCAAATAATCAAATCAATCATTCTTTAAACACATTTCGTTAATCGCTTGTTCTTTTACAACTATTCTATTTCATATGAATAAGTGGATGACATTCATAGCGTTTTATGGCCACTAAATAAATTACCATGGAATCATTCTTTTAATCATCTGCGAGTCTATTCGTTAGACTAACCAACCTATTACCTAGTTGGATGATTTCACTCGCTTCTATGCTAAACATCAACTACCATTTCTCATGAGTTAAAAGTATTGAAGATGGATAAACAACGGAGCACCTGAACCAAAGAAAGTGTGTCGAAATGACTTTTAGCTTTCTAGACTCATGTATACAATTTTGTTAAAAGCCTTTAAGTCGTATATATAATTTTTTTATTTATTAATCAAGTCTTCCGTTGCGTTTGTAAACCATAACGCTCAAATTTTTATCAATAAAGAGTTATTTATTCAAATTATTTTGCATACGACATTATCCCAAAGCCTTTGATAGCCCTAGATGTTCACATCTACGTGCTACTGATGATGTGACCCTCCTTATTTGAAGGGAGTGTTACAAAGACCGGGTTTGCATAGATCTAGTAATATGTACAGTGAACCGGAAGTTTTGATTTTGTAGAATAAAAGTAAAGAAAGTAAAATGACATATGAATCGGAAGTAAATTATAGAGATTTTTTTTAAAAATTTGATTTTTTATGTTCATTTTATACTCCACATATATGTGGACTTTTTAAATAGTGCATTTTTAAAGTTATTTTTTTATTTATATGGATGCCCGGATCCAATCGGATATACGGATACCTGCATACATGAAAGACTAAAATTATGGTCCGTATCCAATCCGGTGAAATCTATCGGATTGGATTCGGACCCGAGCAAAACATATATATATATATATATATATATATATATATATTAAATTTTATGATTTTTTCGGATCGGATCAATGGGTTTTTCGGACTCGATTACCGGATCGGATTGATTTTGTTCACCTCTATGAAATAAAATATTTAGGTGTTTGTCAACAATATTGTAAACACCAACACGATAGTGCATGTGATGTCAACAAAATCATTTTTTTTATACAAGGTAAGCAGAATAGGAGGGTCAGTGTCTAGACACGACCGACCTACAGCATCCTTACGGATGAGTACAACTACATCGTTTGAGGGATCGTCCTGGTCTTCAGTGGCCAGAAAGTCCGTGTTTTGCGAGCTTGTCCGCTACCGTGTTGATTTCCTTGAAGATGTGTGTGGTGCTTGCTTGAGAAAAGCCTGAGATATTGGCGGAAATGTCTGAGATGATCATGTCGGTCTCCCACGGGGGTTTCCAAGCGTGGTTGATTGAATTGATCAGCATCAGATTGTCTCCCTCAATCTCAATAGCCGACACTCCTAACTGTTTAGCCTTTTGTAGGCTTTCCCGCAGAGCAAACGCTTCTGCCTCTAGATCTGAATTTGCATTACATTTCCCTTTTCCATGGGCCAAACGAAGGTCGTGACTATCACGAATGATGAAACCAAAGGCGAATTGATTGTTGTTGTCAGATGCTGCGTCAAAGTTAAGCTTAACGAAATTCACTTTTGGTTTTGTCAGCTGATATTCTTGGTCTTCCTTCTTTGTCTTTTATTTATTTTGCTCTCAGTTGTTTGCTTATTGTTTGCTTGTTCCCAATCTTCAATTTGTTTTAGTGCCTTTTATTTTAGGTTTAGTGTTGGTCTTCTATTGTTAAAGATTAATTGATTTTTATCCAACCAGATATTCCACCAAATCATTGCCACTTGTCTAAATTCTTGAGATGAGATTTTATCCTGCAATACTAATAGTGTAGCATAAGTGGATTGATTATAAGTGTCAATGTCCTTGAGGATGGTTAATATTTTGGTATTATCCATGGTCTGGTGAGTGCAATGGCACTAAAAAAAAAAGATGTTTGGCGCTTTCTGTGTGGTGATTGCAGAATACACAAAGCATGACTACCGGAATTTTTTGTTTGTCAAGATTTTCTTTGGTTGGGAGACCATTTAGAGTCATTTTTCACAGGAAATTTTGGACTTTCGCCATGATGCTCATGTCCCATATCCAAGTTTTGTCTTCAGATACCCCAACTTTTCTCCTTTGTATCATATTTATTGCAGATTTGGTGGAATACCACCCGTCATCGTTTGTTGACCAATAAATTTTTATCTCTTATGTCATTTGTTGGGAGGTTATACTCTTTTATCTTATTAATGATGTTTACTTGAAGAATGCCTTCAAGTTTATCAAGGCGTTGTTCGTTCCACTTTTTATCTGAGATAAAGGTATCTACCTTATCCGATGTTCTAATTAGGGTTTTGTCCGACACTAATATATACAGGGGTTCATCCAATAACCATCGGTATTCCTAGAACTTGACTGTGCTTCCATCCCCTACTCTCCAGTGTAGGCCTTTATTAAATTATTCTTTCAATTTGGTCAATTTCTTCCATTGCCAAGATGTATTTTTTTCACACTCGTAATTCCATAGGTTTTGCCCACGGAGATATTTCTCTTCTATAACTTTGACCCATATATTTTCCGGTTCTGCCATAATTTTTCAGAGGAGTTTCATTTGTAGTGCCTTATTCATATCCTCGACCTTTCTTATGCCAGTACCGCCTAGGGCTTTTGGTTTACAAATTTTATCCCAACTAATTAATGGGTGGTAGTTCGGTCCTTTAATCCAGAAGAAATTTCTACTGATTTTGTCTAGTTCATTAAGTAACTTGGTTTTGCGTTAAGGTTTGCTTAGATTAGGGTTGCTCGTTCCTCTTGCGAGATAGATGAGGCTTTTCATTTCGAGAGTTGTTGTCTTGTTTTTTGGATAACTGAGTTGAAAATCTCTTTGTTAACTCTTCCATTTATGATAGGGCAACCTAAATATTGCTCAAGATTTGTGGATGAGGATATCCCAAGATGAGCTTGTATTTTTCTTTTGCTTGCACGGTCTACATTATTTGAGGTTTGGAAGGTAGATTTGTGATAAATTATTACTTGGCCAGAAGTTTCACAATAGTCATTCAAAACCGACAATATTTTGTTGCTTGCATCAGTCGTCGCCTTAGTGAAGATGATGATATCTTCTGCAAAGGCTAAGAACGGGATTGATGACCCGTTTTTTGTTTTGGGGAAGCGAATTGATCGTGGATTTTCTCCACTTATTTTATGTATATTTCTTGCTAAGATTTCAGCTCCTAGGTTAAAGAGGAGCGGGGATAGTGGATCTCCTTGACGGAGACCTCTTTGCGGACAAAATAGGGTTGTCGGTGAATCATTTATCAACAAAGAATACGAGACATTTGTTATACATTCGTTAATCCAATTTCTAAATTTCTCACAAAATCCGAATTTTTGTAGTACCAATTTGAGGAACTTCCATTCTAGTTTATCATATGCTTTTTCCATGTCCAGTTTAATGCCCATATACCCTTCTTTTCCTTTTTTTGATCTAAACCCGTGGAAAATTTCGCGGGCTATAAGCACATTATCATGGATTGCCCTATTTTTAGTAAAAGCACTTTGTAATGGGTGAATTAGTTTAGGTAAGATGGAATTTAATCGGTTTGCTAAAATTTTGGCTATGATTTTGTTTGCTGTGGAGTAATGACTGATTGGTCTATAGGTGGCGGTTGTTGTTTGGTTATCAACTTTCGGAAGGAGTGCAGTGAACGTGTGGTTCAATTGTTTAAGGATTTTACCAGTTCTATAAAAACTTTTTACAACTCTTGTGACGGTTGGGCCGACGATATGCCAATACGTCTAATAAAAATCAGCTGTCATTCCATCAGGGCCAAGAGATTTCTCACTGCCGATGTCAAATAGTGCATTTTTTATTTCCCTAGTAGAGAAAGGTTTACCTAGCTCTGTGTTCTCGTCGTTAGTAATTTCTGGTTGTACGACTTTCAAAAGTTTTTGGAGTTTACGAATGTTGATATTCGACGCTCGAAATCGCATTCTGTAATCTTCCAAATATTCCTCATTTATGTCGCTCTCCTTGGATAGTATGATTCCATCACTTCTTGTTATATTTGATATTATCTTCTTATTTCTTCTACCCGAGGCTTTTCTATGGTGAAATTTCGTGTTTTTATCACCTAGTCGGAGATTAGTCGTTTTAGCTCGCTGCATCCAATATTTGTGTTGGTAATCCAAAATGCATTCACGTTTCTTGCATAGTCGATTAATTTTATCATTAAGTTGTTGATCAAAGGTGCGAATAGCTGCTTTTGAAGGGCTTCGACTTTTTCGTCAACAGATTTTAATTGGGTGTTTATATTTCCAAATTTCTCGCGGCTCCATTGCTTTAATTTTTGTTTTAGGAGGTTAGTTTTTTTAACCAGGTTAAACATGTTAGTTATTTGGAATTGGTCTCTCCAAGTTTGTTTGATCAGGTTCTCGCAATCAGGCCTTTGCATCCACATTGATTCAAAGCGGAATGGTTTGTTTGTATAGGTTGTGGATTGGTTTTGAAAATTTACTGATATCATGCAATGGCCCGATGTGGTAAACGCATGATTTCGGGTGTGCAAACAAGGGTATTCTTGTATGAATTCCATAGTTGTCATTGTTCTATCAAGTTTTTCATAAGTGTTATTATCTCCTTCCTTCTTTTTTCTCCACGTGTACTCATTACCTTTTGTCGGGAGGTCGATCAGTCCACATTGATTGGCTACATTGTGTAGCCTCTTATACTTATTATTAGTAATGGGAGCTCCTCCCCTTTTATCCGAAGGTTCCCATAATTCGTTATAATCCTAAGACTATTGTTGGACAATTTGATGATTTAAAATCCATTATAAGTTTTGACCAAATCTCATCTTTCTTTGGTTCATCTGGTGGTGCGTAGATCCCAAAAATCCGCGTTTGGAAGCCCGAGTTTATGTTTTTATGTTTTAGCTTGATGTATCGACTATGTGTTTTAATTATCTCTATTTTTTCATTTCGTAGTTGGTACGCTTTCCATAGCATACACATCCCACCCGAGAACCCAATTGCCGGAATGAATAAGATATTATCAAAACCAGAACTCTTCCATAATGACTCGTTCGGTTCAACACTGGTTCTTGCTTTCACTAATATTATAGCTTGGATACATTCGTTTTTACAGGTGATGTTTAGGTTGGTCCAAAAGTTTGTCTTGCCTATACCCCTACAATTCCAATATGCGATCTTTATTTAAAAAATGTTACGTTTTGGGCAGTAGTCTTCCCGTTAATCCTACATTTTTCCTTGTTTTTATCCTCTCTCTGAAATTTAATATTTGTTACTATGTTATTAGTGTTTATGCAAAGGGGGTTTTCTTTCTACTTTGATGGACCGATATGAAATTCACCATGAGATTATTCATTGCCCACTCATGTGAACCATGGGCTTTGTTATTGTGGAAACCTTTTAAACTACTTTGGCTATCACTTTGCCAAGTTTTAGGATTGAGAAAATCCTTTAATTGTATCCACTTAGAACGACATTTAGTACATTTATGTTTCCGCTCTAAGTGGTGTATACCAAATTCAGCATTAGTATAAACAATCTTGTTCGATTGTTGTTCGAAAGTATGAAGCATAATTTTTTCTAATTTCGTTCCGTTACTATGATAGTGATCCGTTTTTTCTTCTTTCTTTTTGTTCATGGGAGAATTGTTTCTCTTCTCAAACAAGAGTATGCTTGTTGCTCTAAGCAATCTACAACTGCTTGTTTTGTTCATGGGATAATTGTTTCTCCTTTTAACAACAGTAATCACATGGACAATAATCCATGTTACTGTGGTTATACTAGTGTAGTCAAAACACATAACCAAATAAGCAAACCAATCATCATAAAAAAATACTTGAAATGAGTGATGAATATGGTCAACTTAATATAAACGACTACATAAGCAAACCAATCATCATAAAAGATCCTTGTTTAGTATCATTTTGTACATTCATGAAGTCTTTCCAATAAACATATCTAGCTATCATTTGCATTGTTGCAATCCTTTGCTTATCTAGTCTTCTTATCTCTGCACTGTAGGGTTGCTTGGAATTGTTCAGACCAGAGTTCTGCTTTGAATCAAGATTGCCATGTTGTTCAGTTTGTTCGTATTGAACTGTATTCTTTTCATTCTTTGACAGAGCTACCAAGTTGTTCCAATCTACATCAACCATACATATCACAAGGGAACATAGACTCAACAGTAATTGTGAACTTATGTTGTTATAATCATCTTCATGAACAAGACATAAATCACTATCAACATTCATAATTGATGAGAAAGGATAATTCAGAGTTCTATATGTGAAAGATCAATCAAAATAGAGGTATCACACCATGTAAGACAACAATAAACAATAATGTGACTTGATAATAACATTTCAGCCTCCAAATTCCAACTACAATTGAACGTTAGAAGCCACGGCATTTGGAAATCATTCTTAGCCTTGAACCAGCAAAGAATACCATTTTCTAGTTAAACCAGAGAAACAGGAGTTTTACATTTATTCTCTTCAGTTTTAGTTGGTGAAGTTTGGTGTAATTTTTCAGGAGCAGAGGTGGCTCCTTTGTTCACCTCCTCAAGAGGTTTTTGTTCATAGGTTGTGTTTGAGCACACTACCTTCCTAAGGGAGCTTTTTTGTTTATACATTGGACACTAGTTGTGGTTCTTATACAGGGGTATTAATTCTCTATTCCATTGGGCAGCAGTTGTATGTTCTACCATTAGTTTACGGTTGTTACATAGAGGAACTAAGTCTCTATTCCAGTAAGTATGACTAACTAAGTTCACCTCGAGTCTAGAGTATCTAACAAGCATAGTAGTCACATTTTCCTTTTGACAATCCACATTCAAGACAATTACGCTTAGCATTGATCGGTTTCTATGGTTATCAGGGTTCATACCTTTCCGGGTGAGTAATACCACAGGGTTCTGAGCGTCCAGGCTTGTTTTGCCTGTCACATTCGTGGAAGGACTTCTTATCTGCATCCACCTTAAGGATCCTATGAGCTTCATCCCCAAGTCATCGGTGAAAGAGACTCCTCTCTCTCTAGCTTCGTCCTCCGGCCCATTTTGCTTTGATTGTAGCAGGCGCTTCCTCCCGGCGTTGGAGGACCCCCTATGGGCCCTTTCTCCTTGACCCAATCGCTCCCAAAGTGGCTTCAATCAAACTTTCTTTCTCCACCATCTTGATTTCGTTGCCCAGTTACGGCTGCCTTGGTTTATCTCCTTTCTCTTTGTCGGGGAAGCTCCTCTGGTTCTTTCGAAATCGATGACGATATAGTTTTTCCATTGTCTAGGGCTCGACTGGAATTGGTCTCGGTTTTGTGGAGGTGCGAGGAAGGTGTTTACGATGGTTGCGTTAGCCTTTGGTTCAGGCTGCGGCGGAGAGGAGCGGCGGCTTTTGGACGGCCGATTAGGGTTTCGTGGGTAGAGGAGATAGGGTTTCTCGTTTAGGGGCGCGTTCATGACGCGTTCTTTTGTGGAGTCGGGGATTTTTTTTTGATGTCAACAAAATCATAAAGTATATATCACCTATCTATTATCAATTATATGAACTGTTATGATGTCTCAAGTGTTGAACAACACTTGAGACACCATAAAATAAACTATTTAATGTGTTGTCAAAAAAGCCATAAACAATTATACAATTGTGTTAATGCTATCAACAACACCGTAAACACTGGTCAAGAACACTATAAACATAAACATGTATTTACTATCAACAACGAGGTGTGATATTGTTGGTGTCAGAAACACCACAAAATAGTAGTATTGATTATGTCAACAACACCCTTAACACCATCAAATGTTATGTTTATGGTCTTCTCGACAACACTCTCAAGACATTACAATATTGCTTGTGTCGTCAACTACACTATAAATAGTTGAGGAGTGGTGTCCATGTTGTCATCAACACCCTAAACAATATAAAACTAAATGTTTAATGTGTTGTTAAACAAAATGTTTAATGTGTTGTTAAACAACGTAAATCAATGGTGTTGATGTTTTCAACAATACCTCAAACTCCAAATAAACTCCAATATAAGTATTGCCACCAAAATAATATAATGTCATCATTGCTCTTTACCGTTAAAATGTAGTAATTGTTTGTGAAATGTCAACTTTTAAACCAAACACATTTTATATTGGGAATTGTTCGACGTACCAGCGAAAATTACTATTTGTCACCATAAATACACACTTTGTGCGCGTAGTTGAGTGTTTTGCCAACTACGCATATGGGGTGCGTAGTTAAAGCATATGATAAAAAAAATTAAATAAATAAAAAATGAAATTGCATAGTAGAAGTTAAAAAAAGTATATATATATATATATATATATATATATATATATATATATATATATATATATATATATATATATATATATATATAACTACTACGCATGCACTTGGCGTGCATAGTTGAGTGAGTTCCCAATTACGCATGAGAAGTGCGTAATTATATTAACAAATAACAGTTTTTGCCGGTACGTCTAAAAACTACGTTTATATTTTCATAAACATGAATCTCGTAACAATGAGTTAAAAGAAACTATTTACTTGTTTCCATAACTACAATTTCATTAGAATACTAATAAAACTACATCGTACTTTGCAAAGTAGAACTCAAGCTATATTGTCAATATAGATTCAAATTATTGACGAAGTATGAATCAAGAAGGAGAAGAAAGAGTTAGCTCGAGATTAGTACTTTTCGGGATAAGATATGATATCCGATTATATAAGTTAATCTAGTTTAGGTCTAGGCTAAAAGTTTGGCATGGAAGAAGTTTCAAAGTTTTGTATCGGATGAGATCAAGTAACAAATAATGATATGAACAAACCAAATATATATATTTTTAAAAAACAAACAAACCGAAATCATTTCAAAGAGCAAGAAATGGGATTTTAATGACTTAATTATAAAAATTTAAAGATTATGTCAATGCCGAAAGGACACGTAATAATAACTAGTATATTACTCCGTGAAGTGCACGGGTGTGATTTAATATTTATTCTAAATATATGAATAAAAATAAGTTTTTTAGAACATAATATTACTTATTTAATATAAATTTAATTATCTTTTATTATACATATAATACAGTAATAAATTCAAGTTATATTTATATAATATAAAACAAATCTTGCCAAAAATTATAATTATAATTTAAATAGGGACGGAAAAAATTATCAGATTTTATTTACGAATTAATAAATTATTAAAATTTGAATATCAAAATTTTAGATCTTTGAAATAGCAGATTTTATTTAAGGATTAACAAATTATTAATATTTGAATTTATAAATATCAAAATTATTAATTTTTAAAATAACTTTTCATAATATTTTTGAAAACTGCGTGAATTGTGACGTTGACACATGACAAAGAAGGTCTCTCCTTTAATACATATAAGATTGTTTCATTATTATATACTAGTGTATTACATGTACCTTATACAAGGTTTGTTATAATAAAATTTATCATGTTATATTCTTTTTGAGTGATATCAGTGATCAAACCCGTGCGTAGCACGGGTTAATTTTGTTTTAGTTACTATTAATTGTTTATACATTATTTGTGACTTAAAAACTAATAAAATTTAAATTTACTCTAATAATAATACAAAAAATATATGTTCAAAAAACGTAATGCTGTAAGATAAAATAATTGATGGATGTTCATAATTTTACGGATAGAAGATTTGTAGATAGCTGTTAGTAGCTCATGTATGTGTTATATATACATGATATTGAAATAAAAATAAAAATAAAAATCTATAGATCATATTAATATCTTGCGGAAATAATTACTTCCTTTTGATTTTGATTGGTTCCTACAAACCATGGATATGCATTTTATTAATGCTAACTATAAGTCTATAATATGTATACATTCATTTTCTTTATGGAACATAATATTTGACTAAATAGAAAAAAATCTTATATTACTTAATTTGTATATTCTACCAAATATATCACAGCGAAAATACTTATTGAAATAGTGTTGAGATAATATTCCTTAACTAAGAAGATTATGAATTATATATGGGTACCAAGTATTATCATTATCTTTCCTGTAGTAATACATGTATTAAAATATGAAATCATACTTTATTTATTTTAAATTAGTGCCGTATTAATTTTTAAAATTTTTATTTTAAAATAATTATCATTTTAAAATTTTTTAGATATTATTCTCCTAATCAATTGTAAGATTTTTTTATATTTTTTTATTAAAATAAAAAATCAAGTTATAAAAAAGAGATATTTAAAATTGTTATCTTTGATCTATTTTTGCGGTTAGAATTTGATTGTAACGATTCTATTTCGTATCCGGAAGAGATACAAAATGTATCAGGATTTTTAGCGAGAAAAAAAAGAAGAAGAAGAAATGACTGAAAAATGTAAATAAAATAATAATAAAAACAGTGAATCCGTTTACATATGGGCGTGGGTACGGACGAGGATTGGGAATGCGAGATATGCATGAGATGGTTAGTTGGTGATGATGTGTCATGCTAAAATACATACATGCCAGCTCATTCCCACTTCGCACCACACCAAACTCTGTGAATATTAAAAAAGGAAGAAAAAGAAAAATGGGAAAGGAGGCAGCAGTAAATTTAGGGTTTAATGCATTTCCACAATTGCGAATGAAATCACAGCCAACCATCCTTTTTTAATGCCCCAAATTGACCGCTTGTGGGAGGGAAGGTGAGAACTTGGCAAAGCAAAAGCCGACAGAGACGGGCACGTTGAGGTGTTTGCGACTGGAAAGAGTCAGAAAACCCAGGTATATTCATTTTTATTATCGTCCAATTTTATTTCTTTACATTAATTTCGATTTCTCTCTTCTTGTGTGTTTTCATCGAGATATTGTTTATAAAATTCCATTTTTATGGAGATTTGCGTCGTCCTTCAATCTATTGTCTCTGCCTTCGCTTCTTTCTGTGTACCAGTTTACTGTGTGTTCTTTGAATCTACCTTTTTCACTGTGTGAACTGAAGAATCGATAAACCCTCAAAATCGGTTTTTTATTTTATTAGTTTTGGCCAAGTGAGTGTGTAGAGAGAGAAAATTCACAGCCATAGATATCTAATCGGCTAATCTTGTTACACGCTCTTGCTCTCTCTCGCCTTTATATCTGCGACTCCTGCAGATCTTTCGTTTTCCTCTTTTCCGCTTCTCTCTCTTATTCCCTCTTCTGCTTTAGTTAGACGTGAATAACAAAGCAAAGAGAAGAAGAAGAAGAAGAGTGAAGTGTTCTTTTTTTGGGCTTGTATCCACTTCCCTGATTGAAATAGGGGGTGAGTTTTTGTTTGCAGGGAGTATTACCGGATTTTATGTCGGCAAAGTCTACGTTGTTGATTGTGGCTACTTCATTGAATCTCTGGCTAGTTCTTCTTCACTGTATACAAAGACTGTTCTGCGTTTACCAGCAGAAAGACCTTGTTCTGTCTTCTTCTCCCGTTTCGATGCGTTTGAGGCCTAGGAGGTATGGTTTTTCTCTGCATTAATTTTTTGGGGCTTTTGCATTTACTTCGATTTGAATGTTCACATGGGTTTTCAAAGTCATGATTTTTGATGGTTGATTTTAATTTGTCTGTGCAGGACTTGTTCAGGAGTAGAGTGCTTTGGAGGATTTCACATAGATCGGTTAAATCGCTCTTCCTTCACTTGAGAGAGAAACCTTAAACCCCTTAAAACCCACCAAAAACATTCAACCTTGATTCTCACAATTTTGTTCTCTCATCTCTTCCAAATCAAAAACTTTCTTGGGTTTTGAGGGGGTTTTCTAGCCTTTCTTCACTTTTGCTAAGATGACTGGGCCAAACATGCAACAGATAAGCCGTGATTCCTACTATGACAAACCAAAAGCCAACAAGCGAAACCTTTTGGAGTTAAACTCCGTTAGAAAGATTCGGGTGATATGCAATGATCCGTTTGCAACTGATTCATCTTCTGAAGATGAAAAGCAGCCAAAGAAGCTGTCTGTGCTAAAGAGGCGCTTTGTTCAGGAGATTAGACTCCCTGTTTCTTCCCCTTTACCTACAAGTAGCCGAGCTGAAACTGAAGTCTCCTGCCAACAGAGCAACAATGGTGTCAAATCCAAAACCCTTAACCTCGCTGATAAAAAGAGGGCTTCGGATAAACCCGCAAGGAAATCTCCTAATTCAAAGTACAAGGGCGTTAGGCAGAGAAAATGGGGAAAATGGGCTGCTGAGATTAGACATCCTATTGAAGGGACAAGGATCTGGTTAGGTACTTATATGACTGAAGAAGAAGCCGCTCGTGCTTATCATCTTAAGAAGATCGAGTTTGATGCTCTTGTTGCTGCTGTCAAGAGCCAGAACGCTTCTTGTTCGAACAACTCCAACCCGGTTGCTAACGGGTCTGATGATTCCGAGAGTTTGCTATCACATACATCTCCTTCATCTGTACTGGAGATAGACTCCTCTGCTTCTAAGGTCAATGGTGATGTTGTGCAGGATGCTGCTGCAGGTACCGAATTAGTAGAGGAGTTTGATTTGCTTGATTCGATACCAATGGATGTTGGGCAAGGACTTGATATGCAGCTTGAGCTTGATTCACTATTCATCAATGACTATGGACAAGTATTTGATGATTTCAGCTTGTTAGACGATCTTCCCATCTGTGGTGGGTTTGACGGGGAGGATGAGGAACACAGTGAACTTCCGGATTTCGATTTTGATCTGCCTGATTTCGAGTTCAGCAACGAGGAGCTTGCTTGGATTGAAGAACCACTCAACATTGCATGCCCTTAAGTTTTGTAGCTAGAAATTTAGTAACTTAGTAGTGTTATTTATCAATTTTATAGGCTTTTGTCTATGTTCTTGAGGTAATGAGTTTTTTTTGTGCAAGTTTTATCTATGCTGTTACTGAGAGATTCTAAGATAGAAGAGACCAATGGGTTTTCCTGTGCTGTTATAGCAGTCCATTGATCATCTTCCTTGCTGTTCTTTTTGAGACTTAAACAGAGTTGTCAATTATGTTCTTCAATTCTATATGAACTGAGGCTACTTTGCTGAACTACTGTGTGTGTTTTTTTACCTGCGTTAAAGATTTCATTGATTAACACTTGACTGGTAGGTGCATTAAAGCCATGTTGATCTTGTTGTGAAGAGGGGGCCATTGCTATTCTGCAATCCCCACCATCACCGCCTGTAGGATCTCCAGGATGCAAAAGGAAAGCTGCTTGCTTTTATTGCTATTCAATGGCTTCACATTTTCTGTGCCCTTCCTCGTGTTTCATTTTCAGTTTCCACTGTCCTTCTAACTCTTTGCTATGAATAGGGAAAGGTAGATTGTGTGCGTTTTGATTTCGGAAGAGATTTTGATTAAATGAAGGAAATGAAAAAATAGAACGAAAATCTAATACAGTATTTGCTATTTAGTAGTTGAGATCTTATAAAAGTTCACTGTTCTCAGAATTTCTGCCGAATGGTTTGGAGATCTTCGCCATATCATTATGATTGTGTGTTTTAATTTATACTAGTTACTTCGATATTCACAATATATATATATATAAAATCAAGGTATAAAGGAATTTTATATTTATTTTTAATTTTAAAATCAAGGGTATAAAGAAAATTTTAGGGAGAAATTAAAATAAAACCCTATAAATAGAATTTATCTAGATTTGGGTTCGGGTCAGGGTTGGCTCGGGTTCCGGTTCGGTTTAGGATCGACTCGGCTCGGCTCGGGTAATTATACCTCGTTGAAGAAAAGTTAATGAGGATGTTAAAACTATAAACTGCGGTCAAAGAAAAAATAACAAAAAAATGGTTAACCTAGTTCATTTATAATTCGATCAAGAAGAACGACTAATTAGATAATACACAAAACCTAAAAGTTTGTGAAGAAAAAAATAATTTAGTATTATATAATGATTTTTCATTGTTACAAGAGATTTAAAATATTAATTTATCTGAATGGGTAAACAACATTTGATCAAAAAAATTCACAATTTTGTACATTAAAGTAATATATTCTAAATCTTTTAATTAATTTTTATACATTTCATTCTTAGTTTTATAAATTTTTTTAATTTAAACAAAATCTTATCTATAACTTTAATAAGAAATATTTTTATATCATCAAAAAAAATTAACTATATCATCAAAATAATTTAAAAAATTTATTTATATTTATAATTTTATATTTAATTAATTAAGTAAACAAAAATTTTAAATATAAAAAATTATATATATATATATATATATATATATATTAATAGAAACACAAATCATTCAATTAGAGATCAAATAGCACGTTCAATCACAGATAGCACGAACAATTACATTATAATAAATAATTTTCATACGCTCTAAAAATTAACTTTGAAATTATAATATATGTAGATTTGTAGATATTATTTTAACTATATTTTCTTAAAACATTGACACTTATATTAAAATGTAATACTTTATATGAAAAAAATGTAAGTACAAAAATTCTGAGATCATGACATCTGATTCTACCTAATCTTTTGGTTTTAAAATTAAATTTTTTAAAAATCAATAATAAAAAAAGTTAAATTTAAAATAAATAACTTTAAAGGAGAGTGGAAATTTAGTAATATAGGGTTATTTGCTTTAGATACCGAAATTTAGAGTGCCTCGTCAGCAATCTGTATGGTACTCTAGTATATATATATAAAGTATATATAAAAATATATAGCTATACAAGATTAAGCACATTGATTTGAAATAATTTTTTCCCTAAATATAAAGATATGTTTCAGACAAATAAAGGTAAAAATAAGTTGAATAGGTAGGTTTAAAAATCTTTCCGAACCAAAATTATAATTTAGACTGTCATATTTGTTTTTAAAATTTATCAATAATATAGAAGATTATAGTTTTTTTTTTGTATTATAGTAGTTATATATTAATTCAATTAAATTTTTTACAATTTTTTTTATACGAATATTATAAAACATCTTTTTATCATTGTTTAAAAAGCATAAAACATTTTTTTTTTAATCAGGGAAATGATGTTATCCTGACCGAATCTTTAACAGTGGGTCATTGCTATTTTGCAACCCCCAATGTGGACAATGGTTGAAAGTCGAGACTTAAACATAATAGTGGACTGAAGGTTAATAAAGACTTTTTGGTGTGTATATGAACATGCCCATACTATACCGCTTGTGGAAAGACGGCGGATAGGGCCATGAAGCGCCAATGACTTGAACTTGAGGAAGAGGGTTATGTTGAATATTTTTACCATATCTTACAAGTTACAACGTACACACATCAAACATCAAACAACTAGCTGGAAGGGACGGTGTCTGTCCTAGCTGAACGTATTACGCTCACTAAGCCCGTTCTTTCCACACTCCCTAGATACTCTATTAACACCATGAAGTTGCCTTTAATGTTTTTCCGTAAAATTGAGGAGATTTGCAAGTCGTTCATCTAGAGTGGTAAGGATGACTCGAGGATAATGCATCTAGTGTCTTGAGAGCAAATGTGTAAACCGAAGGCCCTTGGTGGTGTGGGGTTGTGGGCATTTAGTCCCTTCGCGAGTTTAATGATGCAGCCCTGGACAAGCTCACATGGAGGTTTAATGAGGAACGAAACTCTATGTAGTTTCCCTTCTTATTGCAAAATATAAGTTACATGGGGACCGAAACATTTTTGAGTTAGCTAGAACCAAGAAAGGCTCCCATATTATCACAGGGATCGCTTGGGGCGTTCACAAAGTTATTCGACTAGTGGTTGCATGGATGGTAAACAATGTAGTTGCAATGCTCTTTTGGAATGATCGTTGTGTTTCTCCGGAGCCTCTCCTAAGTATGATGCTTGCTATAGTTGATGAGGATATTCTGAATGCATTAGTGACTGCGTTTTGGACTACCGAACAAGGTTGGAAATGACATGTGCTCCATCCAATCATCCCAGCCTCCACTCTCTTGAGATTAGCCTCGATTAGGCTGTCCGAGGACTCTGGCAAGAGCAATTGTCCATGTTGGCCATTGAGTAACGACGGGGCCAACTCAATCAAATCTGGGTACTCGTTCCTTAAAAAAAGGAACGTATGCGTCCTTGGATACGTTGAAGGACGAACTCTGGATCTAGATCAAGTTAGAGCTTCAATTACTCCTTTGTTGATGTGCAAGTGGGACTTGAATAGAACTCTGGTAGGCGGAAGCGATTGAGATGGATGCGGAAGCGAATGTTTGATTCTATCTAGGGAGATCGAGCAAACGTTGTAGTGGATTTGAGGGTTGATTCTTTAGAAGAATTCTCGAATGTGAGTTTTTAGATCTAAGACTTAGATCCAAGAAAGAATTTTGAGGGGATTGAAGAGGAAGTGATGCCCAAAATCAAGAGAGGATTTTCCTTCAAATATACTTGATTAAAATGAACATGAATTACAATGAGGCCAACCATCCTTTACATAGGGGAGGATGGAGGCAATCCTAAGACTTAAATACATGCTTGTACAAACCGTTCCATATTATAGTGAAGGGATTTTGGATCAATAGTAATAGTGTCTCCAACTCCAGAAGTCATCAGCCATAGAACACGCTCATCATACCATTACATTGGTCCATCCGTGATTCTCACTCATGTGGGTGCTGAAACGATGGGATCAGAGGTGATAAAACTTTGTGTCTACCTCTTCATAATCAAGCATCTTCCAAACACTGAGCAAGGACCCTCCACAAGAACAATCAACATTTCATTCTCGTGATTGAACTTAACCATGAAGTAATTGTTTACTAGATCCACAATTTTCATGTTACTTCCAGGCTTCCAAAGATCCGTCACCTTTCTCTCCATTGCCGGGAATGCAATGGGAAAACCTATCACTTTAAACATGATAGAGAACTTCCAGTTGGATTCAATATAACGACACCTTACCGTTTAGAAGAGTTAAGCCAACATGTTTATTAATGGCCCTTGCATCTACTCGTCTGCTTAGAATCTCCTTCCAGAAAGGTTTTACTCTAACCGAGCTTTCGGTTGTCTTTTTTTCTACTTGTGTGGCGTTCGACGTAATCTTCTAACAAGTTTCGTTGCGTTCAACAGTGAAAGCAATGTTACTCGGAGCATCGATCTTGCCAGCGCC
The DNA here is from genome assembly GCA_002319775.1 of Fagopyrum tataricum. NCBI lineage: Eukaryota > Viridiplantae > Streptophyta > Magnoliopsida > Caryophyllales > Polygonaceae > Fagopyrum > Fagopyrum tataricum. Next base: position 9,077,169 of record CM008283.1, read on the forward strand.
GGGACTTCCATCTCTGGAGTACCCTCCCCTACTCTAGAAGGATCTGAAGGGGGTAGATTAGTATCCATAACAACTATGCACGTTGGTAACTCAATCAGTTTTCTAAGCTTTAGCCCTTAGGGTTTTTTTTTTTGTGTTTCAAAGCGTTTTTTCAATTCGTTAAAAAAAGTCATTGTGAGTAAAAGTAACTAAATCGAAAGGGGTCGTGATGCGCCCTTGGATGTTCCTTTTACGTTGACGTAGACGATGAGGACGAGGCTTTGAGGGTTCGCTCAGATGAACCGCTCATCCGATCCTGAGCCAAGGCCATTGCCCGAGCCACCGGATCCATCATCGCCCGCACCACTTCGTCACTTGGACCAGTTGCCGGTATGCCGTGTCTCTACACCACCATGGCATAGGCTTTGAGGGTTAGCGGCATGTCTCGTCTTTCTTCTCCATGACATGAAGCTAACTTACTTTCGGACTATATTTTTCATGCTTTTCCTTTTTATGTAATAAAAGAGATATTCCTTATAGAATATTCCCTTTGATCTTATGTTTTAGGGTTTGCCCCTTTTTTGGCTTTTCATTATGTATGTTTGTTTGGCCCGTTGGCCCATAGGTAGGCAAGACTCTCTATATAAGGGATATATTGCCTCACTTATTTGTTATGTTCAATATTACTAAGTTTTTGAGAAGATTTTCCCCTTATTTATCTTGGGCATCAAACCTCTCGTCTATCTCTTAAATTTCTTCCTTGGATCTCGTCTTTGATTCAAGAAATTCATATTCGAGGATTCTTCTTTAGAATCAACTTTCGATCCACACAAAAAGGTTTATTCAATCTCTCTAGATCGAATCAACCCCGTGTTTCTTCATCGCTTCCGCCCTTTTGAATCTAAAACGATACAACGATGTATAAAGAATCAAGGAGTAGTTGGACCTTTGCTTGATCTAGATCCGGAGTTTTCCTTGGTTACCTCTAAGGATGCATCATGTCATTTGTTTGTGATTTATTGTTTTAGTGAAAAGCATTGGAGAATAACTAATTTTTAAAAAGAAAAAGTGCTTAATCATAACGAGGAAAAACATATATTGATTCGTTGTTTTAATTGGTTTGTTTGGTCTACATTATCATGTTTATGTAACACATGGGTCTAGTGGAGATGATTCGAAATCTCACTTTTAGAAATTAGAATATAAGAAATATTATTTTTGTCATGTGAATAAGCTTTAATTTACATTATATTCCTACTTTTGTAGAATAAATAAATGGTGATTAGAACAAAATTCCATCCCACGAGGATACTGAGGTGGCTCCAATTCTCAAAGATCAAATTTGTATAACAACTCTTTTTTTAATGTGTGGGGGCTGGTGGATCCCCCAAACTTCACTTGTGTATTATTTATTCCATATTCAACAAAAAGAATATTTTGCCCTTATAGATTCATCAGTTTTTTTTTAAAAAAAAATCTTAAATCTTTAAGCAAATATTCTTCTTGAGTTTTATCAACTCCTAATATACTCAATTTTAACGTTGTTCTTGAATTTGTAAAAAATGTGTCTAAATTTACTAATATATTAAATATATTTTACAAATTCACCCATTTAAATATGACCATTATACTTGGTCCAGTTTGAACCGTGGACCGTAATTTCAAACGTTCTCGCTCCCGACTCGATCTTTAGGGTTGTGCATACACACTTTTATCAAACGCTGACTCCATACTCTCTTTGGATCTCTCTTAAACTCTCACTCTCTCGCGATATACGGACCTCATTTTATCATTCTCGATTTTATTTCAATTTTGGTGACGGTCAGACTTGTCAATGACGCCCTCCATCACTCTAATATGTTCAATTTTTACGTCGTTCTTCTTGAATTTATAAAATGTGTCTAAATTTACTAATATTTTAAACACATTTTACAAATTCACCCATTTAAATATGAGTCATATTACATATTATACTTTATTGACCATTAATTTAAAAAAAAAATGAAACAACTAAGCTTTCATATTTGTCAATTTACATTTAAGGAAAAATGAAGTATATTGTGCACACCTTTTAAATAATCACTTCCCATTTTCTCGCTATAATTAAGAAGAATGATGGTGAACCATTGACTTGTCATAGCACCGCTTTAGTCATCGAAACGTCGGCCTATATGTTAGTCATATAATTTTCCCTGTTAATACTTGTCGACTATACTTCAACAACTTTCATCCCCATGTTAATTGACTTTATTTGAAGTTAAAAAGAAAATTATAAGTTTTGTTCTTATATTTTTCTATTTATAAATTTAGTGATAATAATATATATTTTCTCCAATCAATTCGTATTTGAATATTCAAATACTTTTTATATGGATTGGATATTTAAATTCTTATATTTATTGTTTAATGCATGTTTTTATTTTTACCGGATACGGTTAGGTTTTCAAACTGTTTTGAATGATATGATGTCTATTTTTTATATTTCTCTTATGAATTAACATATCATTTTAGATTTGGTTTTTTATCGGATTATTTTGAACTAACCAATCGATTTGAATACATTTCTTAGTTCATGAATGAGGAAAAAAAAGAAACAAAATATTCCTTGTTAGGTGTTAAATTTGTTTGGTTCTCATTCAATCTCAAAATCACTAAATTTAATCATAAAAACACCTATCGAAGTCAAAATCAACATAGTTGTATAAAAAAAAAACTAACATTCAATACCCTATGGTATATTGTGTTTTCCTATTATTGATGGTATCATTATGATTTGATCTATTACATGTAGATCTAAGTGATGATAGATAGACAACTTTTTCCAACAAAGTTAGCTAGATTGTATCCAAAATGGAGTCGGAAAGCCCCACTCTTAACCTACCTACGGAGTAGTTGTCATAAACGATTATTAAGTTATTAGCATTCAACTATAACTCTACCGTATCATTTTTTTTTTTTCTGTACGTGTTTTTCTCCCACATTACTTTGATAACTTGTACGACTTAGAAAGTAGAAATTAGTGTCTGTTTGGTTGGAGTGGTTAGACCTGATCATATCCGGGCATCCCGTTCAGCCCGGCCCGTCCGCCTAGAAAAACGGGCGGGTATGAACATAGAGGGAAGCCCGGATATGAACAGATCTAGGAGCGGCGGAATGGAATCGGATAAGGGGAAGAAAAAGATATGAAAACGATGGGATTAATTTCATGTGTTAAAAGACCTCTAAACAAACATAGTTTTTTATTGATTCGAAATCATTCCTTTACCGAGAATGATTCTAATCGGTATCAAACGAGCCCTTAATATGTAGATATAAAAAGGGTATTAGAAGTGAAGTGATATATTGAAGCATAATATATAGTGATAGAAGATGGATTATGGTTGAGTGGTGGCTGCGGCGTGTATGCCTAAATAATTGAAATTTCCATGTGAAAGGGACCCCTATCTTTGATTATTGTTGCTATTTCAAGCAACATGCTTACTACCATTACATGTTTGTTTTTTTTTTTTAATTTTCAACAATTCTATCATTATATTTCATTCATTTACATTGACTTTTCCTTCAATAACATCCCATTTAGTGTCAATCGCTAATGTTTATTTCCTACAAGTTTTATTATTTTGTATAGTAAGCAATCTATTCCTAACATATAAAATTAAAAATGATTATATTATAAATAAATTCTCTTGATGGGAACCAATCTAAGATGTGATACAAATGATGAGAGTGAGGAGTTTTGATATGTTTAGTGAGCACCATCGCCCACTAACACTCTTCTTAAGTAGAAGCTTAAATAATCTTAAAAGCAAATAAAGAGTTTATTTATTTCATTTATAGACAATAATGTCATTGGTGAGTCAACTATATTTAATAATTTTATTTATATAAAAAAAAATAATAATAATAATGGGTTTGGTTTGGGTAGGAGAGTGATGGCGGGGCCCTTGTGAAAGTGGGTTTTTCTTGGTTGCTTCCATTGTTATTATCATGCTTTGCTTTTTGTAAATGAAATTAGTTGGTGTGTGACATTACATTATGACTCCATTTTCAACATTTACTCTTTTAATCAAACATGTCAATTAAGATCTCCTATATCACTGATACATGTATTTTTCTCATGTAATTGGTTGAAGTTAAATAAAAAAGTAAAAAGTAATAGTGTTTTACGAGAAAAATAATAAACAATAACAATTCCACCAATTATGGAATAGGGATACAAGGATACATGAAGTGGGTGATATAGAAGATCTTAACCGAAACATGCTGACTCTTCCCAATCTCACTCAAATCACCGCTAATCGATTTCGAATTCTGCTCTTTTTTCTTCGATCAATCTTTGACTCTATCATAGTATCGAATAGGTTCAACAAATGTAATAAATGAAAGTTAATAGAGGATGTTTCAAGTGTTGATACAAAGGATGAAATGAAGGTAGTCAAATGTTTGTTTAAACAAACACTTTGTTGAAATACTCCAATTTCCAAACTGGATCTATTTTGTATTTTTTTTTTAATAACTATTTTGATAGTTTTAGACCAACAGGTCCAACAAATGTTAATAAATGAAAGTTAATAGATGAAATGATGGTAGCTTGGGCCAGGCCTCTAACCATTATTATTTTTTTAAGCCCAACAAGTAAAAGTGTTATTTGGGCTTTTATATGGAAAAGGAGGCCCACTAATACATTTTCAAGTTTGGGCTGGATTGAATGCAAAACTGTTACTTGGGCTTTTAAGAATCATATTCGTGCAATTATGAGTTTTAAATGCTAAACCATTATACATGGTCCTAAACACCCACAACCAGAAGACCACGAGGAAGGAGATGAATTTTTTTTATTTTATAATTTTTTTCGAACCCTTTTTTTAATTTTTTTTTTATAAATTATACTTTGAGCCCATAACTTATATTAGATTGTCATATTAACACTTCCTTAAGACTTTGGCCTAAAATACTTACATAATAATCTATAATACTAAAATTTATATATAAGTTATTAAATTATTTTTTTTATCGCATACGATAGTTTGCATTATTTTTTATTTCAAAAAAAACATAATAACCGTAAAAATGCAATCTAGACTTACTCTTGTAATATACCCCATCATGAAAAACAAACCAGAAGGACAATAAACTGGACAGGAAATTAATCATCATGCCTCTACTTCTTTGGGTGGGATGTGCTTTATCAAATTCGAATTAAATTTAGGTTACATTTTGAATTGAGAAAATAATTCAAACTATATCAAGTATAAATATTAAACTAAGAATAACAACAATTTTAAAAACTAATAGGAGTGATTCAATATATGTACGTGATTACATGTTCACCAAATATCCTAAATCCGAAAATCGATGTTAACAAATTTTGAAAATACTTTTTTACATGTATAAAAAAAGGTAAGATTAAGCGTGTTATGTGAATTTTTTCTTGAAAAAAAATAAGCATTATTTAATATGTTAAAAATCCTAAATTATGTAAATATTTTGAAAATTTTAAAATAAAATTTTGAAAATTTCTTGAAAACTGTTTTTGGATTTTTTTTAATTTTGTTTAAATTTAATTTATATTGTAGTTTTTTTAAAATATTTTTTAAAAATACAATCCATGTTAAAAATATTTAGCTTCTAATTTAATTCCCGATTAAAATAAAAAAGTTTTTTTTATGGGCGAAATGGGATAGTAGGGCTCTACTGTATAATTGAGCATCATTAATGATCTATTTATCCCGATTAAAATAAAAAACTCTCCCACCGTTATACCGGGTAACAAATTAAACTTGTTAATCCATTGTTATTTTTTTAAATTTATACTTATTAGCTACTTACACAGACGAGTGTTACACAAACATAACTCGATTTACAAAAGAATTGTAATTACCCAAACCTATATATCGATTTACACAAGCCTATCGATTTACATACGGCCATCGATTTACACAAGCATTGCTTTGTGTATTTGTTGTTTATGTAATAACCGATTTACTAATACCGAGTTACAAAAGGTCCGTCGAATCGAGTTACACAAGGTCCGAGCTTAATAACTATAATACATCGTGTACACAAACCCTTATACAAATCATCCGACAAAGCTCAATTTACACAAGACTCGATTTACACAAGGCTCGATTTACACAAAGCCTATCGATTTCGATTTACACAAGCCTATCGATATACACAAGACCTTTACACAAGCTCTCTTACAAATTAATGGAAGTACAGAAGGTGGTATGGAAAAAAGAACTGGGATACCGAGAAGAGTTGACGGTCAAATCCTCGGCATAGGCGGGTGGGTGGATCTCATTCTCGCTACACTATTGGTGCCTTCTTCTCCAACGTCTCAATCTTGCAACTGCCATTGATCATCGTCGTTGTTTAAACACTCGCATGAACTGTTATTGGAACAGCCGAAACCTGCCGATCTCGATTATCGTCGATGGTCCTTTTCTCCGCCGTCTTCGATCTCGATTGTCGCGTCGTTGGACTTCTTCTCCGCTGTCACGTACCGGACCTCTTTGAACTCGGTTTGTGGTTGCTTGTATACACTCGGAAGTCGGAACTACTCAGAGCCAAACAACGGTGTCGAATGCGGTTGGCTCTGTATAGATGGTGGTTACTAGTTCCTCAAACCGAGTGTTCTTCTTCGACGGTCGAAGGAGGTTGTGACAAGAGTTCTAGAATGGGGCTAGGGTTTCAGAATAGGTTAGGGTTTTTTTTTAGGCATCTCTAATTATTTTCTAGTAAATTTTATCCGTCTTAATTAATTTTTTATTTAAAAATTTTGTAGATAATAAGAGGGGTCAAGTTTGTATCTACAAAACAAAAAAACCTTTCTACCATATTCTTTTCTCTTTTTTTTTAGCGATTATACTAAAATATTAATTTATTAAAAAATCCAGAAATTTTTTTTCGTTAAAACTTCCCATAAAAAGAAATTAATAAATAATTTAATTTAATTTAATTAGGAATTAAATCAAAAGAAAAAAAAGTTATGAAAAAACTGAAAATAAGTGTTTAAGAAAAATTAAAAAAGAAACATATTTTAATAAATTTTTAATTAATTTAATATTTTTAGCATATTAAATATTATTTAAATTTTTAAAAAAATCCACATTACACGGCTAATATTTCTATTCGATGACATGTAAGATATGAAGTGTAACGTTATCGTCGGAACTTTGATTTTTACCGAAAACTAAGTCCTATTATTTCTCTATAAATACGTTAATAGTTTGTACTACTTTTTGTAATTTTCTAAGTCGCTATTGTTTTGAGTTCAACGTTAATAATTCATATTAATTATTATAAGTTAGTTATCCTTTAGATTAATATACGATGATCAAAATAACTAGCATGCGTTTATAATAAAAACCTTTAAATAACAGTTTTAAATTTTCTATTATGGTTCTTCATGACGGCTTGTCCGTCTATCGATTTCTTTCGATTTTTCGATCCATTGGACGGTGTGTTGTCTAATGTTTCGAACTGCTTATCTTTTATAAAAATAAAAATAAAAAACAGGTCGGAACCGTCGGACCTAATATAATTGTTGGATCCATTATGTTGTTGGACGTTTAGCCCGAAGATGTACATGTCATCTTCTTGACTTAATTTTGTCTTTTAAGTATTTCAAGGATATATAGTAAGGTCGTGTCAAACCAATTTGTTTGAAACAAAGTTGCAGCATTCTTAAATTTGGACGTGAGATATGAAGGCTTTTGCGAATTGAGATGTACAGCGTTGAGTAAAGCAATAAAGCAATTGAGTGATACATGTATTACTGATTAAAGTTAAATAATTAAAGATTAAAATTTTACTGTTTTACGAAAAAAATAATAAATAATATAAATTCTATCAAATACGTGAAAGGGATACAAAGTTACACATAAGGAGGGATACAAAAGATCTTGACCGTGAGTAAAGAAAGAATCACCTACCATTGTGCTCCTTTTTACGTAGTATTAGAATATAATGCTAATTAGTCATAATGTGCTGTTCATCTATTACTTTATTCACAAAACCCATAATCATCCTAATGTATACATTTTGAATTCTGCAACTTTAATCACTCTTTTTTCTATACCGACGAAAATTAAATAAGCTTTTAATATTGACCAAGGATGTTTGGTATAGTTTTTGTGTAGTTTTGTAAAAGTTGAAACTTGTTTATTTATTTAGTAGACTAGAGTTTTGGTAGATTTACGGAGAGTTTTTTGAGAAAGTTTTTGTAATTTCTTTCCAACGTAATTTTGAATAACAATTTCATAGTTTTGGTCCAATATATCCTTAAATTCATTTACTTTTTTTTAATTATTATTTTTAACATTTCACTATATAAATCTACTATTAATCTCCACTTATCAAATATTTTTTTTTTTATTCAATACATTTTCATATTTTATAAAACTACTCAATACTCTACTAAAAAATTTAAACAAGCCAAGAAATTTAATTACCAATTAAGTAATCTTGTTCAACCGAACACCGTGTTGATGGTAAAGAGAAGAATGTGCAGATTAAGACTAATTGGGCAAAGAGACTCACATTACTTAACAAATAATCTGAAGAAGAATGATAATGACAATGATGTAAAATTCCATTAATTATTAGACAGCACATTAACATTATATTGTAGCTATTTTGACACGATTGACTGCAAAATGGTACATTTACAGTGCAATTAAAGAATGGATTTACACATGAATAATATAATCTCTCACAAGGAGGAAAGCCAATCTAAGCCAGTAGGAGTATAGAGAGGAACATCTCCGATGCTACCTTTCTTAGGAGCCATAAACATTGTAGGAGAAACCAAATAGCAAGAAATATCATTATTACTCTCCAAACTTTCTTCTTTAATACTGATATCATCATCATCCTCGCTTACATTCGATATCTTCTGATCATCAGATCCAGATGAAGAAGAATATCCACGCCCATCATCTTGTGATCTTGAAGAAGAAGAAGAGAGCCCTGTTAGTCTCTGCACAAGGGCCATGAAATCCTGAGGGCGAGTATGGATCACTTTCGGTGACTGCGCGTAGATGATGACTGGTTTACTAGGTTTTGCCGATGGCTTTTTCGTAATAACGTTGGAGCTCTTGTTGATCCTTAGAGGTGTTGGGCGTGCGCCATTGATGGGTGAACCTTTGCTGGTTTGTAGGCTTTGATAGAAAGGTGACATGGTGGATTATGAGTATGAATGAAGAAATTAAACTGGAATTAGGGTTGCTCAAATGGGGATTTCTCATATATAAAGGGGGAGGTCATATTAATATATAATATTATGAGTTTGACCGTTGACCAAATGAAATTAGAATGTGCTTGCTTTTTGCGATGGCTCCATTCCATTCAGAAGGTGAGGGGGAAGCAACCAGCTCTTCTTCTTCTTCTAAGTTTTCGTCTTATAAATAATTTGATTACTTGTCATTGTTCATCAATTCAGTAGTTTCACATGTTTTACAATAATCTTTAATAGGTTATTTCAAACTAATTATAATTTTGAGAAGAATGGATACATTCTGATACATTCTGATAAGTTCATATATGACAAGAAATCTTTTTTTTAATCAATATTGGTCATAATTTTTAATGTGTTCAACTGTTCATATTATATATATTCATCAACCCAGTTTATACATTATGATGGTTCATATTTTTCAAACTACTATTTTATTTTTCAGACGCTTCAATATTATATTATAGTGAACATACTAGTAATTTTAAATTGTTTTTTTTTAAAAATAAACTCGTAACATAAAAATGATAATAAAACATTTCTGTCGTATCAATAATAGTTGCAAATATATGTCAACGAGGAGTATATTTATTAAAGGATGGGTTGCCGTCCTACCGTAATCTTCCGTATTTTGACAAGATACTTCTTTTGTTCAACAAATTATATTTAAAATTATAAGGTCGAATTTCACATTTCTTACAAGTTATCTTGTCAGTCCTTATCAATCACTTTATTCAATCCTATTGACGCAATTTATTTATTTTTTCTCTAAATCTTGAGTTTTGACTGCGCAGTTTATGCTCAAAAGTCAAAATAATATAAACTTACCTCGGGAATTTTACATTTATTTATTTATTTTGTAAGAAAACAAAGGAATCAACTTGAGAATATAATATTTTGATTGGATAATTTTGGAAGGTTGATTCATTACTTGTTCGTCAATAATTGATCACTCGAAGCTAAACAAGTTGTTAGTTTTTTTTAGGGTCGACATATTGATCCACTTGTTATTTGTTAACTGTTTTTTTTTTGTATCAAAACACGAAATGTTAGGTTATGTCACACCCTACTTTACTATAGTATATTCATGGTGGAGCTATATTTTATCACTGTTCATCGTAATCTGACGTTTATGAACCATGCCCTCAATTAATTTAAACATATTCAGAAAACTCAAGTTTAATAAGATTGATGAACTATGTCCAAAAGATGAATCTATGAAAATACCAAAGACTGTTTGATTTTTAGTAGTTTATGTTCTACATAAAGTTTAGAAATATTAAAATTAAATTAGTTGATATTTGAAGAAAATATAGAATGAATAATATATTATATATCTATGATGAGATTAACGATAATATATAGTCTAAAAAGTAATGTAGAATCTATATAGAACAAACACCATAAGCCAAGAGACTGAAGATTAAATAAATGGTATTTTGAATGCTGTAACGTGTATTTTATACTTAGAGAAAAAAAATCTCGTGGGTCGAACAGCATCCACCGATTGAAAATATGGAGTAATATATGTAAAATTTTGACGTTCATATTTTGAATAAACTGATTCACACGACACATCAGCCACATGAAGAAAACAACATTAACAAATAGGTTAGAGGGCTTGACTTTGACCAAATAGCTCCATAAACATGGTGTGAGGACCATGCAGACAATTTATCGACGGGCTTTATTGTGGAGACCGATCATCAGGTTCATTAAAGTTAGTGGGCCGGCCCAATATGAAATATGCTGGAATTCTCGTCACAATGTATGAATTGGGCCGGATGCTAAGCCCAATATGTAAACGACCGCCAACCAAACATGCATTACTGGGCTGTGGTTATTTGATACATTCAATTTGCATGTCATCTAAATGAAAATTATTCAATGTTATTGTGTTCACGTGATAAACCTTTTAGGTTGGGAGATTGCGAGTCTGCGACCTAGTATATAAGATTCCTGTGTTATTTTTCCCTATCATTAATCGATTTTAGGATAAAATTTTTATTCAACTTTTGTGTTTGGTTTGATCCTAACAGGTACATACACTTATATACACAATCCCAGTCTATATGTTTACAATCATTAGACTACTTTGTTTTTTTTTGATGTAATATTTTATTTTTTAAAATTTCTAATAGTTATATTTTCTTTTTTTAAATAAAAATAAAATCGAGTCATGTCCGCCTGACCTGAAGCCCGTTGCAGACGGGTATGAAAAGGACCTTAAACTCAAATTCTAAGCTCGTCTCGAGACCGGTCCAGAAGAGCGGACAACACTTTTTAAAAACTCCGATCCAAATCCAAGTTTACCAGGTCCACTTTTGGGTAACTATAAAGAGAATTTAAGCATGTGAGAGCGTGCTTGGTAGCAGCTGGGCATTATTAGTTGTGCTGCGAAGATGGCCTCTACAGTCTACATTTTAGGAATGCATGTTAAGTTGTCAACAGTATCTTCACTGTCTTGTCTCCTCTCGTGGCTACCCTTCCTCTTCTCATGTCTCTCCATTCTCCACCTAGGTTACGTACCAACATTGGAAGACCATTTATGTTGTACCCATTTTTAACTATATTACATTATTAATTGATCTTATTACAACTTTTCAAACGTTTTGACTTTGTCAAGTGAATAACTAGTAAACATAATCACGATGTCAATAATTGTTTCACTGAAGCAGAATAATCTTGATTAAATATAAGTAAAGCTGAATAGTAATATGAATTGTTCAGTTTTACCGTTATCAAAGATACCCTAAGAAAACATAAAAAAGAGAGGGAGGGAGGGAGAGAAGTATGTATGGTTCTTTGGAGGAAGCTAAAGATTGTTTAACAAGACGAAGAGTTCGAAATTCATCAACACTTCTACGACGAGTGTTGATAGTAGACCTGACAATACAATTGGCGACAAGACATTAGGTGATAGTGGATCGGCGACAACTAGGGGTGGAAAATGGATTGAACCGAGTACTTGAATATCTGAAATACAAATTTTGGAGAAATTTCTATCCAACTCCGACTTTTTTTAAGAACCGGATAATAAACATGGACATCTAGCTGACCTAAATTCTATAACATGATATCCGAAATGACATTAGCTAGACTGCATGTTCTTTGTATAATTAATCACAATACAATTCATTTTAATAGATCCAACAAAATTACCAAACAAAAATTCAGTAAAAAAGAGTTCCCAAAAACTGAAAATTTTGGTTTTCAAAAGTTTTTTAAAAAAATTAAATTAAAAGGTAAAATAAAAATTAAATAAATAAATAAATTTTCTAATTTCATAGCTCAAATTAATAATCCTTGCATTTTTTTCGAAAGATAAATGCACTAAGTAATTAACTAACGATAACCGATTATATCCATTATAAGGCATAGTCTGAGACTGGAGATTTTAGGCGTAATTTGTTGTGATTGAGGAATTGTGGTTGCCAACGCCAACACATCAATAATGGGGGATGGCCAATGGCCATATGCTCCTTTGATTATTTGAGACGTCTAAAATTCTTCCACCATGTTTTTAATATGTTTGGCCTCGATACTACATCACCCACAAATACCTTTAGTATCTCTTGAGATTATAGTTATTATTTCATGAGTGACATATGTGTTGGTCTTAGAATATCTATTTGAAATGCGATCGTCTTCTTGTTTTGATGTGTGGTTGTAACTTACTACTTAAAATCGAGTTTAAATATGAGAATTTTGTTGTAATTTTTCCGGAGTTTCTTGCACACTTTTTTTGATTGAGGCGTTTCATCACTTTTCTTTAGGGTTATGCATTCGGACCGGATCGGACCGGACTGATAGACTGAAATTTTCAAAAAAAAACTGAATCGGGAATCGGACCAAAATAAAAATAAAATTAATTTTATATATATTGCAAAAACTAGGGGGAAATCGAATAATATATATTTTTATTAAATATGTACACAATATATATGATTTTTTAAAATATATAAATTTAAATTAATATAAAAAATTAAATAAAAAAATAAATTCCGGTCCAAACCGAAACCGAAATTTCAAAAAATCATGGACCGGGGACCGGACCGACAGGAAAAAACGGTCCGGATGATTTTTGCACAACCCTACATTTCGTCGCTCCACTTTCTTTTTTTTTTCTCTCTCTTGTACTTCTTACGGGTAAATTTGTGTATTTCATGTTCTTTTTTTTAAATTATTTTTGCTGTTATTTTGTTTCGTGTTTGGTTTGCTTCGCTTGATGGTACTCCGTTTACCGTTTTATACGGCCTTCAAGGCATATCAAAACGCCGGTTGACTCGGTTGCTTGCTTTCTTCCGAGCACTTATCTGTTTCTCTTCTTTGAATCGGTCCAACATTGGTTTGAACTCCCTCGACCTCAGGGAGGACTTTAACTAGTAGTATATATTCTTCCAAAGATACGCCATTTATGCTCCAAAATGTGCTAGAATGCCTATATTTACATAAAAGGACGGGTAGATATTTAAAACGGAAAAACAAAGAAAATCCACTATAAAACTATACAAAACTATCGTAAATGCAAAGATATAAATAATAAAGTACGAGGGTGAAAAACTAGACAAAATGGATGTTATCAAATACCCTATATTTAAACCTTATTTATTTTCAAGTAAGATCCGTATAAATCTGTATGTGAAGGACAATATAATGTTTCAAATGAGAAGATAAAACATTAAAAGCAATCACTCTCAACATTATTCCCATCATCACACGTATCATTGTCATATATAAGAATCTACTATATAATACTAAAACATAAGTAGTTAATGCCACATGTTATCACCACATTAAATTTCGCCACATGTCATCTTTATATTAAGCCATGTCATATTTTCCCACGTGTCGTCTTCACATTGTGCCACCTAATTATTCTATTTTTATTCTAAAAGTATTATGTGAATATTAATGAAGATAATATATCCTAATTTAGATGTTGTGATCTTATATATGTAGGAAGACAATATACAATTAACGAAATTAAAAAATATAATAGACAATAAATATTGTCCAATGTATTTTTTATGTCACATTTATACCTATTTACCACTAATAATTATACGTGATATTTATACAAAAATATTCATTAATGTACTATTTTCTTACAATTTTTTTTAATATTGTTACGTATAGTTGGATGCAAGATCATATTACTCACTTAATTTTATTTTTTTAATATCTATAGTTAATTTTTTACAGTAATATATCTATAAATATAATCACAACTTCAATGTATTAATTTAAAACAATTCCGTACTTGACACGGGAATTAAGCTAGTTAAAGAGTAAAAAAACTCCAAGACGTCTCAAGGATATGTGTATAAATCTCCCACGCGTGTTTAGACATAACAATATCACTCAAGCAGATATGCAATGATTCTTACCATTATTAGCTTACCATAGTATTTAGGCATAAAGGTACCACACAAAAATGGATGTTATTAAATAACTTATATATTCGAACTTTACTTGTCCTCAAATAATTAGATCTATAGAGATTTTTATGTGAATACCAATATATTTTTTTCCTAAAAAATATAATACTTAAAACGACCACTATTTGTCTCAAAACGTTAATATAAAAAAAATTGAGGGAAATGGGAGAGTGGATTTTTTGTGTAAAGATAAATACAAACGAAGCTCATTTTCTTTTTAGGGGACAAACTAGACCCTCTTATTTATTTATAAAGAGTAATTAAAAGGTTAATTAGTAATATTAATTTACTTATTCGAAACCCAATGGTTTTAATAAAGCCCTCTTGTTTTAAGTCTAGGCCCACGATTTAATGAAATCCATGTATAGACAATTTACACAAGCCCAGATCCGGTCAAGTTACACAAGTTCGACCCGTTCTAGTTCCACAAGCTCGGGGCCGGGCCAATTACACAAGACTAAGCCCAACACAAAACCAAATATTAATACACAATGTTAATACACTAAACAATTTTAATGCGCAATTTCAATTACAAAAAGTTCGTTATTTAAATAAAATCGAGTTACACAAGTCTAAGCCCAATCAAGTACATAAGTCCAATCCCAATCAAGTATATAAATCCAAGCTCAATGAAGTACACAAGTCCAAGTTCAATCAAGTTACACAAGGTCGAGTTAAGTAATATTACGTGGTTATAAATGTTGTGAACTTCTCTAAAAATTTATAATAACAATGATCAGTCACATATTTCTTCTCATATATCAGGATTTTCCATACCACCAACACACCTAATTTAAAGATACAAAAATTAAACTAATAATCTAAAATGTTATAAGTCGATCACGCCATAGAAAGAAATTGGAGAGGTATAAGATCGAGATAAAGGCGGTATGGTGCGATGATTGAGCAAGTCAAAATTTGTGGCTACCGACTCTTTGTAAATCATGAATCACCAAATCCTTCGATTACATAAACTACAATGAATTTATATTTATTTATTTTTATAAAAAGGCATGATAATGCAACTAACGACTCTTCTGAGCAACAAAAAACCATGCAACTAACTGGTAACATGCACACCAACATCAACGTACGTTTCAACTTCTCTGTAAGAACATCGATCACGTGAACAGAGAAAGAGGATATCGGCAACGCCAACAAAATTAAAAGCAGATCCAACTTTATATTATAAAAATTACCATGCTTCATCCTTATACTAAATTAATTATTTTCTTCAAACATTTTTATATCATTCTTACGCCGTACTGCGCCAGTTATGCCTTGGATGCTGGAGCCTTACGAAGAGCGTTAACGTCCTTATCATCAATTCTATCTAATTATCTACTTTTCTCTTCTTTTTTTTCCTTCTAATACATACAAGTTATATAAGATTCGATTTAAACCATATAATAATCTTTATGTGTGAATAAGATACGACGTAAATTATTAGATTTGGTTCAAAAAATATCATATTGGTGTTACCACTAACACTCAAAATTCTAGGTTAAATTTATGCTCACAAAAACGAAAAAGTGTTGGGGTTTGCCATCAACATGTAACCAAGTTTTTTTGTTTTTCTCCGCGTAACCCAAACCGAAATGAGAATGAGACTTATATTATTGTAATATTTTAGGCTTTTAAATGCTCCATTAGTTAAGTCATAATTGGAGATATTGTAAGATATTGGGAAAGCTGAAGTTTTGAAATTATACTAAAAGAGTTAAAACGGTGAAAAATATATTATTTTGTTTGTTAACGACCAAAAATAACATGTGTTGGGTACATGTTCATATGATTATATATTTATGATCTTCATGTTTTTCATATATTTCATTCAAATTTCATAATGTTTGGACACTACAATTTATATTGCGGTAACTAAATGGATAATTTTTTACTATCGGTATCATTTTCTTAACCCTCTTAATTGATGAGCTTTATCTCCAACATAAATAGCAAAATTTACTTATTCTATTAAATTCTTTTGCATTTTCGCAAGAATACCTATGACTATTCTCAACCTTCATATTCAAATTTACTTCCCTTTGACCGTTTCTAATCCGAATGAAATAGAACTCTCTCATTTCTCCACGTATAACAACGTCCTGGATTTTTGAACGGATGACTTAGGGAATCAAAAAGGTCCATTTACCGTTGCCGACACCACAACCGTCGGCCTTCATCCGCCGATGTTGTGATCTTACTCCCCCTTATATTAAATTAATGAAAACTATATTCTAATTAATTTGATTATGATAAATATCAATAAAACAAATTAAATTATATTGAAAATATAATTAATTTTGAAGCCATAAGCTTAGGGAATGTATATGTATTTTAACAAGTATCGTAGAAGACGGTGAACATGATGTATGCTACTTTTATTTTTCTGCGTCCAGACAAGTTTTATGACTTACCTCAAATTATAACTGTTTTAAATTAAAAAAAAAAATCTTTGTTTTTATAAATATACTTGGATGTAGAGAGATTCCACAAAAGCACTCATTTAAAAAGAAGTATATATAGACTATATAATTTTCTCGATCTATATACATTCATATCAAAGCATATATATTTTAATTTTTGTAAGTCATATTTTTTTTCCATACATTTTAATTATATTTTAAATTATTTCATCAACTATTAATTTATATATATATTATTTCTCTTTGGACAACATTCTTATGCATATGAGTTATCACATAATTTTATACACTGTTAAGTCTTTTATTAAGAGAATTTTAACTTTGATTTACTAGATGATTACATAAATTCTAATCTAAATTTATTCATAAAAATATTTTTGATAAACTAAAAAATTATAATTATTATAACATAAACATTTTATTTTATCAACTTTATAAAACATTAACTAATATTAAGTTGCTTTTATACTAGAGATGTCAAGTGTAAGGTATTATGTAGATTGTGACTGATATGAAACATATTTTTATATTATTTTAATATACTTTGTTATAACTTTTGGTATATATAAATCTGTAAATTATTTTATTAGTCTAGATCAAAATAAACTAATTAATTATTAAAATTTTAAATTGAAAAGCTTTAAGTTTGTTTAAAATAAAATGACCAAAATTTATATCATCTAGAGACATGGACAAAAAAATAGAAACTTTAAAAATTACTAGTTGGTAAACAAACTATTTTACATTAAATTAATTTTAATACGAATGAAATTATGACCAATTTTAGTAAAAAATAAAAATATTAAAAATAGGTAAATCAATTTTCGTACAAAAATCGGCCATTAATTTTTATACCACGCAAAATCACCCCTCGTTATATTTTTTCTCAAAAACTATCTATATTATCTGTGTACACCTAACGAATTAAGTAATAAAGGTTAGTTATCACTTTATATATTTTAAGTCATTTACTTAAAATATAACTATAATAATGACTAAGAAGTTTTAAAATTTTAAATTTAACATTTGATTAAAAGACGCATAATTGGTGACATTTTCACAAATTTTAGTTTATAATAAAATTGATTTAAAAATAAAAAATAAAACATAAAATGAAGTTATTTTTCTGTAAACTTCCGTTAAATATATAAATTTCAAATTACACAACTTTTTCGATAAGTGATATATTTTTTTACCCCTCAAACTACACATAAAATAATAATGGCACTCTATTACCCAAATTTATTTTTAATATTTTAAAACTTCTTACAAAAATTTTATGAACTAACTACGTCAAATATTTAAGAATAAAGTGATGACTAACCTTTATTGCATAACTCGTTAAGTATAAATAAATAATATTGTGATTTTTGAAAGAAAATATAATATAAGGGTTATTTGTGTGATTTAAAAGTATTTGGGAGATTTTTTAAATAAAATTTTCAACTTGTATCAAAACTGGTTCAATATAAAATTATTTGTATATCAGTTAGTAATTTTTAAAGTTTGTATTATTTTTTTTATTATATCTCATAATTAATATTATTTTATTATTTTTAAAAATATTAATATACTTATATTCTCCTTTGTATTTCGTGTCAGTTAAATCGTATATGAATTTAAAAAATATATATATTAAATAATTAATGGTTAAATTTTAATAAACCGTCTAAAAACTTGTCTACTGTACCAATTTATTAAAAACACAGATAATATCACTTAAAAGTCGGTTCTCAGTTGTAATTTGCAAGAAGAAGAAAACCCTTTTTTTTATGGTGGAAGAAAGCTTGCTTCTTTCCTACTTCTTCTCAGGTTCATGTGGACACGTGGCACAACAAATCATGGATCCGTAGCTGTGTCCAATTCCTAAACAAAAATAATAAACAGAAAAAGTTATAAGTGGAGGGGAATAAGAAAAGTGAAAAACAAAATGAAAATTCAATATACCGACCGGAACTTGGATCACAATGAGCCGATTATCGAGATACACCGGAAGACTTGTCAAAACGACTAATTTGGCCTTGAAAGTCAACCGATTTGGGAAGTTAACCGATTAAACACATGAAATTCGGTCGATTTGGACTTATATGTAAACTAAAATGGTCTGGACCTTCAAAAAGAGTATTCATGAGTTTTCTATTTTCCACGATAACAACGGAAAATCCATTTTTACTGAATATCTGTCAAATGTTGTCTCCGTGAGGAAATCGGCCGACCATAATCCACAAATCGGCCAATGTGTCCACCTAGTTTTCAACTATTGACCTACTCTTCAAGGCGATGTGTTATGTACAAGTCGATCATTTCATGAAGATCGGCCGATCGGTCCTCAATGATCGGTCGATTTGTCCCATTTCGCTTCTGTCTTGGATTATCTATCTTTTATTTTCCTTATTCTATCTCTTTTATTTTGAGATATATTTTAGCCCTTTCATTTGAACATTTGTATCTTTTATCCTTAAAGATAATTTTCTGTAGAATTACCCTCTAAACCTAGAAAAACTAGGCCAGATATCCTCCGTATAAATAATGTTATCAAGTTTTTATTCTGAAGCCTTACAAAAAGCATAAAATAAAGACTAGAAAGATCGGTTTGATCTCTGTAGGAGATCGGCTTACTGGTCCCTAGTATTCGGCCGACTTGTTTGTAGTTTATCCGATATGTCTTATTTTGTCGATTTAATAAAGGAAATGGTTTTTATAATCATGTTTTTTTTTTTTCCGAAATCTCGTTATTTCAGGCTCTAGATAGCCCAACTTTGCAATAATAATTCTATGATGTATTGATTGTCACAACCTTATGCCTTTATTCATATGTTATGGTAGTCTAGTTTTTTTATGCAAAATACGAGAAGTGAGCATATAATTTTTTTATACTATTTGTTCTTCCATCTGTTGATTGGGGCCGAGTTATTGGTACCTTTCATATTAATGCGAGAGTCAAACAAATTAAAATTGTCTTCTTCGTAACATGACTATGTAATGATTATAAATTGAGTTTCTATCACGCATTATTAATATTGTGGTCATTCAAATTTTGGGATACCTTTTATTAAATCACCTATGTGAATGTTTCATTTCCTAATTGTTCATGGACCATCCTATAAATATTGTTATAACGGATTTGAGAAAGAACGAAAATAAATAATAAGAAAGACACCAAATATATCTTGGTTCGCTTAATAATGACTACTTCAACACTATATAGAGATTTAATTGAGAAGACTGGATTACACATAACAATGCATTAAAGAGACTATAGGTTAATGCGAATATATATAGTACTCGGTAAAAACCCTAGAGGGAACAAAGTAGTAGTGTGCCAAAATCGACAACCCAGTAAGAGAACGTTGCATACTAATTTATTTTATGGTAGGAGTGACTCACCCCTCCCGGACCCCCAAGCGAGGGGGTATTTCGTCCCCCTCGACCCCCAAACTCGTTGATTGGGCAACGAAACCCCCATGTTTCTCTGCGAAGTGTGACAATTCAAGCATACTCAACAAATATATTTTCTTCTCCCTTACTCGTTGAGCTATCACTGATCGGTCGATTTTCATACCATGGTCGACCAACTTTCACCTGTTGGTCGATCGGCATTTATGTATCGAATATATATAGTGTTGTTAACACTTCTTTATTTTATTTATATATATTTATATATATGGTTTTGTATTTAATGACTTAATTCATTAAGTCATTCTTAATGAGTTTAATTGATCCTAACTTTTAACTACAATTATGTCTTGTAATTATTTGCGAAATTCAAGACTCGTATTTTAGACCTCATCAAAATGGTGTCGTTTCTGGAGAGTTTGATTGTTTTGTGTGCTTTACTAAATCCATAGCCCTCCAATCTATTTAATCCACTTCTTTTGTCTTTGTTCATAGGGTTCAAGACTTCACAAGTTGATCAACCCGCACCAACTCTCTGACATCATGAGAGTGTGTCTAGTTAAACAAACTAAAATAAGCGCTTCAAATGAGGCAACCCTAATCCACTTTGTGGGTATCTTCTTGTTTCTATCTTATATGTTGCATTGAGAACAATGCATGATTTAAGTATAGGGTACGTCATTATGGATTTTACATTTATATTTAAGTTCCCCTCCCTAAGGTCTATTTTTTATAAAAAATATCGACATTCTAGCGTCAATCGACCGATTGCCAATACATATCAGCCGATTTGAACACAAACTTTCACTTGCATGTTAAATAATCTGTATTGCACATCTCTATCTCTTCAATAATAAGAGAATTTCAAAGCCAAGGATCACCAAAACATTCAATTTGAGTTTCTTTTGGTTACCTACAACTCACGAACACCTTGCTTTGTCCTATAATCTCTCTCTTTTTCTTCGTGGCTAGATGATTAATTGCACATTTCTTACTTCATCGTTTATGTTTTTGATCTTGACCCTGCTATAATTGATTCTTGTATTTATTTTGTGATATCTAGACTGATATTCTATAAATTATTAAAATTGACGCCGTTGTTAAAAAGATCGCAACATTTTAATAGTTTTTGGATAATCTCTAGTCATTCTTTCTTATTTAATTTTGTTGTTATTGTTTTAATAATTTCAAGCTGCATACATCAAGAAAGAAGTTTTAAGTTCAACTTTGATCATTTTCGAAATTTGAACTTTGATGTGATGCTTATTTGTTCGATTTCATTTTGTTTGAAAGCAAATAAAACAAATTGCTACCTTAATAAAGAAACTGTTAACTTTTTATTAAATGATTATAAGTGCAAGGATTTTTTTTCTTTTTCCTTTTTCAACTAGTTAACAAATTTCAATATAACAATTAAACAATAATAGACCTGGACAAACGTGATCAAGTCCGTTGTCCGTTTAAGCAAACAAACGAGTATGACATATATTGTAGGCCCTTCTGAGCTGCCGAGCCCGACCCGCCAAACCCATCTGGCGGGTACGGACAATAGGCCACTCCTCTCACGTCCTTCTAATATCTTCCCATTAGATTTTATCATTTTTAAATGATATTATTTTATTTTAATATATATATTTTCTCTCTTGACTTTTGACACTTTAGTTGGATTTTAAAATTAGAGTCGATTACTTTAGATTTTATGTAAAACTAAACCATCTTTCTTCTTCCTCCTCCTTCCCCGTTTCACCTCACTTTGACCCCAGACTGCTAAGTCTGTTGGTTGGTAGGTCCGAAGCCTTTTTCTTATATGTTTTAATTTAAATATGTAAAATATATAAGTAAATAGTAGGAATCAAACATGAGAGTACGATACCTCAAGATAAGGTTCTAATGTTCATGACGTTGAGCTACTTTAATTTATATATAATAATTTTATTTATTTTATATTTAATATATATAAATTTTATTTTAAAAAAAATCAAATGAAACCCACCCGCCCGGCTCGGCCGGATAAGGATAACACTCAAGTCTAAATTCCAGGCTCGACCGAGTCTGGCCCGAAAAAACAGATAAATTTTCCATAAAAATCCGAGATGACCATGTCTAAACAATAGATACACTATACAATAACTTGTTCTAAATCTTAGTCCCAATATATTTTTGTTATTCTTGATAAAAATTAGGAAATACTCAATTAAAAAAAAAAAACTTTATGATAATCTTGATTAAGTCTATATATCAACGTATCGGTCAAATAATAACTCAAATATACGAAGTAAGAATGATATAATATAATATAATAGATCACATTAATAATGTGCCAAATATCTTAAAATATTTTACTAAACTAAGATTGGACTTTCTTAAGTCCGATATGATATATTCGTATGCAATATTATTGAATTCCAAAAAACGACGAGGAATAGACAAACATATTACAATTAAAGAAATACGGCGTATACAACGTATTATCTTAAAAATATATTGAGAAGAAAATGTGAGTGTTATTATTTTCGATATACATGTTTACGAGAAAGTATCATCCAATATCATACATTTATTCATTTAATGTAATACGATTTTTGTTAATTTATTGACGTCTCCACTGAATCGTTGACATTTTTAAAGATCTTATTGAACGATACACACCTTATTTTCGTGACTACTCACCCCATGGTAATACTCCCCTGCCACCAAAACCTTACGTTCCATTGATTCGTTTCCGATACTATGGATTGCGAGCAAGTTCATCGTATTAGGAAAAATAATGAATCTCAAACTCTTTTTAAGAGAAACAAAAATGGGTTTAGGGTAATTGTTTGATAACAATCTAAACATAAGGGTGTCGTTGTATAATTATATAAAATAATATAAGTATAATTAAGTGCAAAATTAGTAAATAAATGGGTAAAGTGAAATTTACGATTAATAAAATATGAGTGAGAAATGTAGGTTAGTTTTGGGTTGGGCCACTCCTCTCTTCTTTCTCTCTCTCCCCCCAGCTTTTGCTGATTCTCTTGTCTCCCTCTCACCTCCTCCTAATATCTTCCTGTCAGATTTTTATCATTTTTAAATCATATTAATTTATTTTAATATATTTTATTTTATTTCCTCTCTTGACTTTTGGCACTTTGGTTGGGTTGTGAAATTAGGGTTGGCTACTTTAGGTTCTCTATAAAACCAGACCATCTTCCCACTTCTTCTTCTTCTTCCTCCAATTCATCTCACTTTGCCCACCCTCTTTGCCCCCTTTTTCTCATTTCCTTCTATTTTTATCAAGATTTCATTTTACCCTTTTTAGGGTTTGCTTTTTCCGCCATAGTTGTGAAAGCTTTGACCTTGCTAAGGGTAATAACGCTCTCCACCTTCAAATTTCCTCTTCCGATTTCCATCAGATCTGTTCTCGTTTCTTGTGTTAAAGTTTCAATCTTTTTTGCCTTTTTTTTTATTATTCATGTTTCTAATTCAAATTCTGCCAGATCCCTAATTTTTTCTTGTGTTTTGTTCTGTAGGCGTCAAATTTTATTTTCTGTACATATACAGAGAAGAAAAAACAATGAATTACTGTGCGATTCAACAAAACGGTGTTGACAGATCTGGTGATGATGTGAGAAGCTCCTTCTCCGCCACCATGTTTCTGCCGGACCACCGCCAACGCCGTGAAAACGTCGTCTGTCCCAAACCTCGCCGTGCTAATCATCCTTCAAGGCCCTTTGCCTGGAATTTGAGGTACTTTAAAAGTTTTAAATTTCTCTGATTTATTGCAAAATTCATCTACTTGACTAGCTTTCATAACAGATTTGTGAATGATTTGTATTGATTTGTCTGTTTATTTGCAGTCATGAAGCTGATCTTTCTGATTCAAAAGCAAGGTCTGAGCTTTTGGACATGATCCTAGCCAAGGTAATCCCCTGCTCTATTTTATATTAAAAATCAGTTTTTTAACACTTAGATCTAATAATTCATGTTTTTATGCAAATCTCCAAAAATAAAAAGATCCCCACTTTGAATTGTTCTTCTTTATCAACCAGAAGACATTATGGTGGAGATAGGAAAGTAGGTATGAATCATATTCCTCCATGAAGAAAGATAAAGAAAATGAAAGGTAGATGTGTGTTAGGATTTAGGACATGTTATCATGTAAGGTGAAATGTCAAATAGTGATGAACACATCATGTGGGTCCAATTTATACCCTTTCTTCCATACCAAAAGCCAAGGCTATCTATGTTAGTTGTGGTTGACAAATTTTTTAGTATTAATGAACTGTAGATGATTACTCAACCAGAATATGAGTGATCCATAGCAAATGAAAGTGATATAATTTTTACAAATTAAGTTCATCCAGATCTGATCTGATGTGACTGTCTGATTGTTATAGGGAAGTAATTACAACAAGGGCTCGTCGCCACCCCCGTTTTTCTGCGGGTCGCCTCCGAGCAGAGTCTCGAACCCTTTGATTCAAGATGCTCTGTTCCGGGAAGAAAAGATTGTTCTGCCTTCATCTCCTTCTCCATCAGGGGTGTCGGGGTTATCGCTTTCCCCGACATCTGCTAAAGCGAGAAAAGGAGGGTGTGTGAGGGCTACTTTCGGAAACAACCCGGCTGTGAGAGTCGAGGGGTTCGATTGCCTCGACAGGGATCGTAGCAGGAACTGCAGGATCCCTGCCCTGGCTTAGCTAGCTTTTTGACATGAAGAGAGTATCTTGGTCGGAATCAGAATCTTATACTGAGTGTAACTGAGAAGTACATATAGTGCAGAAGAGGAGCAAGTGTTGCAGCAGGATGTGAGTTTTGAGTTCATATGAGAAAGTAGAAGGTGGTTTGATGTGTAAATAGTTTTGGAAGGAAGTTGTGTAAGTAAAGGAGGGTATGAATGTCCAAGTACAAAAAGAGTAGAGTTTTGCAGTAAATAAGTTTGAATGTGAGTCAAGAAAGTTAATTTAGGGCTTTTTTTCTTCTTCTCAACGGTCGGATTAATGAGGAATGGTTGTAAATTGGAAGGAAATTATCCGATGCCTTGAGGGAACATGGGATGCTGTCCTATTTAAGAATGTTTTAAGAGGATGCAGTTAACCGCTTTTGTATCTTTGCTCATCTTGTAGTATATTTTCTATTTAAGGTGTATATTTGATGTCCTAATGTCCAATGCTTAAGCCACTATTTGATGCATCTGTGTACATTTATTCGAAAGATATGATTTTTTAAGAATTACGATCGGATAGTAGCAATGTTTCAATTCTGGGATTATATACTCTGATACTCTCATATATATATATATATATATATATATGCCGAATTGCCGATCGTAAGATCTTTGTAGGACCGGATCGGATTGTGTAATCCTACCAAATAATAAATTTAATATATACTAAGATATCAACCCATAAACTTCTTATTTATAAATGAAAATTTTACAAAATTCTAAATAATGGTAGAAGTATATACTATATCTAATTAGATATTAAGAAAAAATTGTGTATTGCACGGGATGTTATGACTCGATAATAGCCGGTCAAAGTTAAAAATGTTATAATATTAGTTATGTTAGCATTTATATATATGAAAAATATTATTTGTAGAGGCAATAATCTTTGTTTTATTTTAATTATGTATAGTTAGACTATATAGGAGGGTATGGATCGTTTGCAAAATCTTTTGAATCGTACATTGGAATGGGGTTGGAAATCAAACAATCTATCCATTTTATCTTGACCTAAATCTTACTTCTAGTTGAAATAGCAGGTTTGTTAGTATTGTATGATTGATCTGAATTTTAACAATATCGATGAACAATTGTATTTGAAATAGCAGGTTTGTTATGTATATATTTGTACACTTGCATACTTTCATGTTTAAGGTTTGTTTGGTTTGAGGTTGGGTTGTGTTTGTTTTCTTTAACCAAGTTATGACTTAATTTAGGTATGATTGTTTTGGACTTAATTTATCTATACGATATGTAATTTTGGAATTCTAGGTTGGGTGAGGTTTGTTGTTTACATTAGATAATGAAAATATATACACAAGATGTATTTAAAAATATTTAAAAAAAATGATAATATATTTCTATGTTTTTTTTTAGTTATTTGTTTTCGGGCTTGTTGATAGATTTTAATAATTGATTCGATGCCTGCACGTATATCGTTATGTGATAAACTTGGACTTTTCTTATTCAAATTGTATACGTCATATTTTAAAATAGAAGAATTATTCTCTTATTTTTTTCGACTTGCATATTGTTCATTTATTATTTATATGTATTTTTTTAGTGGAAGAATAATGCAAGGACGACATATTCGTGTTTGTATGAATGGGCCCTGTACTGTACATGTAGGCCCACTTAATTTAAAGTGGCAACGTGATAGGCCCACTTAAAGTTCAAACCGGACTAAATAGTCGAAAAAACCGAACCAATCTAGTTTAACATGAACTAGACAAGTCCAATTTGCATTGAAGTTCATTTTTCAAATAACCTAAGGGACATTAGAATTGAATAAAGGAATATCCGGATGGACCTTATATTCGAACCTCAGCTACATCTTTCAAGTAGATATCAATCTATTTATTTACGAATATTCGTCATTTGAATAGACTCAAAACTTGCATTTTCAAAATAAATATATTTGAGTTGTCGTACGTATTAATAATATTTCACAATTCGGTAAATGAGCATTTTATTAATCTAATAAGGTTGACTTTTTAATATTTAATTATTAAATAAATCCATAATTTTTCAAATTTGTATTTTTTCTTCTTCTTATTATTAACTTATAAAAGACAATGAGCTAGTATTGTCAATTATTATTATTTTTCAGTGATTAAGTTAAGATAAATACCTCTAGAGTGAAGCGTGCTTGAGTAAAGTAATTTCAAGACGGGTGACCATGTAAGTTCTTATGGTTAGTGGGGCATTGTAACAAGTCATTCAAGTTTTATTAGGGGCACAAATCTCGCCAATTTTGGTCACGTCATGATTCCGGAGGGATTTCATTCAAAAATATTAATCCCGTCCCGAACACCTCACGCCAAAAACTAACTAAGATGGAATATGAGCCATAACTTCTTTATTCCGTTATGCCCATCTTGTCCCGTATATGATAATGTTTTTAATTTAAAATAATAAATATAAATAAAATACCTAAACATTAGTGATATTCTTATATAGTTATTATATAGTTATGCTTATAAATGAAAGATTTATGGTAGAATAAAACAACACTTTATTGATATTATGATAACCTTTATATAGGTTCTACAAGAGAATATATATATAATAGAATAAATGAGGTACTAATGCACTTTATTTTAATTGAATACAAAGTGCGTACTTATATTTAATATGTGATACTAAGTGTGCACTTTGAATTTTTTATTAATAGAAGAAAATTTTTTTTATGTGTCTTATTATCCTAGGAAGAAGGAAATAGACAATAGAAATATCTTAGAAAATACTAGGAAGAAGGAAATAAATAATTGGGATATCCTAAAAAATCCTAGGAAGAATGAAAAAGAGATATCTTAGAAAATCCTAGGAAGAAAGAAATAGCTAATTGGATATCTTAAAAAATCTTAGTAAGAAAGAAAAATATAATTGAGATATCTTAGAAAATTCTATGCATGAATTTAGCAATGCACTTTTTTTTTTATAGGGTATAAAGTATGCACTTTTATATTTATGAAGAAATGTTTCCTTTAAATAATCACAGGAAGAAGGAAAAAGAAAAGAGATAATACTTAATAATCCTATGAAGAAGGAAAAAATATAATACCTAACTTTCAATACCCAACCTCCTTCATTTACTCAACTTCGATTACCCAATATTAGTCACCCGATTTCAATACCCAACGTTTCATATCCAAGTTCACTTCTGTTGTCCAACTTCAGTTACCCAACGTTCCATATCTAAGATTTATGGTAGGATAAACCATATTTTTTCCTAGCAAAGAAGAAAGTAGATAAATGGGATATCTCAGAAACTCCTAGGAAGAAGTAAAAAGACAATTGAGATATCTTAGAAAATCCTAGAAAGAAGGAAATAGATGATTGATATATCTTAGAAAATTATAGAAAGAAGGAAAGTGATAATCGAAAGATGAATAAAATAGATAATTGGGTAATTAAAATCGTAGACTTGTTCGTGAGTTTATAATTATTTTTATATAAAGGCATTCATTTTCAACGTTGGGTATTAAATTGGATAACTAATATTGGGTACATGAGTAAAGTTAAATATGTAATGTTGGATATTAAAACCGGGTAACTAATATTGGAAAACCGATGTTGGATACCCGAAGTGAAGTTGAATATGTTAAGTTGGGTATTGAAATCGGTTTACTTATATTTCGTAACCGAAGTTGGGTAATCGTAATTGGGTAACCGAAGTGAAGTTGGATATGTAATGTTGAGTATTGAAATCGGTAACTAATATTGGGTAATAGAAGTTGGGTAACCGAAGTGAAGTTGGATATGTAACGTTGGGTATTGAAATTGGGTAACTAATATTGGGTAATCGAAGTTGGGTAACCGAAGTGAACTTGGATATATAACGTTGAGTATTGAAATCGGGTAACTATTATAGAGTAACCTAAGTGAAGTTGGATATGTAACATTGGGTATTGAAATTGGGTAAGTGATATTGGGTAACCGAAGTGAAGTTGGATATGCAACCTTGGTTATTGAAATCGGGTAACTAATATTGGGTAACCGAAGTGAAGTTGGATATGTAATGTTGGGTATTAAAATCGGGTAATTAATATTGGGTAACCGAAGGGAAGTTGGATGTGTAACATTGAGTATTGAAATCGGGTCACTAATATTGAATAACCGAAGTTGGGTGCATTAGTGAAGTTGGAGATGTAAAGTTGTGTATTGAAATCCGGTAACTAATATTGGGTAACCGAATTTGGGTATGTACATGAGTGAAGTTGGATATGTAACATTGGGTACGTATTAAATCGAGTAACTGAAGTGAAGTTGCATATGTAACGTTGCGTATTGAAATTAAATAACTAATATTGGGTAACCGAAGTGAAGTTTGATATGGAACGTTGGGTATTGAAATCGGGTAATTAATATTAGATAACCGAAGTTGGGTACATGAAGGAGGTTGGGTATTATATTTTTTCTTTCTTCCTCGAATTATTAAGTATTATCTTATTTCTTTTTTCCTTCTTCCTAGTATTGTTTAAAAGAAACATTTCTTCACAAATATAAAAGTGCATACTTTATACCTATAAAAAAAAAATGCGTACTTGCTAAATTCACCCTAAGATAGTTTACTAATTAATAAATTCATAATAAATAAATAAAAAGTTAAAATCGTGTTTCATAATATTAAGATAATATGTGGTAAAATTGTAGTCCTAGAAAGGAAATCATATATATTATAATTGATACAAAATAACATAAGATCAATTTCGTTTTTTAATTGAAAATAAATTTAAATCATCTCCATATATAAAATTTAAAAAAATGAAGTAAAATGAGGTGACACAATCTAGAGATGACACTTGACAAAATCATACGTGGCTTAACGTAGAGAGAATATCTGGCAAAATCTGAGATGACTTAACGTGGAAACTATATGTTACATTATTTACTTGTGCTTTAATATTATAAATAGTAGATGATCGACGTGTTTAGTAAAATTTGGTTAGAGCGAGGTTAAGGGAAATGGCATGAGCGGAAATATACGTTGGTGCAAGGAAAAGAATAATCAACATGAGTTTAAGGATGTAATGGAAACATTTATCTCTCCTGAAATCTCCTAAATTTTTTCTGTTATTTGATTAAAAAGCATACCATCATAGGTTATGTGCGTTTATCGCTTACGTGATGGGCCTCTTGATGACATTCATGGCATGTTTGCCAAGTTCTAGTGGGTTCTGTTGAAAAGAAACACAAGATTCATTTGTGTAGTTGGAGTGTTTTATGCTTTTCGAAAGGACATAGTGGGATGGAATTTCAAGGTACGAAAGTATTTAATTAAGCTTTGCTTGCACATTAGGGTTCGAAATTAATTCCCGACTCGCCATCTATAGCAAGTATTGGGGGCAAAGTACTTCCAGCGATCACATTTTCTCGCTTTCCCTCGTGGCTTCAAGCCGGGCTATTCATGGAGTAGTATTTGGGGAGCGAAGTCCCTATTGTTTGAGGGTTGGCTTGGCAAATTGGTACGAGTAGCAAAGTTCTGATATCGAACAAATGGATCCCGGGTGGTGCAAGGACCTTTTATATGAAAATTTGCTCCCCAATGCATGTCATGTGTAACATCCCAAATCCGTAGGACTCGAGGTGCTACTAGGCTAGGATCTCACAGTGGATCATGGCCCTAGCCTGACAACAACTTCACTGAATCTTACAACAAGGCACTGATAGATTAAAACAAAACATAAAACTGATATATATATCGATCAAAAGGTCATACAAAGTACTGCTGAGTACAAAAGTCAAAACATA
The DNA here is from genome assembly GCA_002319775.1 of Fagopyrum tataricum. Classification (NCBI taxonomy): domain Eukaryota; kingdom Viridiplantae; phylum Streptophyta; class Magnoliopsida; order Caryophyllales; family Polygonaceae; genus Fagopyrum; species Fagopyrum tataricum. The sequence goes on from CM008283.1 coordinate 9,108,105, forward strand.
ACTCCGTACAATATAAATAACCCAAATCCCACGAGTACGCCCTGTGTACGGAACCCTCAGCAGATCACCCCTCCGAATCAATCTGCAGCTCTCCTAACCTGCAAAAGATCTACAATACGGTTTGAAACCGTTAGCTAACCATACACATATATAAGATAGGCAAGAGCACAACCACACATCATATAAACAATAACACATCAACATCATATAAACAATAACACATCAAGGCCGTAACCGGTACCTAGCATGATACTAGTTCCCTCATACTAGAAAGGAAAGGAACTACCTAACTACAGGTAGCCCCGGGACAAGACGCACTTGCGTGATCTAAGGACGCAGGGGCGGAAGGTAAGCGGCCGCAGACGCGGCGGGACGTAGCCGCGGGGGCGGTGACAAGGTCGCTGGCAAGCGTAAGCACGACGCTGGCACGGCGCGGGCGCGACGACACGGTAGCCGCAGGGGCGGTGACTCTTGGCCGCGGGGCGGCGACAGTGCAGAAAGACACTTCGCGGCTTCTCTTCGGCTCTTCACGTGATCAAATCACGTCTTCACTCATCCAAAACCACATACAACAAACACATACACGTTCCACTATCAAACTATGATCAACATACATCTAAACCTAAGCTAAAGAGATGGAATCAAAGAAGAAGAGAAGGTGAAGAAGCAAAGGACTTACAACACTGAAGTCCTAAGCTGCACAGAGGATCAACACACCACACCACTAACTCTGGAGCTCAACAAAGCATCCCACATCATCAACATCATCATCCACACACTTAAACACATCCAAGCTCAATGATTCCCACACACAAACTCAAGGAGAGGGAAAACGAAGCAAGTAGGACGTAGGTGAGTTGGGAAGGTAAAGTGAAGAAGTGAAACTCTTGCTCAGCAAGGTAGGAAAGGGTAAAGACGAAGGTTAAAGCACGGGTCAAAGGAGTCAACAAAACCGGCTGCAGCCGCCGTAAACCGCAGGGGCGGATCACAGAGCCGCAGGGGTGGGAACCCGCAGGGGCGGCGGTCAAGCCCGCGGGTGCGGAAAGGCCAATCTCGGCCAAATCCAATCTCGGCTATGGTCCGATCTCGGTCCGAAAGAAAAGGGCTCTCACATCTCACCCCCCTAAGAACAAGTTTCGTCCCGAAACTTGCAAAGTCCTAAAACCACTCGGACTCAAAAGCCGAGGTAACACTCTCTATAACCTCAAACATAAGCATGGAGGAAATCATCAACTCCAGCAGTAAACTATACTATCTAGGGCCTAGAGGAAAATCATCTCTAGCCAAACCATAAACATATCACAAGGCATAGAGGAAGCACATCTCTAGCCGTATTATAACCATAACAGAAAGGCATGGAGGAAGAACATCTCCAGCATTACTATGTCCATCAAAATAGCATGGAGGAAAGAACCATCTCCAGCTAAACCTATCATATCACAATAGCATGGAGGAAAGAACCATCTTCATCTATAAACAAGAATCATACTAGCATAACAAGATCTAATAAGATCATAATCACATCAAAGCTAGCATGAAATAAACACATCATATCATATAAGCATATAAGCAGATAAGACTCACCAAGTTAGTACTAAGATCTACTCGGTGATCCTACTAGTGCACCTATCTCGGCATAGAACTCTGGATAGTTCCTCTAGATACTATCCTCAGTCTCCCATGTAGCCTCCTCGGGTCCTCGTCTCGACCACTGTATCCTCAACATAGGAATGTCCTTCGAACGCAGGCGTCTCATACCTCGCTCTAGGACTGCAATCGGATGCTCAACAAAAGTGTGGTCCGGCTCAACCACCAAATCCTCATAACTCACAATGTGTCTCGGATCTGGTATGTACTCCCTCAGCTGAGACACATGAAATACAGGGTGAACACCCTCTAATCTCGGAGGAAAGGCTAATCTGTAAGCTGCACTCCAACCCGGTCCAGAATCTCGAACGGTCCGACATATCGGGGACTCAACTTCCCCTTAATGTCAAATCGCCTAACACCTCGTGTCGGGGACACTCTCAGCCACACATGGGCTCCAACCCTGAACTCTAGAGGTCTACGCCTCCTGTCAGGATAAGACTTCTGACGGCTCAGTGCAGTCAGCATACGCTCTCTAATCAATGCTACTCGAGCCATATCATCCTAAATCTGATCAGGTGCTAAACCACTGACACTGCTCTGCTCATCCCAGCATAACGGGGGTACGACATCTCTGTCCATACAATGCCTCATATGGGGCCATCCCAATAGATGCATGCCAGCTGTTGTTGTAGGAGAACTCAACAAGTAGGAGATGATCCGTCCACACTTGTCCCCAATCCAACACACAAGCTCGCATCATATCCTCCAGGGTCTGAATGGTCCTCTCTGACTGACCATCTGTCTGAGGATGGAACACAGTCGTAAAGTGCAAACTCGTCCCCAAGGCAGTCCGAATCTGCTGCCAGAATCTCGAGGTAAAATCGTCCATCTCTATCTGAGACGATCGTCCTCGGTACCCCATGGAGTCTCACTATCTGCCTAGTGTACTCCTCAGCTACTCTGCTCACTGGCCACGTCTCCATGATAGGAATAAAACGTTCCGTCTTCGTCAATCTGTCTACTACAACCCAGATGGCATCAAAACTCCGGCTCAACCTCAGTTCAGTCACAAAATCCATGGTGACGTCCTCCCACTTCCTCTGTGGAATAGGAAGTGGATGGAGCTCGCCTCCAGGTCTGAAATGCTCTATCTTGACCTGCTGACAGGTCGCACACTGAGCCACAAATGTGGATACATCGGGCTTCAACCCTCCCACTAGTATGAACGTCTCAAATCCTGGTACATCTTACTCGTACCTGGATGTACCGAGTAAGGGGTGCAATGAGCCTCCTACAAAATCCTCTGTCGTAAATCTACATCAAACAGGTACACAGACGCGACCTACGGCGTCTCAAAAACTTCCATTTGCTCTTAGCAGAAACTGGGGTGCCTCATCTCGAGACATCCTATCTTTGATCCTCGTGTAAAGTCGGGCAGGTCTCTTGTTTCCTGTCGGATGTCATCCAACAGATCAAGAAGTACCTCTAGAGTACGCCAGCTGGGGCATCCTCATCAGGAAACTGAATGTCCAAACTCTAACCAAATCAAGTCTCTCTGTAGCTGAGACTGTAATCGTCAATCTCGCAATCTCCTGCTCTCGAGGGTGTCTTCCTGGATCAGGGCGTCACTGACAACATTTCGCCTTCCCCGGATGGTACATGATCTCTAAATCAAAGTCCTTGATCAACTCAAGCCACCTACGCTGGCGGTTATTCAATTCCCGCTGCGTGAAAATGTACTTCAGACTCTTATGGTCTGTGAAGATCTGACATGTAACACCATACAGGTAATGTCTCCAGATCTTCAATGCATGAACTACCGGTTGCTAACTCCAGATCATGAGTCGGGTAGTTCTCTTCATACGTCTTCAGCTGTCGAGACGCATATAGCAATAACTCTGCCTCGCTGCATCAAAACACATCCCAAGCCTAGCTTGGATGCATCACTGTATACCACAAAATCCTCAGTACCCTCTGGTTGTGCCAAAATAGGAGCAGAAGTCAAACGCGCTCTTCAACTCCTCAAAGCTCTGCATGCACTGATCAGACCACACAAATCTGGTAGTCTTCCTCAGCAAACTCGTCAGTGGACGGGCAATCACAGAAAATACCCTCCACAAAGCGTCTGTAATAACCGGCTAGGCCAAGGAAACTACGTACTTCCTTGACGTTTCGTCGCGGTGTATGTCTATGCTGCTACTGCCCTCAATCTTCGTTGGATCCACCTTTGATCCCTTCAGCTGAAACCACATGACCCAGGAATGCTACCTTTGGCATCCAGGAACTCACACTTAGATAACTTAGCATAAAGTTCTCTATCCCGCAAAAACCTGCAATACAGTCCTCAGATGTCCTGCATGCTCCTCTCCACTGCCGAGAGATATACCAGAATGTCATCAATAAAGACCACCACAAACTGATCCAAGAAGTCGATGAAGATACTGTTCATCAACTCCATAAAGACGGCTGGGGCATTCGTAAGGCCCAAATGGCATCACTACAAACTCGTAGTGGCCATATCTGGTCCGGAATGCTGTCCCTGTGCACATCTTGCTCCCTCACCCTCAACTGGTGATACCCGGAACGCAGGTCAATCCTGGAGAACACAATCGCTCCCTGTAGCTGATCTAACAAAATCATCAATACGCAGGACAGTGGATACTTGTTCTTGATGGTCACCTTGTTCAGCTCTCTGTAATCTATGCATAACCTCAATGATCCGTCCTTCTTCCGTACGAAGAGGACTAGTGGGCTCCCCATGGGGACACGCTAGGGCGAATGAAGGCCCTTCTCAGCCAACTCCTTCGAGTTGGCTTCTTTCAGCTTTCAGCATCTCGACATGCCGCCATCCCGGTATGGGGCCTTCGAGATGGGTCTCGTACCAGGCTCTAACTCGATACTGAAATCCACACTCCTCTGAGGCGGCAAAACTGGACGGCTCAGCAAAAACATCTGTCATACTCACAGAACAACTGGGATATCCTCTAACAGCTGGACTCTCCCCCTCCTTCATGGCATAACACCAGAAGGCCTCGTACAACCCTGTGCAATCAGATCTAGCTGGCCCGTATGGCGCTGATAACTGTGCCTACCTTTCCAAGGTCCCAACCTCGGAAAACCTCTATCTGGCCTAACTCGGTAGAGAGGGTAACAGTCCTCCTACCTACATCTAAAACTGCAGAGTGTCTAGCCATCCAATTCCATACCTAGAATGACTTCTTCATGCTCTAATGGCATGACAAAGAAGTCAACTAGTAACACACGGGTCCCCTACAGAAATGGGACAACCGTGAATCTCACGGGTACCTCTGACCCTACCACCATCGGGTAACCCTATAATAAAAGGCATCCCCTCAACTGTATCTAACCCAAGACGCTCTACACAGGCATCAGAAATAAAAGAGTGCGTAGCACCAGTATCAAATAAAACTCTAACAGGTAAACCATGAATCAGAATGGTACCTGTAGCAGTAGGTGCAGCTGGCTCCTCTGCACTCCTCAGCTCAAAAACACGACCCTGTGGGCCTCTGGTATCAGTGGTGGCCCCACCACGGACCTCTGCCTCTACTCGGCCCAGGAGCAGATCCCTTGAGTCGTAGGGCGATCTGGGACTCTCTTGCTGTCCCTGAGTGTCGGCTGCTGCTGAAGGTGGCCTCTGCCCACCTCCCGCTGCACTAGCAGGAGAAGAACCCTGCTGAGATGTAGCTCCGCCCCTGGCGGCAGTAAACAGCTCGGTGACCTTGCTACCACAGGTGTAGCAAGTCACCAATGGCCTCGTACACTCTGGCCTCATATGCCATGGATCTACACAGTTAAAGCACTGACGTCCCCTTCTCTGCAACCGGCGCAGATGAATGCTGACTTCTGGCGTCTCTGACCATGCCAACCACTAGCAGAACCACCAGCACCACTGGTCTGCCATGTACGCTGCCTCTTCTCAGACCCTCCGGCCTGAGAAGCTCTCCTCTGTCCAGCTCGCTCCCTCTCATAATCGGGAAGCCTCTGTCCTGATAAGTCATGACCAAGGTCTCACAGTGAAAACCCGCCATATAGGTACGGGTGGTATCCCTCAGACGTCGGGAAAACAAATACACATGCTGATCTGCAGCTGGTGCAGCTGGTCCCAGTAATGCCAGCTCCTCCTGATGGCCTCAGAGACTGGTACATCCTCAAACCAAGCCTCCAGAAAATCTCGCAGTTTCTCCCTTCTCAGAGAGGCAGGGCAGAAACGCTCTCTAATCATCGTCTTCATCTGATCATAACTGGTAACCTGACCCCGTACTGATCTCCACAAGTGTTGTGCCAAGTCCCGAAATAAGGTCTGAACCAACTCAATCTGTCTATCAGCTGGACATCGAATAGACTCTAGAGCTGAGTCTACATGCCCTATCTAGAGCTCAACCTCCAATCCCACCTTTCCAGTGAAAGGGGGTACACCCATCTGATGGAAGGCCTTCAACCAGGTATCTGGTCTAGGCCCTCTATGCTCCTCTGGTGCTCTGGCAATCTCAGCAGAAGGTACCTGTACAGCTGGTACCTGAGTAACGGTGTGGGACCTTTCAAATGGTCCCTCCTGTGCTTGTAAGTCTGGGGCACGCCTACCGGCTCTGGCAACCTCCTCTACTCGTCTAATATAAGCATGAAACTCTGACCTGCCCATAGAGACGCGATCAAAATCACCAGACTGGGCTCTCTTGTGCCCCCTGTCTTCCCAGCTGCCCCGTTCCCAGTCTCAGAGAACGACGCTCTCAGCAATCTCCTCATGTATCTCCTCTAGCTCGCGCGTGGATCAACAACAGGACCTACCTCGTCCTCTACCTAGGCTACCTCAACCGTCGCAGCTGCAGGTAAGGCTCTAGTCTGAACCATCCGCAGAGGACGTAAACCTAGCTTAGAAGGCTATATATATGCCATATGTATAGATATATCACAGGTCAATCACAAAAAAATATCTATATATATATCTATACTGTCGAGATCTTCAGAGGGGCGATGGTTCACGTACACGATATCCCAAAACATTTGTACTCATTTCAAAACCAAATCCTTTTTTTTTTAAAGTCAGACCCCTTTCGGGTTCTATTTAGTTATCTATTCGAACTTTATTGCAGATTACTAGTGCCATTGTTGTCAACCTGGGTTCTGATACCAACTTTGTAACACCCCAAATCCATAGGACTCGGAGTGCTACTGGGCTAGGATCTCACAATGGATCCTGGCCCTAGCCTGACAACAACTTCACTGAATCTTACAACAAGGCACTAATAGATTAAAACAAAACATAAAACTGATGTATATATATATATACTGATCAAAATGTACACATAGTACTGCTGAGTACAAAAGTCAAAACACAACTCCGTACAACATAAATAACCCAAATCCCACGAGTACGCCCTGTGTACGGAACCCTCAGCAGATCACCCCTCCGGATCACTCTGCAGCTCTCCTAACCTGCAAAGGATCTACAACACGGTTTGAAACCGTTAGCTAACCATACACATATATAAGATAGGCAGGAGCACAACCACACATCATATAAACAATAACACATCAACATGATATCACACATTTATCCGGTTTATTATCTTTATAACGTTAGGCACGCAAGAGTATATAAATCAATATATGAGAATAGGTGACACGAGGAATATAATCCTCGCCTCAGCGTGCAATAGCTAGCTGGAGTGGTATCAGCGCACCTTCCCGTATACCCTAAGGAGTGGTATCAGTACCTTTCCCGTATACCAAGTCTAGCTAGCGTACAGAGAACTTCCCAGACTCCACTACGGGATGAAAGGGTAAGTTGTCACAGCCACTACAATGGGCGGTCAATATAACATAGGTCGGTGACCATAATAACACATGTTATACAACATATAACACACACCACTCAAGCACACATCCAATTTAAGGACGGTAGCTAAGTAAGTCCTATGGACTTACCTCATTCTCAGAAGTATCTCGCTACGAGAAAATCCCAGAAACGTCCACTCCAACTGGAAGACAACACAACCTATACAAGGCACACATATATATATCACAATCCTATCACACACAAAGGGTCACACCTAGACCCAAGGGATCAAATCCAACTCGTAACCTCAAGGCCATAACCGGCATATCTATATCATACTCGTCATAAACCGATACCTAGCATGATTACTAGTTCCCTCATACTAGAAAGGAAATGAACTACCTAACTATAGGTAGCCCCGGAACAAGACGCACCTGCGTGATCTAAGGACGCAGGGGCGGAAGGTAAGCGGCCGCAGGCGCGGCGGGACGTAGCCGCGGGGGCGGTGACAAGGTCGTTGGCAAGCGCAGGCACGACGCTGGCACGGCGCGGGCGCGACGACACGGTAGCCGCAGGGGCGGTGACTCTTGGCCGCGGGGGCGGCGACAGTGCAGAAAGACACTTCGCAGCTTCTCTTCGGCTCTTCACGTGATCAAATCACGTCTTCACTCATCCAAAACCACATACAACAAACACATACACGTTCCACTATCAAACTATGATCAACATACATCTAAACCTAAGCTAAAGAGATGGAATCAAAGAAGAAGAGAAGGTGAAGAAGCAAAGGACTTACAACACTGGAGTCCTAAGCTGCACAGAGGATCAACACACCACAACACTAACTCTGGAGCTCAACAAAGCATCCCACATCATCAACATCATCATCCACACACTTAAACATATCCAAGCTCAAGGATTCCCACACACAAACTCAAGGAGAGGGAAGAAGATGCAAGTAGGACGTAGGTGAGTTGGGAAGGTAAAATGAAGAAGTGAAACCCTTGCTCAGCAAGGTAGGAAAGAGTAAAGACGAAGGTTAAAGCACGGGTCAAAGGAGTCAACAAAACCGGCTGCAGCCGCCGTAAACCGCAGGGGCGGATCACAGAGCCGCAGGGGCGGGAACCCGCAGGGGCGGCATACGTGCCCGCGGGTGCGGCAAGGCCAATCTCGGCCAAAGCCAATCTCGGCTATGGTCCGATCTCGGTCCGAAAGAAAGGGCTCTCACAATTCATGGCCCTCCAATTCCCGATTTGATTGATCATGAGACTACTACATCAGAGGTTCCACTCCCATGTTCCCCTCTTTGACAGTGATACTATGCAACGGATCATGGTCATCCCACTCAACAAGTTGTCCTGCCTCCAAACGATGTTCTTATAGGTAGCGTCCCCTACTGCCCCAAAGTTCATTGTTTGGAGGTGGGGCATGCTCGTTGAGGTATTGCTCAACTATATCTCTCTATTTGGTATTGCTCAACTATCTCTCTCTACTTGGTACCTGCGTTAGAGACACTCTCAAATTTAACACGTATACACGTATTGTCCTTTACAAAAAGACTTTGTGGTGTAGTGTTCTGCAATTCCAACGGAATCTACTTTTGGTGGCCACGTATCAAAAACTTGAAGAAACTTTAGATGTGTTGTTTGTTGCGGCATCGACAATGCTCATTGAAATCAAAGCAACACATACCATTCCCCTTTCACGCCTTATCGAGGGCGTGCTTACATTGATCTCCTTCTGGACGATATCATTGATTTAGTTCCATCTTTCATCAACGTCTCTTTTTAACAGGTAAAACGTTCTGCTAATGTTGTTGTTCACTTAACTAGTCGTACAAACTATTCATTTACGTGATATGTTGATTTTCCGGCCGTTCATATGTGATATTTTGTGCATCAACTTGTTATAATATTCTCTTCAATTTTTCCCTCGGAAAAAAACACCACACCATTTTATATTAATAAATCTAAATTAAATAAAATGTCAAAAACTATAACTAAATTATATCAAAGACATTTACTCATAGTAATGCGTGAACCAAGTACACGACTTCCGATTCTCGCTAAAATTTAAGTATGCTCTTCTATTAATTAAAAATATATAATTTTTTTTTTTATCATTTATTTATATGCGATGACCGAACCTATAGATGGAGAGATAAGTTACTATTTACACACCTGAGAAAAAATGAAGTAACAACTAAGATAAACGAATTAATAATATCATTAGCTTACACAATTTACAAATTGAAACACAACTTCCACAATAGCCTAAAGAAAAAAAAATACATATACTAATATGTAGCTTGTAAGGGGACATTTTTTTTTTTTTTTTTTGAAGTCGTAAGTAGTCTTAATTAGAAACTTTAACTACGTAGTCTTAATAAACTCGAGTATAGTTAAAACCCAATTGTCTCTTCCTTATCACTTAGAGTCACTTTGACATGACAACAAATATACCCCAAACCAAAACTCACAACTCAGCCGATCACAATATCTCCTTCTCCAGGGAACTTATCTTCTACGTCCCTTAAACGCCGTCGCCGTACTACCTCATCACCTAATATATGCTGCCTTCTATCTCCGGTGATGTTCGTGCAGGTTCACCGCCGGCAAAGCCTATCATTCCCATTCTACCCTTTCGTCCTCAACCTATTCATACTCTCCTTGCTCTTTGCAGTCTCAGAACCCGCCCAATTTTTTCCAGCCTCCGGAGGGGCAAGTATGAGAATTACCAAAGACCACCCAAGATCTCTTCAACTACTGCCGTGACTTCAGATCTCAGCCGTTCAAGTCCACCATCGGCAGACGGCCAGAACTCGACGAGAGCAAACGGAGAGTTCCCAGCAGCCCAGATCGTCTCCACAACTGACCTGAACACCAAGTATATATTTATATATCAGTATGTGTTCAACTTTTGTTTTTGTTAAAATTAATTTCCAATTTTCTAACTTAGGGTTGTTTGGTCCAAGAAGATGAAGATCAGAAGATGAGGATGACGAAGAAGACAATGCATACCCTACAAATGAATGGAATTATGTGTATCTTGTTGTATAGTATTGCAACAAACAAATTTTGCACTTATGATTTTCATATATTTTTATGTCGTTACCCTATTTTTCGTATTTATATGTTTGTTTTAAAGTAGTTAATTATTTCGTTTTTCAAATCATACCAAAGTATTGTATACGAACAGGACTATAAATTATATATATCCCTTTGTATTATTGCTGGCTACTCATTTATTTTTGGTGAATTTCATAGTATATGGCTGTGAAAAATGTGTATAGTTTCCTATACGTACGTAAACTTATGGAGTACATTCACATTTATATATTTTTCTCACTAACTAAGTAATGCATTGAAAGCTTAATTTTCTTGTACAAGGATGGATGGATCCACATGATAGGTTCGGGCAGAGACGTGGAGGGTTTTGTACGTCAGGGTGAACCTTACACACAAGCACTCGGGTTCCATCCTAAAGTCAATTGACAATAGGAGGGGTAACCCTCGTACTTATATGTTAGTTTTATGGTTTTCATATTGTCGATGTGCTGAGACATATTTACCACACTCAACAGAGTCCAATGTATAATTGTTACTTCTACATAGATTATAGGATCACGAGGATGAAATTTTTTGCTTTCTAGTTGCTTGAGTAATTTGCTCTGAAAATAATGTAAATAGATGGATTTGAAAGAGTAAAAGAAAGATGGTCACTATTATGTAAAGTAAATAAAAATATCAGACGACGTTCATTTATTACCAGACGAAAAAAGTCGCATTTCCGAGTGCGTATAGTGAGAATACCCTTTGCGTCCGGCAAAGCCCAATATTGGTTGGCCAAAATACATCAAAGAGATATATTTGGCGGAAGGCCTAAAACGCTTGCAAGAAATTGCGCTAATTCATAATGGGCCGACAAGGCCCAAAACATTTATTCTTTATTATAAGATATTTTAGAATAAAGGTAACTGTTTATATTTGTTTTTTTGTAAAACTGAGTCGATAAATATGGGATAATTCACACATCTCTACTGTTATGGGCTTGTTTGTTATAGAGTGTTTTATTCACCTTCAAGTTGAAGGTAAAATTCTTTCAAGAAGACGTCGATAAAAAAAGAGAGACTGCAATTCATTTATTAGTTAAAATTATAAATAAGTTGGGTGAGCGTTTGACTAGGAATACATAAATGTAAGTAAAATTACGAATATATATATGTATAATTTTTTTCTTCCTTATATATAATATACAAGGGTGATTTGTGGGGGGAAAAAAATCAATCATATATTCAGAAAGCATCAACTTGAACATAAAATCATTTCAAAGATCATGTGTAGTCCAAAAGGTCTTGTCAATGGACTTTTATGTATTGATTGATTCGTTGGAAGGTCTCTTGTATTTTAAGTGATGATGTAAGGAGTTGGACTTATCCCCGTATGATCACTACTTATCTCTTTTTATGCAATATAAGCGCGTCGGATGCGCCGAAAACCTCTGTCTTTCCTTTCTACCCAAAAAATCTAGTCCAAAAGGAAAAGTGCATACAAATATAAAACATATTTCTCCACATTCCACCTATACAATAAAATCATGTACCAACTATAAATTATGCGAAGCAGTTTTCGTATAAGTTATTAGAATCTGAGAGAGAGTTTTAGAGAGAGAGATTGAAGAAGAAAATGAAACTGACTTCATTCAACTGAATCTGTTTTACTATGTTACAAGCTTTTATACTTCTCTTAAAGTGTTCACACTTTGTCAGTTACAGACATTTTGTTACAGCAATATTAATCTCATCACCCCCGCAAGCTGAAGGTCGATGAAGAGACATTCCAAGCTTGGATAGAAGTTCATTATGTTGTGCAGATGGCACAATTTTGGTGAGAACATCTGCTAGCTGGGCCGATGTAGGAACAAAATGAAGTTCCAATAATCCTTCCATTACTTTGTCCCCTGGTGAAGTGGCAGTCTATTTCAATGTGTTTTGTTTTCTCATGAAACACAGGATTGCTAGCAATTTGTATCGCTGAATTATTATCACAATACAGGCGAACTGGTTGAGGAGGAGAAAGTCCTAAATCAGTGAGAAGACGCACAAGCCATGTAATTTCAGCTGTTGTAGAAGCCATAGCTCTATACTCTACTTACTTCTGCTGAGCTCCTTGAGACTGTCCCTTGCTTTGACTTCCAGCTTATAGGAGACCGACTCAGGAGGAGTACAAATCCACCAACTGATCGTCGAGTGGTTGGACAGGACGCCCAATCTGAATCAGTGTATGCTTATAAAGAAGGAGAATCACTTCCATTGAGTACAGTACCATGATTTATTGTGCCTTTGACATATTTTAGAGTATGATGTAGAGCTTGAAGATGAGATGTCCTAGGATTCTGCATAAAATTGGCTTAGACATTGTACTACATAGCTCAGATCCGGCCTGGTGTGTGTGAGAAAATTTAAATTTCCAATTAAACACCGATAGATGGAGGCATCAGGGAGCAAAGAACCATCATCTGGAAGAAGCTTGACATTGAGAGGCAAAAGCGTGCTGGTTGTCTTGTCATCTGTTTAAACCTGCATCTTGTAGTAATTCACGTGTAAACTTGTGTTGAGTCATGACAATACCAGATGTAATATAATTTATTTCAATGCCTAAGAAGTAATGCAATATTCCAAGATCTTTGACACTAAAAGTTGTATCAAGATATGATTTTAGCTGAGCAATGTTGGCAACATCTGACCCAGTTATAAGCAAGTCATCAACGTAGATAGCCACAATAGTAATGAGGGAAGAAGAACGATGACAAGTAAACAGAGGATAATCATTCTTTGATTGTGTAAAACCCTTGTCAATAAGAGCTTGAGTGAGCCTGTTGAACCACTGACGAGAAGCCTGTTTAAGTCCATATAAAGACTTATTTAATTTGCATACTAGGGAGAAAGGATCTGGTATACCAGGAGGAAGAACCATGTAAACTTCTTCATTGAGTTCTCCATGTAAAAAAGCGTTGTTAATATCGAATTGATGGAGGGTCCATTTTTTTGCTGCAGTAATTGCAACTATTGCACGGATAGTTGTCATTTTAACAACAGGTGAGAATGTATCATGAAAATCAACACCTGCCTGCTGAGTAAATCCTTCGTAACAAGCCTAGCTTTATATCTTTCAAGGCTTCCATTAGCCTTAAGTTTAACCTTATAAACCCATTTGCACCCAATGAATTTCTTGGAAGGGGGAAGTTGAACTAGATCCCATGTGTGATTGTCTTGCAATGCTTGATATTCTTTGTGCATTGCTTGTATCCAATGAGGATCTTTAGATGCCTCACGGTAAGATGTAGGCCTCTGGTGAAGATGAAGTGCTAGAAACCATATGTGCAAACAAATTCCTGGAGATATTTTGAGGATGATGTACACGATTTGAGCAGCGTAGTAAAGGTGCTTTGTTAAGTAAGGAAGTAGTTGAAGAAGTTGGACAAATGGTAAGTGAAGAAGTGGTAGGTAAAGAAGTGGATATAGGAGAGGATGTATCTGTATGATTTTTGGGTAAAAATATTGAAGAGTGAAATGAAATTGTTTGAAGGAAAAATAAGTAAAGTGGATGAGGTAAGTATGTGATGTAAGGGAAAATTGGTCTCATGAAACACTTCATCCGTAGAATAAAGAACCTCTCTGGAAGAAATGGTAAGAAGTTTAAATCCTTTCTTACCGTAGGGATATCCCAGGAATCGCAAGGTATAGCTTTGGGTTGGAACTTATCTTGATGAACTTGTTTGGTGCTAGCAAAGCACAAGCAACCAAACACACGAAGAGATGAGTAATCTGGTAGTTTGTGAAATAACAGTTCAAAAGGTGATTTGTTACCAAGAACAGTCAAGGGCAATCTGTTGATTATATGTGTGGCTGTAAGTATGCATTCACCCCAATATGGTAATTTATTTTGGACTGGTGATAAAGAGCTCTAGATACCTCAAGGACATGCTTGTGTTTACGCTCAACAACACCATTCTGCTGAGGTGTATAGGGACAAGAAGTTTGATGTAAAATACCATGATTGGTATATAGTGTGACTGCTGATTTACTTGTGAACTCAAGAGCATTATCAGATCTAATAATTTTGACATTGGTATGGAACTGTGTTTGGACAATCTATAAAAAAGGCTTGCATTAAGGTGAGGGCATTGGATTTGTTAGCCATAAGATAGGTCCAGGTACACCTAGTAAAGTCATCAACAATTGTCAATAAATAGGAGAAACCATTATATGTTTGTTGTTTGTAAGGACCCCATATGTCAATGTGAATCAACTCAAAAGCATGTGCAGAAAGGGTATTAGAAGTTGAAAAGGCTGTCTGCATACATTGCTTAGCTTGAGGACAAATCTGACAAATTGAATGATTCTTGATATTAACATCAATAGTGTCAATATGAGCTAGTCTTTCAAAAGGTAAATGCCCTAATTGACAATGCCAAATGTCATGGTTGTAATTACATTGTGCATTGGAACAAGAATGGATAAAAGACTGCTCAGGATTTGTTGTATTATTACAAGAGGATAAAGGAAATTGTTTTGCCACATATAGACCTTTGCAAGCTTCACCAATCACCAGAGGTTGTGTCATCGAAGGGCCTGAATGAAACATTGGTCAGAAGAAAAGGTTACGTGAGTAAGCAAATATGTGGATAGCTTGTGAACAGATAATAAATTAAAGCAAAATTCAGGCACATGTAAGACATCTTGCAAGATGATGTCAAAATCAGATGGACAGTACCAATATGAGTAACTTTGGCATTATTGCCATTAGGCATGGTAATGAAGACTGAAGAGGAAATAGGCTTGTAAGAGGAGAAGAGTTTGAGGTGTGGGGTAATATGGTCAGTAGCACCACTATCAACAATCCATTGTGATTGAAGGTCAGAAGAAAAGAAAAAGAAGGGCTTACCAAACAAGAAAGCATTGTGACTCTCTTTACTGATGTCTGTAGTAGAAGATTTATTGAGAAGGGAGAGCAACTGTGTGATTTGATCTTGAGAGAAGCTTGTAGTAGCTAATTTGTGACCTGCTGGATATCTATTAACTTTCCAGCATCGAGCAAGAACATGGCCGGCAACCTTACAGTGATCACAAAAAGACACTCCCGGTGCAGCAGTTGTTGGATATCCATGGAGCTTCCTACATTTGTCAACATTGTGATTTTTGGCCTTGTAGTGATCACACAAAGGAGGCTTGTATGTTGAGGATGACTGAATCTTGAAAGTCGATCTATTATTGGGAGAGGAATATCCCCGATTGTGAGAGTATAATGTTGTGGCTTCATTATCAATGACATCAGAAGAGGTAAGACTTCGTTGAGACTCATCTTGGAGTACAAGTTTGTAGACATCATCAAGGCTAGGAGATGGACTCATCATCAAGATATTAGACCTCAACATGTGAAAAGATTCGTTAAGACCAACGAGAAACTGTATGACTTGTTGATTCTTGATTAAAGAGAGAGCAATCTCATTAGAGCCACAACTATAGACAAGATCCTCAAGCAAGCAGATATTCATCCCAAATCTTCTTTAATTGAGTAAAATAAGTTGTAACCGAGTTATTTCCTTGAGAAATTGATGATAAATCCTTTTGGATTTGGTAAAGATTGGTGCGATTTGATTTCCCATACCTAGCTCCGAGTTCTCTCCAGATTTGCGCAGCGGACTTACAATAGAGAACTGATTCTGCGATGTCTTTCTCGACAGAATGAAGAAGCCAAGAGATCAACATATTATTGCATTGATCCCATTTGGAGATTAATTTGACATCGGAGTTCGGTCTCTTGCAATCTCCAGTCGCGAAACCAAATTTGTTCTTCGCGAGTAGGGATACTTCGACAGACCGCTTCCACCGATTGTAATTTGTCTGGTTCAACAAGGTTGTTGAAAGTTTAAGCGATGGGGCATCCGAATGGTGTAGGTACAGTTGATCAGCAGGATCGATGGATGATGTAACTCGTGAGGAGTTATCATCAATGTGGTGAGTGTGACGATTGTCGCCATTGTTAGGGCGAGATGGAGGATTATCACGAGGAATTGAATCGACAGGTGAAAGAGAAGACATGGTCAAATCTTTCCCTCTGATACCATGTTAGAATCTGAGAGAGTTTTAGAGAGAGAGATTGAAGAAGAAAATGAAACTGAATTAATTTAACTGAATTTGTTTTACTATGTTACAAGCTTTTATACTTCTCTTAAAGTGTTCACACTTTGTCAGTTACAAACATTCTGTTACAACAATATTAATCTCATCATAAGTCATTAGGTTACAATAGATCCGAAGGCTTACTAAAAGTGGGATTTGAGGCCGGAAATCCCTAAGCAAAACCAAAATCATATAGATTTGAGGCCGGAAAAAATTAACACCAAAGAAATTGTATGTAAGAGCCTCAGTCTTTTTGGACCTAGCTTACCTTAGCCGCCCCGCGGGCATGAGTGTCGCCCCAGCGGGTTTCCGCTCCCCGCGGCCCAGGGAACCGCCCATGCGGGTTCCTGCGGCTGCAGCCGGTTTTGTGACCGGTTGACTCGTGCTTTACCCTTTGCCTTACTTCTTCTTTTCCTTGCTGAGCAAGGGGTTCCCTTCTTCACTTCCCAATCCAGCCCTTTCACGTCCTCCTTGCTTCTCCTTTCCCCTTCTTGATCTTGCTTGAGAGTTCTTGGAGTTTGATAGAGTTTTTAGTGTGGCTTTGTGTTGCTGGTGTTGTGTGCTTGTTTGCTGAACTTGTGATGTCAGCTGAGAGTGTGTTTGTTCTGCCTTTGAGTGCTCACAACAGTAGAGGTGAGCTTCTTGCTTCTCCTTCCTTTCCTTCTTTCTTGTTCTTCCTCCTTAGCTTAGGATTAGATGTTTGATCATAGATTGATGTTGGAATGTGTATGTATATGTATGTGTGTGAATCTAGAATGAAGAAGACATGAATTGATCACGTGAAGAGCTGAAGAAGAGTCGCGGGATCACGTTCTGCACCGTCGCCGCCCCCCGCGTCTGGAAGCCGCCGCCCCTGCGGAATCTGTGCCACTGCGCCGTGTCTGCGTTGCCTGCGGCCTTTGTCACCGCGCCCGCGGCTGAGTTCTGCCGCGCCTGCGGGTTGCTTGTTCCGCCCCTGCGTCTCTTGTGTCACTCAGGTGCGTCTTGTCCCGGGTCTACCTAAAGTTAGGTAGATCATTTCCTTTCCTAGTATGAGCGGGTTAGTAGCATGCTAGGTACGTGTATGAGGTTAGAACGATGATGAGTACGTTATCGTTTATGCCGGTTATGACTTTGAGGTTTATGAGTTAGGATATGATCCTTATGGATCCCTTGGGTATAGGTGTGACCCTTTGATGGATATGAGTGTTATATATTCTTATGCCTTGTTACTAGGCCGTACTGTCCTCCAGTTTGGAGTGGACCTGATTGAGAGTTGATCGTAGTGAGACTACTTCAGAGGTTGAGGTAAGTCCATGAGACTTACTTAGATACTATCCTTATATTGGATGTATGCTTGAGTGGTGTTTGTTATATGCTTTGTAGCATGCGATATGGTTCATTACCGACCTATGTTTATTGACCGCCCATTGTAGTGGTTGTGACAACTTACCTTTCATCCCGTAGTGGAGTCTGGAAAGTTCTCTATAAGCTAGTTAGATCTGGTATACGGGAAAGACACCTACCACTCCATATGGTATACGGGAAAGTGCGTTGATACCACTCCAGCTAGCTATTGCACGCAGAGGCGAGGGTTATATACATTCCTCGTATAATGATTAACGTTATAAAGATAATAACCGGGTAAATGTGTGAAAGCATTGAATGATTTTATTTTAAATGTGTGAAAGCATGTTGATATTTTATAATTTCTGATGTGTGTTTGTGCTCTAGCATCTTCTTATATATGTGTATGGTTAACTAACGGTTTTATACCGTGTTGTAGATCCTTTGTAGGTTAGGAGAGTTGTAGAGTGATCCAGAGGGGTGATCTGTTGAGGGCTCCGTACATTGGGCGAAATCGTGGGATATGGGTAATTTGTGTTGTACGGATTTCTGTTTTGACTTTGTACTCAGCAGTACTCTGTATTACCTTTTTGATATATATATACATCAGTTTTATGTTTTTTTAATCTATGGTGTTTTGTTGTAAGATTCAGTAAACTTGTTGTCAGGCTAGAGTCAGGATCCATTGTGAGATCCTAGTCTAGTAGCACTTCGAGTCCTACGGGTTCGGAGTGTTACGTTGTAACACTTTGAATTTCAAAACCCGATATATATATATAACGGGTTAGGACCTCGTAATAAAAACAATGGAATTACTAAAGTCACGGAGAAACCAATTACCAAATAACATAGAGTGGCGCAAACTCTATGCCCACAATACAATAAAAAATGAATATTTTGGGCGCATCTATAATGCATATAAGATCAATTTTCTTTAATATCGGTGTAGTTATTTTGACCACGTTTCATAGTATTTGTGTAGTTATTTTGACCGTTTATAAATATTATATAATTTATACAAACTTAATATTAACGAAATAAAATTATTAAGATACAAATATTTACATGAAATATTAACATTAACTTAATCTTAATTACACAACATTTATGAAACACACAAAAAGACTTATATTTGTAAAAAATTAAACTTGACTACATATAATTTATGAAAATATCCACGTAATTTATATTAATAAATTGAAACTCCAAGTTATAAAAAAAAAACTACGTGAAATATATAGTGAACTTCATTCGATTATAAATATGTAAAATGAAAAGTGGATAACGCAAATTTATTTAAATATGTAAATATATTCAATTTTAATAACACTAATTCGATTTCATAAATAATTATAATTTCAATTAAACAAAGATAATTAGTGCAGGATATTCCACATAATTAAGTTAGTTATAGGTCACAAGACTCACAGCTCACTACATTGAGAAGGAAAAAGAGGGAAATAAGAGAATTTTGAAGACGGTAAAAGTGAAACAATTGGTATGTCATTAAGCACCATAAACTAGGTACTCATTTAACATTAATTATGAAATTGCTTTTTCTTATTAGCTTACTCAAATTGGAATTATAAGTTTATTTATTCAAGAAAATCCAAAGGCAATTAAGGCAAACTAATAACCTATTAGTGCAAGCAATCCAGAATTAGGGTGACCTAATCGAATGAATGATGTATCAAAAAAAGAAAAAGGTTAATATCGGAAATTCCAACCTATGAGTGAAAAGTGAGAAGGTCCATGCAAAACCATTGGCGCCAAAGACGTAGGGCGCCCACAAAATGGTAAGTGGTTTTGATAGGGATAGTGAACCCGGTTCAAGGACATTTGTACGGATTCCGTAAAACCGGGAGGAAATACATGGGTTTGATTAGCGTAACGCAGTCCCCCATGACTCTCACTCACGTTATATGGGCGACTCACTTGTGAATGCATTGGCCACGTTTCTTCCTTTCTCTTCCCTTGCTTATTATTATTATTTTAATCTTAAATTTTACCCTGGTTTGTCGCTTTCACATGTTGTCGTTTGCTGCGTAAATTACTGTATGCACTCCATGCATGCAGAGAGCATTGCATTATTTTACATCCAAATTACAAGTGTACAATGTTAAATTAGGGTCTTAAGGCGTATAACATACGAGTACGAAGATTTTTTTAAGCATGTTAATTTTAGTAATCACACCTTGTTTTGGTCTTTCCTATTAGAAATGACGTGTTTTGAGATAGGGTTTAATTTGGGAATAATACATCTTAAAGGGAAAATGCAGAGTTTAATTGAGAGATGGAAAGCGAAGAGAGTTGTACAAAAATGGAGAAGAGAGCTAGAAAAGTGCATGAAAAGAAGGCAAAAGTCATTACGAAAACTAAAATATTTTTTTCTATAAAATAAACTTTATTTTATTGTACACCCTCCACAAATATATAAGATATTTGAATTTAGTTAATTATAATTTTTTTTATAGATGATTAATTATGAGAATAATTATTAAACATATTTTTAGACAATTATTGATAGTAAAAAAGAATGATAATTATTAAGATATATGAATCTTTTAATAAATTATATTTTATAGCTTATTAATTATAAATTGTAATTAACTAGATTATATTTTCAATTATTAATTATAAAGAAAATAAATTCATAATAATTATTTTAGTTAACTTTTTTTTAAAACTAAAATATTTAAAAACTTTAGAACTTTTCTACTATGTTAAAAATATTATTGAAAGATATCCCTTCACATACGTTTTGCGGTTAAATTTTAGAATATTTTACTAATACATGTATATATGATACTAGTTATTTGTTTAGGTTTTTGTATTATATTAGTATATATTTTATATAAAATATCAGTATCAACAACTTTCATGTTAAAATAAAAAATAAAAAAATGCAAATAAGAGGTTTAATTAAAATAAAAAATATAATTTTTTGTTATTTTATATAAATTATTATTTTGTTAAGTATGAACTAAATATCATGTGATTATAAAATATTGCAGTATATATAACAAACGCGAAAAAAGAGAGAAATTTTTGAAAAAAAAAAGAAGAAAAAGAAAAAGAAAATAGAGGGTTCAGGTGAAGGAAGTGGCACAGCAAGGAAAATAGCACCCCACCCTTACACAAACCCTGCAGGTTCAAATAATCTGGATGCCTCATTTCACTCTCTCCTCTAAACTACAAAAAACCACAACAGAATTCACCCTTCTTCACGCTTAAAGAGCGTTTCTTTTTTTTCTTCTGAACTCTCACAGCAAGAAATTCATCTCTAATTTGGTGGGCGGAGATGAGAACCAGCTGCAACGGCTGTAGGGTGCTCAGGAAGGGCTGCAACGACGATTGCGTCATAAAGGCCGAGTCTTGAATGGATCAAATCTCCGGATTCACAAGCCAACGCCACGTCTTCCTCGCTAAGTTCTACGGCCGTGCTGGCCTGCTCAACCTTCTCCCCCCTGCTCCCGCCCAACTCCGCCCTGGTAATTCATTCTCCGATACATACTGCATTTAAATTACAGATCTTGATCGACTCCCAGAAATTGAATTTGTTTAATGTTCAGCTATATTCAAATCATTGTTGTACGAGGCATGCGTCGGATAGTGGACCCGGTTTACGGTTCGGTCGGGTTAATGTGGTCGGGTCAGTGGCAGCACACAAGCGGCGGTCGACGCAATCCTGAGAGGTCTTCCGATAATCAAAGTCCCGGAGTCATCACATCAGCCCGATCCTATGGGGACCACAGTCGCCGGTGGGTCCACGGAATTCCGCTAGCTGCGGCGCTGAAGCTTTGTGATATCCGTCACGTCTCCTCCTCCTCCGGCGGTCGAAGGTGAAAGTGGCGACGGCTGAGCGGTGGGAAGAAGTTGAAGCGGATGAGGATGAGAGCTTGTTCTCAAACGAGACCTGGAGGCGAGTGTGGCGAACCCGGATGTGGACGGGTATCCGGGTTTGGATCTGAGGCTGGGTTTGAGCCAGTAATAACCCAGCTGGTTGCGGTTAAGCGAATGGAAACAAAATGGTACGTGACGAGGAAGTGTGTCACGTGAGAAAGAGATGGTGAGAGTTTCTGTCAGGTGGCATTTTGGCGGCTGTACGTCTATCTCAGCAAAAGCCTTATCTTTTGTCTATTTTCTGAGTTTTAATCTTTTTTTTTTCTTCTTTCTACACAAGTACTTGTTTTTATTTTGCAAGTTATATTGGGTGTATACTCAAATATAAATATATATGGACTATTTTGATGGTCATGTAGTGTAGGCTGTAGGCAAATCCTGATCCTGGTTTGAATTAAGTTAACGTAAGTCCGCATGAGCCATGTTAGAAAAAGCAGAAAAGTGACAAAATAAGGAAAAAGCGGTCAAAGAAGTCAAATTTATCCCACGTATGTACGGACGTGCCCGTCATGCACCGCCCTTAACAGCTGTTCCTGAATCACTTATTATTAACTCTACTACGCAACTGCTTTTCTTTTACCTTAAGACATCTGAGTCATGGACACCCACATGATCCATATCTGAAGGCCCAATATTAGACCAACCATAATAAGTAAATAGTCCAACAACATTAGGCCCATGTAGCCGACTAAGTTTCCTTTGGAACCAGTAGATGGGTGAAGAACTGAAGATAATTAGATAAATTCCGATTATCATCCCAATAAGCTTTAACTTAGCCGCCTGTTATAATTGAAATAACGCAGAATCACATATTATTAAAGGTACATGTCGGCAAGGATGAAGATTATGGTTATGAAAAGCGATGAATAATTTTCTTAATCTCGTTCAGTAAAGTTTAGTAAAGGAATGGAAGAGATGAAGTGAATTAAATTATAAAAATTAAGGGAATTAGATTATGAAAATTGTGTAATACTACTAAATTTAAAAAATTATAAGGATTATTATGATTTTATCTATAATTTATTTTAAAAAATATAATAAAATGAGACCACATATAAAATATAATATTGTCGATAATCGGTTAAAGAAATGGGTCACAACAATGTCATATTTCTAGCCTTTGAAATTTCAAAGTTGACCACCAAATGTCAAATTTAAATCGGTTAAAACATGTGGGTGAACATCTTTTTAATATTTTTCAACAATGGATGTCGGCATACCAAACGGGTGAACTTGCTAATTGCTATTAGGATATCTTTCAATAAAATCAAATTGCCTAAATCTTGAAAACGGATCAACAATAATGCCAGAACTCGAAAACGGATCAACTATAATGCCAAATCTCGAAAAACAAACTCAGATGATGACTTTGATCCAGATTGATTTAAGTTGGAAAAACAAAGAAAAACGAAGTGAGAAGAAGAATACCAAATCCATTGGTGATGCAATTCGAGTAAATCCAACTATGCGAGATTTTGAGGGGAGACCCAACCCAAAATTTACTAAGTAATTAAGCGGCGGAATCAAGCTTAAAATCGAGAAATAACAAAAGCCATAAAGAACAAGCACGAAACAACTCAAAACGAGAACAGAGAAAAATAATAAAATCACTCTTATCTCTTTCACTCTTGTACTTCGATTGTCAAAAGAAAAAAGCTGTAGCACACAAGCATCACTGAGCAATCACATTGGAAGAATCTCTCAAAAGCTTTCTCTGAATGAAACCCTATAAGAGTGTACGATAGATGGTCAAAGCAGCCGAGTGTGAACAACTGACCTTTTATGCCGAGCGACGTGTTTCAATTAATGAAATCAATTGGAAGACCGTCCGGCTACATATGAGATTTACGGGCCACATAATGTTCAATCCATCCAAGTCTACGGTCAAAACGGTCCGGATCGTATTAAATTTGTTTATAGAAAAATATTTCTATCACCCAAATATTATTCGTTCCTAAAGTGGTTCAAATCATATCTACTTCTTAGAAAAACTATTAAAAGTGTAAAAACCAATCCTGATCGGGCAGGGATATTATGGTTCGTGATTGGTCTAGATCGTAATATCATGAATTGGGAATGAAACTGATAATTGCGGTACATGACTGGGCTGTAATTTTCTGTCCGATAATGACCTGCGCAGTCCTACGTCAAGGCATCAGGGTGATCGAGCTTTGAGGCCCATCATCATTCGTCCTCTCAAAGCACCAAAGCACAATCGTAAAACATATCACGCATAAACAACCACAAGCAATCTTGATTATGTTTATGCAAACTCACCAGGTGAACTTGGCTGGTCATTGAATCCATCATGATTAGCCACTAGTCCAACGAGATATTCCATGACTCGTGACAATGATATACCATACACATATCAAGGTTAAGGCAATTAGTTTCAAACAAAGTATAATATATAACTTAGGATCGATCATCAAACATAACATCAACATTATTGTCTACAGTATCATCTTATTAAAATATATTTCCCTTTTATGGTTAGATTTACAACTTCATTATCAGTGTTGAATTTTCGAAACATAACATACATCAAATGATGTCAGTTATTTAAATGTAAGTTTTCATAAAGATATTACTTTTATTTCTCCTACATACTGCAATGTAAATTACTGAAGAGTCTTCCTATTTAGCAGTGAAGACCAAGTTATGTTAGAAAAGCAAGCACGTTGACAGTATGGAGTAGTTGCAGAATATTCCAAGAAAACATGGACCATGAAAGCAACGTACTTTCTCACCATCGTCGATTCAATTTAAACAAGTTGGGTCCCTAAATCTGAAATAAAGTGCAACCCTTTAGAGTAATACATAGACTATACACTAGTTCATTATCTTCTAGTGACTAATCATATACGGGACCACGCCACTGTCACCTTTCATCTGCTCGTGGAAACTGCCAACCTCTATATTTCGTTCTCCACGAATATCCAAATTTCATTCGGTAACGTTCTTTTCTGTACCAACTTGTTGTTTAGACGGATAAAGTAGATTTAATTGTTACCTTGTCATGTTATACTTTGGTTGTTTACTAGACTTCTATGTTAATTGTAACAGGATAAGATTGTGAATAAATGTCAAGTCTTTTAAGAGAAGTCAAGGTTTACTCATTGTTAGGCCTAATAGACAGGAAATATAAGATAATGCTGTTCTTGTCTAACAATGGCCCAGCAAACCATAAAGATTAGTACTGAAAAATTAGCTGCAGAAGAGCTTGATCTCCCTTGACTATTCTACCGAGCTATCAAAGTCTAACGGACTCGTGATTGAATCATTGAAGAGTGTACATACAAAGAGTAATCCATTAACCTTTTATACTAGACTGTGAATTGTTTTTGATGATGTTGGATACTCGTGATTGCCGGTCCTTTGAGGTTTCCGTGCTAGATAAGTTTAGATATTTTGCGACGATGAACCATTTATCTTTGTCTGATAGGTTCCAACTGCAGCAGTAGAACGGTAATACCGAAATTGATTGAATCCTGTAACTTACGGCCAAGGGGACCAATTATTAGAATTGTGTATTATGGAGACCACAGTCACATGCCCATTTCTGTTGTTTTCTGTCATCTCACTGTAACTCAATCTCTTCTCATCACAATGCAATGTAACAGTTTCCCAATAAAATTCAGCATTCATAACACTTAAGAATGATTCAGAAATTATATATAGTTTGAAGAAGTAAATAGCGCTTACTTCTTATTGTATTTATTTCTAATTTGCTGGGTTAATCAAAATCAGTGCATAAGTAAAGCTTAAAAACAGGAAAAACAATCTGGTCATGTTGAGCAAATAGCTAAAGATGATCTCTTGACAAATCTTCCTTTCATTCTAGGCCTTTTCTCTGCATTCAATTTCCTCACCTCGTACCTTATTTTCTTCGAGAACAACCTCGTTCTTCGCTTCTCTCTGTACCTCGACACTCTCGCTTCCCTCCCTCCGTCCGCAATCTTAGCTATCATTCCGGCTTCTCCGAATGGCCGTACTGTCCCGTCTCCTCCCTGTTTGTGCGCAAACAAAGATAATTAACATGTTTTTCTACGATATTTTAATAAAAAAACATCCTAGGATAAGAAACTTACCATGGTACCATGAAACCAGCAATCATTAGGATTAATCATAGGCCTCTCTCCATTCACCCACGGCGATCCTTGACTCGCCCACGCAGTGGTGATTGCATCATAATCAAGCCTTAATGAGATCCTCCACTCGTGCTTTTCGTCGTTGATATTTGATTTGTCTTCCAATTCCTTAACATCCACGGGTGAGTTGTAGTCGAAGCTCAGCTCAAATGGGGGAAACGGGTCGCCTATCACATCCATATTGTGTCCACTTGGAACAATATCATCCTCCTCGTCTTTGACGATTGTTCCTCTTCCATGGCAGTCTAACAAGCCAAGCTCCTCTATCCCATAGCTTTCATTATCAAGCCCCTTACCCAACAGACTCTCCACATCAGCTGCAAATTCCGCCATATCCATATCCAAATCCAAATTGAATAAACTCTCATTTTGATTATCATCTCCGAGCAAGATCATCTCAGTATACTTTGATTCTCGTTCGGCGGTGAGCTCATTCGACGTGACAGACGGGCTACAAAGCTCGGAGACAAACGGGTCAAGTATTGGAACCCGATAAAGAACCTGCATCTGATCACTATCGTCATTCGAAGTAGTGGTACTACTCCGGCCAAGCTCCGGGACATCGAGTTTGAACTGTTGTTTACCGTGTCGCGGAGTTCTGGCTTTCCGGTGAACCCCACGGTGCCACGACGGTATGCAGGCTTTCTCCTCCGACGAGCACTTGAGAGACGCGGTGTTTAGACGCACCCTCTCGTGTCTTCGAGCTAAAGGGTTCGCCGTGTGGACGGAGCTGTCGCAGGCTTGGCAGAGGAAAGCGTCATCGGCGGCGCAGTACCACCGAGCACGGCGGCGGATGCAGTAGTCGCACGCTCGAGCTGTTTTTGCACAGATTGCATCGCTTTTCGTCATATTTTTGTGTTAGATCATACGAGGAGAAGATTTTGAATTGAAATTGGAGTTTGAGAAGGCAATAATTGTAGTGTGAATTTTTGGGGTTTAGTAAGGGAGGTGGAGGTGTGGTGGCCCACGGGTTGCGCTTTTACAATCCACGTAGGCGTGCCTAGTCAGCATCGAAGGTGAATCCTATTGGCTAAGTTCATGAAATTGATCTTAAAAGTTGTAACCTTATTGGCTGAGGGTCTATTACAGGAGATTTTCTGTGGAACCCACCACGGTTGAATTTGAAAAGATAAAAAAAGATGGTGAAAAATGAAGTTTTGGAAAAATCAAATTTACCTCAGTTTCGCTATCTGTGCACCCTTTTCATGAAAAATTATGAAAAGGACTCTCTTTTTTGGTTTGGATTGAATTTCATGGATTAACCCACAAATTAGTACAAAAAATACCCATTTTGATTGGGCATGGGATTCATCATTTTGCATTATTGGTCCCCTTTGGGTTGCTCTGCTTGGCTTAGCCTTAAGAGTATATGTTGCCATTCTCTTGACATTCCTTCATTTAAATCAATTGTCTTTTCGATGGATACATTCCTGTGGAAGTATTTTCACAGTCTACTGATCATTTGAAATATTTACTATTTCACTCACTAGAGGAGTAGAAGAGTTGGAGCTTGTGAATTTGGTTCAGAAATTGCACTTTTACCATCATTAATACTAAATTTTGTTTCATTGACAAACCTATCTACCATAATTATAAGATCCCAAGATAATCAGTTATTTTCTTCATTTGACTGATATTTTTAGCCTTAAATGAATAACAATGATGTTACATAACAAATTAAAATGATCA
The DNA here is from genome assembly GCA_002319775.1 of Fagopyrum tataricum. Classification (NCBI taxonomy): domain Eukaryota; kingdom Viridiplantae; phylum Streptophyta; class Magnoliopsida; order Caryophyllales; family Polygonaceae; genus Fagopyrum; species Fagopyrum tataricum. The sequence goes on from CM008283.1 coordinate 9,135,745, forward strand.
TTTGGAGCTACATAGAAACATCTAATCATTGTGAATGTTGCTAGAATGCAAACAAGGTAATAAAGATAAGCAAGAAATTATGGATCACAAATGTAGTTTTTGATCTTCAATTACGTAATTACTCATATATCACAAATTGATTGTAGCTTTCTTTCTCCTTGTACCCAAACACCATACACGTATCTGTACTTCCTTTGTCTTCTCTCAATGATATTTGACATTGTTGAATCAATCCTTTCATCTCAACGACCAACTGTGTGGTATGACATTTATTTGCACGTAACTGTAGAAAAAAACTCAGCGTCAAAATATCATAGTTTCGACTTTCGGTGTTGAGGTTTAAAATTGGACAAGTTGTGCCATAGGCATTTTGTCGTGATGAGCAAAGGAAAAAGATCTGAAATAATTTGTAATGTTATTATAATTCCTTAATGTTCTTTGAGCCATCCCTTGTTTGGCTTTTGGCTATTTAAGTCACAAATTTGGGCTCTTGTGGGTATATACAGTACAGTACAAATCTTCACGAGGATAATATGACAAGCCATATACTTACTGTTAACATTCATGCTTGGACCTGCCTAAAGCTTATAATCCGATAACGCATATCAAATGACATGGCAGATAAGTTTTGTATATCCAGGATGAGTCTCGTGTGTACAACGACGTTGATGGCTCTCCGCATACGCGCTTTTGTGCTGAAAATATAAGATATATTATATATCAATTGTATTTGGATCCAGAAGAACTGTATGACAGAAGATTTACCAAATTAAATGCAGTTTAATTTCTGTTACATCAGTTTTTAAGTGGATTTGCAGCAAAACAAAGAAAAAGAAAGAAAACAAAGGTTTTTCTGGATTGAAAATCATGTTCTTATACAAGTTATGCTCCTGTTCTGAAAATCCTTTAGATGTTAACAGAGTATTAACAGAAAATTAGAATTTTGTAAAGTAATCACTAGATAAACCAAGAAAAAGATAGCATCAATAATAGTATGATGTATAAAATTTGGTGTTGCCTAACTAATATGTGCAGGGCTGAGTGGAATTTGAATGGGTTCACCAGGATAACCAGAGGTCATCATCTATCCTGCTATACTCTCCAACCAATTGTCCATATTCATTCACAATATCAAACTCTCCAATACTTTCATCATTCACATTTCTCACAGCTTCTTCTTCTTCTTCCCGGTTAGCTTTAAAAACTGAAGTTCCATCATCAATACACACGAAAGGATCATTGGATTGACGGCTATCATTTCCATGTTTCTGCTTCTTATTTGTATAAGCTTCTTTAGCCTTTTCTGCTTTGAGGAATAAGTCTGTCTTCTTTAGATGAATAGCTGCTTCAGCATCCTCACGAGTGGCATAAGTACCGACGTGATGTCTAGCCTTTCTTATGCCGATCTCAGCTCTCCACTTGCCCGATTTTGTTTTGTTAACGCTACCAGTACCATCAACTCTTCTAGTTCTACCACTTTGCTCACAATCTATAACTTCTGTATTCATCTCCTCAACAGTAGGCTCATCAAGTTCATCTACCTTCCTTGAACAGCCTGATTTTTGTGAGTCAAGCTCAAGCCTTGACAGAATATACGAATTGGCAGCCTCTTTGGGAGAATTATAGGTGCCTAGCCACACTACAACATTGTTATGTTGGATTTGAGCACTCCACTTTCCAGATTTCAGGCGCTTGATGCCCTTCTGCTTCTCATAAACCGAAACATCTGTCCCCTGAGAAGAACAAGATTGGTACTCGACCTTCTTTATTGCACACGCGTCTTCGGCCTCTTCAGGAGTAGTGTATATGCCCAGCAACACCCAAACCTTACTGATCGGATGATTGATTTTAGCTGCCCACTTGCCTGATTTAACCTTCTTTTTGCTATATTCACCCGCACCTATCATTTTCTACAGCATAATGGCCAAAAGAACAATAAATCAGAAATCAGCAGTTTAAGTACCCAAAGACAGTAGATGTATACACTACAAAAAACAACTCTTTGATTGTTCACAATATCATGTCAAACAGGAACGTGATTTTTACTGTTTCAACGCACAAAACACTTGAAGACCTAGTGTGTAGCCATTGTTATCGAAGAAAGCAGTAGAGAACACTACCGTTACCAATTACCGCTGAATTCGGGCTCTTGACACACCAAACACGCCCTTAGGGTTACGGAAGTTCTAAAGCGTGTCTCAAGTGTCTAGCGGCAATCGTCAATGCTGTAATTTGATTCTAGTGACGAACCCTAAAATCTTAAAGACACAGTCTTGGATTAAGAATCAAAGTCAATAGCCAAAATGCATGAAAGTACGTTTGAAAATTAAAGAAACCACATTTTACCGTTTTTCACCAGCAAGAGAAATTCCAATTGAGCAATTTCACAAGAATCCTGCGAATTTCGCATACGAAATCTAAACACTTAACAATAAATTCCAAAACCAAATCCTTGGATATTATAAAGAATTAGTTCCAATAAACAGGGATGAGTAATTTTTACTTACGAAATTATTTTATTTTAAGATACATAACTATTAAACTTATAAAAATTTTAGAAAATAAACAATGCTAATAAATGTATTCAATTTCCTTTTTTTTTTATCTGATTTACTAAATAATTTAAGGTAAGTATTTAAAAAATGGGTTGAAACGAGGTTAATTATGTTTTAAATTAGTTTGGTGTCCGCACCTCATTACCTAAATATAAAATATTGTATTATAATTATTTAAAATATTATGTATCAATATTAATATTGATCAACAACGAATTGAGTCTTACACCAAGTTATAAGTTAGGCGAGCAACAAGCTGTGCCGCCAACCCTTTCTGAATAGCAAATTCAATTCTCCTAAACACTACATTAGAAGATCTAGGTGACACAATATTACCATGCAATAACAAATTACGTTAGAAAATTACTTTTCTATAACTATTTTACTTGAAGTGAAATATAGAATTGCTTGAGTTAGGGTGTGCAATTTTTAAAACTATTATTATTGTTTAATAATGAGATTGGATTTAAAACTGTTTTTATTAGAATATAAATTAATTTAAATTTGATATTTGTAGTAACCGAAAATCTTTTTTGAATCTATTTGATAATAATCTTATTTAGTTTAATATATGACGTGTTATGAATATATACCTAATGAAAACTAATGTGACATGGTGACTGTTTATTAATTTTAATAACAATTATTTTATAAGAATTAATGACAAATCGGTAAATATAATGTGACAAATATGTAAATAACTCAAAAAAAATCTTATGTGGCATGCCTTAGATACGACCCTTAAGCAAAATGAGGCTGGTTTTAGTAATATACATATAGATTATTATAAAATAATGATAGTTTTGTAAATATTTTAGCAAGTGCAAATTATTTTTGAGTACGAACAATATATTTCTCACCATACTTATTGCGCGTGAATTCAATAATTTGATGAGTGTAGGCTTCTTTCATCTTTTTTTTACCCAAGCTTTTTTCCCATTAATAGTAAATATCATTTCTTCTAAACTTTGAGTGGATGGAGAATATACTCTATGAAAGTTATTTCTTATTATCATATCATGTGATGTTTGCTTTGTAGCCCAAATATAAGAATTAAACATAGATAACTTCCTAATATGATGGGTAAAAATCCTAAATAACCTCATAATGTGTTTTAATACTATTATCAGCTATCTTAAAATGAATTGGTTTAAATGCAGTTTTCCATATAAATGTAGGAATGAATTAAACAGCACATAGCCAAGATTTCCTTCTTGCCATACCTATTGATGGACTTGGACAAATGTATGTCTCCCGTTGAGTATCACACGATCCTCAAGTATCGCCTTATGATTCCTTTGTTCTCGTGTGGTATGTTTTGTCCTATGCCTAATTGTGGGAGGCCTTTGGATGTTTTTGGGGAGCATGCAGTTCATTGTAAAGAACTATCCGGCTTCAAATATAGGCATGATCTGGTTCGTGATGTTTAATGTGACGTGTTTAAGAGAGCAGAGATTTCGGCCAAGAAAGAGGCGTCTATATCCTTCCTGACTGATCCGCGTGAAGGAAGGTCTACGTTGAGGCCTGCAGATGTGTTAGTTTTTGGATGGGTGGGTGAGAAACATGCTTGTATTGATTTGACAAGAGTCTCTCCTTTGGTTGGTTTGAATAACGGGCCTTTTGTGATGGGTAAGGCGGCTCTCAACGCGGCCTCTTTGAAGGTGACTAAGCATGAAAGAGCTTGTCTTGAAAATCAACATGTGTTTCTTCCGTTCGCTTTCGATACGTTTGGTTTTCTTGCGCCTGATGCCGTCGAGATTCTCAGGAGGGTGCAACGGGTCTTGCATGGTAATTTTGTGTCACCAAGGTCTTCAAATGTAGTGTTTAGGAGGATCGGATTTGCTATTTAGAAAGGGTTGGCGGCACAGCTTGTTGCCCGCCTAACTTCTAACTCGATGTAATAATAATAATATGATTAATGGAATTATCATTAAAAATCTACTATATAATAATATTATGCTAATTTAATGTAGGAAATAAATTTTTCTTTCCAAAGCAAACAAAACATCCACTATCAACAAATGCGCGATAAATCATAATTATTGAAACCTTCGATGCATATGATGACAAGAATGTGGATGCTATTTGGATTAGTAATCCTTAAGCATACTTCTATTTGCAAATTAAGCTTTTCATCATCTTCAAAGACAGGATGACTAATTGTTTTTGTTTTATAGCCTAATAATCTTTTAGAGCTTGAAACTTCTCCTTGTGGTTGTGATATATTGATTTGACTACTAGTTCCCGGACCTTCTAGATTTAGTTTATAGTTAGATACAGTGCTTCCCATATCTATATTATGTCTAACAGGTTTCCTAATAGTTTTTTTTTCCAAATTATTAGCTTCTAATTTTCTATTTAAGGCTGCTAACAGGATGACAATTTCATCATCTACTTTAAAGAAAGGTTCTCGTCTATAATCTATAGTTGGAAGACTTACTTGATTTTTTGAAGGTAAATTGAAATGAGGATTACGCCTATAACTCTGACTTTTGGAAAGACTTCTATTTATTGGAGGTGGATGAGAATTCGTATGAATTCTCCCTTCTTCATCAATAGTTAAAATTCTTCCCTCATTAGGAGTAGAAGGATTTTCAAAGGCATTGATCCATACTATCTTTAAACTTATTTGATCTAGTTTTACTTTGACTAGTACTATTCTTTGTTCAGGGCCAACTACTTCATATGTATCTACTTCTACAATTTGAGTTTTAGCGGGTGGGTTGATAGTAATTTTCAGTTTATAAATGACCTTCCACTTTAGCTGTAAGGGACAAGTTCCTTGGTGCATACTGATTTCCAGTTGAGATCTCCTGTAACCTCCTGTAATAGTGATACATGTATCCCTAACATGTAATTGACTGAGGCTAAATAAATAGGAATTAAAATTTTACTGCTTTACGAGAAAAATAATAAACAATATAAATTCAACTAATCACGTGATAGGGATACAAGGATACACAAGGATTTCCAGTTGTCGTTTCATATGTTGAGTTTCCTTAACTTATCGACATTTTTTCTCAACCCATTTTCTAATAAATCTTAATCTATTTACTAGGGTGTCTCTTGAGTTATATTTTCTATTCATTCTTGATACCCTTCACTAATTTCTTCATTTATAGGTTTAGGGAGTTTATCGAATAACATTTGAAGATTAATCGCGTTTTCTCCCACCTTGTAATAATAATACTCAAATTCTGAAAGATAATTGTCTAAATATCTCAGAGTATTTAATTTTCTTTGCCATTCAATTAGTTTTTATCTTTATCATCTTTGTCTCAAATAAATTTATATTCTAAGACTTTGTAGAATTTCCTGAGCATAACATCTTGCGATTCTACTGTCCTTAAGGTTTTTTTAATTTCTTCATCGATTCCTTCATACCAATCTGCCACAATTCTTACAAACTATGTTCGATGTAATTTAGGAAATTTGCAGATCTCCATTCAAGGTTCATGTTTAAGACACTCATCATACTTTTCTTACAAAAGTCTAGTACATCTTCTCGGTTTCTTACTCCATCCAGACTAAGTTTATATCCAATTTCACTTATGAGTTCAAGTAGGAGTTCTCTTATGTTAGGTCTATGGTTTGACATGATCCTAACTCCAAATTTAGCTGTTTTTCTAAAAATTCCTTGGGTTTTAGGCTAACTTTTTGTTGATTCGTAGACCCTTGTTCATATTCTCTATAACAAGATTTGGTGGCCTTGTTAACTTCTTTGTTCTAGAATTATTTCTTCTTCTAATTCATTTATGTCAATAACTCTTTTTCCCATCTTTTTATCTAATTTCCTTTTAACTTCACTTAAGGGTATGGTCTCTAGGTCTTTTAGTTTAATTAAATCTATTTGTTGATATATTTCTTTTTCATTAGTGTAGTAAACAGATTCATTACTACTTAAAGAACTCATTTTTTTGTTACACATAACAAGCGTCTCCTCGATTTTCTAACTCTTCTTCTAGTTCTTCTTTCGTTTCTGGTTTTTAGTTAAACTTGGGACTGAGAATTTCTTTTGTGGATTTTCGTTTTGGAATGGGTATTTATAAGGAAAACCGACAGGCTGTTTGATTTGAGGGTTTAGACTAGTTATTGTCCCAAGATGTCGGATTCGTTGGTGATTAAAAGAACTAATTTTTTATTTTCTTCTTTGATAACTAATAAACTAGCATATATTTCTTCCCTATATTTCCCAACACTTGTTCGCAACTTAATTAAACTCGTTTTTAAATCTGCAATATCGTCGAGTATAGTATTTAAAACAATTTTGTGATAACCTTGTCCAACATTTAAATGTTTTGCATGTGAAGATGATTTATGTGGACAATTTTCGGAAACCTTAAGCTTAACTTAAAATTTTGGAGTTTTATTTAATTTTTAAGTTTACTTAGCTCTGATACCAAATGACAGACAAATGCACGATCTCAGAAAAATTATAAAAAACGACTCAAAGTTACAAACAAGGATATAAATACAACTTATTATAAACTAGATACCTTTAATATAAATTATAGAAAATTGTTGATAAAAAATAAAGTTAAAAAGTAGTTTGATGGGACAATGACGAGACTTGTAGGGGGTAAAAACAAGTTACCCCTTGATTATTATGTAACTCGTGAATGAAATAAGCTTTATACATACAAATAATGATGTTATCGTTAACCAAATTCGACTCTATATGTATATGAAAATTATATTATTATCACATTATTGTTCGGCATATAAGTAGTTATCTATTATTTGTTTGTTTTAAAATTTTAAATATATTAGTCGGTACTATACATAAATTGACATTATTTTTCATATATAATTAATATACTTTGAATTGACGTTTTTTTTCAAAATACAATACCTTGGTTAGAGAATGAACAAAGATGAAAAAATTAGTTAGTGATATTTAATAACGTATATCATATTATCATGGAATATACATTAGAACATTATCTAAAATTATTTTATATTTATATTATTTAATTTTCTAAATTATTTTATTAATTACATTTTATAATTTTGTTGATCTATATCTTTATACTTTTAAAAGATTATAAATATACCAATTACTTATAACTATCAAACTGTTTTTTGTTTTTTTTTTGGGTAAAATAACTAATTCCAAATGACCAAATATCTATGATCCAACCATAACAATACTCGAGCAAAAAGGGATAGAGCCTCGAAGGTAGATTTATAATGAATGTTGTAAAGTAAAAAGATTCACTTAAGCAATTTTATTAAATTTTTGAAAGAATTATATTAACTATTTAGAATAATACTTCAAATTTCAAACATAAATTAAGATCGTCAAAGTTCAAACTTAAAACAGAAAAATCCGAAAACTAGCGAGCACAAAACAATTAAGCCCGATCATACCCAATATAAGTCAACCTGGATTTACCATATACATAAACTAGACCGGCCTAGAATAACCTGAAAATCAAAGTGACCAGATCCAAAATAGACGAAGAACTCGAATTTCATTTGTACAAATGAACTTGACCGAATCCAACCCGACTTGAATCCAACTCGAATTAACCCGATAACAGATTAAAATGACACAAAATAATCCGAGAACCCGTTTATCAATTTGTACAAGTGTACCCGACTCAACCCACACAAATTCCACCTGACTCAAAGTGACCCGACCCGACCCAACCTACCCGGTTTGATATCTATACCGATAGCGAATATCGAATGACATGGCACGATAACTTTTGCATAATCAGGATGTGTCTCGTGTGTCCAACGACGTTAATGGCTCTCCGCCTATGCGCTTTTGTATACATGCCTGGACGTTGAAATGAAGCTATTATCTTGTTTTAAATATAAGATATAAGTTAAATCAATTGAATTTGGAACCACAAGAACTGTATGAGAGCTTTGCAATTAGCCTCAAACAGTATAGATCAAACAAATTAAATGCATTTTAACTTCTGTTACACAGTATTTAAGTGGATTTGCAGCAAAACAAAAATAAAGAAAGAAAACAAAGGTTTTTCTAGATTGAATTCCTGTTCTTATACAAGTTATGCTCCTATTCTGAAAATCCTTTCGATGTTAACAGAGTATTAACAACAAAAAGAATTTTACAAAGTAATCATTCGACAAACCAAGAAAAAGATAGTATCAGTAGTAGTATGATGTATACAGTTTGCCGTTGCCTAACTAATATGTGCAGGGTTGAGTTGATTTTGGTTAGCTCTGCAGCTAAGTGGAATTTGAATGGCTTCACCAGCGTAGCCAGAGGTCATCATCCATCCTGCTATACTCTCCAACTAATTGTCCATATTCATTCACAATATCAAACTCTCCAATACTTTCTTCTTCTTCTTCTTCTTCTTCTTCTTCTTCTTCTCCTTCTTCTTCTTCTCCTTCTTCTCCTTCTCCTTCTTCTCCTTCTCCTTCTTCTCCTTCTTCTTCTTCTCCTTCTTCTTCTTCTCCTTCTTCTCCTTCTTCTTCTTCTTCTTCTTCTTCTTCTTCTTCTTCTTCTTCTTCTTCTCCTCCTCCTCCTCTATCAGCTTTAAAAACTGAACTTCCATCAATGCACACGAAAGGATCATCAGATTCACAGGTTGAATCACTTTTACCATCCATGACAGCATACTCTTCACAGCTATCAGTTCTCTGTTTCTGCTTCTTATTTCTATAAGCTTCTCTAGCCTTTTCTGCTTTCAAGACTAATTCTCTCTTCTTTAGAGTAATAGCTGCTTCAGCATCCTCAACAGTCGCATAAGTACCCAAGTGATGTTTAGCCTTTCTTATGCGCATCTCAGCTCTCCACTTGCCCGATTTTGATTTGTAAACACTGCCGCTACCATTAACCCTTCTAGTTCTACCACTTTGCTCACAATCTATGTTCTGAGAGTTGATCTCAAGCTTTGACATATTATCTGAACTTCCATCAACAGTAGGCTCATCCAAGTCACACACAGTAGCATCACCTTGGCAGCTATCATTTGACTGTTTTCGCTTCTTGCTGGTATAAGTTTCTTCAGCAGTGTCATAAGCTACTTGACCATCCCTAGCAGTCACATCTTTCCCGTTGCACGGATTATACCTTGTACCTGATCGCGTACAATGCGCTTTCTGGGAAGAAAGTTCATCTACCTTGTTTGAACAACCTTTTTTTTGAGAGTCCAGCTCAAGCCTTGACAGAAAATACGAATTGGCAGCATCTTTGGGAGAATAATAGGTGCCTAACCACACTACAACATTGTTCTGTTGGATTTGAGCACTCCACCTTCCATATTTCCTGCGATTGATGCCCGTGTGGTTCTCATAAACCGAAACATCTGTATTGTAAGAAGCATCTGTCCCCTGAGAAGAACAAGATTGGTACTCAACCTTCTTTCTTGCACATGCGTCTTCAGCCTCTTCACGAGAAGTGTATATGCCCACCAACACCCAAACCTTACTGATCGGATGATTGATTTTAGCTGCCCACTTTCCTGGTTTAATTTGCTTCACAACAGGGAAATCCTTCTCGTATACACACTGCTTCATACTTTTGACCTTCTTTTTGCTATATGCACCCGCAGCTATCAATTTCTACAGCATAATGGTCCAAGAGAACAATAAATCAGCAGTTTGAAATGCCCACAAATAGTAGATATATACACTACAGAAAACAACCCGATCAACAACTCTTTCGCTGTTCACAATATCATGTCAAACAGGAAAGTACTTTGTGATGTTTCAAAAACAAGACACTTGAAAACCTAGTGTATATCATTGTTATCGAAGAACTACCGTTACCAATTACCGCTGAATTCGAGCTCTTGACACACCAAACACGCCCTTAGGGTTACGGAAGTTCTAAAGCGTGTCTCAAGTGTCTAGCGGCAATGGGAATCAGTACGCATTCGTCAATGATGTAATTTGATTCTATTGATGAACCCTAAAATCTTAAGGACACAATCTTGGGACGAACCCTAAGAATCAAAGTAATCAGACAAAATTCATGAATATACTTTTGTAAATTGAAGAACAGATTACCTGTTTTTCACCAGCAGCAAGAGAAATTCCACAACCGTTGAGCAATTTCACAAGAATCCAGCAAATTTCACGTACGAAAGCTAAACTCTTGCAAGGAAAGGAAGGAAGAAAAGCAACGGACAAATTACAAATTCAAAAACCAAGTTCTTGGAGAACACGTATACGATATATATACCGCGTAGAGCCGTCGATATCGACCCGACCCAAAATAACGCCCGACTTAAACCCGTCAGGTTTGGAAAAATTGATCATAAAAAATAGAAAAAAAATTGGTAGGATAATTGATGTAAATCAACTTATTGCGAAATTAATCTCTAATTTTTTTAAAATTTTATTAAATAACCATATAAATCTATTTTTTCAATTTTTAAATTTTTTTTTCTTCATCAATATCCTCTGGGATTTTTCTCCCCTTTCTGCGCCGACAAATTTGCGCCGACAAATTTGTGTATGATCGATTGAATTTGCTTTGAATTCATTCATCAAATTGATCTCATATTTGGTATTAAGATTTTTTTTTTCTAAATTCGATTTAGTTTATGCATCTTATCTTCTTCTTTATTTGAATTTGATTCAATATTTGCTAATGACGAGTTTTAACTTCTTTGTTTTGTAATATTATTCATCGAATCTTTTGTATCAAATATTGTTCCTAAAATTTTGTTTTTGTTGATTAATTTTGATTTGATACTTATTGTTTGTTTTTTAATCGATTGAATTGATATGTTGTCACTTTTATATTATTTCGTTCTTATTCTTTTTATAGCGTGACAACCTTTGGATTAGATGGATTCATCGCAGATATCTATACACCACTGATCGAGCCCGAGCATTGGATCGCCACCCCTCGAGATTCACTGTTGGTGAAGGCAATCATTCGTGTTAGAGATGAGATTGTTGTCCTAACCAATGAGGGAGATACTTGGTTCATGTTGTCAAGGTGAGAGATTCCGATTAGCTGAGGCATATGAGATGCTTAGATCGCGAGGTGAGGAGGTGGACTGGTTCAGAGTTGTGTGGGATCCGGTCAATACACCAAATCATTGCTTTATCCTATGGATGGCGGTTATTGGCCGGTTATCTACCATAGATAGATTACAGTTCCTTGATATTGATCCTACATGTGTTTGGTGCACAAGTGAGAGTGAGTCCCATGACCACTTGATAATTGGCTGCACATATGCACGTGATGTTTGGAGACAAGTTGGTGCAGACTTTGCTATCACATGAGATATTACCACCACATCAGAGGTTTTGGATTGGCTGACTCACACTACACAACACTAACACATACATGTTCTAAACTAGACCTGAACAAATCCGGGCCAGCCCGTCCGGCCCGCCCGCCCGCCAAAAAACACGGGTATAGGCTAGCATATTGACCCGTTCGGGCCGGGCTAGGCCCGCTTGTTCACGGTATGGGCATGGGTGTTGGATTTAGCCCGCGGGCTGGCCCATATATATATATATATATTTATTTATTTATATATCTATATATACTTATTTATATTTATATATTTATATATATCTATATTTATATATTATATATTTATATATATTTATTTATATATATTTATATGTATACTATTAAAATAAAAATAAAAGTGAATAAGTGTAAACACGGGCGGACCGGCCCGTCAACCCGTCCGTGTTTACACGCGGGCGGGCACGGACCTTGCTGGAGGCCCGTTCAAGGCGGGCCGGGCATTTCGGGCAAGATTTTGGATTTGGCTCGGTCCGTGCCCGACCCGAGCCCGGATTTGTTCAGGTCTATGTAGTAACCTTCATTGCATATACTCTGCTTCATAACTGACTTTTCAAGATGTCAGACTCCAACAACTTGGGCATTGCAGTCTTGTTAAAGGATTCGTACTCGAACTTCTTTTCGGCACATGCATCTTCAGCCTCTTTATGAGTATTGTAAAACCCCACAAATTTCCATTCCGTACTCATTGTATACTTGATGCTCGCTATCCAGAGGGCTATGTCTTTGTCGCGGTACTGGCCAACATGCGTACAAATAGGGGCATCTATTTCTTCGATTGCATATCCCGGACTTGTTGTTCTCAGCTCTTCACCTGATTCCTTCATCGCTTCAAATTTGTCTTTTGATGATTCACACTCAGGGTTATTATCTTCACCCTCTATCTTCTTCACTGGAATTTCCATTTTCGCTTTTCACACGCCTGTCACACACTCACACAGTGTCACAATATATATACATCAATAGCTGATCGAATGCCGCAAGTTAATGAACAAGAAAATTTGACAGTTTCCCACATAACTAATTACATTTCCGCAAATCAACAACAAATTCTAGTATTTCTCTCGATTGCGCAATCTCAAAGGATATTACAAGAAGCTGATTTCGCTGCTACATCAGTTCTTGGAATTAGGGTTTACACTCAAACAGATTACAACAACTAAATTCAATTACAAGAACCATATCAAAGAAATCATCCACCGTAACTTGGAATTTTAAGCTGCAGACAATCGATACCAAGGAAAGATACAGGTTTAGAGAATCGGTAAAGATCCGATCAAAAGAAGAGAGAATTTCTCAAATCAGGAGTCTGTTACTTATCATTGACAAGAGGAACAGAAAATGGAGTAGAAGAGAGAAAATGCCGTATTCCTTTCGATTACAAGAGAAAGATCAACTATATTCAATTACAAGAATCATATGAAAGAAATCATCCATCACCGATCGACTTGAAATTTTCAGCAGCAGAGTGTACTAACCTGTGAATGTCAGCAGCTTCAAAATCGACGCTTATTCACGAGAGCACAACAACTTTAAATCTCCGTTGAGAGCAGGGAAGACTACCGGCAATCGTTGCGAGGAAAGATAGAAGTTGAGAGAATTGGAGCAAAAGGAGAGAGAACTGGACCAGGGAGTCTGTTACTTATAAGAGAAAATTGACAGGAGGAACAGACCGGAGAGAAGAGAGGCGCCGGTAGTTAATGAATTATTAATCGTTTTTGTGAAGAGGATAGTTTGTGCAATTATATTTTGTCAAATTGACAAAAACTTCATTGATTTATAATTTCTTGCTATTTTGTATCATTTTGACAAACAAATAAAATTCTACAAAAATATATAAAATAAACATCAATTAACTGATTAGTAGAATAGTACGTATTTACAAAATTATCAAATTTATTAATTAATAATTAAGTATAATAAGTGTATTTTAGTCAATATGAAAATTATTGACCGGAAAATTTACATGAAAATGATATTTGTGGTTGTATTCAATGTCATTTTATTTACAAGTTGTTTAATATATAATCAAATATTATAACAACACTTGGTTAATAAATCGTATTATAAAATGTTTTTTTTTCTTTTAAAATCTTCAAAATATAAATCAATTACGAAATAAATTTTGGTTAAATAATTATATAAGAAAAAATCTCTATAAACTAAACAAACTAATTTGTTTAAACGTTATGCTACTAATTATATAAAATTATAATAAAGTATAGTTACTTATAATAATTGGTTGAATTTGGTTAATATGTAGGGTTTTTTTATGTACTTAACTATACATATTATTTTTTTTATAGGAACTAAATATGCCCCTTTTGTTTGTGGAGGAATTTTTCCTTTAAATATTAATACCCAACTTTTAATATTCAACCTCCATCGTGTACCCAATTTTGGTTATCAATATTAGTTACCCGATTTTAATACCCAACGTGACATATCCAACTTCACTTCGGTTACCCAACTTCGTAGTTACCCGATTTTAATACACAACGTTACATATTCAACTTCACTTCGGTTACCCTACTTCGTTGTTACCCGATTTTAATACCCAACGTCACATATCCAACTTCACTTCGGTTACCCAACTTGGTTGTTACCCGATTTTAATACCCAACGTTACATATCCAACTTCACTTCGGTTACCCAACTTCGTTGTTACCCGATTTTAATATCCAACGTTACATATCCAACTTCGTAGTTACTCGATTTCAATACCCAACGATACATATCCGGCTTCACTTCAGTTACCAAACTTCGGTTACCTAATATTAGTTACCCGATTTCAATACCCAACATTAAATATCCAACTTCACTTCGATTACCCAATTTCACTTCGATTACCCAACATATTTTCAAGCTTCTTTCTTCATTCATATATGTATATCTCATTTTCTTTCAATGAAGTTTTCGTCATGTTTGACAAGAAGCTGAGCAATATTTGTGGACCAACTTGGATTTCAATGTTACTTGATTGTATCTCGAACTCTCATAGCTAGGGATGTCAATGAGTCGGGAATTCTCCGAAATTCGTAGGTATTATCCGTCATGGGGATGGGGATGGGGAATTTAAACGGGTATGGGATAAAAATTGATTCCTCGCTTGGGTATGGGGACGGGGGCGAAGATAGGGGTATTCGCCCCGCTCCCCGATCCGAATCCGAATCCGACGGGGAAACCCGACGGGGAACCCCGATGGGAAAACCGACGGGAATTCCGTGAAGAATACATGAGTAAACAAATTGTATTTATATTATACTTGCATTGTAGTTTTAAGTTTAATCTAAATTTATTTCAGAAATTGTGTTTAAATTCAAAAATTACCGATGATTACTAAAATTTCAAACTATATACACTTTTGAATTTGAAGTATTAAGAGTATCATACTATGATTACTATCGTACTCATTCCTACTTACACACAATGTATTTTTTTTTAATGTGATTTAAGTTTAAATATTTTTTTTGATAATTTATGTGTGTAAATCATGCTAATGCTAACTTATATTAATTTGGTTTTCGATCATACGAGGATAACAACACATTCGCGAAAATTTTGAATACGTCGTAATTTGTAAATGTAAAATCGCGATGATCAAATGCATCGCACACTACATGTTGTGTTTTCATCTTATGTGTCATAGTTTGTCAAATACATATTTTGACGGTGCAACCTAAATCCTAAAAAAAATGTTATAATAATATAACACTTTATCTTGAGACCGTAATCAAAATGTTATTAAGATATAATTATTTTAGTTTATACTAGTTTGTATTTCGAATCTCGATCCTACATTCCTACTTGAACGAACAAAACCTAATATATACACACAATATATGAACCTATACTTTGACATATTGGATAAGGTGATGTGTTGAACAACCAACTAAATCACATTAACATTTCAAATTAAAATGTATAATAATATTATATGAATTGAAATTTATCTTGTAACCATGAAAGTTAAACTGGGATGGGTACGAGTAATTATACGGGGAAAACCCAACAAGTTTTTAAAAGGGAAAATTAAATGGGAAAACCCAAAAAGTTTTAATCGAAAAATTAAACGGGGACGGGTATTCCCCGATGGGGACGAATATCCGACGAAGACGGGGACAAATTTTAATATCCGAACGGGTATGGGGATGGGAATGAAGGGCGTTATAATAAACGGGAATGGGGATAAATAGGACACTCCTCGACCCAAACCCGACTCATTGACATCCCTACTCATAGCTGCTTCATTCATATATGTATATCTCATTTTCTTACAAATGAACTATACATCATTTGTAAGAAACCAACTAGTACAAAGTAACGTGGGATCGTGCTTATAATTTAACGGCTCGTTACCTTCATGGTATGAAACAACTTGATTCAAAATCTTTTTTATTTTATATATTTTGTATCTTATCCAAGTATTAAAGGAGAGACCTTATTTGTCACGTGTTAACGCTATAATTTATGCAGCTCCCAAAAATCTTTTAAATAGCTGATTTTAAAAATCAATAATTTTAATATTTACAAATTCAAATCTTAATAATTTGTTAATCCGTAAATAAAATCTGTTATTTTAAAAATCAATAATTTTGATATTTACAAATTCAAATCTTAATAATTTGTTAATCCGTATATAAAATATGGTATTTCAAAAATCAATAATTTTGATATTAAAAATTCAAATCTTAATAATTTGTAAATCCGTAAATAAAATTTGATAATTCTGATCTTATCACCGATTTTAATTTGCAAATTTTCCTAAACAATCTTCTTTTGAGGATAATAAGCACTAATTATATTATAATTATAATTTTCGATAAGATTTGTTTTATATTATATAAATATAATTTGAATTTGTTAATGTATTATATGTATAATAAAATATAGTTAAATTTATAGTAATAACTAATATTATACTCTAAAAAAATAATTTTTATTTAAATATTTAGAATAAAATATTAAATCATGCCTCGTATACTGCACGAGTAATACACCAGTTGATTGTGTAATTACTACTTAAAATTACTTATAACCATTATGCAAAAAGTCATCGTCAGAGGCTAAGTACATCGTCAAAGGCTGAGTACAAGCCTCCCACTCAAACTAATTCAAGAAAACACATACCCAAAGACGAAGAGACAAATCAATCAATGAGCCTTCATAATTTGGAAAAGCTAGTAGCAATTGGTATAACAAGAAGCAAAATAATCAACATTTGATGAACCATAAAAAGGAATGCTGAATTATCTCACATTTTATAGTGCACATAACATAACTAATCAAGTTCACACATCAGTTGCAAGAAAGCTTCTCTAAGTTGGGCAATCTTAACATTGATAGGGTACAAATGTTATGCAATACGAAAATATGATCGAATTAAGGGTAAAAGCAATGAGAAAATGATAATTTGAAGTTGATATATAATCATATTTGGCAAGATCATGATCACCAATAATATGAATAAGGAAAAAAGCAATGACCAACATGAATAAGTAAGGAGACGTAATCTGGAACAAAAGAAGGATAATAAAAGCACGATTTACAACTGAATTCTTGTTGTAGAACTGAAAAAGTACAACCATAAAGTTAATAGTTTGCGAGTATAAAGAATAAAGATTGAATCTAGAACCATTGTGAAATTGAAATAAGAATGTGAAGAACAATGAAGAGGCGGATAGATTGAGCACAATAAAATGAGCAAACGAAAATATAAGTTAAGAGAAGATAATAAACAAAAGAGCATGTGTAGACTATAATGAAAGGTAAACGTGTATATATAAGGAAAATTAGACGTACATGAGGAGTTTTACGAATCTTATCTTATATATATTATAGGAGTAGCAATCCTTGTCACGTGTCACGCAGAAAAATGCTCACTGTCACGTGTCATTTTAACATTTAACTACACCCCACCAAAATATTAATTAAGTTTATTCATTAAAAAATTATTTAACTAAATATTAAAATTCAAATCTTAATTAAATCGGGTCAACCAATTGGACCAGTTATACAATAAACATGATTAATCTTAAACGTAATTAGTTTTGATTATAGACTGTGTCATTTTTTATATTAATTTATATATAACAATTAATTTAACACCATATACTACCAATGTACTATTTCTATTTACATATGAATCAATATAACAAGGGGAAGAAAAATCAAAATATAAATTATTATACGGTTAGATATTTTATTAATGTATTATATAATATTATATGTAGAGTGTAAAAATATTTACTGTTTACTATCTACTCTATCTAATGACAAAAAATAGTTTATACATAACCCTTTACAGAAATATAATAACAAATAATATTTTTATCAAAATCCCGTGCAATGCACGGGTAATACACTAGTCAAATAAGTAAAACAATAAAAAGTAAAATTCAACTGAACTTATCAAATTGTAACGGGACAAATCAAATCGTATCAAATTTCTAACAAAGAATTGAATTTTTTTAACAAATTTTAACTTCATATGTAAACGACTAATTTTTTCAATCTTAATTAATCAATTTAACGCTTACTATATTAAGTCATAATCTTCTCTAAGTTGGGCAATCTTAACATCGATAGAGTACAAATGTTATGCAATACGAAAATATGATCGAACTAAGGGTAAAAGCAAAGAGCAAGTGATAATTTGAAGATGATAAATAATCATATTTGGCAAGATCATGATCACCGATAATATGACCAACATAAATAAGCAAGGAGACGTAATCTGAAACAAAAGAAGGATAATAAAAGCATGATTTACAAACTCCATTTTGAGGAGCCTTGAGTTTAAACTTATCCCCGGTTAAGCCATTCAAAGAATGCACAACACTACCGTATGGAGGGAGATGTGTAGAGGGTAGACTATAATCAAAGGTAAACTCCAACATCTCGGCTAGAAGCACAAAGAGCCAATCAATCAAAAGACTAAAACGAATGCCATATCAAGTTTGAACGAGGTAGAATCCATTTTTATTGCTAGTCAAAGATGAAAACAAATGACACTTTTGTAACTATTTGAAAGTTGATGATTATCAGAAAATGTAGCAGAAGATATAAGCTGCTCTTCTTAAAACCCAACACTACACATACATTGTTCTAAACTCACGTAGTAGCCTTCATTGCATATACTATGCTTCATAACTGTTGAGTTTTCAAGATGTCAAACTCCAACAACTTGGGCATTGCAGCCTTGATAAAGGATCCGTAATCAACCTTCTTTTCGGCATATGCATCTTCAGCTTCTTTATGAGTATTATAAACCCCCACAAATTTCCATTCCGTACTCGTTGGATACATCCTCGCTACCCAGACGGTTATGTCATTATCGCGGTACTGGCCAATATGTGTACAAATAGGGGCATCTATTTCTTTGATTGCAAATCCCGGCCTTGTTGTTCTCAGCTCTTCACCTAATTTCTTCGACACTTCAACTCTGCCTTTTGATGATTCGCACTCAGGGTTATTATCTTCATCCTCTATCTTCTTCAATGGAATTTTCATTTTCGCTTTTCACACGCCTGTCACACACTCACACAGTATATACACATCAATAGATTACATTTCAGCAAATCAACAACAACCTCTAGTATTTCTCTCGATTGCGCAGTCTCAAAGGATATTTCAAGAAGCTGATTGCGCTGCTACATCAGTTCTTGGAATTAGGGTTTACACTCTCAAACAGATTACAACAACTAAATTCAATTACAAGAACCATATCAAAGAAATAATCCACCGCTAACTTGGAATTTTCAGCAGCAGACAATCGATGCGAAGGAAAGATACAGGTTTAGAGAATCGGTAAAGATCCGATCAAAAGAAGAGAGAATTTCTGAAAAACATCGGGAGTGTGTTACTTACTATTGACAAGAGGAACGGAAAATGGATTGGAAAAGAGAAAATGAAGTATTCCTTTCGATTACAAGAAAAAGATCAACTATATTCAATTACAAGAATCATATGAAAGAAATCATCCATCGCCGATCGACTTGAAATTTTCAGCAGCAGAGTGTACTAACCTGTGAATGCCAGAAGCCTCCAAAATCGACGCTTATTCCCGAGAGCACAACAACTTTAAATCTCCGTTGAGAGCAGGGAAGACTACCGGCAATCGTTGCGAGGAAAGATAGAAGTTGAGAGAATTGGAGCAAAAGGAGAGAGAATTGGTGAAGTCGGGACTCAGGAGTCTGTTACTTATAGTTGACAAGAGAAACAGAAAGGAGAGAAGAGACGCCGGTAGTTAATGAATCTAACTAATTGATTGGTAGAATATTATTTAAAAATTTATCAAATTTATTAAGTATAATAAGTTTATTCCAGTCATTATGAAAAATATTGACCAGAAAATTTACATGAAATGATATTTGTGGTTCTATTCAATGTCATTTTGTTTATAAGTGGTTTAATATATAATAAAATATTATAACGGCGCTTGGTTAAAAATCATATTATAATGACGCATATTGTGGTTTGTGAGTGCATATTTTGGCGATCTTCAGTGGCGACTTGCTCTTTTGTCATTTCGGTGTGGAGGCCTTGAGTTATACTCAGTTATGGAGACTTCTTCTTTTGCTTTTGTGGTGTCTAGAGCTCAGTCATCAACTCTTTAAGACAACATTTTGCGGGATAGTGAAGCTGTTGATAAGGGGTTCGATTTTTTTTGGAGTTTTGGCAATCTTCAAGTTTCTATTCCTAGTTTTGATCTTTTTGGTTTTACTGTCAAGAGCACCGTTCCCATAAAGCCCAACATGCTTTGACGAGTGCTCTTTTTGATAAGACAATATATGCGATGGAAGCAACTTTTGATTTGACCCCTAGACCAAAAGCGGTTTTTCAGTGTCTACACGCAACGCATAACCAAGATTTCCTTCTTGCCATACCTATTGATGGACTTGGACAATGTATGTCTCCCGTTGAGTATCGCCTTATAATTCATTTGTTCCCGTATGATGTGTTTTGTTCTATGCCTAATTGTGGGAAGGTTATAGATGATTTTGGGAGCATGCGGTAACAAATTTAAGTTTTATTTATAATACGGTAGCAAATTTAAGTTATATTTATATAATATGAAACAAATCTTTTCAATAATTATAATTATAATTTAACTAGTGACGGAAAATATTATCAGATTTTACTTACGGATTAACAAATTATTAAGATTTGAATTTGTAAATATCAAAATTATTGATTTTGAAAATATCAGATTTTATTTATGGGTTAGCAAATTATTAAGACTTGAATTTGTAAATATCAAAATTATTGATAATTTAAAGTAGCTTTTTAAAATATTTTTGGGAGCTTCGTGAATTATGGTGTTGACACGTGACAAAGAAAGTATCTCATCTAATAGATATAAGTTAAGATGATAAGATTTTCATATTTTATTAGGATTTATTGAAATTGTCAATTTTTATTTCAATTAAAATAAGCTTTTTGAAAAAAATAATAAAATTGGGAGTTGCATGAAACATGGAGGTGACACGTGACAAAAAAAGCTCTTCTTTAATAGATATAAGATAAGATAAGATAAGATGATAAGATTTTACGATTTTATTAGGA
This sequence comes from Fagopyrum tataricum, assembly GCA_002319775.1. Taxonomy (NCBI): domain Eukaryota; kingdom Viridiplantae; phylum Streptophyta; class Magnoliopsida; order Caryophyllales; family Polygonaceae; genus Fagopyrum; species Fagopyrum tataricum. Next base: position 9,157,123 of record CM008283.1, read on the forward strand.
TTTATTGAAATTTCCAATTTATATTTAAATTAAAATTAGGGTTTTTGAAGGAAAAAAAAGGAGTTGCAAGAAACCTGGAAGCGACACGAGACAAAAAAGAACTCTTCCTTAATAGATATTAGTGTAATACCCGGCATCTTATGCGGGCTTTAAAAAATAAGGGTTAGATTTATTATAGATGGGCAGAAAAAGAACTTTGAAGTAATAGATCAAATAAAAGATTATGATTAACAAAAAAAAAAAATGTTGCCTAAGCTAACAAATTCAAAGGTTTATACTACAAATTGTTTGAATAGGATGAATATTGGATAATAAATTAAAGTTGACCTAGTACCCATGCCTCTTGGATAGACAATATAAATACAACTCATTTAAACGAAGAAGAAAGCCAAATGTAAAGCAAATTTGAAAATTGGAGGCTAAAATTTAGGGCAAACAACGTAGAAGAGTTAAAAAAGTATATAGAGAGGCATGTGAAGAGAGATTACCATCAAATTGTCCAATGTCCTATCAATGTACAAGATTGATGAGTGAAGTACATCTAACATTAGAAATGATCAAACATGAAAAAAGTAAATCATGAAAGAAACAAATAACAATACCGGGTGGTACCCGGTAAAGAGGCATGTCAAGAGAGTATTGTTCGCTGGTTTTACACCCCTATAAACAACTATTAAAAGAGATAAAAATTCACATGATAGCAAAATTAGGAAGGGGATAGTATTAAATTTATAACTTGTAATAATTTCCTAAATATTAACGAACCCACAGTGTATGGATCGTACGAAGTAGGACAAGTATTCCAAGGTCGATCTCAGGGACTGAGAGGATTAATATGCAGCAATGATTAAATATAAAATAGATCTCAATTAAAGACATGAGGTTGAAAAATATAAGGGAAATAAATCAAAAAGGTTTTTAAAAGGGTTTTAAGGACTCACAATCAATTGTCACTATTGATTGAAAGTCAAAACAAACAAACAAAAGGGAAAACAAAGATAATCAAGTTAAAGGAAAGAAAATAGATTTCAAGGATTTAAGATCATTGTTTATACATATAGATTCAGGAAAACTCATAAAGATATATGGTAGAAAAGTCACAGGGATGAACATTTATAAGCTGATAGTCTATTACCGGATAAGTCTCAAGACTATCTAGTTCCAAACCAACTACCTATTACCGGGTAAGTCTCAAGGCAAAGAAGTAGGAAATTCTGAACAAACCATACTACAAACTAAGGGAAAGGTAAACCATTACCGGGTAAGTCTCAGGTATTACCCTACTTAGGAAGGAATTCAAGCACATTCAACCAATAAAGGATAAACCTTTATTATCTATGATCAATCACTCATGTATCTAAGAAGGAATATCACTGGGTAAGTCTCAATTCCAACTTAGGTTACTAGCTAGAAGGATTCTAACTAGGTTCAAGTCCAAGCCAACCATTAGGATTTCAAGCAATTCAAAGTCAAAACAAAGCACAATCTAATCCATCATAATCTAAGGCATAAACAAATCCCTGTCAACCTTGGAACCACAAGGTTCTAGCCAATAACAATCATATCAAAGAAAGACAAATAAATAAATAACAAAGGAGAATAAAAAGAACTTAACTTCAATAAATGAAAACCTTCAATCTTGACAAATCTCGAATCAACAATCTCACAACAATCTCTTCCAAACAAAACTGTATATAAAAGTCTGAATCTTTAAGCTAAACTAATAAAGAACAATGGAGAAGAAGAAGGGAAAGGAAGGAGACGGCTCAACCCCCTAGGGCTAGCTCTAGGCGACTCCCAGCACAAAAGACGGACTAATTCGGACCCTTAGAAATAACCTAGAGCTTCCCTTTTATAGCAAACAACCTTCCAAAGGACGGGCTGAGCCAAAACTGGTCCAAAAATAAAATAAAATCGCCAAACAGAAAATCTAGGGCAGAAATCTCGGCCGAGATCAGGCCTGGTCCGGGACCGAGATTTGGCAACAGAACCTTCAGTGCGTCAGCATTTCGGAAATCTCGGCCGAGATCGGACCATTTCGGTCCGAGATTCACAAATCTCGGCCGAGATCGGACCATCTCGGTCCAAGCTCCATGGATCTCGGCCGAGATCAAGCCATCTCGGTCCGAGATCAGCCTATCTCGGCCCGAGATTCATGGATCTCGGCCGAGATCAGGCTAATCTGGTCCGGGATTCCGTCTTCTTCGTTCCTTCGCGCCTTTAGCTCGATTCCTGGTCCTTTCCCGCGCACGTATGCTCGTTCCAATGCGTCCACTTCGAGGCTTGATCCTTAAATACGTCGTTTTAGCTCCAAAATGTGCCAAATCACCTACAAAGCCACAAATAGTGTGTGTAGACATCTATTCTTGCAAAGTAGAACTAAACAAGCATAAATGGCACAAACTAAGGCCAAAACATGAATGTGGAAAGGGGAAATCTAACTAAATGCATGAATGCAACAAGTCGATAAATCATGTTATCAAGTACCTAGTAATTTCCTTTGTCACGGTCCACTTTCATTTCCTTCCTGGTGAGACCGGCCTAACCCAACTCTATGCTTCATCGTCCTCGCGTCTTCTCCCTCAAACGCCAACGACTGTTACCGGAATTGAAGACGGCGTAACTCGGACATTGATGGTGGCATTCAACCCAATCATTCCCACTTCTCCCGATCACACTACTCCCCCTCCCCATCTTCCCTCTGACTTGTCCCATCGTTGAACCCTCAATCCGCCGTCCCGGCCCCTCTCTTCTCCTCCATATTCCCTATCCTCCTCCACCACCATGTCTCGACCTTCCTCTCGATCTCATCCTTCACCTCTGTAACACCGCCATTGCCGACCCTCTTCAAGTACCTCAACCTCCTTTCCCTCTCTCTTTAAACCCCTGATTCATTGTCCTCTCCCCTGCCCAGTTCTGACTGCCACCGAAACCATCCCTACATCCTCGCAACCCCCTGCGTCACGCCGTCGACCAAACACCTGACGAGTTTGTTGAACGTCTTCCTTTCCCTGAGCTTGCGAGGTACGTCGGAATTAACGAAATCCAATGAAGAAGAGAATGAGCCAGTGAGGCAGCATGACTCGAACATGGACACAAAGTTCTTTCGGGTTGACGCCCACCCTACAGTAAGCAGGTCTCGACCCCGTGACCTACTAGACGTGCCTAGGACGCTTGTCTCTTCCTTTCTACCTCCACGGTGGTTCGAACTTAGGATCTTCGGACTTGTTTAATTTTAATCCGTTCAAGCTGTGGTGGTGACTCGAACTTGAGACCTTGTGGAAACTTATAACTAAAATGTAATTTTTGTGCGTGATATAGAACTCGAACCTAGAACGTCTCATAATGTCTAGAGCAATTAAACCGCCGTCTTTTATTTTGTTTCGTTGCTCATGAGTGTCGAACATGTGACCTCTACCTTGCAGCTACCTGTGGTCTTGCACTATAACACCCCAAATCCGTAAGACTCGAGGTGCTACTGGGCTAGGATCTCACAATGGATCCTGACCCTAGCCTGACAACAATTTCACTGATCTTACAACAAGGCACAGATAGATTAAAACAAAACATGAAACCGATATATAAATATCAAAAGGTTTATACAAGTACTGCTGAGTACAACAAAACATAACCATATACATAATCAAAAGATCCCATCCCACGTGGACGACCCAGTGTACGGAGCCCTCAACAGATCACCCTTCTGGATCACTCTGCAGTTCTCCTAACATGCAAATGATCTACAACACGGTATAAAACCGTTAGCTAACCATACACATATATAAGAGATGCAGAGCACAAACACACATCAAATAATACTAAACACGTCAACATGATATCACACATTTACCCGGTTCATTATCTTTATAAAGTCCAGCAATCAACTCGTATATATATCCATATAAACATATGTGACACGAGGAATATAATCCTCGCCTCTGGGTCCAATAGCCAGCTGGAATGGTGTCTGGAACACCTCCCCGTGTACCCTAAGGGAATGGAGAGTGCCCGAACCGTTTACCAGGTCTGGCCTGCCTATAGAGAACCTCCCAGACTCCCGGCGGGATGAAAGGGCAAGTTATCACGGCCCTACAATGGGCAAACAATATACCATAGATCGGTAATAAACCATAACACATGCTATCAAGCATATACCACACACCACTCATGCACACATCTAATATAGGGATGACAACTAAGTAAGTCCTACGGACTTACCTCAACCTCAAGGTCGTCTCAACTTAATCAACCCTCAAACACGGTCCACTCCACTCTAGAGGATAACACTGCCTAGCAATAAGGCATAACGAAACATACTCATCAACCATCTATCCTCAACACATACCTAGCATGCTACTACCGCTCATACTAGGAAAGGAAAGGATCTACCTAACTCTAGGTAGACCCGGGACAAGACGCACCTGCGTGACACAAAAGACGCAGGGGCCGAGCAAGCAACCCGCAGGCACGGCAGGACTCAGCCGCGGGCGCGGTGACAAAGGACGCAGGCAACGCAGGCAAGGCGCGGGCGCTGCGGCACGACTTCCGCAGGGGCGGCGGCTTCCAGGCGTAGGGGCGGCGACGGTGCAGAACGTGACCCCGCGATTCCTCTTCGGCTCTTCTCGTGATCAAATCACGTCTTCATCATCCAAAACCAAGTACATACATATACATACACATTCCAACATCAATCTATGATCCATATATCTATTCCTAAGCTAAGGAAGGAAGAACAAGAAAGAAGAAAGAAAGAAGAAGCAAGGGATACATACCACAGTTGTGGCCTAAGCACGAAACTGAACCAAGGCAGTATCTCAACTAGCTCTCTAGCTCAGGAACAACATCATACCACATCAACATCATCAACAACACACAAGGCCACACCAAAACACTTCCAAATCTAAGGAAACCAAGAAGAAGATCAAGGAGGAAGGAGAAGGACGTGAAGGTAGCTGGGAAAGGAAGTGAAGATGCTCAGCAAGCCAAAGCAAGGATTAGGTTAAGGAAGGGGAAGAGTAAAGAACGGGTCAAGGGTCAAGAAAGCCGGTTGCAGCCGCAGGAAACCGCATGGGCGGGTTTCCTGGCCGCAGAGGCGGAACAACAGAGGAGCCGCAGGGGCGGCCTCACAGACCCGCGGGAGCGGCTAAGGCTAAACTAGCTCCAAAGACTAAGGCTCTTACATACACCTCGTGGGGATCGAACCAATGACCATCCGCTCCATCCTTCTAGCCTTCAACCCCCATGAATCCGGTTATCCACTTGGAACCGAATCAACTTCCGGTTAGACCCGAACCATTTTATTCCGTTAATTCTAATTTTTGATAAATTAGTTTCCATTTTAATTAATAAACTGTTGGACTATAATTATTATTTAAAATGGTGGGATAACATAGTAATTTAACTTAGGCGATAGGTTAATAATGGTTAACGATGAAATGACGGATAATTGCGGAATTTGCTAGAGGAACCAGAAATGTGGGATTTAACAAAAATGAGAAAATGTATTATTAGAACCAAACCGCCCAACCTCGTTAATTTAATTCCCGATAAATTAATTTCCTGATGATATATAATTAATTATATATTTATTTAAATATTTAAATGATTGAGTTTATGTTGCTAGAAAAGTGAATTAGTGGAATGATGTCGAGGAATTATTTTAGAGCTTTAGGAACGACATAAGATGTTGATGAATTTAGTGAACGTGATGTTGGTAATGAAATCGGAATAGAACGAGATAAGGTTTTGATACCGGATAATGGTAGATGTTGTATGAGAATTGGAAATGAACGTCTAGGTCCGTAAATCTAGGACGTAGAAAATGTCAGGGTATGAATGCTAGATATCATCTCCTGATGGAGAAGAATGATAAGTTGAATAGTATTATGGTTGAACTCGTTCTAAGGGATGATAAATGTGGAACAGGATAATCGGATCTTTGACTGGCAAGATCGCGAGATGTTGAGACCAATAACGATAAGGTGAGTTCGTATGACTCACTTAGCTACCTTTTAATACCGAGTGTGCACTAGGGTAGTGTATGTTATTCTTGTGAAATAAAATGAACGAATTATATCACTGTATTTTAATTTCTAAGAGAGGCACAAGTGTATGATAACATGCCGTAACTGTCGGTCCGGACCGATGGTGCCGGAGGATTGTCCCGCGACCATTCTAGTAGTGTATACGGGAAGAGGTAGAAACACCAGTCCTACTGATTAACGGGAACGGGGGCAAGAGTTGGGAGACTATTGTGTTACAAACAAAAGTTGGAAAATAGAATGACTAAATCCACTTAATGAAAGATAATAAACCGGGACATTGAGTGTGCATGCTGATTGATTACAATACTTCTTTATATGTGTGTGCTCTTAAGTGACCTTAGTATTATAATTGTAGCTAACAGTTTTATCGTGTTGTTAGGTTTTTGCACGATAGATCTCTACCGAGAAATCGGGAGTGGAGTGGCCAGCCGGATTTCCGTACTAGGAGTTTGGGTATTGGTTTATGTAGTTTTGTTTTAGTTATTTTATTACAGTAGAGTTAGTTTGTTTAACAATTGGCTGATGTACGGGTCTAGAGTCTGTCGAGTTATTTACGTACTTTGAAAGGATTTGTATTTAGAATATTTGTGCCTTGTTGCAAGATCCGACGTTGTTGACGTCAACCTAAGGTCAGGACCCACTGTGAGGTCCTAGCCAGTAACGCTCCGAGTTCCCAGAATTCGGGGTGTTACAACATGGTATCAGAGCTCTAGGTTGGCAACAATGACACTCGCAATCTTCAAAAAAGGCCAAGTATAAACAGAACCAGAAAATGGATCTGGTTTTCCAAAATGAATTTCAAAGTTTATTTTCTGTTTAGTCGGGTTGGGTAGTAGTACGGAAACCACCGCTCCACTCTGCAGACCTCGGTAGTAGTAAGTTAGTGTGATTTGTACTTAGAAATAATAATATTACTTATAGTCGTCTGCCTCATATAGACGGTGCACACCAAGATAGTAATCGTGTCCGGTGGGTTAAAGGTAATTACCTTTTCACCCTTCCCGCACGGAGTAGAATTAATAAGGCACTACAGATCAAGCACGCGAGTAGAGAAATAAAAGCATTCCAAAGACAAGAGTACGAAGCGTGATGAAAGTATGATCCCAACGATACCAGGAATTTGAAGATACGACCAACTGAACCAGATTACACCTCGAAAGGAGCCCCAGGGTTCAAGGAATTATTCCGGACCCTAGAAATACAAGCGTTATTGACTTCTCAAGAATACGAGACTAACGGACGGAACTACAGTTATATCAAGTTACGCCATAAGAAGGAAGAGCGGATAACTATGATGTGGGAAAAGTATAAGAACCAATAAAGGCGTCTTCTTGACAAGGACTCAAGACACCGGTAGCAAAAGATATTCCCAAGAAACGAGAAATAGAAGAAGAGAGCATCATAATGTTGAGAGGAACACGAGAATAAGTCGTCACACAATGTCACGAAGTACGATCAGGTCGATTTAACGGCGGGAAGAAGTTGGGAAGCGGGATCACTTGCCCAGGAAGTCAAGTGGGCACTAGTAAGCGAATAACACCGGTTAGGGTACGAAGAAGGAAGCATGCAACATAATCTAAGAAACCGAAGAAAAGGGAACCTGGACCGACACGCCGAATTAAGGAAAAGGAAGTAAGAACACCGGTTAGGGTACGGACTTTCAACTCCTGGTATAAGGACTATGGGGATTAAGACATGAGGTGAGTATACTCACATACCAACAAGTCGTAAATTAGAGAACCAAACTGCATGTGAAGCTTGTATATGTATAAGGGAGTTACAGTAGAATATCATCAAGACCGGTTTAACGAAGACTACACCGACAATCAGATGTATCCGGTATGATCAAGTAAGCAATTTCGCGGGATTTGTTTCAAATCGCAGTGTAAAACCGATTTGTTTAAAATTCCAAATTTTTTTTTAAAAAAAAGACTATTTTAAAAAGTAAAGTTATGTATAATTAAACTTAAAATGATTATTTTAAAGATCATAATTTTTCAATGACTGAACTAACTGTTGAGTTGTTAAATTAATGGAGTTTGATAAGTTGTATATACATTTTCCCATTTTTGTGATTGTGGTAGCTAAGTTGAACATCAATATATTCTTTTTCTTCTTCCAATACAATGTTAACGTTAGAAGAGGCTAGAGCTGAATCATTCTGCAACTTTGTTGCAAAACACCCCTTCTAATTCAAATTTTATGAAGTTGCCGTGATTTGAGTTTTCATCCTATGAATCAAAATTTGGGTTCTTACAAAGTCTTTTCTATCACGTAAATTAATTTAAAAGTGTTGTATACTTGGATACATAAAGTGTGGTTTTGTGAATGTAATTAATAAAGGGCGATTGCTTCTCTCCTATGTATTCGAGAATAAAATCTACAGGTGAATTTATAAAGACAATGAAAGAAACCCATCGAGATCATAGAATTACATCAAGAATCTAGACAAAAACAACCGAGCAAGCATGAGCCATTTGACCCTTAATGATCAAAACTTTCTAACAATGCAAGCGTTTGAAATTCTAAACCCGAAAACAAACACTAAATGCTATGTAACACACAAATGAGGACACAGTAGTCTGGGGAATCAACAATTCATTCAGGACACAGTAGTCACATAACTGACTCAAGTTGCAGAACACCACCATCTGACTTAGAAACACAAAGAGCCAATCAATCAAAAGACTAAAACGAATGCCATATTTAGTTTGAACGAGGTAGAATCCATTTTTATTGCTACTCAGAGATGAAAACAAATGACACTTTTGTAACGATTTGAAAGTTGATGATTATCAGAAAATGTAGCAGAAGATATAAGCTGCTCTTCTTAAAACCCAACACTAACACATACATGTTCTAAACTCGTGTAGTAACCTTCATTGCATATACTCTGGCTTCATAACTTTTGACTTTTCAAGATGTCAAACTCCAACAACTTGGGCATTGCAGTCTTGATAAAGGATTCGTACTCGAGCTTCTTTTTGGCACATGCATCTTCAGCCTCTTTATGAGTATCGTAAAACCCCACAAATTTCCATTCCGTACTCATTGTATACTTGATGCTCGCCATCCAGAGGCCTATGTCTTTGTCGCGGTACTGGCCAACATGTGTACAAATAGGGGCATTTATTTCTTCAATTGCATATCCCGGACTTGTTGTTCTCAGCTCTTCACCTGATTTCTTCATCGCTTCAAATTTGCCTTTTGATGATTCGCACTCAGGGTTATTATCTTCATCCTCTATCTTCTTCAATGGAATTTTCATTTTCGCTTTTCACACGCCTGTCACCTGTCACACACTCACACAGTATATATACATCAATAGCTGATCGAATGCCGCAAATTAATGAACAAGAAAATATGACAGGTTTCCCACATAACTAATTACATTTCCGCAAATCAACAACAAACTCTAGTATTTCTCTCGATTGCGCAGTCTCAAAGGATATTACAAGAAGCTGGTTTCGCTGCTACATCAGTTCTTGGAATTAGGGTTTACACTCTCAAACAGATTACAACAACTAAATTCAATTACAAGAACCATATCAAAGAAATCATCCACCGCTAACTTGGAATTTTAAGCAGCAGACAATCGATGCCAAGGAAAGATACAGGTTTAGATAATCGGTAAAGATCCGATCAAAAGAAGAGAGAATTTCTCAAAAAAACCGGGAGTGTGTTACTCATCATTGACAAGAGGAACAGAAAATGGATTGGAAAAGAGAAAATGAAGTATTCCTTTCGATTACACGAAAAAGATCAACTATATTCAATTGCAAGAATCATATGAAAGAAATCATCCATCGTCGATCGACTTGAAATTTTCAGCAGCAGAATCATTGTACTAACCTGTGAATGTCAGCAGCCTTCAAAATGGACGATTATTCCCGAGAGCACAACAACTTTAAATCTCCGTTGAGAGCAGGGAAGACTACCGGCAATCGTTGAGGGGAAAGATAGAAGTTGAGAGAATTGGAGCAAAAGGAGAGAGAATTGGTGAAGTCGGGACTCGGGAGTCTGTTACTTATAATCGACAAGAGAAACAGAAAGGAGAGAAGAGACGCCGGTAGTTGTTTTGGATTTAATTTGTAAATGTAAAATCGCGATGATCAAATGCATCGCACACTACATGTTGTGTTTTCATCTTATGTGTCATAGTTTGTCAAATACATATTTTGACGGTGCAACCTAAATCCTAAAAAAAATGTTATAATAATATAACACTTTATCTTGAGACCGTAATCAAAATGTTATTAAGATATAATTATTTTAGTTTATACTAGTTTGTATTTCGAATCTCGATCCTACATTCCTACTTGAACGAACAAAACCTAATATATACACACAATATATGAACCTATACTTTGACATATTGGATAAGGTGATGTGTTGAACAACCAACTAAATCACATTAACATTTCAAATTAAAATGTATAATAATATTATATGAATTGAAATTTATCTTGTAACCATGAAAGTTAAACTGGGATGGGTACGAGTAATTATACGGGGAAAACCCAACAAGTTTTTAAAAGGGAAAATTAAATGGGAAAACCCAAAAAGTTTTAATCGAAAAATTAAACGGGGACGGGTATTCCCCGATGGGGACGAATATCCGACGAAGACGGGGACAAATTTTAATATCCGAACGGGTATGGGGATGGGAATGAAGGGCGTTATAATAAACGGGAATGGGGATAAATAGGACACTCCTCGACCCAAACCCGACTCATTGACATCCCTACTCATAGCTGCTTCATTCATATATGTATATCTCATTTTCTTACAAATGAACTATACATCATTTGTAAGAAACCAACTAGTACAAAGTAACGTGGGATCGTGCTTATAATTTAACGGCTCGTTACCTTCATGGTATGAAACAACTTGATTCAAAATCTTTTTTATTTTATATATTTTGTATCTTATCCAAGTATTAAAGGAGAGACCTTATTTGTCACGTGTTAACGCTATAATTTATGCAGCTCCCAAAAATCTTTTAAATAGCTGATTTTAAAAATCAATAATTTTAATATTTACAAATTCAAATCTTAATAATTTGTTAATCCGTAAATAAAATCTGTTATTTTAAAAATCAATAATTTTGATATTTACAAATTCAAATCTTAATAATTTGTTAATCCGTATATAAAATATGGTATTTCAAAAATCAATAATTTTGATATTAAAAATTCAAATCTTAATAATTTGTAAATCCGTAAATAAAATTTGATAATTCTGATCTTATCACCGATTTTAATTTGCAAATTTTCCTAAACAATCTTCTTTTGAGGATAATAAGCACTAATTATATTATAATTATAATTTTCGATAAGATTTGTTTTATATTATATAAATATAATTTGAATTTGTTAATGTATTATATGTATAATAAAATATAGTTAAATTTATAGTAATAACTAATATTATACTCTAAAAAAATAATTTTTATTTAAATATTTAGAATAAAATATTAAATCATGCCTCGTATACTGCACGAGTAATACACCAGTTGATTGTGTAATTACTACTTAAAATTACTTATAACCATTATGCAAAAAGTCATCGTCAGAGGCTAAGTACATCGTCAAAGGCTGAGTACAAGCCTCCCACTCAAACTAATTCAAGAAAACACATACCCAAAGACGAAGAGACAAATCAATCAATGAGCCTTCATAATTTGGAAAAGCTAGTAGCAATTGGTATAACAAGAAGCAAAATAATCAACATTTGATGAACCATAAAAAGGAATGCTGAATTATCTCACATTTTATAGTGCACATAACATAACTAATCAAGTTCACACATCAGTTGCAAGAAAGCTTCTCTAAGTTGGGCAATCTTAACATTGATAGGGTACAAATGTTATGCAATACGAAAATATGATCGAATTAAGGGTAAAAGCAATGAGAAAATGATAATTTGAAGTTGATATATAATCATATTTGGCAAGATCATGATCACCAATAATATGAATAAGGAAAAAAGCAATGACCAACATGAATAAGTAAGGAGACGTAATCTGGAACAAAAGAAGGATAATAAAAGCACGATTTACAACTGAATTCTTGTTGTAGAACTGAAAAAGTACAACCATAAAGTTAATAGTTTGCGAGTATAAAGAATAAAGATTGAATCTAGAACCATTGTGAAATTGAAATAAGAATGTGAAGAACAATGAAGAGGCGGATAGATTGAGCACAATAAAATGAGCAAACGAAAATATAAGTTAAGAGAAGATAATAAACAAAAGAGCATGTGTAGACTATAATGAAAGGTAAACGTGTATATATAAGGAAAATTAGACGTACATGAGGAGTTTTACGAATCTTATCTTATATATATTATAGGAGTAGCAATCCTTGTCACGTGTCACGCAGAAAAATGCTCACTGTCACGTGTCATTTTAACATTTAACTACACCCCACCAAAATATTAATTAAGTTTATTCATTAAAAAATTATTTAACTAAATATTAAAATTCAAATCTTAATTAAATCGGGTCAACCAATTGGACCAGTTATACAATAAACATGATTAATCTTAAACGTAATTAGTTTTGATTATAGACTGTGTCATTTTTTATATTAATTTATATATAACAATTAATTTAACACCATATACTACCAATGTACTATTTCTATTTACATATGAATCAATATAACAAGGGGAAGAAAAATCAAAATATAAATTATTATACGGTTAGATATTTTATTAATGTATTATATAATATTATATGTAGAGTGTAAAAATATTTACTGTTTACTATCTACTCTATCTAATGACAAAAAATAGTTTATACATAACCCTTTACAGAAATATAATAACAAATAATATTTTTATCAAAATCCCGTGCAATGCACGGGTAATACACTAGTCAAATAAGTAAAACAATAAAAAGTAAAATTCAACTGAACTTATCAAATTGTAACGGGACAAATCAAATCGTATCAAATTTCTAACAAAGAATTGAATTTTTTTAACAAATTTTAACTTCATATGTAAACGACTAATTTTTTCAATCTTAATTAATCAATTTAACGCTTACTATATTAAGTCATAATCTTCTCTAAGTTGGGCAATCTTAACATCGATAGAGTACAAATGTTATGCAATACGAAAATATGATCGAACTAAGGGTAAAAGCAAAAGAGCAAGTGATAATTTGAAGATGATAAATAATCATATTTGGCAAGATCATGATCACCGATAATATGACCAACATAAATAAGCAAGGAGACGTAATCTGAAACAAAAGAAGGATAATAAAAGCATGATTTACAAACTCCATTTTGAGGAGCCCTTGAGTTTAAACTTATCCCCGGTTAAGCCATTCAAAGAATGCACAACACTACCGTATGGAGGGAGATGTGTAGAGGGTAGACTATAATCAAAGGTAAACTCCAACATCTCGGCTAGAAGCACAAAGAGCCAATCAATCAAAAGACTAAAACGAATGCCATATCAAGTTTGAACGAGGTAGAATCCATTTTTATTGCTAGTCAAAGATGAAAACAAATGACACTTTTGTAACTATTTGAAAGTTGATGATTATCAGAAAATGTAGCAGAAGATATAAGCTGCTCTTCTTAAAACCCAACACTACACATACATTGTTCTAAACTCACGTAGTAGCCTTCATTGCATATACTATGCTTCATAACTGTTGAGTTTTCAAGATGTCAAACTCCAACAACTTGGGCATTGCAGCCTTGATAAAGGATCCGTAATCAACCTTCTTTTCGGCATATGCATCTTCAGCTTCTTTATGAGTATTATAAACCCCCACAAATTTCCATTCCGTACTCGTTGGATACATCCTCGCTACCCAGACGGTTATGTCATTATCGCGGTACTGGCCAATATGTGTACAAATAGGGGCATCTATTTCTTTGATTGCAAATCCCGGCCTTGTTGTTCTCAGCTCTTCACCTAATTTCTTCGACACTTCAACTCTGCCTTTTGATGATTCGCACTCAGGGTTATTATCTTCATCCTCTATCTTCTTCAATGGAATTTTCATTTTCGCTTTTCACACGCCTGTCACACACTCACACAGTATATACACATCAATAGATTACATTTCAGCAAATCAACAACAACCTCTAGTATTTCTCTCGATTGCGCAGTCTCAAAGGATATTTCAAGAAGCTGATTGCGCTGCTACATCAGTTCTTGGAATTAGGGTTTACACTCTCAAACAGATTACAACAACTAAATTCAATTACAAGAACCATATCAAAGAAATAATCCACCGCTAACTTGGAATTTTCAGCAGCAGACAATCGATGCGAAGGAAAGATACAGGTTTAGAGAATCGGTAAAGATCCGATCAAAAGAAGAGAGAATTTCTGAAAAACATCGGGAGTGTGTTACTTACTATTGACAAGAGGAACGGAAAATGGATTGGAAAAGAGAAAATGAAGTATTCCTTTCGATTACAAGAAAAAGATCAACTATATTCAATTACAAGAATCATATGAAAGAAATCATCCATCGCCGATCGACTTGAAATTTTCAGCAGCAGAGTGTACTAACCTGTGAATGCCAGAAGCCTCCAAAATCGACGCTTATTCCCGAGAGCACAACAACTTTAAATCTCCGTTGAGAGCAGGGAAGACTACCGGCAATCGTTGCGAGGAAAGATAGAAGTTGAGAGAATTGGAGCAAAAGGAGAGAGAATTGGTGAAGTCGGGACTTGGGAGTCTGTTACTTATAATCGACAAGAGAAACAGAAAGGAGAGAAGAGACGCCGGTAGTTGTTTTGGATTTAATACTAGCTTAACCGATTGTTTTGGATTCAAAACCTCACAAAAAGACAACGTCCAAAAATACCAAATCACAAAGTAAAAATTAAAAATTAAAAAAAAAATAAAATAGAAAAGGATATATTCAATTTAGACGCGGACATCTCCGGATCAGGGCTGGACTCCTAGAAAAATTCTTATCCGTTTTATTGGGCCGGACTCGGGTCGAACCCGGAATTCGGGCTTGAGGTCTTGTTCATACCCGCCTGAGTTGGGTTTCAGGTCGGGCGGACGGGCCCTTTTTATATATGTTTTTGAATTTTTTTATTTATACTAAATATATAATAAATAAAATCGATTTTCACTATTCTCATATATATCTTACATATTTAATTTAAAAAGTAAATAAAATGGACTTTCGGCTGAGCTTAGTGACCCATACGGGCCTACCTTATGCGCCATCCGCCCTTTTTCCTCGGACGGGTGGGTATGTCCGTGTTTGACCATGTCTAATTGACTAATTTGATTAGACCATTTGTGGGTTTGATAAAAATCTACTTTAACATTTCAAGACTCGGTAACTGTCATTGTTCTTTTATATTTATCTTGAGAGATCATAATTGAATAAAATTTAACTTAAATAGAAATTATTTTATTTTATTTTATATAATTTAGAAATTCAGTGAAACAACGTGAACTCAACATGGAACCATTATACCTTAGTTAAATGTAGTTTTAGGCTTTTAGCTTAATGTCATGCAAGCACACCTTGTGCGGTTTATCTGTAAAAATTTTACAACAAAATAATTAATATTCACAAAATTTTATTATATGTTCACAAGATTCGTACTTTAAATTTAATTGTTTTAAATAATCCGAAAATATTAATGATATGTTTTTACTATCTAGTAGATATTCACTAATAAATATTTTTTTTAAAAGGTTATAATCAACATCCCCTAATAAAATATATTTTGTCTAATTAACTCCATTGTTTTTATTAATTCTCTTGCTATTTTGTACCGTTTTAACAAACAATCTTTTTTTCCCTACAAAAAATATATAGATAAACATCGATTATTAATTGGGAGAATAGTGGGGGGTGGGGGTGGGGGAGGGAAGCAGTATCAAAATTTATTATTTAAAATAAAGCATATAAGGCTATTCTGGTCAATATGAAAATAGATTGACCGGAAAATTTACGTAAAAATAATATTGGTGGTTTGATAAGTGGCTTAATATATAATAAAATAATATAACGTCGGTTTGTTAAAAAATCGTATTATAAAAAGTTTTTTTTTTTCCCTCAAAAATCTTCAAAATATAAACCAATTACATTATGAGCAAATTTTGATTAAATAATTCAAGTTAGGGTATAGCTAGGGATGACAATCTCACCCGCAACCGGTGGTTAACCGAAAACTCGAACCACTCGAAAGGTCGAAAATCTGATAAAATACGGTTGGAATGTGGGTGATGGTCCAGTTACGGTACAGTTTAGAGTGAGAATATTAAAACTCATCACCCGAACCACCACCTGAGCCTTCACCCGACCCGGCATTCGCTCGATATTCACCCGATGTTCAAATGTCTTACCACCCTCTCTTATGTAAGAGCCTTAGTTTTGGGAGCGAGTTTTGGTCTTAGCCGCCCCCGTGGCCCTGTGATCCGCCCCTGCGGGTTACGGCGGCTGCAGCCGGTTTTGTTGACCCCGTTGACCCGTGCTTTACTTCTTCTCTTACTCCTTACCTTGCTGAGCAAGGGTTTCATTCCATCTCTCATTCCAATCCAGTCATGTCCTTCTTGCTTCTCCCTTGTTCCCACTTGATCTTTGTTTTGGCTTAGAAGAGTTTGGTTTGAGTTTGGTGTGTATGGTTGTTGATGTTAGTTGTGGTTACTGAGCTTGTGGAGCCAGCTGAGTGTGTTTATTCCTGTGCCTGCTTAGACCTTCAGTAGTGGTAAGCTCTTCCTCCTTACTTCTTCATCATTCCTTCTTCCTTGCTCTTCCTTCCTTAGCTTAGGAATAGATGTTTGGAACATAGGGGGATGTTAATATGTGTATGTTGATGCTTGTGTATGAATCGGGAAGAGAGTGGAGGGGATTGATCCCGGAAAGAGCTGAAGAGAAACCACGAGGTTTCATTCTGCGTAGTCGCCGCCCCGCGGACAGGAGTCACCGCCCCCGCGGTTGCCTGTCACAGCGCCTGCGTCGTGCCTGTGTCTGCCAGCGTCCCATGTCACCGCCCCTGCGGCTACGTTCCGCCGCACCCGCGGTTGCTTGCTCCGCCCCTGCGTCCTTGTTTTACGCAGGTGCGTCTTATCCCAGATCTACCTAGAGTTAGGTAGATCCTTTCCTTTCCTTTCTAGTATGAGGCTTAGTACCATGCTAGGATTCGGATGTTGATGAGTATGATATGGAATGACCGGTTAGGGCTTTGAGGATTTCGAGTTGGAATATGATCCCTTATGGATCCCTTGGGTCTAGGTGTGACCCTTTTGTGTGATAGGATCGTGATATATCTGTGTATGCCTTGTATAGGCCGTATTATCCTCTAGTTGGGAGTGGACTGAGTTGAGGTTGATCCAGTGAGACGACTACGAGGTTGAGGTAAGTCCGTGGGAATTACTTAGCTGTCATTCCTTTATAGGATGTCGTGCATGAGTGGTGTGTGTGTTATATGTGTTTATAGCATGTGTTGATGGTCACCGACCTATGGTATATTGTTTGCCCATTGTAGGGCTGTGATAACTTGCCCTTTCATCCCGTTGGGAGTCTAGGAGGTTCTCTGTAGGCAGGCCAGACCTAGTAAACGGTTCGGGCACTTCCCATTCCCTTAGGGTACACGGGGTAGTGTTCCAGGCACCATTCCAGCTGGTTATTGGACCCATAGGCGAGGTTTATATTCCTCGTGTCACTTATGTTATATGGATATTTATGTATGAGTTGACTGCTGGACGTTATAAAGATAATGAACCTGGTAAATGTATGAAAGCATGTTGATGTGTTAAGATTTCTGATGTGTGTTTGTGCTCTAGCATATTCCTATATCTGGTTATGGTTAGCTAACGGTTTCATACCGTGTTGTAGATACTTTGCAGGATAGGAGAGCAGCAGAGTGATCCAAAGTGGGTGATCCGCTGAGAGCTCCGTACACTGGGGCGGTATCGGGGTAATGGGTTTTTGTTGTACAGTTCAGTTTGTTTGTACTCAGCGGTATATTGTATTACCTTTTGATCCATATATATATATATATATATATATATATATATATATATATATATCAGTTTCATGTTTTGTTTTAATCTATCGGTGCCTTGTTGTAAGATCTGTGAAATTGTTGTCAGGCTAGGGTCATGATCCATTGTGAGATCCTAGCCCAGTAGCACTCCGAGTCCTACGGATTTGGGGTGTTACATCTTAAACCTTAGCCACCAAAATTTGTGTTCATATGCATCGATTTAAACATCGACGCCTCGTAAACCCCACCTCTGGCTTCTTCTCTTGAACACCATCGCTTTCTTCAACAATGTCTTTTTGGCGTCTGCCATCTCCACTGGTCAAACCCGACACCACAACCAACGTCTCTTGAACATCAACTCCACCAAACCTTTTGAATCTGTTTATGTGAACCCTTAACAAGTTTTTACTAAATTGATGCTTTTGCGCCCCGCTCGCAATTTCATCCCGACACTGGTGCTTTTGTTCCCATCTACCGTCGTTTAATGATACATCGTATATTTATACTATATAATATAGTTATGGAAAAATAATAATGGTTCCAAATCAGGGGAAAAAAATGCGTCAATAATATCGAATCTTGTAGGAGAAAACCTCTATACTATTTACAACAATTTTGACTTTTTTAATTCATGATTACCATAGTTACGGATTGTTGAATTGTTGTATACGAATCGTTTGACTATCAAATATGTTTTTATTTATTTATGACTACCATAGCTGCATTTTTTTAAAAATTCACAAATGAGTGATTACAAATTGGAAGTTTAATTTATTGGTTAAACCCAAAAAACCTGACCCACCCGATCAACCGCAGTTGTGGTTTAGGTGTGGAAGGGAGCTTGGGTATTTGATAGTTCGGGTGAACGGTTTTGTAGTACGGTTCGGTTGATGCAAGTGATACAACCACCCACTACCCGAACCATTGACATCCCTATGTATAGCTTTGAGCGTGGCGATAACATTTTTTTGCATAGGCGTCAGATTGTTCAGTAGATATTTTTTTATTAAAATAAATTTAATAATATGAATAATTAGTGTAATAACATATATTGGAAACCTCAATAAACTAAATAAAAATTCAATATATTGTTAATCAAAAAGAAATTCACTACTTAGAGAAGAGGGTCAAAATCACGTTTTTTGAGGCCTTTATCGACGCTTTGAAGCGTCGTAGAAAAAAAAACTCGACCCTCAGTAAACCTTGAGATTTTAAGCGGCACATTTAATTAATCGACGTATTTTGATGTTGTTGATACGCATGTAGACACTTTATATTTTGACTTTCTCACTTTTTTTCCTTTCATACAATGATACGTTTAAGCGTCGAGTATGGTGAGCATAGAGGAACACATTTGACACTAAAGCGTCGAGATTTATGACATATTCCCGCTAAATTTTGTTGACATTAATTGATGGGTTGGCTTTGATGCATAAAAGCGTCGATTATTTCAATTTCTATTAAAAATAATAAAAAAAAATCTCAAATTTTCAAAAAGGGTCGTGTATTGCAAATTTTGACTAAAAAGATTATTTTCTCAAATTTCATTTGCATGCAACACTCTGAAGAGTTGATACATAGTAGAAGATTATCATAAGGATCTCATATTTGCATACAACACTATATCATTTGACAATAATTTGAAAGACTGAAAAACAAGAAGTTAGTAAGTGAAAGTTGATGATTAGCAGAAATTGTAGGAGAAGATAAGCTGCTATTGTCTTTTGAGAATGTCGAACTCCAACAATTTGGGCGGCGTAGTCTCGGTGAAAATCATTTCCTCATCCTCATATCCTCTTCTTTGCTCATCCTCTTCAACGGAAGAGGATGCGTAGTCGCGCTTCTTTTTGGCACATGCATCTTCCGCCTCTTTAAGACTACCGTAAGTGCCAAAAAATGACCATTCGTCACTCATTGGATACTTGATTTTGGCTATCCAGATGGGTGCTAATTTGCACTTTACAATATCTGTAGGAAAAGAGGCTTCTATTTGATCAACGAAAGACGATTCCCTATCCTTATGGAGCGGAACAACAATGCCGAAGTCCACCAACGTGTTTCTTTTCTGGCGTTCATAAGCAAGCTTCTTTCTGGCACATGCATCTTCAGCCTCTTTATGAGTATGGTAAAGCCCCACAAGTGACATTTCCTTTTCCATTGGAAACTTCATTTTCGCTACCCATACGCCTAATGATTCGCACATCGAAATATCTGTATCAACAGAGGCGTCTGTCTCTTCAACGGAAGATGATTCCCACTTAATCTTCATTGGATGATTCATTTTCGCTTTCCACACGCCTTCACTTCACAATATATATATATCAATAGCTGAATGCCGCAAACTAATTGAACAAGAAAATTTGACAGATGAACAAGATTACAAGAAGCTGATTTCGCTGCTACATAAATTCATGGAATTAGGGTTTACACTCTCAAACAGATTACAAGAAAATGGAATTAAAAAGAGAAAATTTAGTACTTCTTTCGACTACAAGAAAAAAGATCAACCACAAGAACCATATCAAAAAATTAGCCATCGCCGACTTCAAATTTTCAGCAGCAGAGAGCGTACTAACCTGTGAATGTCAAATCGACGTCTTTTCACGACAGCACAACAACTTTAATTCTCCGTTAAGACCGAGGAAGACTACCGGCAGTCGTTGCGAGGAAAGATAAAAGTTCAGAGGGAGAATTGTGAAGTCGGGAGTCAGTTACTTATTAATTATAAGAGGAAAGAAAAGACTCAAAAGAGAGAAGAAGTCTTTTCAAAAAAAAAAGCTAATGTTAAATGCAAGGCGGAATAATTCACAAATGCACGACGTAAAAAATAAATTTCCGGAACCGTCATGGTTCCGGAAACCGTGACCGTGGTAGAAAATAATTTTTTTTATTATTATTTTTTTCTGACATGGTTACGGTTTTCGAAACCGTGACAGTTCCGGAAACCTTAAGCGTCGTGCACTTGTTAATTTTTCCGACGTCTACTTAGAAGTTCTGATAACAAAGAGAAGCCAGATTTCCGTTAATTTCGTCCGCTTCATAACTTTTCACCAAACGACAACGTTCCCTTCAACAAAAAAAACACTAACAAATGTTTTACAATAAACAACTAAAAAATAACTTTATATTCAAAAGTATATGTCAAATTTATATTCTAATGAAGAAAGGTTCATCCGTCTTCATTAATCGAACACCCATATTTGATCATAAGTCACCGTGATTCATAAAAAACCTAGCGCATATTACATCATGTCATGTAAAACATTATTTTTCCTCCTCGTCCCTTCAACAATGACGGAAAATAAAAAAATATTTAAAAAAAAAGAACATAAATGAATCGATCATTTACAAAACATCACCGTGTTGTTCGAAATTCGCGTGTTCAAAACCTTAATTTCATTGAGTAGAAGTTTTTTCGGGGTTCACTGTATGCTACATATAAACTTGTAGTCTCAGTACCAAGCATTTGCTCGCTTTTAACAACAACATTTGACCTGGTTTCCTCATCTCTATCGACTATAGAAATGTCGAAGCCCACCAACATGGGCACCCTACTCTCACTAACAATCATTTGTTTGATGTTTTCCTCATCCCTATCGACCAAAACAATGTCGAAGCCCACCAGTGTAGGCACCCTACTCTTAGTACTACTGTCAGCATCTTGTTGGCTAGGAGATCCATTTGTATTTTGAGAGTCCAACACAAGCTTAGATTTATCATTTCTATGTTTGATTGCAGATATCCGCCTTCTTCTTTTCTGGCGATTAAGCATCTTCCTCGCTGCAAACCTGTCTTTTGCTGACAACTTCACACAAGACGATTCTCGATTAACCTTCTTTTTGGAACATTTTTCTTCAGCGCTCACAATTGACGATTTCTTCCTCGCTGTCACTTTGTCTTTTGATGAGCACTCCACAAAAGACGACTCTTTCTCGTTCATCGGATGATTCATTTTCGTTTCATTGGATGACAGATGAATTAACAAGAAACTGCAATATTTCGAGAATCTGATTCCGCCGCTACATGAATTATTGGAATTAGGGTTTACACTCTCAAACAGATTACAAGAACAAAATCAACTAAATTCAATTACAAGAACATTATGAAGAACAGACTGTACTAACCTCTGAATATCAGCAACCTTTAAACAACTTTAAATCACCGTTAAGACTGGAGAAGACAACCGGAAATCGTTGGCAACGAAATAAAGGTTGAGAAAATTGGTAAAGATCCGACCAAAAGAAGAGAGAATTGCTCAAGTCGGGAGTCTGTTACTTATTATTGCTGAAGTCGGGAGTCTGTTTGTTAAGATTAGAGCAGCTAAAGTGAAATGAATAAAAAAGAAGAAATAATTCAATTTGAAGATTAATTTTAAAAAATTAAATTATATCGGAATTGTCATCCAATCTTAATCTCCAGGATTAACAAAAACAAATGAAAATAAACATAAAAAATATAAATACTCCGATTCTGAAAATAATACTTAATCGAACGAAAATATATATATCAGCATAACTAAATCTCATCATCCAACCTGCTATACTCTCCAACCAACTCCCCATAACTATTAACAATACTATCAACATTAAATCACAGAACCATCATTCATCTTTTTGTGCTTCTCATCAGCACATACCAACACATCGAATTCACGCCTCTTATTCATATAAGCTTCTTCAGCCTCTTGAGCAGTCTCAAAAGTGCCCAAATAAACTCTACCCTTTGTTATTGGATTCCTTATCTCACTTTGCCATCTTCCATTTTTTCTCTTATAAGCATGCTGTGCTTTTCGTTAGGAACCATCGCCTTGTTCACAACTTTAAATAGGAGCTTTCCTTGGGAGTATTATAAATTTAAGCTATAAACTCTTCCAATTCCCTCCATTACCAAACAAGCCATGTAGTTTTTAGTTGTTAAAAGGTAAAATTGTCAAAGCGCCCACTCTAAAAATTGTATACTCACATTGCAAACTAAACTCTTCCAATTCCCTCCATCTTTCAATCACGCTTTATTTATATCCTCTCAAATCTCTACTACTCATTACACCTAAAAAAAATATCGAAGAATTGACGACTATAAATCTACGTCCAAAACATAAAAGTAGTTTATCGGAAAAACTGGTTCAACTTCATCTGAAAAATGAAACAAAGAAAGAGAGAAGACAAAGATGGTAAGTTTGAAAACTTTTAATAATCGAATTTGCATTGTTGCTGTTTTGCATGATAACAATCCTTCAAATGTTTCGTATAAAATTTTGAAATGTTTTGATGATCAAAATACTAGTTTGCATGACCTATGCAATGTTGTTTACTAATTCCAATTAACAGATACTGTTTGATAAAATGTGAATGAGAAAAGTAGTTCATGTGAATGGTTTTTGAATGCTAGTTTATTAAAGTTAATAAACTGTTATTCGAAAATAATTAAAAAAAAAACTAATGAAATTAGTTATAGTAAAACAAGCATTTAGATATTAGTTATTGCCTATAACACAATAAGTTCAAATAGAGGTAATACTTTTGTTCTTGCATATATATATATAACACACTAAGCCCCCGTTTGGTTGTAACTCCGGAAACGGTAACGGAATGGAAACGAATCTAGTCCACATATGTACCTTGTTCATGGAATCATTCCGGTTGATTTTATGTAAAATGCACTTGCATCCCCTTACTTTGTTACCCTATAGGGTATTAAAACTAATCAAATTCTACTACAATTAGTTCTAACCACAAAGAATGATTCCCAACAACTTCATGTACAAAGGTGTACATATGGACTAGATTCGTTTTCATTCCGTTTCCGTTTCCGGAGTTTAAACCAAACGGGCCCTAAGTTCATACATTGGTAATGCTTTTGTTCTTGCCTATAACACCAAAAAAATATAATGGAAATTAGTACTTGTTTATAACACACTACGTTTATACAGTGATAATACTTTTTTTCTTGCCTATAACACACTAAGGGCTCGTTTGGTATCGCTAGAAATCATTCTCGGTAACAGAATGATTCTGAATCAATAAAAAACTATGTTTGTTTAGAGGTCTTTTTACACATGAAACTAACCTAATCATTTTCATTTACAAGTTTACATTCCTTCTCCTTAACCGATTTCATTCCGTTTCCATTCCATCTCTCCAACCAAACAGACACTAAGCTTATATGGTACAAATACTTTTGTTCTTGCCATAACACGCTCAGTTCATGAGTGGTAATACTTTTGTTCTTGTCTATAACTCGAGAGAAAATATAATAGATATTAGTTATTGTCTATAACACACTAAGTTTATATAGTGGTAATAGTTCTTTTCTTGCCTATAACACATTTTTTTTGTAGGTGACTATAACACACTAAGTACACACAACCGTAATTATTTTATTCTTGTTAGATCATACAGAGGTAACACTTTTGTTCTTGTCTATAACACATGGACATCATTCGGATGATTCCCTTGAGGTAACATTTTTCAAACAATGTAAGCTTTTGTTTTTTCTTAACATGGATTAAATTTTTATTGTGGTTAAGATCGGTTGTATCGTGTCAAAATTATATCCAAGTACATTTGATTATTGTAAATTAATTACAAAGCTCACCGTAGATCTTTATGCAATTTTGAAATTTTTGGTTAATAATTATTTTACCCGGAAGTGTACTCCTAAAAACTTTTCGGGTTAAGCTTTCGAGCTTGTACGAGTTCTGTCTCGATATCACGGACTCATAATACATTGTACGTATGCATGAGGCGGATACATAGGGTCAGGTTCAAATGAAAACCTTTCTTATGGTAAGGAGTAGGAACCTCTAACAGACATCCGATTAATAAATCAACGTTCAAGATATTGCAACACTTTAAGTGTTCATGGGTCACTATGGATGTGAAACACTGAATTACAATCAATAAATACACTTTCAAACAATAGAATATTATGTATATTAACAACCTACAATCAATAAATACACTTTCAAACAATAGAATATTATGTATATTAACAACCTATGATGCACGAACACTTATAGAATGCGGAGTTCTCGTGTCCTACCGTTCCGGGCATGGGGACACGGCAGGACACGGCTCGGACACGGTCAAATATGGTCCGACACGGTCAAGACACATATTAGAGGTAGGACACGGCGAGGATATGAGAAAGACACATATTGTGTCCAGTCAAGACACGGTCAACGAAAGTTTCCCCTATTTTTTAAGGCTAAAAAAAAGGAAAAGATAATTTTTTAAAAATGATTTGTCGTAATATTTATTCCCTTCTCTTCCATTTTTTTTGCACTAAAGGTAGCCCATATGTGCACCTACGAGATTGTGGTTGTCGAAAGCAGAACACCGATCTTCTTCCTCCTCCTCCTTCTTCAGTTTTAATGTTGAAATGTTGATGTTTCACTGACCGACTATTTTCCTTCATTCTACTTATGATTTCATAAATTGATTTTGAACCTTTGATTACTAATTTATTATGTAATATTTCTTTTTTTTTATATTTTTGATAACAAAAAGCGGTTAGGTTAGACTATCTCCACGAGGTAGTCCAGCCGAAGGCATCCTTTGCGGATGAGAACACAAAGTTCAGGATTGTTAGAAAAGTTGGTGTGAGGTCGAGATTCCCATATGGGTCAGTCGGTCAGCAACACAATTGATTTATGTGAACATATGCATGATCTAGACTTCGTAAAAATAAACATAGATTCAGTATGGAGTCGGATATAATCATCTTGACCTCCTAGAGGCAACTTCAAAGATCTTGGAGTGCCTTGATAACACATAAATTATCACCCTTAAATTCGATCTTTTTGATCATCATTTTGATGGCTTCTTGCAATCATGTTTTAAGGGCAAACACTTCGGTTTTTATAACTAAATTGAAATTGTTTCTTAGATCATCGAGACTTATCCACATCACCATTGTGGTTTCTGATTACGAATCCAATGGATGTTAATCCCAATTCCAATTTTGAACCATCAAAATTAAGTTTGTGAAATCCGGGTTTTGGCTTATCCAATTTTTTTTCCTTTTTGGAGTGTTGATGAATTATGTTGTTGTGTAATATCGTAGTCGTCCTCGTCAATGAATTTATAATTCCACTTTTGT
The DNA here is from genome assembly GCA_002319775.1 of Fagopyrum tataricum. NCBI lineage: Eukaryota > Viridiplantae > Streptophyta > Magnoliopsida > Caryophyllales > Polygonaceae > Fagopyrum > Fagopyrum tataricum. The sequence goes on from CM008283.1 coordinate 9,183,256, forward strand.
ACTTGGTTGTTAATGAAAATTACTACTTGTTTTCCAGAATCCATAGGTTCATTACCAAAGATAATTTTGTTCTTGAATAACCAAATACCCCACAATATAGTAGCAAGCCTTGTGAACTTGGTAAGTCCAATTTTTTTTTTTTAATTTCCTGTAGAAGTTCGTGAGCTTTTTTATTTACAAGATTAATGTTAGTGAGAGAGCGTCTACACAGAGATATGACAACAATACCTTCTACTATAACAGAACTAGCCTCTTTTGAGATCCATCATGATTTTTGCAATGGTTTGTTTGCTAAAAGGGCATTCGATAAGCAAGTGGGGCAAATCTTCAATGTGGTGGTTCAATAGTTTGTAGTGTCTTGTTACAACAATTCTTCTTTTATCAAGTTTTGCTTTGGTTGGAATTCCGTTTTCGATATTTTTCAAATAAAAAGTTTCTTTTTTAAAAAAAATCTTTGGTTGTGTATCAAGTTTCCATATCCAGTCACCGGCATTATTCGGGGGGAGAATTTGGTCATTCTCCATCATATCGTTGTAGATTTTGTACAAAACCAACCATTTTTACTATACCTCTAGTATAGTCTATCTTGAATTTCATTTCTAGGAATAATTACTTCCTTAATTTTCTCCCCGATATCCGGTATAATAACGTTTTTTTAATTCATTATCAATTTTGTTAAAATCCAAGAGCCTCAAATCGTTGATGAAGTGACTCACTTTGATATTTGTATAAATATTGTTAGTATTTTGTACCATTTTAATAAGTGGTGTTGTAGTGACCCAATTATCATGCCAAAATTGATGGATTTATCATATCCTACCAGCCATATAATACCCTTTTTGAATTCATTTTCAAGTTTGAGAAGGTTGTTCCATTGCCATGACACAAGTCCTTTTATTTGGTATTGTAGAATGTTTTGGTTTTTTAAGTACTTTTTGTTGACAATTTTTACTCAGATTTTGTTAGGTTCTTAGAGTTTTCCACAATAGTTTCATTTATATTGCTTTGTAATCTATGGCAACAAAGACGAAAATATTTCTTACCCGTCACGATTTTAACCCAAATATTGTTAGGTTTCGCTAGGATTTTTAAGTTTGAGTTGCTTCTTCTTGCTAGACTAAAGCCCTGCGAGACAAAGACGAACAAATCTTGCACACCATATTATACTACGAGACTAGCAGATCTTGCGAGACTTCTTACACTGCGAGACGGAGGCCCTACAAGACAGAGAAGATGGCTGCCCTGCAAGATGGACTCATCGGCGGGAAAGTGACGGAGAAGATGGCAGCCCTGCTTTTGGATTAAAAGTTCCACTGCGATTCTCGACGACGACTTCGGCGGTTTCAATTTAGTGTATGAATTTTAGGTTTTACGAGATCTGAATGTGAAGGCACATTATATAGGCCTTTAGTTTTTACCTTTTCCAATTATGTCCCTCTAATTAATTATTATTATATTTATAAAATTCTACAGAAAAATAGATAGGCCTAGTTTGTATTCGAAGAAACTACACAATACCACCCTTAATAATCCCTCTTTAGAAATAAACCACCCTTTATAAAATAATTTACCATAAAACCACCCATAATACTCATCTATTTACAATAAACCACCCCTTATAAATTTATTTGCATAAAACCATCCTTAGTTTATAAATATTTGCATAAAACCATCTGTAACACCCCAAATCAGTAGGACTCGGAGTGCTACTGGGCTAGGATCTCACAATCGATCCTGACCCTAGCCTGACAACAAGTTCACTGAATCTTACAACAATGCACCAATAGATTAAAACAAAACATAAAACTGATATATATAAATATCAAAAGGATGATACAGAGTACTGCTGAGTACAAAGTCAAACAGAAATCCGTACAATAATAATAACCCAAAATTCCACGATACCGCCCAGTGTACGAAACCCTCAGCAGATCACCCATCTGGATCACTCTGCAGCTCTTCTAACCTGCAAAGGATCTACAACACGGTATAAAACCGTTAGCTAACCATACACATATATAAGAAGATGCTAGAGCACAATCACATATCAATAATATTAACACCTCATCATGATATCACACATTTACCCGGTTTATTATCTTTATAACGTTAATCACTCAAGAGTATATAAATCAGTATATGAAAATACATGACATGAGGAATGAATATAATCCTCGTCTCTGCGTGCAATAGCTAGCTGGAGTGGTATCAGCGCACTTTCCCGTATACCATATGGAGTGGTAGGTGCCCTTCCCGTATACCAGAACTAACTAGCTTACAGAGAACTTCCCAGACTCCACTACGGGATGAAAGGTAAGTTGTCACAACCACTACAATGGGCGGTCAATATAACATAGGTCGGTGACCAACATGAAGCATGCTATAAAGCATATAACAAATACCACTCATGCACACATCCCATATAAGGATGACACCTAAGTAAGTCCTATGGACTTACCTCAATCTCAGAAGTTGTATCACTACGATCAGCTCTCACTCAGTTCCACTACAAACTGGAGGACAACACGGCCTATACAAGGCATACATATATATATATCAAACTCCTATCACACAAGGAGTCACACCTAGACCCAAGGGATCCATAAGGATCATATCCAACTCGTAAACCTCAAAGCCGTAACCGGCATATCTATATCATACTCATCATAACCGATACCTAGCATGGTACTAGTTCACTCATACTAGGAAAGGAAAGGAGCTACCTTACTATAGGTAGTTCTGGGATAAAATGCACCTGTGTGATCAAGGGACGCAGGAGCGGAACAGGTAACCCGCAGGCGCGTCAGGGAGCAGCCGCAGGCGCGGTGACAAGGGAGGCAAGCAACGCAGGCAAGGCACGGGCGCTGCGGCACGGCTTCCGCAGGGGCGGCGTCTTCCGGGCGCGGGGGGCGGCGACAGTGTAGAACGTGATCCCGCGGCTTCTCTTCGGCTCTTCACGTGATCAAATCACGTCTTCTCTCATCCAAATCACACACATGCAACAACATACACATTCCAACATCATCCTATGTCCAAACATCTAATCCTAAGCTAAGGAGATGGAAACAAAGAAGAAGAGAAGGAGAAGAAGCAAGAACTCACCACTACTGAAGATCTTAGGCTGTAGGGAGAGGTCATACACATCAGTAGCTGGCTTCCAAGCTCAGCATACACATCACTAGCATCATCAACAACCATAAAGCACAACTTTCAAGCAAAACTCCAAGGAGAACAAGAACAAGATCAAAGGAAGGGATGAAGAAGCAAGAAGGACGTAGGAACTGAGGAAAAGAAGTGAAGAAGAACCCTTGATCAGCCAAGGAAAAATAAGAAGTAAGGGAAAGGTAAAGCACAGGTCAAAGAAGTCAACAAAACCGGTTGCAGCCGCCGGAAATTGCAGGAGCGGTTCCTTGAGCCGCAGGGGAGAAAACCCGCAGGGGCGGCAATCAAGCCCGCGGGTGCGGAAAGGCCAATCTCGGCTAAGGTCCAATCTCGGTCCGAAAGAATAGGGCTCTCACATCTCACCCCCCTAAAAACAAGTTTCGTCCCGAAACTTGCAAAGTCCTGAAACCACTCGGACTCAAAAGCCGAAGTAAAACTCTCTATAACCTCAAACATAAGCATGGAGGAAATCATCAACTCCAGTAGCAAACTATATTATCCAAGGCCTAGAGGAAAACCATCTCTAGCCAAACCATAAACATATCACAAGGCATAGAGGAATCACATCTCTAGCCGTATCATATCCATAACAGAAAGGCATGGAGGGAGAACATCTCCAGCACTACTATGTCCATCAAAATAGCATGGAGGAAAGAACCATCTCCAGCTATAAACAAGAATCATACTAGCACAACAAGATCTAATAAGATCATAATCACATCAAAGCTTGTATGAAAATAAGCACATCATAGCATATAAACATAAAAGCACATAAGACTCACCAAGCTAGTACTAAGATCTACTCGGTGATCCTACTGGTGCACCTATCTCGGCATAAAACTCTGGATAGTTCCTCTGGATACTATCCTCAGTCTCCCATGTAGCCTCCTTAGGTCCTCGTCTCGACCATTGTATCCTCAACATAGGAATGTCCTTCGAACGCAGGCGTCTCATACCTCGCTCTAGGACTGCAATAGGATGCTCAACAAACGTGTGGTCCGGCTCAACCACCAAATCATCATAACTCACGATGTGTCTCGGATCTAGTATGTACTCCCTCAGCTGAGACACATGAAATACAGGGTGAACACCCTCTAATCTCGGAGGCAAGGCTAATTTGTAAGTTGCGCTCCCAACCCGATCCAGAATCTCGAACGGTCCGACATATCGGGGACTCAACTTCCCCTTAATGCCAAAACGTCTAACACCTCGTGTCGGAGACACCCTCAGCCACACATGGGCTCCAACTCTGAACTCTAGAGGTCCACGCCTCCTATCAGCATAAGACTTCTTACGGCTTTGCACAGTCAGCATACGCTCTCGAATTAGTGCTACTCGAGTCATATCATCCTGAATCTAATCAGATGCTAAACCACTAACACTGCTATGCTCATCCCAGCATAGTGGGGTACGACATCTCTGTCTATACAGTGCCTCATATGGGGCCATCCCAATAGCTGCATGCCAGCTGTTGTTGTAGGAGAACTCAACAAGTGGGGGATGATCCGTCCACACTTGCCCCCAATCCAACACACAAGCTCGCAGCATATCCTCCAAGGTCTGAATGGTCCTCTCTGACTGACCATCTATCTGAGGATGGAACGCAGTCGTGAAGTGCAAACTCGTCCCCAGGGCAGTCTGAATCTGCTGCCAGAATCTAGAGGTAAATCGTCCATCTCTGTCTAAGACGATCGTCCTCGGTACACCATGGAGTCTCACTATCTGCCTAGTGTACTCCTCAACTAATCTGCTCACCGGCCACGTCTCCCTAATAGGAATGAAACGTGCCGTCTTTGTCAATCTGTCCACTATGACCCAGATGACATCAAAACTCCGGCTCAGCCTCAGTCCAGTCACAAAATCCATGGTGACGTCCTCCCACTTCCTCTGTGGAACAGGAAGTGGATGGAGCTCACCTCCAGGTCTGAAATTCTCTATCTTGACCTACTGGCAGGTCGCACACTGTGCCACAAATCTGGCCACATCGGGCTTCAGCCCTCCCCACCAATATAGACGTCTCAAATCCTGATACATCTTACTCGTACCTGGATATACAGAGTAAGGTGTACAGTGAGCCTCTTGTAAAATCCTCTGTCTCAGCTTTGTATCAGCAGGTACACAAACGCGACCGCGGCGTCTCAAAACTCCATCTGCTCCTAGCAGAAACTGTGGTGCCTCATCCCGAGACATCCTATATCGTATCCTCAACAATGTAGGGCAGGTCTTCTGCTTCTGTTGGATCTCGCCCAACAGATCAGGAAGATCCTCTAAAGTACGCAGCTGGGCATCCTCATCAGGAACCTGGATGTCCAACTCTAACCAGATCAGATCTCTCTGCAACTGATGCTGAACTGTCAACCTCACAATCGCTTGCTCTCGAGGCGTCTTCCTACTCAAGGCGTCGGCGACAACGTTCGCCTTCCCTGGATAATACAGGATCTCTAAATCAAAGTCCTTGATCAGCTCGAGCCACTTACGTTGGCGGTTATTCAATTCCCGCTGCGTGAAAATATACTTCAGACTCTTATGGTCTGTGAAGATCTGACACGTAGCACCATACAGGTAATGTCTCCAGATCTTTAGTGCATGAACTACCGCTGCCAACTCCAGATCATGAGTCGGGTAGTTCTCCTCATACGTCTTCAGCTATCGAAACGCATATGCAATCACCCTGCCTCTCTGCATCAAAACACATCACAAGCCTAGCTTGGATGCATCACTGTAAACCACAAAATCCTCAGTACCCTCTAACTGTGCCAAAATAAGAGCAGAAGTCAAACGTAACGCCTCTTCAACTCCTCAAAACTCTGCATGCACTGATTAGACCACACAAATCTGGTAGTCTTCCTCATGAAACTCGTCAGTGGACGGACAATCACAGTTAATCCCTCCACGAAGTGTTTGTAATAACTCGTCAGTGAACGGTGTCGTCCAAGCTGCTACTGCCTCTATCTTCGCTGGATCCACCTTGATCCCCTCAGCTGAAACCACATGACCCAGGAATGCTACCTTTGGCATCCAGAACTCACACTTAGAGAACTTAGCAAAAAGTTCTCTATCCCGCAAAACCTGCAATACAGTCCTCAGATGTCCTGCATGCTCCTCTCCACTGCGAGAGTATACCAGAATATCATCAATGAAAACCACCACAAACTGATCAAGGAAGTCGATGAATATACTGTTCATCAACTCCATAAAGACGGTTGGGGCATTCGTAAGCCCAAATGGCATCACTACAAACTCGTAGTGGCCATATCTGGTCCGGAATGATGTCCTGTGCACATCCTGCTCTCTCACTCTCAGTTGGTGATATCCTGAACGCATATCAATCCTGGAGAACACAATCGCTCCCTGTAGCTAATCTAACAAATCATCAATACGAGGCAGTGGATACTTGTTCTTGATGGTCACCTTGTTCAGCTCTCTGTAATCTATACATAACCTCAGTGATCCGTCCTTCTTCCGTACGAAGAGGACAGGTGCCCCCCCCATGGGGACACACTATGGCGAATGAAGCCCTTCTCAGCCAGCTCCTCAAGTTGCTTCTTCAGCTCCAACATCTCAACAGGCGTCATCCGGTATGGGGCCTTCGAGATCGGTCTAGTACCAGGCTCTAACTCAATCCCAAAATCCACACTCCTCTGGGGCGGCAAACTGGAAGGCTCAGCAAAAACATCTGTGAACTCACAACAACTGGGATGTCCTCTACAGCTGGACTCTCCCCCTCTTTCATGGCATAACACCAGAAGGCATCACAACCCTGTGCAATCAATCTAGCTGCCCGTATAGCGCTGATAATTGTGTCTGTCTTCCCAAGGTCCCAACGCCGGAAAACCTCTATCTGGCCTAACTCGGTAGAGAGGGTAACAGTCCTCCTACCTACATCTAAAATTGCAGAGTGTCTATCCATCCAGTCCATACCTAGAATGACTTCTTCATGCTTTAATGGCATGACAAAGAAGTCAACTAGTAACACACGGGTCCCTACAGAAATGGGACAACCGTGAATCTCACGGGTACCTCTGACCCTACCACCATCGGGTACCCCTATAATAAAGGGCATCCCCTCAACTGTATCTAAACCAAGACGCTCTACACATGCATCAGAAATAAAAGAGTGCGTAGCACCAGTATCAAATAAAACTCTAACAGGTAAACCATGAATCAGAATGGTACCTGTAGCAGTAGGTGCAGCTAGCTCCTCTGTACTCCTCAACTCAAAAACACAACCCTGTGGGCCTCTGGTATCAGTGGTGCCCCCATCACGACCTCTGCCTCTACTCGGCCCAGGAGTAGATCCCTGAGTCGTAGGGCGATCTGGGACCCTCTGCTGTCCCTGAGTCTGTTGCTGCTGAGGTGGCCTCTGCCCACCTCCCGCTGCACTGGCAGGAGAAGAACCCTGTTGAGATGAAGCTCCGCCCTGGCGGCAGTATACAGCTTTGTGACCTTGCCTACCACAGGTGTAGCAAGTCACTAATGGCCTCGTACACTCGGGCCTCATATGCCCTGGATCTCCACAGTTAAAACACTGACGTCCCTTCTCTGAAACCGGTGCAGATGAAGGCTGACTCTAGCGTCTCTGACCACGCCAACCACTAGCAGAACCACTGGTTTGCCCTGTATGTTGCCTCTTCTCAGACCCTCCGGTCTGAGAAGATCTCCTCTGACTCGCCCGCTCTCGCTCATAATCGGCGGCTCTATCCTGGTAGTCCATCAAGGACTCACAATGAAATCCCGCCATATAGGCCCGGGTAGTATCCCTCAGTCGTCGGGAAAAGAGATAAACGTGCTGATCTGCAAAAGGTGCAGTTGGTCCCAGTAATGCCAGCTCCTCTTGAAACCTCCTGATGGCCTCAGAGACTGGTACATCCTCAAACCCAGCCTCCATAGAATCTCGCAGTTTCTCCCTCCTCAGTGAGGCAGGGCAGAAATGCTCTCTAATCATCGTCCTCATATGCTCATAACTGGTAACCTGAGCCCGTACTGATCTCCACCAGTGTTGTGTCAAGTCCCGAAATAAAGTCTGAACCAGCTCGATCTGTCTGTCAGCTGGACATCGAATAGACTCCAGAGCTGAGTCTACATGCCTGATCCAGAGCTCAACCTCCAACCCCACCTTCCTAGTGAAAGTGGGTACACCCATCTGATGGAATGCCTTCAACCAGGTATCTGGTCTAGGCCCTTTATGCTCCTCTGGTGCTCTGGAAATCTCAGCAACAGGTACCTGTACAGCTGGCACCTGAGTAACGGTGTGGGACCTCTCAGATGGTCCCTTCTGTGCTTGTAAATCTGGGGCACGTCTATTGGCTCCGGCAGCCTCCTCTACTCGTCTGATATAAGCTCGGATGTCTGATCCCCCATGGAGACACGATCAGACTCACCAAACTGGGCTCTTTGTGCCCCCTGTCTCTCAGCGGCCCCGTTTCCAGTCTCAGGAACGACGCTCTAAGCAACCTCCTCATGTATCTCTCCCGCATGTGAACCGCCAACAGGAGTCCTACCCTGTCCTCTACCTAGAGGGGGTCTACCTCTACCTCGTCTAGCTGCAGGTAAGGCTCTAGTCTGAACCATCTGTAGAAGACGTAAACCTAACTTAGAAGGCTATATATATGCCATATGTATAGGTATATAACAGATCAATAACAACAGAATATCTATATATATCCATACCGTCGAGATCTTCAGAGGGGCGATGGTTCACGTACACGATATTCCAAACCATTTGTACTCATTTCAAAACCAAAACCTTTTGAAAAGTCAGACCCCTTTCGGGTTCTATTTATTTATCTATTCGAACTTTATTGCAGATTACTAGTGCCATTGTTGTCAACCTGGGCTTTGATACCAACTTTATAACACCCAACATCCGTAGGACTCGGAGTGCTACTGGGCTAGGATCTCACAATGGATCCTGACCCTAGCCTGACAACAAGTTCACTGAATCTTACAACAAGGCACCAATAGATTAAAACAAAACATAAAACCGATATATATACATATCAAAAGGATGATACAGAGTACTGCTGAGTACAAAGTCAAACAGAAATCCGTACAATAATAATAACCCAAAATCCCACAATAACGCCCAGTGTACGGAACCCTCAGCAGATCACCCCTCTGGATCACTCTGCAGCTCTCCTAACCTGCAAAGGATCTACAACACGGTATAAAACCGTTAGCTAACCATACACATATATAAGAAGATGCTAGAGCACAATCACATATCAATAATATTAACACCTCATCATGATATCACACATTTACCTGGTTTATTATCTTTATAACCTTAATCACTCAAGAGTATATAATCAGTATATGAAAATACGTGACACGAGGAATGAATATAATCCTCGTCTCTACGTGCAATAGCTAGTTGGAGTGGTATCAACGCACTTTCCCATATACCATATGGAGTGGTAGGTGCCCTTCCCGTATACCAGAACTAACTAGCTTACAAAGAACTTCCCAGATTCCACTACGGGATGAAAGGTAAGTTGTCACAGCCACTACAATGGGCGGTCAATATAACATAGGTCGGTGACCAACATGAAACATGCTATAAAGCATATAACAAACACCACTCATGCACACATCCAATATAAGGATGACAGCTAAGTAAGTCCTATGGACTTACCTCAATCTCAGAAGTCGTATCACTACGATCAGCTCTCACTCAGGTCCACTCCAAACTGGAGGACAACACGGCCTATACAAGGCATATATATATATCAAACTCCTATCACACAAGGGGTCACACCTAGACCCAAGGGATCCATAAGGATCATATCCAACTCGTAAACCTCAAAGCCGTAACCGGCATATCTATATCATACTCATCATAACCGATACCTAGCATGGTACTAGTTCCCTCATACTAGGAAAGGAAAGGAGCTACCTTACTATAGGTATTCCCGAAACGCACCTGTGTGATCAAGGGACGCAGGAGTGGAACAGGTAAACCGCAGGCGCATCAGGGAGCAGCCGCAAGCGCGGTGCAAGGGACGCAAGCAACGCAGGCAAGGCGCGGGCGCTGCAACACGGCTTCCGCAGAGGCGGCGTCTTCCGGGCGCGGGGGCGGCGACAGTGCAGAACGTGATCCCGCGGCTTCTCTTCGGCTCTTCACGTGATCAAATTACGTCTTCTCTCATCCAAATCACACACATGCAACAACATACACATTCCAACATCATCCTATGTCCAAACATCTAATCATAAGCTAAGGAGATGGAAACAATGAAGAAGAGAAGGAAAAGAAGCAAGAACTCACCACTACTGAAGATCCTAGGCTGCAGGGAGAGGTCATACACATCAGTAGCTTGCTTCCAAGCTCAGCATACACATCACTAGCATCATCAACAACCACAAAGCACAACTTTCAAGCAAAACTCCAAGGAGAACAAGAACAAGATCAAAGGAAGGGATGAAGAAGCAAGAAGGACGTAGGAACTGAGGAAAAGAAGTGAAGAAGAACCCTTGATCAGCCAAGGGAAAAGAAGAAGTAAGGGAAAGGTAAAGCACAGGTCAAAGAAGTCAACAAAACCGGCTGCAGCCGCCGGAAACCGCAGGAGCGGTTCCTTGAGCCACAGGGGCGGAAACCCGTAGGGGCGGCAGTCAAGCCCGCGGGTACGGAAAGGTCAATCTCGGCCAAAGCCAATCTCGGCTAAGGTCCAATCTCGGTCCGAAAGAATAGGGCTCTCACACCATCCTTAATTTATAAATATTTGCATAAAATCATCCTTAATTTATAAATATTTACAGTTAACCACCCTAAACAAGTTAAAATTACATCAACTAATTCAAAATTAAAACTTAGACAAGGTAAATTTTTATTATTAATATTAATATCATAATTAGTTTCAATAGTTAGTTAAGTATTACAATTTATAATAGAAAAATGATTATAAAATAATAGAAACAATTATCCATATATACCAAAAATTAGTTCAAATTCTAAAAATTACTAACTCTATAGAAATTATAGCATACAAAACTAATTCTTATACGGTCTTGACTCTCGAATCGGGCTAAATTGATGACATGATTTCCGGATTTAACATTTAAAATAAAAACTTGTAACTTTTAAATTGACCAATAATTATTTTATTATGACCATTTTTTATTTTGAAAATCTTTAAAAAAAACAAAAAGTTATAGGTTAAAATTTTCCCAAAATAGTTATTGGAAAACAGTAAAAATATATATAAAAATTTTTGAAAAAATTTTACCACAAAACAATATGGATAATGAAAAATATATGTAGGTTTTAAGTTTTTTTTTAATTGTTTTTGTTAGTTTATCAAGCGATAGTTTGTGTAGGAGTTTGTAATTTTAAATTTTGGATTATTTTTGGTATATGAAAAATAATTATATATTTTTGATTAATTTTTCATTATAAATTTTAAGACTTAATTAAACTATTGAACCTAATTATGATATAATATTGATAATGGAAATTTACCTTATTTTTGCTTCAATTTTAAAGTATTTGATGTAGTTTTTATTATTATGGGTGGGTAATTGCAAACGTTTAAAAATTAAGGGTGGTTTTGTGTCAAAAAGTTTATAGGGGGTGGTTTGTTGCAAATAGATGAATATTAAGGGTTGTTTTATGCTAAACATTTTATAATGGGTGGTTTGTTGCTAATGAGTGATTATTAAGGGTGGTTTTGTGTAGTTTCCTCTTTGTATACGGTATACAAAAAAGGCTTTAGTACCCCATTCTTCTCTATTAACGTTGAAAAATTAGTTAGTGAGTATATCATCAATTATCAATGAAATAAGGAAAAAATGAAGGATAATTAGGACCCCTCCTTCCTAATGATGTTATAAGGAGAATTCTTGCCTACCAACTTCCGGTTAATAAAATAAGCTAAGGATCAACTTTATTGGTTTTCTTGTGAAAAGGGTTGGTTCTATACTAAATAAGTTATGGAGTTCATTAACTATGATCACTCCTGATCATATCCGAGCAGCCCACCCGGGAAAATGGACGGGTATGAACATAGGGGGAAGCCCGGCCCGTCAAGCCCGTCGGGCCGGGTACGAACACCATTATAGACCCGTCCGGGCCAAAAAGCTTGGCCCGTATAAAAAATTAAAATATATATTATATTATATATATTTAAAATATTAAGTATATTTATAAAATATTTAGCATAATTATCATAAACTATATTTTATTTTTAAATAATATGTATGTTTAAAATAGTTTTTAAAATTATTTTAAAAAATAAAAATAAAACGGATACCCGGAGGATACGATAGGGATTGTAGGCCTGCCAGCCAGGCTTAGGACGGGTCGGATCCGGATAAACAGGCCAAAATTTTCATAAAGCCCGGCCCAAATTCGACCCGAACCCGGATATGAACAGGTCTAATTATAATAAAGGTTTGGTTCAAGCTTCTAATACTTAGATCTGAAACCTTCAAATCTTACCAAAAATTAAAAAATTTCTATGAAAATTGAAAATGAATGGCCTATCTAGGATAACTTAGAAATTCAAACTTATTTTAATTAATGTTACTAGTGAATTAGGCAAATATACTAAAAGTATTTACAAATTAGGGATAATTAAGTATTTGTGTAAATAAATATTTTAGCTTTTTGTTATTTTGTGTACCCTAAAATTTATAACCGTAATTAGTTTGTCTTAGTTTGGGTATTGTACATTTTTATTTTAACATTTTAAATGTGTTATTTCATTTAAATATTTTGTGTAATTTATTTGGTTTGTGTTGTTTTTTGTAATGTATTTTATAACTTTTTCGTGTTAATATACATATTTTCTTTTAACATGTGTTATTTTGTGTACAATTTAGTGTTTAATTTTACATAAACATATAACAAGAAATGTACATAATAACTCAAAATAACAAAGAATAAAAAACAATGGAAACACAAAAGGAAATCTTGAATTTGGAATTGATGAACTATTGTTAGTTTTGGTTAGAATATATAATTATAACTAGGAAAATATTATTAGAAACTTATGTAGAAATTTAATAGGGGTAAATAAATTTGGATTTATATAAGGTAAAAGACATATACACAAATTTTTATTAACTTATTCAATACGACACTAAGAGATATGTTTTTTGGAACCAAAAAGTTATATCTCAAGCAAACGGAAAAAACACAATATTAAATGGAAAAAACCAAAACCCGGCTTCTTTAAACTTAACTTTGATGGATCAAAATTCGATTCGAGAATCATATCTATTGGATATATTATTCGGAACCACAATGGCGATATTGTTAGCCTCGACGCAAAAAAAATTAACTTCAACTCGGTCATAAAAGCCGAAGCATTTGCCCTCAAAACTGGGTTACAAGAGACAATCAGACTACAAATTAAAAAGATCGAAATCGAAGGTGATAACTTGTGTGTAATCAAGGCACTCCAAGGTTTGTGTAGTTGTCCGTGGGAGGTCGCGATGATTATATCCGACTCCAGACTGGATCTTCGCTTCTTTGACGAGATCCGTGTTAGGCATATTTTCATCCGCAAGGATGCTTTAGGTTGGACTACTTCATCCGTGTTAGGCATATTATTCGGAACCACGAGATCCGTGTTAGGCATATTTTCATCCGCGATGATTAAATCGAAGGTGATAACTTGGGAATCTCGACCCCCAACACCAATTTTTCTGAAGATCCCGAACTTCGTGTTCTCATCCGCAAGGATGCTTTAGATTGGACTACTTCTAGGAGGTAGGTCAATCTAACTGCTTTTCATTATCAAAAAAAATATAAAAAAATACAACACTAAGAGATAAGAGCATACTTCACAAATTCATCTAAATTTTATCTAATTTAAACAAATCGGATAAAATCTAATTCTGCTAAATCAAATTTAGTGAGGCAAATAAGGAATTATTAAATTGGGTCAAAACAAAATGTAACTTCCTTCTTTTACTGACTTGAATGATGGCCACTTTTAATTTTCAATTCAAATATTGTATCCTCTGTGGTAATGAACTAATGATCAATCAATGTAGTGTACAATTTTGGATTCATGACATATAAATGTGCAGAAAATTTTCCCGCGGAGCTATAAAAATCAGAAGAGGAATCCATTTTAAACAATGAATGTTTAAAATCCACTGGGTATCTTTATCATTAAAGAAATTTAAAAAAATAATACAAAAAGCTTAAAATTCTTAATCATTAAAAAGGCTAAAAATATTAGTATAATAATTATGATAGACCTCTAAAATCAAACTGTTCACACTGGCCTTTATTTTTATTTTTGTCCATTAATGATTCTTACCCATTTTGTAACGCCCCCTTCCCCTCATTGCTCATTCATACATAAGGTAGTAATAACCACAAAGACAAAGACAATACTCTTCAAAATACCCATTAAAAATGGCAAACAACGGAGCTTCTGGCATCCTCCGTTTCTTCTATCTTTCAGTATTTCTCTCACTTGGTTCAACTATCTATGGTTGGGGCATTGATGGTCATCAAGCAGTTTGCACCATTGCTCAAGTAAAACTCTCACTCTCTTCTAAACATAAAAATCCTTTAAAAATATGGAAATTGATCATATTTGTTTTGTATTGTTTGAAATTGTGCAGTCACGGTTGAATGATGCTGCTTCAGAAGCAGTGAAGCAATTACTACCGGAATATGCAGAAGGCGACTTGGGGGTGATGTGTGATTGGGCTGATCGCGTCAAATTCCGATACCATTGGTCTTCTCCTCTTCACTATATCGATGTTCCTGATTCAGTTTGCACCTTCCAATACAAAAGTACATCATCCTCTAGTTATGATGATTAGTCATCTCATAGTTTCTAAATTTACTTACGAAGTTTTCGTTTTTTGTTTGATTTTTTCGTTCAGGGGATTGTCAAGATGAAGATGGGAATGCGGGAAGGTGTGTTGCAGGAGCAATCAATAACTACACGACACAGCTACTCACCTACAAGGCTGATTCTTCTCAAACTGAATGTGAGTATGTAGGGCCTCTTTGAATCTCATTCTTCATTACGCAACATATATATCAATAAAGTGCATAGATATATATATAATTGCAGGTAGGTAATACTAAAATAAGGAGAGGATCCTGATTTGCACTAATTGGTTTACATAGTAATTGCATAATTGGCATGTTGGCTGCTTGTTTGAACAGATAACCTTACAGAAGCACTTCTTTTCCTTTCTCATTTGATGGGTGACATCCACCAGGTACTTAATCAAATTCATATACACACATTTACCATTGAATACATAAACATAAGCTTTTTTCATAACAAACTGATGGAAACCGAGTTAAAATTGCAGCCGCTGCACGTTGGACATACAACCGACAGAGGAGGCAATACGATTGACGTTCACTGGTACACAAGGAAGGCAAATCTTCATCATGTGAGTCTTCTTATCTTAGCTTTTAACAGCTTCTATCTTTTCAGTACAGCTGATTAATTGAGGTTATGTTAGATTTGGGATGCCAGCATTATTGAAACAGCAGAAGAGAGATTCCATGACAGCAATATCAATGAACTAGTTGATTCACTTAAGCATAAGATAGAGGTATTGTATCTCCTTCATGGTTACCTTTCCTTTTCATTTGTCATTGTTCACCTTTTGCTTTTACATTAGTTAAACTGATCATGTATTCATGTCCATGAAACAAGACCACATGGGCAGATGATGAACAAGGATGGGAGTATTGTGCTCAAAAAAAAGTAACATGTCCTAACATGTAAGTGTCACAACCTTACTAACTGAATTTTGACCTAATTCATTGCTGATGAAATTTTCATTTATCTGCAGCTATGCATCAGAGAGTATCAGAGCAGCTTGTGAATGGGCTTATAAAGATGTAACTGAAGATTCAGTACTTGAAGGCAAGTTATAACCCTTACGTTTCATTGTTCAAGTACTGTGTTTTCACCTGATTTATCTAACTTTGAGTGTATTTTGATTTTTTTTAGATGAATACTTCCTTTCACGTTTACCCATTGTCTATCAACGGTTAGCTCAAGGTGCAGTTCGCTTGGCAGCAACTCTCAACCGTATATTTGAATGAGAATAGAATAGTAGTAGTGGTGGATCAGTTGTTTGAGCAGGGACATGACATACAGATTAAAACTAAATAAGGTGTCCTAGTTCAATTATTTCAGATCCTTGCAAGTACAGAATTTGTGTCACATATTATGGTTCATCTTTTTCAATATAAGTAGCATACCATTCATCTTTTGAAGTAATACTTTTTCAAACTTGTTTGACAACGATGACCGGGCAGTTGGCATATTGAATACAGTAGTCACTTACACTCCACGAGAATAACCTGCATGAACAAAATTTGTGAAGATATTTTGCTTTACTGAACAATTTGATGCTTAAAAAGCTTGTGATACATAATGAGCATGTGTTTACCCTTTAACTCTTCCGATATGCTGCTCAGCTATAACAAGCATACTGATGTTATGCTCCTTCACTGCATCACATATGGCCACTTTAGCATCTCCCTCTTCTAAAATTGTTTCTGCAATTATCTAAGGTTAAAAAGGGAAAGTTAGCTCAATTATACTTGGCCAAGTGAAATAGAACATATAAGGTCAAGAGACTTACGCCTCGGCTGGCGCATACACTCTTAGCCTTCTCCAACAGACCTATTGTAACCTTCTTCTCTATCTCTTGCACAGATTTTGCAAAATCCTGTGCTGCACAGTGCACAATTTTTCACCAAAGGGGAGAATATCTACAATTCTTAAGGAAACTCAACTCTCAACTGATTTTCTCATGAACAAAAGTAAAATAACCCAGTAGAAAGTAATGAAGAACAAGAGGAAAAGGAAAATTGTTAATTACCGGAGTTAACAGTGCTATAGAGAGGAGCAGAACTCAAGGAGGTGGCAAAGACGTTGTTGTAGTTGGGTGGTGGCTCAGCCGCGAAAATAACAAGCTGTTGAGAAGCTAAGATTTCATGGATATTGTCAATTGCCCAAATCAACGTGTAATAACTTTCCTTAGTCTCATCAATGGCCACCATCACCTTCTTTCTCTCCCGTTCCATATCTTCTTCACAGCTAGACTTTTGATGTGTTGTTCAGTGTTCAATTAAGAGGGATAACAAGATTGGGTTTTCAACTTTCAATGGCAATTGTGCACAATTCTTTTTCTGGAAGTTTAAGTCCCAACTGTCAGTCAACACTACACAAACTGTTTGGTTTTGCCAAAGCATGGACTTGAAGGAAAAAAAACTTGTTTTGACTCAATTACATATTCAGTGTCTTATAATAGTTACATACATTGTACACAGAGAAACGAGCAGGTAAAAATCTCAATTTTGATTCTTAGGCTGGTGGTATCCTCACAACCATAACTGGGCACTTAGCATTATTAACACAGTAGTTGCTAACACTCCCCAGGAATGTCCTACAAGTGAAAGAGAAGAAATCAACAAAACAGTGATCAAAATTCATGTTTAAGGTTATATCATTTGATATCTTATAGCACATAAAAATACCTCTGGATAGCTCCTTTGCCATGGCTTCCAACAACAAGCAGCTGAACATCATATTTCTGCACAGCTTCACATATTTCATCTTTTGGGTCTCCAAATTCATAAGCGGTATCTACATGTGCCTGTGTCAAGACCAAGATCAAGTGTTAGCAATTGACTTGAGGTTTTTAAACAACTTTACAAGATGGAAAAAGACAGAAATACCCCATGGTTAACACAAAGATCCTTTGCTTTGTCAAGGAGAGCAATTGCTGTCTTCTCTTGATTCTCCTGAATTTGTGCTATCAGATCTAGAGCTAACCAAAGACACGACAGTAAAGTCTCAATTCCAACTTTTGATTAGTTGCATAACCCTAAATTAGATCTCTATGAACTCAAAGTACTCCTACATACAAAATTAGGGAAGTTCCTTGACATACGAAGCAATTGAGAAGGGTAATAATCAATTCATAAGTAGAAAAAGAGGGGTTAGGGAGGGTACTAGCAGCGCCGTGAGTCCCGCCGACGATGTTGCTGTAATAGGTGGAGACGGCGGTGAAGAGGAGGATTCCGGCGCCGGAATTGAAGATGGGTTTTAGATTAAAGAGGGCCCACTCGACGGCAAAGTTGCTGCACTGGCCCTCGTCTATTGCAATCATCACGTTCTTCATCCCTTGATCCATTTCTCCCCTGTTTGTTTGATCGACTGTTTTCTTCTTCGTTTCTTCTAGGTTATTCAAAAGGGCAGCTGTTTTCTCTGAATCTCCAGTGTGATTTCCAATGTTGAGAACAAATCGATTACACCATGCTTCTTTATATTAATGTCCTTTTTCCGCATGATGGATATAAGATTGACAATTGTGTTAATTGGATGCATAATCATTATCATCTCGCAATCTTTATATATTGGGCTTCTTTACAAAACAACAACACTGCACAGATTGTTGGGCTTATCATCTTATATTCAAGAATGCATGAACTTAAATAATGACACAGACTTGCTAGCATTCAATATTTATTTAAATGAAGTTTTCCTGTCATATACATGGACAAAGATTTGAATAGTATTACAACATATGCATACTAGTATAATACACAAACACACTTGCTGTAAAGAGAAATGATCAAAGTCGAAATCTTGAGCATGATTCTTAAGCTGGTGGTTTCCTCACAACCGTAACTGGGCATTTGGCATTATGAACACAGTAGTTGCTGACACTACCAAGGAAGGCCCTGAAATCATTGTTCAAGAAACATGAACAATCGTCAAAATATAAAAACTATGTTTTCAAATGAATTTTCATTATATGTGACGAACCTCTGGATAGGACCTTTGCCATGGCTTCCAAGAACAAGCAAGTGAACTTTGTACTTGTCTACAGCATTACAAATTGCCTCTTTTGGATCTCCAAATTCAAAAACAGTCTCTGCATCTACCTGAGATGGAATTTAACCTAATGATGTCACAGAGATATGAAGATCATTTCAGATTTATAAAGATTCAGTAAATAAATCAATATGGAATTACCCCATGCTTAGCACAAAAATTCTTGGCCTTTTCAAGTAGAGCAATTGAAAATTTCTGCTGGTTTTCTTGAATGCTTATTATCAGCTCCGGAGCTACAGACATACACATGAGCTATGGAATGTTAGAAACCATGGCTAAGACAAACTCCATGAAAATGATAAATCGACAAGATGAGGAAGAGGATTTAAGGTACCGGCAGCTCCGTAAGTTCCGGCAATGATGCTGCCGTAATCGTTGGAGGCAACGTTGAAGAGGATGATTCCGGCGCCGGAGCTGAAGATGGGTTTGAGATTGGAGAGGGCCCACTCGGCGGCAAATTGGCTGCAATCGCTCTCGTCTATTGCAATCATCACCTTCTTCATCCCTTGAGCCATTTCTAATTCCTTGATTGAATGATTGAATTTTGTTTGTGGGTTACTTAAAAGGGGAGTTGATTGATTATTAATAGCGTAAACCAGGGGCTTTGTTGTATGATCTTCTACAGTTTTGTGGGTTTGAAGGTTTCAGCTACCCTTCCCAGCAGTTCCTACCTGTCTTTATGAAACGCACTGTCAAAAGTGTCAAGCTGTAAGCCTGTAACGTGTTTCACTCGAATATTCATTGATGCCACGTAACAGGCTGACAGCTGACCTGGACATGATTTTTACGGAAATACTCCTTCTCCTTTCTTCTGGAGAAGGCCCAAATACGACGTTTGTGCTTTGGTGCAATATGGCTGCAATAGACTCTAAAATGATCTTCCTTATGGCATAATATTAGTTATTAATTATAAATTTTAACATATTTTATTATACTTATAATACGATAATACATTTAAATTATTTTTATAATACGGTAACAAATTTAAGTTATATTTATATAATATAAAACAAATCTTGTCAAGAATTATAAATATAATTTAATTAGTGACGGTAAAGATGATCATATTTTATTTACGGATTAATAAATATTAACAGTTGAATTAAAAACTAAGAATAAATAAGAAAATTGAAAAAAAAAAATTACTCATGAACACCAATTCCTGTGATTTGGGGTATTTCGGATTTTGCCCACCACTTTTTTAAAGTTCGGTTGATACCCTCGAACTTTTTTATTTTCCGGATTTTGTCCAATCCGTTAATGATCCGTTAACATCTCCGTTGCCCACTGAAAAATAAGAAGAAATTGAAAAAAAAAAAAGATTACTCATGAACACCAACTCGAATAGAGACTCGAAGCTCCCTCTTCCTGTCTTAAGGACTCATCTAGGCTCTCAAAGAACACCGACTAGAACAAACCCAAATACTAGTAGCAGCTACAAATATTAGTAAATTTCAAATTCGTGAGTTGATTTCAAGCTTCCTCTTCCTTTATGATTTAAACTGAATATAATTTGAAAATGCATTATAGACTCATGAAGAACAAACCCAAATCCTTTGAAAATGCATTATAGACTCATGAAGAACAAACCCAAATCCCTAAAAGTATCAGGTACAAATACTAAATAAATTTCAAGTTCATTGATTTGAAGCTTATCCAATGAAGCGTGCAATACTGGGGGGGAAATGATAATGAGTTAGTTAGGAGTTAGGATAGTAATGGGGTGGTGGCTCAGAAGATTCAGTATTAAGAAATCACCATTGCAAGCCTCAAGATTCAGAAACAAGTATAATTAAAAACTAAGAATAAATAAGAAAATTCCAATTCAATAGCATATCTGAACAATAACAACAATTTCAATTCAGTAGCATATACGAACAAATCCAATTCAGTTTTCAAACAAGTGTTCATATAAGTTACTTAGAACCAAAACGAGGAAACTCGACTAGGGTTTTCGTTCAAAATTAGCCAAAATCGAAAAAGGTAAAACATTGAGAGTCTTGAATCTCGATTAGGGATTTCAATCTAGAGGACAGTAGGGGAGATGCAAATGTGTTCTTTGAGATCCTTGAGGTTCTCTTTCATTCGATTCGGTGTTGCAGATGTGTTCTTTGACACCGACTCCTACTAGGCCATTATCCACCACAAGGGAGTCATCGATTTTGACCAGAGGATGGCTTACCATTCCAAGACTCAGGGGCTTGTCCACTGTTCGCGAGTAACCCTCGCTTTGGAGACATGTTCGGCAAGGCCTTGCTCAAGCTCAACAGGCTCGGGGTTCTTTCCGGCGACCAGGATGAAGTGAGGAACCGCCGCTGAATCAACAAACGGAGTTCTCTTTTGTTTGCTTTTTAATTTCTTTTTATTTTTAAGTGGGCAACGGAGATGTTAACGGATCATTAACGGATTGGGCAAAATCCAAAAAAATAAAAAAAAATTCGAGGGGACCAACCGAACTTTAAAAAAGTGATGGACAAAATCCGGAATACCCAAACTAACGGGGGCACCAACCGAAATTTCTCTTTAAAATATTTTTGGGAGCTGCGTGAATTGTGACATTGACACGTAACAAATAATGTATTTTCTTTAATAGATTTAAAATTCTAATATAATTTGTTTTAATAATTTAAATTGGATACGTAAACTAACTAATAGCCACATTATTATTATTTTTAATTAAAATGGTATATTAGAAAATTATCATCGGATAAGTTTTTATCATTTATTACATGGAAGAAAGTGTGATATAAGAAATGATCTTATGGTGAAAAACATAGATGTAACCAAGAGAAGACCGCAATTGCTCTCATTTGTTTTGACACTCTTTTGGTTGGTTTGGATAACGGGCCTTTTGTGGTGGGTAAGGCGGCTCTCAACGCGGCCTCTTTGAAGGTGGTTAAGCATGATAGGGCTTGTATTGAAAACCAACATGTGTTTCTTCCGTTTGTTTTTGATACGTTTGGTTTTCTTGCACCCGATGTCATCGAGATTCTCAAGAGGGTGCAACGGGTCTCGCATGGTATTTTCGTGTCTCATAGGTCTTCATATGTAGTGTTTAGGAGGATCGAATTTGCTTTTCAGAAAGGATTAGCGGCACAGCTTGTTGTCCGCCTAACTTTTAACTCGATGTAATATTTCTGTATAGAGATTTTAATATATGAAATAATGTAAAGTATATTTTTATCGTAGTTAAACTCCAATATTAGAGAGAATTCAAAGTTAATTCCCCTTCTTCTGCAGGCTGGAGGCCGCACTGTTTGAGAAGCATAATAAGCCTCCATTTTTGAATGTGTTTGGTAATCGGATTTGGTGTAGAGAAGAAACTCTGGATGTACAAGTTGAGCATTGAATCATAAACGAAAGAAATTTGACTTGGTCCAAAGCATCGATGGCCATTTGTATCGAGAGAACGAGCAAGAGAAAGAAGAAGGCTCTGAGAAGTAAAGATTTGGAAGAGAACGAGCAAGAGAAAGAATTCGTATGTCAGTTTCTTGTCGTAAGGGGCTATGATGAATGCTATTTCCCGCAAGTCAATCTGATAGCCACTAAAGTGGGCCTTCTAATCCAATCTGATGGTTCGCTAACTTACTTTTGGGCCTCACAGCCCAAAGGCAACTGAAGAAGCTCGTTGTTGGTCCAGACCGGTCCAATCTATATACACTGCTAAGGTAAAGAACGTTTAAAGCTGACGTGGCGCGCTGTGAATCCGGTATTTTGAAATTGAGCTCCCATAATTTTTCGCCACAATATTTTTTTAAAAAAAAATCTATTATAATTTTTTCGATTTTTTTCCTCCCGATTTTTTAAGATCTTATCAGCAAAATAATAATATTTAACAATCTTAATTTTTATTTATTTTATGAATTTTTTATGAATTAGTTTCAAATTTAGATTTTACACGATCTAATTTTTTCTCACTATTTTTTCCAATTAACAATCTTAATTTTTATTTATTTTATGAATTTTTTATGAATTAATTTCAAATTTAGATTTTGCACGATTTGACTTTTTTCACTATTTTTTCCGATTTAGTTTTTATTAATTATTTTTTAACGATTTTTTTTGTTGTGAATCAAATTTTGCACGATCTATTTTTTTTACGATTTAGTTTAGATCTGATTTTTTTCACTATTTTTTCTGATTAACAATCTTAATTTTTATATATTTTATGAATTTTTTATGAATTAATTTCAAATTTAGATTTTGCACGATCTGATTTTTTCACTATTTTTTTCGATTTAGTTTTTATTAATTATTTTTTAACGATTTTTTTGTTATGAATCAAATTTTGCACGATCTACTTTTTTTACGATTTAGTTTTTTACTAATTATTTTTCTAAAGATCTAAAATTGTGTTGGATTCGTTTGATTATATATTTTAAATAATTCTTATAAAAATTGATTTTGAGTATTGATCTTATTTTGCTTTGATATTTTTACTTTTTGTTCTCTTATGATTGTTTCCTATTTCTTTTAAGATTTCATTTTTCGATTTTTTTTATGATTTGGTTTCCGTATTTTGTTCAGCTAAGGATTTGGTTTGGTGTTTTTAAATTCCAATTTTTTCATTAAGAATTTGTTATGAATTAGTTTTCCAGTTTCAAATTTAGATTTTGCACGATCTGATTTTTTTCCAGGATTTTTCCTTTATGAATTTTTTTCACCTTTTTTTGTACGATTTAGTTTTTTACTAATTATGATTCCAAATATTTTAAAATTTCCGGATTCGTTTAAATTTTTTTATAGATTTTAAATGATTCTTATAAAAATTGATTTATGAGTATTGATCTTATTTATTCCTAAATTTTATTGCATATTTTTATTTTCTTAAATGTAGATTTATTTTGTTAGATTTTGATAAAGATTGTGCAAGATTCGGTTTTTTATAAGATTTTAAATAGTTAAAAAAAACATGATTTCTATTGCTGGTCTTATTTATCTCAAACTTTTCAAAATTCGTTCCTGTTATGTTATATAAATATTTTTAAACTGGTTTTGGAAAATTGTGAAACAACTATTGATCTAATTTATTTATTAAATTTATCTATTTTTTTATATATTTTTTTATAAAATTTCCGATATCTATAATATTTTTCCACACTATTTTCGTTTTATCCATTAAGCTTTAAATGTTTTCAAAGCTAAAATTTTATTTTATGCTATCGTTTTTAATGTCTAGTTCTATTCCTATCCAATAGGTTTATGAGCAGGCGACGAGAGTGTGTATAATTTCAATATCAAGTTTTAGTGTTTTTTCGACAATGTCATAATATGAAAGGATAGGATATCATTCTTATAGAATTGAATTTCGGTACTCTTCTAATATTAGTTTGATGGAGGATATAGCCGAAATTCTCTAAACATGGCTTCGAGTTTATGCTGTTTGGAGCAATTAAAGATAACTCAATTCACTCAAATTAATGGTACAAGATCCTTACGGGCAAAAAAAATCAACGTTTTTATAAAAGATTAATTGGACAAAATTCTTATCTTATTATTTAACATAATGCAAATTATTTCAGTTTTGATAAACTGTGAAACTATTTGCACTATATTTTCAAGAAACTTACATTTTGAATAATAATTAATATATAACAGACATGATGTAATAAAGTGCATCATAAATAGTTCCAATTACGTTGAGAAGGTGTTAAGATGTGTTAACTCTTAGAAAAAAGTAGAGACCGGACATTTGATATTGCAGTTTGTTAGAATTATCACCAACTCAGGTTGTACGTTACTACTCTATTCATCCATATGAATATATCGTGTTATATGTGATTTTTTGTTTGTTTTAACCTACGTTATCTTATTAAACATGTGACATCTATGTATCAAACACGTGTTCGTATCAAGAATGTTTCTCGGTCTCAATGATCTTATTATTAAGAAAGCCATTGTTAAGTATTAAATGAATGAGATAAATAATTCTTACATTTAGAAGTTTTGTTACATCTATCAAACATTTTGTAGGTACAAAACGAATGAAGTAGAATTCAAGAAAATTGATGAAGAGCATGAAGACGAAGATAATCAATTTGATGAACAAGAAGAAGATGTAGAAGAACAATTTGGTGAAAAAAGGAAGATGAAGATTACCAATTTGATGAACGAAAGGAAGATAAAATTTGATTAAGATGTAAAAAAATCAATTTCATATAACAGAGGAAGATGAAGATAACCAATATGATGAACAAGAGGAAGACGGAATTGATCTTATAGATTAAAGATTGATAAGAATTGTAAACGAGTTGAAGATCATAATTTTATTGTTTCCTATTTATGTTTTACATATTTAATAGCACTATATTTTTAGTTGGTTTTATTATTTTGAATATTGGTTGTTTTGTTTTAAAAATAGTTGTGTTTTGTATATACTAGACATACGTTTTTTTTTTGGTATTTTTTATCTTTAAAATATTACAAAAAAATCCTTAACTCTAAGATCACTATAACGAATAACTACGACTAAAGATAGACATGTAAATCTTAATGGAAAACACAAATTTGCTACATTAAATGTATTATTTTTAAAAGCAAAACAGTATAATTTCAAATAAATTAATGTTTTATAATAATTTATAAAGGGAAGGACACTTTAATATATACATAAATAACAATAAACCGTATTGTTTTTCAGCTAAATAACTATAGATGATATTGATTTTTCTTTATATATATATTCAAGAAAATAAAACACAAATTTTGTCAAAAAAGTCAATATATTTTTACGATATACATTTGTTTTTAATAAAATAACTATAGGTAAAAATGATGATAAAATTTATGCACTATTTATAACGTATAGTTGATTTTAGGTTGGTCTTTTACGGGCCCAAAAAAAGTTCAAACAAAATACAATACCTTACCTTTTTGGCGTGTCAATCCCTTACGATTTCAACTTTATTCACTCATGATTTACCTATTTCTTTTAGAATTATCTAATTATTTTAAAAAATGCATCCATAATTTAAGGTAATAATATATAAAAATTTACCGTATTAATTTATAGTGATTTTAAAATAAAATGTGCAAACGATTCACCTAATTAATTTTTATATATTTTTAATTTTAAAAATATTATCCTAGATATATGGGTATTTCAACGGTGTTCAAATATTTTCGGTATTATCCTAAATCTCAATTTTTTAAAAAATAAAATAATATTTTGAGTTTGTTACGAAATAAATGTGGAATACTAAATGTATTTAATGTATATTTAGATGAATACTTAGAAATTAATCAATAATAAAATAAAAATAAAAATAGTTTTATTTTAGGCAAAACTCGCACAAGGTGCGGGCACTAAACTAGTAGATCCGGAAAAGAAAAACTCAACCGGGTCGAAGAAATGATAATGCCAAACTAAACCGGACTCTACTAAATCAATGACGTTTAATAGAGGGGAACGGAGTACTAACCTCAAAGTTATTAACCAAAAAACATAGATGTAACCATGGGCTTAGCCTCCAAATAGCCACTAAACTACTCATTCAAGAGCTTAACCTCAAAGTTATTATCCTCCTATAATCCTTTGTTTAGCCAATTTACTATATGCCTAATGGCAACAAGCATGCCCGTTTGTCTCATATATATTGGCACCATTAATTTGACTTCATCTATTACAAAATGGTTATCAATAGGTTCTTGCTCACCAGACCTTTGTTAAATGCTTCAAGTATTTGTAGCCATATGTTGATAACATATTTTCTCTTATGACCTTTTGTATTAGGATCACTTTCATAACACATGAAATCATAAGCAAATATTCTTTCTTCCCTCCTTCATATATGCTCTATCTTCTCTACCTTCTTTATGTTTCAATCTTTGGTTTCAACGGTTGCGAGTTGTAGTATTGTCGTATGTGGACTCGTAGATACACAAGTTCGTTCAATACAGTGTTAATTAATAGTATATATAATTAACTTTTATGACTTATAAGGGTCAATATTGATCACTTACGAATGAGTTAGTTTAGGCATTAATCATGTTACCAAAATAAATTGTCCATATATAAGAACAATGGTATTCATTAAGTGTACGTTGATTGTTTCTTCTTTTTGGTGTGAATCAATTCAAGTGTTTTAGAATGAGTATACGACACAATATGTTGAAAATCCTCCTGCACTAGGATTAGTCTTTTCATGTGACTGTGTAATCGTTGGAGCCTTTCCTTTTAGCTTGCATCGATGACATTCTATCTATGCCACAAAAGAGCATCTTTTGAATGGCGACCCCACCTCAATTTAGGGACCCCACTCTATCGGGTCAATTACATAATGATAAATAGTCCAAATGTATTTGAACAAAATTCGATCTGTAACTCTCGAATTCACAGTACATATGCTTCGTTTTTTTAGTCATACGTGGTTAATTATCTTCATTTGTGTCAGAGGTGTCAATATAATTATTCGATCGGGTAATTTCGTCCTTGAGCTGTGTCGAACTGAATTTATGATTATTTCAGGTTACGGGTTACATTGATAGGATTCATTCAGTTCGGTTGTACATGACAGTTTCAAGCCCTAATTCTTGAAGTTTCAGTAATCCTATTCAGGGAGTGATGAAAATTTGACTCATTCAAGCGTCTTTGGACCTTGTAAGACCCGAACCAACATGACCATTTCGGTCTAATTTATCCGATCAACGAAGGTAAAAAAAGTTAAACTCGAAATAGCATGACCTAGATATAACCCACTTGGTCATTACAATTATGAATGTCAACGGGTCGAATAATGGGTGGATAACTTCCATCACCTACCCATTAACCTTATCGGATGCATCCAAGATTCAACGCACTGGATGATTCAGGTTCATCCACGAGTGAGTCAAAGTAATGGGTATTAATGAGAATTTATATATATATATATATATATATATATATATATATATATATATATATATATATATATATATATATTACAAAATTAATATAATAAAAAATCAATAATATCTATAACTAAAATAAAAACTATATTAATCATGTTATTATAACAAAATAACCACAAAATTATCATATTTTCGTGATTTTAATACCAAATACACAACATTCAAAGACTTTCGGTTGTACCCATCACCCACTTTTATGAATTGGATAATTCCGATACCCATTGAATACGGGTGACATTATCACCCTAATTACGATCCAATTTATAATGTTTAGATCAAATTTATGTATGAAGTCAAATGAATCTCACCTTAACAACCTTATCCAATAATCATAAGATTACAAATGACTTGACGGGATAATCGCTCAGACTTATAAATGATGTTACATAATAATGACTCGAATACGAAATAACCCTATCGGGTCACACTAAGACCCGAAAATGACCAAAACCCGGCCCTGTTATGACCCTCTAAAGGCTGTCCAAGCCAATAGAGACAATCCTCAAAAGATACTTAGCCTTTTCCCATGTAGTGTCATTCATTTTTGATTTGCCGACGATACATCTCCACGTTCATCCCTTCATCTTCAATAATTCAATATACCCGACCCGATAACGACATTCCATCCCTCTAAGATAAAGCTTATCACAAATGTATCGGCCCCGCCGATGCCCAACCCGAACCCAATGCATTAAGGCTCTTAGAACTATTTTCTTTTCTTTTTTTTTTGGGGCAGGAGCTACTTTCTTCTTCGTCTTCTAATCTAACAAAAATACGTCATATATATAGAGAGAGTGATTTATACATGGTGTTTATAAGTGGACAAATAACATCATACATTCATACCAACTAGCTTCTTCCTAGCTAGCAACCAATTATATTTGGTACGTTAATTTCACACCGCCATCAATGATTGTAAAGAAACTAATCATCGAATATATAATGCCATGGTCCATCGACTTGTCCCACTATATTATGATCAATATGTAATATCACAAGTACTGTACAAATATATACTTTTCGTACCTTCAAATTCCACACTCACAACAGTCTATATCAACCATACAAACACATTAACCTTAATCATTCATTAAATATATTAATATATATCATATTAGACCAGCAATTTGAATTGTTTTCTTCCAAAGCTTATACAAAATCAAGTATATATAATATAATTAGAAAGGCCATGTAGGATGAAGAGCAGCATTAGTCCCTTGCTCAAATCCTTCATCTCTCATCATCATCATCCTCTCCATTGCTTCATTAGGGTTTGTTCTCTGCAAACATGTAATTTTGAAACCAAAATGATTTTCTTCATCCTCCTTGCACGAACCAAAATGTTACGTACCTGGAGAGCCTCCATAGCCTCGGCTTCCGGAGAGTTGAAGTCGTAGAACATACTTGCAGCTGAAAGCTTCATCGAAAGAAACTGAAACAATCCCACAAGATAGAAGATCTTTTATACGAATGAATCGATCCTCGATTGAAATCATACACTGGATTTTTGCAGTTTACCTCAATCTGATTCTGTAATGATCGAACGTAATTGATTATAACATCAAGCACCACTGCCATGCCCATAGTCTGCATTCATAAACAATAATTAGTCATTAAAATTGAAAATAAAATTCTTTGTTCAATATATTTGTATGTGTGTGTACCTTGTAGCATCCAGGTACCAGGTCTTGGAGGACTTTCAATTTCTCATTTATTTTCTCTCTCCTCACCTGATTAATGTAATTAAAACGAATTAAATGTATAATCCAAGCTAGAAAATATCTGTTATAATATATATATAAAGTTAGAGATACCCGTTCAGCAAGGCTGTGGCTGTCAGTAGCTTGGCCCCGCTTAGCTCTGACATGGATGACCTCTCTAGTTTTCTCCATTGCTAAAGCTTCACCTTTATTACTACTATTCATCATCGTCTTCCTCCTTTTTCCTCCCATCACTCCCTGTTTTTCCAATATTCGAAACATGAACAAACACCAACGTCCAAAACTTTTTTGTACACCTCACCATTTCAATCAATCAAAAAACTGCATGTACGTACAAATCAGCTAACTTTATTATATTAATACTTACATTAGATATGATCGGATGAGTATGGTTTCCGCCACTACCGAAGCTATCCGCCGGAGAAATCTCTGCGGATTGATCTTGGACGCCATATCCCATCAAAGAAGGTTGCTGGTGATTATGTGATGAGAACAGGCTTCGAGATGATGAATTGTTCATAAGAGGGTAATTTGGAAGGTTGAATAAGCTTAGAAGAGTATCTGAATCAGGAGTAGTGAAGAGAAGCTGGTTGGAGGAGGATGAAGAAGAAGGGAGCTTCAGCTGAAGGAGATTATTGTTATGGTGGTTTTTCTCATCTTCCATTTTTTTTAGAGATTAATGGGAAGGTAAATAGGAAAAATGTTAAGGAGAAAGTTGAAGTACAGTTCTGGAGAAGATTGGGGTCCTCACAATGCTGACACTATTCACTTATAATGCTGCTTGGTTTTCTTTTACTCGCTTTTTTAAATATTTTTTTTATAATTATATAACAATGGTAAGATTAGGTTGAACATGTTGCTATTGGAATTTGGAAGGTAGAAACTATGTAGATAAGGGTTGGTTAAAACGAGCCTAACTATCGAAGTCCGGTGAACTAATATGAAGTGAAGAGTCAACATATATATCCGATCATTAACAAGTTAAGTAGAGCCTTTAAACTAACGAGTAAAAAAATAAACTCGAACTGTCCTGATACCATGCTAAATATTATGACCGTCTGTAACTTCTATTGTATTTATTAGTTAGGAAAAGAAAACTCTAATAACAATGGGTAAATTATTGGTGAAAATTTTATAGTTAGGAATTTATGAACGAAATATTTGTGAAGGAGTACTAAAACCAGTAGATAAACTCTTTGTGAAAATGTTACATGTAGTCGTAGAAATTTATGAAACCGAATATTAAAGAAAAAAAACAAACACTCGGTGAAAATATTCCGATTGATAACGTATATTTTTTTATGAAGTTTGTAATGGAAACCCTAAGATCAAGGATAACTTCTATTGAAAATGTTATAATTAGAAATAGATGTTTTGAAATAAACATATGTGAGGATAAAAAACCCTAAAATTAGTAAGGATAAAAAAAAGAAGAAGAAGCAATGTGGTGCACGATCATCCGTCTATGCTTAATGCGCACAACACATGACGAAAGCAAGAATGTGGATTTGTTTAGATACAACGTCTTTTAGAGGTTTTCGCTCCTTACCGTACGAAATATTATCACATAATTTTGTTGTGTGTACGTGTGATAACATTCATATTAGCGTCTTTTTCCACCTTCATTCTTATCTGATTCATCCTTTGAACATATAGTGTAGTTTCGGATTACGTTATGGTAGGAAAAAACAATCAGATTTAAAAAAAACCATTTTTATAGTAAGTAATATGCATATTGTACCAGAATTTTTAATTTTTAAAAAATTAAAGTAGAAAGTACAAATGTTATATGAACCAAATGTAATTTATATAGTTTTTAAATTCTTTTTTTTACGTTCAGTCTATATATGCGTCATGCATATATTTAAAAAAATATCCGGATCACGTAAGATATGTAGACACCCGCATATATCTGGATGCCGAAATTACTTATCTATGATCCAATTTGAGAAAATTTCTCAAATCGAATTCGGACCGAATCAAAGCGGATATCTTAAATTTTGATTTTTTCCGTATCACATCAACTGCTTTACAAATCAGATTGGATTTGTCCACCCTACTTCGAACCAATATCGATTTTTTTGACGAAGTCCGTATTAGGCATGTTTTTAGAGAAATCAACTGTGTTGCTGACCGATTGACCCATCTGAAAATCTCGACTCCCAACACCAATTTTTTTGAAGATCCCGAACTTCGTGTTCTCATCAGCAAGGATATTTTATGATGAAATATCTCGAGGAGGTAGGCCATTCTAACCGCTTTCCATTTTAAAAAAAATTAAAAAAAAATACCGATTTCTTCCTAGAACAACACAATTTGTTCGTGAAAAATCCAACAAACAGCTTGTCCGCGACAATCTTCATTTTATTGTGTATTTAATTTTACTCTTCATCGTTTGGGCAAATCTATTTAACGGGAATATTAAAATTTTAAAGATAACGTCTTTAAATATATTAGATTAGCTATTATACTATGAATAGAAGTTAGTTTTACGCAATCTTATTATTCCGCAGATTTTGTAATCGCTATATCAGGAATACATTTGTTTTTCAACGTGGGGTTAATCACCTTTTTAATTTGTGTGGGTTAATCAAACACTAAAACTAATTACTATATGTACCTTATTTTTTCATGATAAAAGATATTACATGTTTTCCTGTTTAGGCCGGACTCGAGTTTGGAATTCGGACCTAGGGTCTTGTCTATGTCCGTTAGAGTTGGGCTTCGGACGGGGGTACTGTAACAATCCGAATTTTAAGAACTCGATATATCACTGGTTAAGATCTTACAATAGGTTCCGGCCTTAGTTTGACACCAATGAAACTCGGACCTTCCAACAAGACACAAATATTTAAAGACTATTATCTTTTAAGAAAAACATGTGCAAAACAATGCTCAATAAAAAATGTATTTAACAGCCAAATTTGATGAAAATAATCATGCAGTCTACCAATCTTATTACTAAAATAAACATTACTCTCAATATCAACCCCTAGTATGGAAACCCCGGTTGGCCACTCCACTCCCGATTACTCGGCATAAACCTAACCTGCAAGATCTATCAACACGGTATAAATCATTAGCTAACAATTCTAATAATAAGGGAACTAAGCACACACACATATAAAGAAAGCGGTAAACACTTCAGCATGCGCAAACAAGGTCTAGTTATTATCTTTTCATTTGGTAAAATAAACATTACTCTCAATATCAACCCCCAATATGGAAACCCCGGTTGGCCACTCCACTCCCGATTACTCGGCATAAACCTAAGCTGCAAGATCTATCAACACGGTATAAATCATTAGCTAACAATTCTAATAATAAAGGAACTAAGCACACACACATATAAAGAAAGCGGTAAACACTTCAGCATGCGCAAACAAGGTCCAATTATTATCTTTTCATTTGGTTATTTTTCATTCTAATTTGTTCAACTTTTCATAGTAGCACAAGGATCCTTCAACCCTCACCCCGTCCCCGTAAACCAACAGGACTGGTTTCAATGCATTTCTCCCGTATACACTGTTGGACTGGTCGCGGGAGCCTTCTAGTCGCCATCTGTGCCGGACAGTGATGTTACGGCCCGTTATAATACACTTGGGTCTCTCTTTAATAATAAAAGTGAGGTGGTCTAGTTGGTTCAATTATTTAACATACGATACACACACTACCCTAGTATGCACTTAAGATTATTAGTGTAACTAAGTGAGTCCGATGAACTCACCTTATCCGTACTAGTCTCAATAAATATACTCGACTCGCTAGTTGATGATCTCGAATTCCTGATTAAGATGCAACGAACTCTTAGTATTTCTCGTTCTACAATTCCATCTTCATTAAAGCATGATATCTAGCATCACTACTCTTATCATTCTTTAAGACCTAGGTTCCGCATACCTAGACGTCCATTCCGTAATTTTGTACTCTCATCCTTTCGTAGGTTTTCTAACTCCATTCTTATTATTTCTTGCAATCCAACATTCCATAAGTTCTAATCATTCTACTTATCATTTAGATTTTGTAAAAATTCCTTCATCTCACTTATCGCTACAAATTCCATTATAGCTTCCGTACATTCTAATAAGGTCTAGTTCTCTACCATTTCCACTATTTTATTCTACTTCTAAATGTACCAAGCTAATTATAAATTAAATTTTGGATCTATATATATAGATAAACAGAAATTAGGTTGAGGGTTCGAGTCTCACCGAAGGCACCGGGATTATCGATTAATAGAGGCACTAACAACACCAAGTGGCGAGGTAAGGGTTGGTGTGAAGGCCCGGGTTTGAACCCTCCTACAAACAAGAGGTAGTGATTTTAGGCATACACAAGGTCGGTAGTTCGATCCTTGTCGACAACACAATAACGAAACAAATGTAAAGCAAGGTAACAAGTGGTTGGGAGTTCGAAACTCACTAGGAATAAGCCAAGGCGGTGTCGGCTGGCAACCGATGACAACAAATGGCGAAGTGAGATTGTTTGAAGACCCGGTTTCGATTCTTGTCCAAATTAAAGCAACAATAACTAACATCTAAGTTCGAAGGTCAAGAATTCGAGCCTCCTAAGTCTCACCTTGGTACAAGTGAGGTTTCCATCGGCCGGTTTAGTATTGACTGGAAGGAAAGGGGGAGTGGTACCTATTTCCAGCGTTGTTGTGATGACGGGGTGTCGACCCAGGTTCTCCGGGGACGACGGAGGTGCTACTGGCGGCGCGCAAGATCGGCTTCACTGGTTCACAAGGCCGACGGTGAAGAAGTGTTGACCTTAAAACCGAAAGAAGGAAGGAAGAGTGGAGGGTGGCACTTACCGGTCACCTTCAACAGGTGGGGAGAAGGTATGACGCCGGTGTTCGCGGTCTCGGTCGACGGAGGGTGCTATAGCTCTCAGTGGTTCCTTGCGGGCGGAGAGAGCGTGACGACGGAATGCAGATGCAGCTTGGTGGTGGTAGTTCACGGTTGTTCGAGTGTAGAGAAATGGAGAAGAGGAGAAAGACGACGGCGAAGGTTCGTGATATGTCCTCAGATGGGGAGGCCATCCGTATATCCGGATAAGAGGACCCCGCAAGAGGCATGTCTAACATCTAAGTTCGAAGATCAAGAATTCGAGCCTCCTAAGTCTCACCTTGGAACAATTAAGGTTTCCATGCATCGGCCGGTTTAGTATTGACTGGAAGGAAAGGGGGAGTGGTACCTATTTCCGGCGTTGTTGTGATGACGGGGGTGTCGACCCAAGTTCTCCGGGGACGACGGCGGTGCTACTGGCGGCACGCAAGATCAGCATCACTAGTTCACAAGGCCGACGGTGAGGAGGTGTTGACCTTAAAATCGAAAGGAGGAAAGAAGAGTGGAGGGTGACACTTACCGGTCACCTTCAACAGGTGGGGAGAAGGTATGGCGCCGGTGTTCGCGGTCTCGGTCGACGGAGGGTGCTATAGCTCTTGGTGGTTCCTTGCGGGCGGAGAGAGCATGACGACGGAATGCTGACGTAGTTTGGTGGTGGTAGTTCGCGGTTGTTCGAGTGTAGAGAAAGGGAGAAGAGGAGAGAGACGACGGCGAAGGTTCGTGATATGCCCTTGGATGGGGAGGTCATCCGTCTATTCGGCTAAGAGGACCCCGCAAGTGGCATGTCTAGCCATCGTATGAAGATTGTCATTTTCAGTCATTTCCTTAGTTATTTACCTGTATTTTAATATGTAATAATAAAGGTAATATTCTTGTAGAATATTACCTTCTAAGCCCTCTTGTTGGGCCTTCCGTTTTATGGACTTGTTTTGGCCCGTAGACCCGTATCTAGGCAACACCCTCTATATAAGGATGTGTTGGCCTTCTTTGTAAAAGATGTCTAATTTGAATCCAAGTATATCCAAGGTAAATCCATCTACTTGATTTAGGCATCACTCTTCTTCCCCCTCCTCAAATATCTATCTTGGATCTAGTCTTTGATCCAAGAACTCATACTCGAGGATCATTTGAAGGATTAACTATCCCGCTCCACCTCGTAGATGATCCGATCTATCTTGATCGGATCGATCGTACGCTTCCGCATCCATTTTCTAAAGTACCATCAACCAAGTTCTATCGTTTGATCCGCCTTGAACGACCAAGAAGGAGTAGTTGAAGTTTCTCCTCGATCTAGATCGCCCCCGTATCTATCATTTGGTATCAGAGCTCGGGATCGAGGTCAAGTTCTTTACTTTAATTCTTGATCGTTCATCATCGACTCATCGTTCTTCATTGTTCTTGAATTTTCATTGATTGTTCTTGAATTTTCTTTTAATGTTCTTGAATGTTCTTTGAATGTTCTTGAGTTTTCTTTGAATTTTCTTGAGTTGTTCTTCATAAGTTCATCATCGCTCTTTGTCGTGCGTCATAAATCATCATGTTTTATGACGATGATGATCCGTTTGTTTTGTATGGAGAAAAAGTTGTCAAAGTTGCTCCCTAATGGCGTTTGAGTCCCCAAGAGAAGTATGAATTAGCCAAGGCAAAAAATGTCGCTTTAAAGCGTGAGCTAGAAATTTTGAAAGCACGACGTCTTGCCCGCACAATGGCCACCCAACCAAAGGATCATCAAGTGGTGTCACAACCAAGTGTGAGTTGGTTGTCACCTCTTTGTGTGACGAAGTCAAAGCCGTGGGAAAAGTCATTGAAGAATGCACACCGGCACCACTAATTCAATTTGACAATCCGTTGAATGATGAGTCTTTTGAAGAGGATAAGGAAGACATAGTCATCAACAAAGTCAAAGTCGTCACTGACAATGGCACTATGATCTTGATGAACAACAAATTTGAGCCGCCCGTTCCGAGGTTTGTCTTTGTTATGTCAAATTATTTACCTCCCGTCTCACATTTGCTTCTTGTTGGCATGCCCACGATGTGCACCGTCAATGGTCTTGATGGCATGGTAGACAAACTCACCGGCGACACCATCCACATGTACTATAAGTTTGAGCCGCCCAATCCGGAGTTTGTCATTGTTATACCACCCGTCTTGCCACCCATCAAAGGCTTTGTGCACAACTACAAAGAGTACCGGGGCCATCAACCGTCAACATTCCATTACCGGTACTTGGTCCCGTGCCTTGACGGCACATTTGACAAGCTTGGCAGCACCATCATCTTGAAAGATTACAAGTCCAAGCCGCCCGACTCCGAGAATAAGCATCCAAAGTTTAAGTCAAGGGTCTTGTTCTCAATGTCTCTCATTTCTTTTCTGACCGTGCAAACGAGGACGTTTCACAGCCAAGAGGAGGAGAATGATATGCCCTCGGATGGCGAGTGTGAGAGCCCTATTCTTTCGGACCGAGTTTTGGTCCTTAGCCGAGATTGGCTTTGGCCGAGATTGGCCCTTCCGCACCCGTGGGCATGACTGCCGCCCCTACGGCTCATGGAACCGCCCCTGCGGTTTCCGGCGGCTGCAACCGGTTTTGTTGACTCCTTTGACCCGTGCTTTACCCTTTGCTTACTTCCTTCTTTCCCTTGGCTGATCAAGGGTTTCATCTTCACTTCTCTTCCTCTGTGCTCACGTCCTCCTTGCTTCTCCTTCACCCTTCTTGATCTTGTTCTTGATCTCTCTTGAGTTTGAAAGAGTTTTGGTGTGTGTGGTTGATGAGCTGATGTGTATGCTGAACTTGGAAGCTAACTACTAAGGGTGTGATCTCTCCCTGCAGCCTAGGACCACAAAGGTGGTAAGTGTTCTTGCTTCTCCTTCTTTCTTTCCTTGGTTCTTCCTTCTTTAGCTTAGGGTTAGATGTATTGATCATAGGGTGATGATGGAATGTGTATGTTGTTGCATGTGTGTGGTTTTGATTGAGAGAAGACGTGATTTGATCACGTGAAGAGCCGAAGAGAAGCCGCGGGATCATGTTCTGCACTGTCGCCGCCCCCGCGCCTGGAAGCCGCCGCCCCTGCGGAAGCCGTGCCGTAGCGCCCGCGCCTTGCATGCGTTGCCTGCGTCCCATGTCACCGCGCCTGCGGCTGATCCCTGCCGCGCCTGCGGGTTGTCTACTCCGCTCCTGCGTCCCTTGATCACGCAGGTGCGTCTTGTCCCGGGACTACCCATAGTTGGGTAGTTCCTTTCCTTCCTAGTCTGAGGGACCTAGTACCATGCTAGGTATCGGATGTTGATGAGTATGATATAGATATGCCGGTTAGGGCTTTGAGATTTACGAGTTGGATATGATCCTTATGGATCCCTTGGGTCTAGGTGTGACCCTTTGTGTGATAGTATATTGATATGTATATATGTATGCCTTGTATAGGCCGTGTTGTCCTCCTGACTGGAGTGGACGTATTTGAGAGTTGATCATAGTTGAGATTACTTCCGAGACTGAGGTAAGTCCATAGGACTTACTTAGCTACCATCTCTATATTGGATGTTGCATGAGTGGTGTATGTTTATGCTTGATAGTATGTGCTATGATGTTTACCAACCTATGGTATAGTGACTGCCCATTGTAGGGCTATGACAGCTTTGCCCTGTCATCCCGCGTGGAGACAGGGAGGTTCTATGCGGACAGGCCAAATATGGAAGTGGGGCGGGCACTTGCTCCACTCCCATAGGGTACACGGGAAGTGTGACCAGATCACCACTCCAGCTGGCAACCTCCCCGAGAGGCAAGGGTTATATTCCTCGTGTCACATATGTTCATATTGATATTTATATATATACGATTCGTGTGTTGGACCATTCATATAAAGATAATGAACCGGGTAAATGTGTGATATCATGTTGAAGTGCTTAGTATTTTTGATATGTGATTGTGCTTATGCTCATTCTTTATATGTGTATGGTTAGCTAACGGTTTCACATCGTGTTGTAGATCTTTGCAGGTTAGGAGGACTGCAGAGTGATCTAGAGAGGGTGATCCGTTGAGGGCTCCGTACATTGGGATTATTATCGTGGGATATGGGATATTTGATGTACAGTTATATGTTTCTTTTGTACTCAGCGGTACTTATGTATTACCTTTTGAGATTTATATATCAGTTTTACGTTTTGTATTTAATCTATCGGTGCCTTGTTGTAAGATTCAGTGAACTTGTTGTCAGGCTAGGGTCAGGATCCATTGTGAGATCCTAGCCCAGTAGCACCTCGAGTCCTACGGACTTGGGGTGTTACAAAGTTGGTATCAGAGCCCACGTTGACAACAATGGCACTAGTAATCTGCAATAAAGTTCGAATAGATAAATAACCAGAACCCGAAAAGGGGTCTGACTTTTCAAAAGGTTTTGGTTTTGAAATGAGTACAAAATGTTTTGGGATATCGTGTATGTGAGCCATCACCCCTCTAAAGATCTCGACAGTATATATATAGATATTCTGTTGTGATTGATTTGATATATACATACGGCATATATATAGCCTTCTGAGTTAGGTTTACGTCCTCTGCAGATGATTCAGACTAGAACCTTACCTGCAGTTGGACGAGGTAGAGGTAGACCCCCTCTAGGTAGAGGACGGGGTAGGACTTCCGCTGTTGATCCACGTGCAGCGGAAGAGGTTCACGAGGACGTTGTTGAGAATGTCGTTCCTGAGACTGGGAACGGCGTAGCTAGGAGACAAGGTCCACAACGAGTCCAATCAGATGACTCGGATTATGTCTCCATGGGAGGACCTGAGTTTTGTGAGTATATTCGGCGAGTGGAGAAGGCTGCCAAAGCAGGTAGACCTATCCCAGATCTGCCAGTACATGAGGGATCATCTGAGAGATCCCATGGGGTTACACAGGTGCCAGCTGTACCGGCACTTGCTGCTGAGATTGCTAGAGTTTTAGAGGAGCATCGAGGGCCTCGACCAGACGATTGGTTGAAGGCATTCCATCAGATAGGAGTACCCCCCCCCCCCCCCTTCTATGGGAAGGTGGGGTTGGAGGTGGAGCTCTGGATAGGACAGGTAGACTCAACCCTAGAGTCTATTAGGTGTCCGGAAAACAAGCAGATAGAGTTGGTGCAGAGTCTGTTCAGAGACTTGGCACAGCACTGGTGGAGGTCTGTACGAGTGTAGGTCACCAGTTATGAGCAGATGCGGACGATGATCAGAGAGCGTTCTGCCCTGCCTCATTAAGGAGGGAGAAACTGCGGGATTTTGTAGAGGCTGGGTTCGAGGATGTACCAGTCTCTGAAGTTATCAGGAGATTTCAGGAGGAGTTGACATTGCTGGGACCAACTGCACCTTCTGTAGATCAGCACGTATATTTGTTTTCCCGACGACTGTGAGATGTCACCCGGGCCTATATGGCGGGATTTCATTGTGAGTCCTTGATGGACTACCAAGATAGAGCCGCCGATTATGAGCGAGAGCGGGTCAGTCAGAGGAGAGCTTCTCAGACCAGAAGGTCTGAAAAGAAACAGCATATTGGGCAGACCAGTGGTACTGCTGGAGCTGCTAGTGCAGGGCAAGACCAGAGTCGCTAGAGTCATCCCTCATCTGCACCCGTTACAGATAAGGGACGACAGTGCTACAACTGTGAGGGGTATGGACATATACGATCAGAGTGTACGAGGCAGACAGTGATTTGTTACATATGTGGTGGATGAGGACACAGAGCTGTCTTTTGTAGACAGGGTGGAGCATCGTCTCAACAGGGTTCTATTCCTGCTAGTGTAGCTGGGGGTGGACAAAGACTACCTCAGCAGCAGACACAGGGACAACAGAGAGTCCCGGATCATCCTACTACTCAGGGAGTTGCTCCTGGGTCGAGTAGAGGCAGAGGTCGTGGCGGGAATGCCACTAATACCAGAGGAGCTCAAGATAGAGTCTTTTGAGTTGAGGAATGCAGAGGAGCCAGCTGCACCGATTGTTACAAGTACCATTCTAATTCATGGTTTACCTGTTAGAGTTTTATTTGATATGGGTGCTACGCACTCTTTTATATCTGATGCCTGTGTTGAGCGTATGAGTTAGTTACGACTGAAAGGACACCCTTCAGTATCGGGTTACCCGATGGTAGTAGGGTCATGGGCACCCATGAGATATTTGTGTAGGGACCTGTGTATTATCCGTTGATCTGGTTGTCATGCCGTTGGTGCATGAGTATGTTGTTTTAGGTATAGATTCGATGGACAGGCATCAGGCTGTACGAGATGTAGGTAGGAGGACTGTTACCCTCTCTACCAAGTTAGGACAAATAGAGGTTTTCCGAGGTTAGGACCTTGGAAAATCAGGTATGGTTATTAGTGCGATATGGACAGCTAGACTGATTGCACAGGGTTGTGATGCCTTCTGATGTTATACCATGAAGGAGGGGGAGAGTCCAGCTGTAGAGGATATCCCAGTGGTCTGTGAGTTTGCAGATGTGTTTACTGAGCCGTCCAGTTTGCCGCCTCAGAGGAGTGTGGACTTTGGTATCGAGTTAGAGCCTGGTACGAGACCGATCTCGGAGGCCCCATACCGGATGGCGCCTGTTGAGATGTTAGAGCTGAAGAAGCAACTCGAGGAGTTGGCTGAGAAGGGTTTCATTCACCCTAGTGTATCTCCATGGGGAGCACTTGTTCTCTTCGTACGGAAGAAGGACGGATCGCTGAGTTTGGGTATAGATTACAGAGAGCTGAACAAGGTGACCGTTAAGGACAAGTATCCATTGCCTCGTATTGATGACTTGTTGGATCAGCTTCAGGGAGCGACAATATTTTCCAGTATTGATCGGCGTTTAGGATATCACCAGCTGAGGATGAAAGAGCAGGATGTGCACAGGATAGCACTCAGGACAAGATATGGCCACTACGATTTTGTAGTGAGGCCATTTGGGCTTACAAATGCCCCAGCTGTTTTTATGAAGTTGATGAACAGTATCTTCATCGACTTCCTGGATCAGTTTGTGGTGGTTTTCATTGATGATATTCTAGTATATTCTCGCAGCAGAGAGGAGCATGCAGGACATATGAGGACTGTATTGCAGGTTTTGCGGGATAGAGAACTTTATGCTAAGTTCTCTAAGTGTGAGTTCTGGATGCCAGAGGTAGCATTCCTGGGTCATCTGGTTTCAGCTTGAAGGGATCAAGGTGGATCCAGCGAAGATAGAGGCAGTAGCAGTATGGACTACACCGACGAACGTCAAGGAAGTACGTAGTTCCTTGACCTAGCCGGTTATTACAGACGCTTTGTGGAGGGATTTTCTGTGATTGCCCGTCCACTGACGAGTTTGCTGAGGAAGACTACCAGATTTGTGTGGTCTGATCAGTGCCTGCAGAGTTTTTAGGAGTTGAAGAGGCGTTTGACTTCTGCTCCTATTTTGGCACAGCCAGAGGGTACATCTGATTTTGTGGTTTACAGTGAGGCATCCAAGCTCAGCTTGGGATGGGTGTTGATGCAGCGAGACAAAGGTTTTTACAGGAGGTTCACTGTACACCTTACTCTGTACATCCAGGTACGAGTAAAATGTATCAGGACTTGAGACGTCTATATTGGTGGGGAGGGCTGAAGCCCGATGTGGCCATATTTGTGGCACAATGTGCGACCTGCCAGCAGGTCAAGATAGAGTATTGTAGACCTGGAGGTGAGCTCCATCCACTTCCTGTTCCACAGAGGAAGTGAGAGGACGTCACCATGGATTCTGTGACTGGACTGAGGCTGAGCCGGAGTTTTGATGTCATCTGGGTTATTGTGGACAGATTGACGAAGACGACACGTTTCATTCCTATTAGGGAGACGTGACCGGTGAGCAAATTAGCTGAGGAATACACTAGGCAGATAGTGAGACTCCATGGTGTACCGAGGACGATCGTCTCAGACCGAGATGGACGATTTACCTCGAGGTTCTGGCAGCAGATTCAGACTGCCCTGGAGACGAGTTTAAATTTTATTATTGCGTTCCATCCTCAGACAGATGGTCAGTCAGAGAGGACCATTGAGACGTTGGAGGATATGCTGCGAGTTTGTGTGTTGGCATACATCTATTGGGATGGCCCCATATGAGGCACTGTATGGACAGAGATGCCGTACCCCGTTATGTTGGGATGAGCAGAGCAGTGTTAGTGGTTTGACACCTGATCAGATTCAGGATGATGTGGCTCGAGTAGCACTGATTCGAGAGCGGATGCTGACTGCCCAGAGCCGCCAGAAGTCGTATGCTGATAGGAGGCGTAGACCTCTAGAGTTCAGAGTTGGAGCCCATGTGTGGCTGAGAGTGTCCCCAACACGAGGTGTTAGGCGTTTTGGCATTAAGGGGAAGTTGAGTCCCAGATATGTCGAACCGTTTGAGATTCTGGATCGGGTTGGAAGCGCAGCCTACAAGTTGGTCTTGCCACCGAGATTAGAGGATGTTCACCCGGTGTTTCATGTGTCTCAACTGAGGGAGCATATACCAGATCCGAGACATATTGTGAGTTA
Organism: Fagopyrum tataricum; assembly: GCA_002319775.1. NCBI lineage: Eukaryota > Viridiplantae > Streptophyta > Magnoliopsida > Caryophyllales > Polygonaceae > Fagopyrum > Fagopyrum tataricum. Next base: position 9,226,207 of record CM008283.1, read on the forward strand.
TGATGATTTGGTGGTTGAGCCGGACCACACCTTTGTTGAGCATCCGATTGCAGTCCTAGAACGAGGTATGAGACGTCTGCGTTCGAAGGACATTTCTATGTTGAGGATACAATGGTCGAGACGTGGACCTGATGAGGCTACATGGGAGACTGAGGATAGTATCCAGAGGAACTATCCAGAGTTTTATGCCGAGATAGATGTACCAGTAGGATCGACGAGTAGATCTTAGTACTATCATGGTGATGTTATGCTTATGTGCTTATATGCCATGATGTGTTTATTTTCGTACTAGCTATGATGTGATATGTGATCTTAGTAGATCTTGTTGTGCTAGTACGACTGATATTTATAGCTGGAGATGGCTCTTTCCTCCATGCTATTGTGATATGTGATAGGTTTAGATGGAGATGGTTCTTTCCTCCATGATACTTTTGATGGACATAGTAGTGCTGGAGATGTTCTCCCTCCATGCCTTTCTGTTATGGATATGATACGGCTAGAGATGTGATTCCTCTATGCCTTGTGATATGTTTATGGTTTGGCTAGAGATGATTTTCCTCTAGGCCCTGGATCGTATAGTTACTGCTGGAGTTGATGAGTTCCTCCATGCTTATGTTTGAGGTTATAGAGAGTTTTACCTCGGCTTTTGAGTCCGAGTGGTTTCAGGACTTTGCAAGTTTCGGGACGAAACTTGTTTTTATGGGGGTGAGATGTGAGAGCCCTATTCTTTCGGACCGAGTTTTGGTCCTTAGCCGAGATTGGCTTTGGCCGAGATTGGCCCTTCTGCACCCGCGGGCATGACTGCCTCCCCTGCGGGTTTCCGCCCCTGCGGCTCATGGAACCGCCTCTGCGGTTTCCGGCGGCTGCAGCCGGTTTTATTGACTCCTTTGACCCGTGCTTTGCCCTTTGCTTACTTCCTTCTTTCCCTTCGCTGATCAAGGGTTTCATCTTCACTTCTCTTCCTCTATGCTCACGTCCTCCTTGCTTCTCCTTCACCCTTCTTGATCTTGTTCTTGATCTCTCTTGAGTTTGAAAGAGTTTTGGTCTGTGTGGTTGATGTTGGTTGATGAGCTGATGTGTATGCTGAAATTGGAAGCTAGCTACTGAGGGTGTGATCTCTCCCTGCAGCCTAGGACCACAAAGGTGGTAAGTGTTCTTGCTTCTCCTTCTTTCTTTCCTTGGTTCTTCCTTCTTTAGCTTAGGGTTAGATGTATTGATCATAGGGTGATGATGGAATGTGTATGTTGTTGCATGTGTGTGGTTTTGATTGAGAGAAGACGTGATTTGATCACGTGAAGAGCCGAAGAGAAGCCGCGAGATCACGTTCTGCACTGTCGCCGCCCCCGCGCCTGGAAGCCGCCGCCCCTGCGGAAGCCGTGCCGTAGCGCCCGCGCCTTGCATGCGTTGCCTGCGTCCCATGTCACCGCGCCTGCGGCTGATCCCTGCCGCGCCTGCGGGTTGTCTACTCCGCTCCTGCGTCCCTTGATCACGCAGGTGCGTCTTGTCCCGGGACTACCCATAGTTGGGTAGTTCCTTTCCTTCCTAGTCTGAGGGACCTAGTACCATGCTAGGTATCGGATGTTGATGAGTATGATATAGATATGCCGGTTAGGGCTTTGAGATTTACGAGTTGGATATGATCCTTATGGATCCCTTGGGTCTAGGTGTGACCCTTTGTGTGATAGTATATTGATATGTATATATGTATGCCTTGTATAGGCCGTGTTGTCCTCCTGACTGGAGTGGACGTATTTGAGAGTTGATCATAGTTGAGATTACTTCCGAGACTGAGGTAAGTCCATAGGACTTACTTAGCTACCATCTCTATATTGGATGTTGCATGAGTGGTGTATGTTTATGCTTGATAGTATGTGCTATGATGTTTACCGACCTATGGTATAGTGACTGCCCATTGTAGGGCTATGACAGTTTTGCCCTGTCATCCCGCGTGGAGACAGGGAGGTTCTCTACGGACAGGCCAGATATGGAAGTGGGACGGGCACTTGCTCCACTCCCATAGGGTAGAAACGCTCTCTAATCATCGTCTTCATTATCCACCAAAGTGTATTGAAAACCCTAGCTGCAAGGTTTGTGCAGCAAAACCACAAAACGTTTTGTCTTCTTTTCTCTATTTCTGAAGTAACTCGTTGACAGATCACAACAATGATCCTATTGGTGCACCTATCTCGGCATAGAACTCTGGATAGTTCCTCTGGATACTATCCTCAGTCTCCCATGTAGCCTCCTTAGGTCCTTGTCTCGACCACTGTATCCTAAGCATAGGTATGTCCTTCGAACGCAGGCCTCTCATACCTCGTTCTAGGACTGCAATCGGATGCTCAACAAAAGTGTGGTCCGGCTCAACCACCAAATCCTCATAACTCACGATGTGTCTCGGATCTGGTATATACTCCCTCAGTTGAGACACGTGAAATACAGGGTGAACACCCTCTAATCTCAGAGGCAAGGCTAATCTGTAAGCTGCACTCCCAACCCGATCCAGAGTCTCGAACGGTCCGACATATCGGGGGCTCAACTTCCCCTTAGTGCCAAAACGCCTAATACCTCGTGTCGGGAACACCCTCAGCCATACATGGGCTCCAACTCTGAACTCTAGAGGTCTACGCCTCCTATCAGCATACGACTTCTGACGGCTCTACGCAGTCAGCATACGACTTCTGACGGCTCTACGCAGTCAGCATACGCTCTCTGATCAATGCTACTCGAGCCATATCATCCTGAATCTGATCAGGTGCTAAACCACTAACACTGCTCTGCTCATCCCAGCATAACGGGGTACGACATCTCTGTCCATACAGTGCCTCATATGGGGTCATCCCAATAGATGCATGTCAACTGTTGTTGTAGGAGAACTCAACAAGTGGAAGATGGTCCGTCCACAACTGTCCCCAATCCAACACACAAGCTCGCAGCATATCCTCCAGCGTCTGAATGGTCCTCTCTGACTGACCATCTGTCTGAGGATGAAACGCAGTCGTGAAGTGCAAACTCGTCCCCAAGGCAGTCTGAATCTGCTGCCATAATCTCGAGGTAAACTGTCCATCTCTGTCAGAGACGATCGTCCTCGGTACACCATGGAGTCTCACTATCTGTCTAGTGTACTCCTTTGCTAATCTTCTCACCGGTCACGTCTCTCGAATAGGAATGAAACGTGCCGTCTTCGTCAGTCTGTCAACTATGACCCAGATGGCATCAAAACTCCGGCTCAACCTCAGTCCAGTGACAAAGTCCATGGTGACGTCCTCCCACTTCCTCTGTGGAACAAGAAGTGGATGGAGCTCACCTTCAGGTCGGAAATGCTCGATCTTGACCTACTGGCAGGTCGCACACTGAGCTACAAATCTGGCTACATCGGGCTTCAGCCCTCCCCACCAATATAAACGTCTCAGATCCTTATACATCTTACTCGTACCTGGATGTACCGAGTAAGGTGTACAGTGGGCCTCCTGTAATATCCTCTGTCTCAGCTCTGTATCAGCAGGTACACAGACGCGACCGCGGCGCCTCAAAACTCCATCTGCTCCTAGAAGGAACTGTGGTGCCTCATCCCGAGACATCCTATCTCTGATCCTTTGTAAAGTCGGGCAGGTCTCCTGTTTTTGTCGGATCTCATCCAACGGATCAGGAAGAACCTCCAAAGTACGCAGCTGGGCATCCTCATCAGGGAATTGGATGTCCAACTCTAGCCAGATCAAGTCTCTCTGCAACTGATGCTGAACTGTCAGCCTCGCAATCGCCTGCTCTCGAGGCGTCTTCCTGCTCAGGGCGTCGGCGACTACGTTCACCTTCCCCGGATGATACAAAATCTCCAGATCAAAATCCTTGATCAGCTCAAGCCACCTACGCTGGCGGTTATTCAATTCCCGCTGCGTGAAAATGTACTTCAAACTCTGATGATCTGTGAAGATCTGACACGTAACACCATACAGGTAATGTCTCCACATCTTCAATGCATGAACTACCGCTGCCAACTCCAGATCATGAGTCGGGTAGTTCTCCTCATACGTCTTCAGCTGTCTAGACGCATATGCAATCACCCTGCCTCTCTGCATCAACACACATCCCAAGCCTAGCTTGGATGCATCACTGTACACTACAAAATCCTATGTACCCTCTAGCAGTGCCAAAACAGGAGCAGAAGTCAGACGTCTCTTCGGCTCCTCAAAACTCTGCATACACTGATCAGACCACACAAATCTGGTAGTCTTCCTTAGCAAACTCGTCAGTGGACGGACAATCACAGAAAATCCCTTCACAAAGCGTCTGTAATAACCGGCTAGGCCAAGGAAGCTACGTACTTCCTTGACGTTTGTCGGTGTAGGCCATGCAGCTACTGCCTCTATCTTCGCTGGATCCACCTTGATCCCCTCAGCTGATACTATGTGACCCAAGAATGCTACATCTGGCATCCAGAACTCGCACTTAGAGAACTTTGCATAAAGTTCTCTATCCCGCAAAACCTGCAATACAGTCCTCAGATGTCTTGCATGCTCCTCTCCACTGCGAGAGTATACCAGAATGTCATCAATGAAAACCACCACAAACTGATCCAGGAAGTCGATGAAGATACTGTTCATCAACTCCATAAAGACGGCTGGGGCATTCGTAAGCCCAAATGGCATCACTACAAACTCGTAGTGGCCATATCTGGTCCGGAATGCTGTCATGTGCACATCCTGCTCCCTCACCCTCAGCTGGTGATACCCGGAACGCAGGTCAATCTTGGAAAACACAATCGCTCCCTGTAGCTGATCTAACAAATCATCAATGCGCGGTAGTGGATACTTGTTCTTGATGGTCACCTTGTTCAGCTCTCTGTAATCAATACACAGTCTCAGCAATCCGTCCTTCCGTACGAAGAAGACAGGTGCTCCCCATGGGGACACGCTAGGGCGAATGAAGCCCTTCTCAGCCAACTCCTCGAGTTGCTTCTTCAGCTCCAGCATCTCGACAGGCGCCATCCGGTATGGGGCCTTCGAGATGGGTCTCGTACCAGGTTCAAACTCGATACTGAAATCCACACTCCTCTGAGGCGGCAAACTGGACGGCTCAGCAAAAACATCAGTAAACTCACAGACCACTGGGATATCCTCTAACGCTGGACTCTCCCCCTCCTTCATGGCATAACACCAGAAGGCCTCGCAACCCTGTGCAATCAGTCTAGCAGCCCGTATAGCGCTGATAACTGTGCCTTCCTTTCCAATGTCCCAACCTCGGAAAACCTCTATTTGTCCTAACTCGGTAGAGAGGGTAACAGTCCTCCTACCTACATCTAGAACTGCCGAGTGTCTAGCCATCCAATCCATACCTAGAATGAATTTTTCATGCTCTAATGGCATGACAAAGAAGTCAACTAGTAACACACGGGTCCCCACAAAAATGGGACAACCGTGAATCTCACGGGTGCCTCTGACCCTACCACCATCGGGTAACCCTATAATAAAGGGCATCCCCTCAACTGTATCTAAACCCAGACGCTCTACACAGACATCAGAAATAAAAGAGTGCGTAGCACCAGTATCAAATAAAACTCTAACAGGTGAACCATGAATCAGAATGGTACCTGTAGCAGTAGGTGCAGCTGGCTCCTCTGCACTCCTCAGCTCAAAAACACGACCCTGTGGGCCTCTGGTATCAATGGTGCCCCCACCACGGCCTCTGCCTTTACTCGGCCCAGGAGCAGATCCCTGAGTCGTAGGGCGATCTGGGACCCTCTGCTGTCCCTGACTCTGCAGCTGCTGCTGAGGTGGTCTCTGTCCACCTCCTGCTGCACTAGCAGGAGAAGAATCCTGTTGTGATGAAGTTGTCCCTCGTCTACAGAAGGTAGCTCTATGACCAGGTCGGCCACAAGTGAAACAGGTCACCGGCTGCCTAGTACACTCTGACCTCATATGCCCATACTCACTGTAGTTGAAGCACTGCACTCCCTTATCTGCACCCGGTGCAGATGGGGGACAACTCTAGCGACTATGGCCTCGCCCCGAACCAGCAGCTCCACCAGTACCACTGGCCTGACCAGTCCTTTGTCTCTTCTTAGACCCTCCGGTCCGAGAAGCTCTCTTCTAGCTAGCTCTCTCCCTCTCGTAGTCAGAAGCCTGGTCCTGATAATCGACCAAGGTCTCACAGTGAAAACCCGCCATATAGGTACGGGTAGTATCCCTCAGACGTCGGGAAAACAAATACACGTGCTGATCTGCAAAAGGTGCAGCTGGACCCAGCAATGCCAGCTCCTCTTGGAATCTCATGATGGCCTCTGAGACCGGTACATCCTCGAACCCAACCTCAACAAAGTCTCGCAATTTCTCCTTCCTCAACGAGGCAGGGCAGAAACGCTCTCTAATCATCGTCTTGATCTGATCATAAATGGTAACCTGACCCGTACTGATCTCCACCAGTGTTGTGCCAAGTCCCGGAATAAAGTCTGAACCAGCTCAATCTGTCTGTCAACTGAACAGCGAATAGACTCTAGAGCTGAGTCTACATGCCCGATCCAGAGCTCAATCTCCAACCCCACCTTCCCAGTGAAGGGGGTACACCCATCTGATGGAATGCCTTCAAGCAGGTATCTGGTCTAGGCCCTCTCTGCTCCTCTGGTGCTCTGGCAATATTAGCAGCAGGTACTTGTACAGCTGGTACCTGAGTAACGGTGTGGGACCTCTCAGATGGTCCCTCCTGTGCGTGTAAATTTGGGGCACGTCTACCGGCTCTGGCAGCCTCCTCAACACGTCTGATATAAGCATGAAAATTTGATCTACCCATAGAGACACGATCAGACTCACCAGACTGGGCTCTCTGTGCCCCCTGTCTCTCAGTTGCCCCGTTCTCAGTCTCAGGAACGGCACTCTCAGCAACCTCCTCATGTATCTCTCCCGCATGTGAACCGTCAGCAGGAGTCCTACCCCGTCCTCTACCTAGAGGGGGTCTACCACTACCTCGTCTTGCTGCAGGTAAGGCTCTAGTCTGAACCATCTGCAGAAGACGTAAACCTATCTTAGAAGGCTATATATATGCCATATGTATAGATATATCACAGATCAATCACAACAAAATATCTATATATATATATATATCTATATGTCTATATATATATATATATCTATATATATATATATATATATATATATCTATACTGTCGAGGTCTTCAGAGGGGTGATGGCTCTCGTACACCGTATCCCAAAACATTTGTACTCATTTCAAAACCAAAACCTTTTTAAAAGTCAGACCCCTTTTCGGGTTCTGTTTAGTTATCTATTCGACCTTTATCGCAGATTACTAGTGACATTGTCGTCAACCTGGGCTTTGATACCAACTTTGTAACACCCCAAATCCGTAGGACTCGGAGTGCTACTGGGCTAGGATCTCACAATGGATCCTGACCCTAGCCTTACAACAATTTCACTGATCTTACAACAAGGCACCAATAGATTAAAACAAAACATGAAACTGATATATATATATATATATATATATATATATATATATATATATATATATATATATATCCAAAAAGGTAATACAATGTACCGCTGAGTACAAACAAACTAAACTATACATCAAAATAACCCATATCCCCGATACCGCCCCAGTGTACGGAGCCCTCAGCGGATCACCCACTCTGGAGCACTCTGCAGCTCTCCTATCCTGCAAAGTGTCTACAATACGGTATGAAATCGTTAGCTAACCATACACAAATATAGAAAGATGCTAGAGCACAAACACACATCAGAAATCTTAAGGTTGTCGTGATCGATAGGGAGAGTAAGGAAGAGGCGAGAGTGTGGGGGTTCAGTCGACGGCATGTTTTGCATTACTCCAGTTCCAAGAAATTTAAGGTTGTCGTGAATTCCTCCCGTAACCGACGACTTCAAGACTAGCCATTAATGGCCTTAAACCATACATTGACGTAAAGGGAGCGGGCGTGACGAAGGCGCCAGGTGGGTAAGGTAGCGAGGCGGGTTGGCTTCGCTTGCTTCTTGGTCTCTCTTGGGCCTCTCTTGGCCGGTCCAAGACGAAAGAAGGTCGGTCATTTAAATAAGGCAGGAAAAACCGGTTAAACTGGTCGGTTTGGCTTAGTGGTTCTACTCGGTTTAGTTCAGTTCACTACTTCCGATATTCGGATCAGTTTCTGAAAATATAATTTAAATAGATAAAATTTCCGATTATTACAAATACCGTAATTTTTAATTTTTGTTATATAAAAAATGTATTAAATATAAATTTAATAAATATTACACATAAATCAAACGGCTTGTATGATGTCTCAGGACGGACTTGCAGCTTAATGGACTTGTACCCTTTCTAAATCGTTCGACTGGCTAGGCTCCATGGCCCAAACGGCTTGTATGATGTCTCGTATCCGTCTGTTTTCTCGATCAGACGGACCAACCCGCGTTCCTGGGTATAATCAGCAATGAATATAGTGAGATCTTCACGAGGAATCTCGAATATATAGCCTCCAGTGAGCTCACATCTTTTCTTTGCAAGTCAATCACCGGTCTATTGGTAGCTTGCGGTACGTGAATTATGTCAACATTAAGGTAATCTTTTGCAATAAATTATGAGTTGTCAATATTAACATTTTCCATCTTCTAATCCACCAAACGACAATCCTGAAATTAACATATTTAATTTTAAATAACCGCTTGTTTGATAAAGGATGTAAAGTAGGATCCATATGAAAAAATTACTGGAAATTAAATATAGGTTTTTAAATCTTATTGAAATTAGTATAACGTGGTTGATCAATCTAACTTATTTAAAATAATAATAATAATTAATTTTGTCTTATCACCACCGATACAATCAAATAATAATAATAATAATAATAATAATAATAATAATAATAATAATAATAATAATTAGGCCTTATACGATAGAATAAAATGAATAATGATTAAATAAAGAAGTAAGTTAGCTAATAAGAGCATGACCAACTTTTAAGGTCCATATCCCTTACACAAGAATTGATTTGAGGGTATGGGAAGTATACAAATTTGGTTGAAATCAATTCAAAAGCTCCGCCATACCTACGAAATATTTGGTATCGGACGTACATTTTTACTTGTGGCCAAAACTATTGCCTTTTTGTCAAACAAAGTTGCAGTAAACACAGCCCATATGCCTTGTCCATCATTTAGGCATTAATCTTTTTCCAAACATTTAAGTTTTAGTTTAATCGGTATTTTAAGTTTTTGTACATACTTATTGTTTTGGGCATGGGCGTTTGAAATAGGAAAAAGAATTCTTTGTTTGGATTGCGACATCAAACGTACATGACTGGCCTGTTTTGTAAACCCTAATACACATGAACTAATTGAACGCATATTCAAAGTTAGACCTACGCAGCTTCAAATTGATATGTTCCGGTCTACTTATATATGGATCGTGTTCATATTTTGATCAAGTATGTATATAGCTAGCAACCTTTAAGATTCATTGAATTTGATAATTAAAATAAACTTTGAACACATCTGCTTGCACTAGTGAAAGTGCGAGTTCACGTCTTAATACGGGACAAATACAAGGTACGTACACTAAGGGTGTGCGATGGTGCACTTGTGTGGACTCCTGGTCGAAAATGTCTCTTCTTACCACTCTTTTATTGATCGAATAAGTTAGATCTCATGATTTTTTATTCTTTTTAATATAAAAAAAACCTATTAGATAATAATAATAATAATAATAATAATAATAATAATAATGCATTTTACAGTTCTCATTTTTAAGATATGTAGTGCATCACAATCCCTGATGCGCAATCGTAAACTTTCACTAACACGTGGACGGTGAACCGGTTTAAATTTGAATATAAATTATAATTAGTGTAATACCCATACCTTGTGCGGATTTGCGTTTTAAACTTTATTTTATAATATATTATTATATTGTATTTGTATTTTAACCTTAATAAAAAATATTTTTAATGTTTTTTCTAAAAATATTAATATTTTTAACAATATTATCAAATTCATTAAAATTTATAATTTTTTCACTAAGATTAAATGGAACTACAATATTGACAAACAAAAAACACAATTAATTTTACGAATGAGCTTTTAAAACTTTAACCGATAAATTAAATATTAATTTGAATGTAGGTTATATAAATTTTATTTATAAAGAGGTTTAAATCAGTTTTTTTTTAAATCTAACGTTATTAATTCGATAAATCTAATCAACATACTATAGGTGAAGTTTAGATAAAATAAAATTTAAAAAAGGTAATTTAAAATTTAAAAAAATTGGAGGGAGAGGCCGTGACAAAAAAATATTCTAGGTAAATAAATTTTTAAAAGATTTTGTTGGGATTTGATAATAAGTTATATTAATAAATGATAATAATAATATAATAATAATAATAAAAAAATAATTTTTAATAAAAAAAATCCGATTATGTAAATTCATTTTTAATAATCTAGATAAATAAATTTTTAAAAAGATTTTGTTGGACTTTGATAATAATTGATATTAACAACTTAAAATAATAATAATAATAATAATAAAATAATAATTTTTATTAAAAAAATACGATTATGTAAACTCATTTTTTAATAATCTAGATAAATAACTTTTTAAAAATATTTTGTTGGGTTTTGATAATAATTTATATTAACAACTTAAAATAATAATAATAATAAAATAGTTTTTATTAAAAAAAATTGACTATGTAAACCCATTTTTTAATAATATAGATAAATAACTTTTTAAAAAGATTTTGTTGGGCTTTGATAATAATTTATATTAACAACTTAAAATAATTATTTTTTTAAAATATTTTTTGTGCTGTGTTAAATTTGGTGCTGACACGTGGCAAAAAAGGCTCTCCTTTAATATATATATATATATATATAAGATAAGATTATCAGCGGTTTGGTTTTGGATTAATCTTCTTGGTATACTTGTATGAAGAATAGGGTTTTTTTTCTTCAAAAGATTAAAATCATAAAAAAAACGTACGTGTGCTTTCTCCTCTCTTCGTCAAAGTCCAGTGCTCCTCAATGGAGTGTTTGGGCCTCGTAAACTCAATTTGGGCCGTAAGAGCAAAACCATTTTGTAACATTTGTGTCAGATTTTTATAATGAAGTACAAATATAAATATTCCATCTCGCAACAACTTGTATTTTTGGAATAAAAAAGACTAAGGGAAAGGTAAACCATTACCGGGTAAGTCTCATGTATTACCCTACTTAGCAAGGAATCTAAGCACATTCAACCAATAAAGGATAAACCTTTATTACCTATGATCGGTCTCTCATGTATCTATGAAGGAATATCACCGGGTAAGTCTCAATTCCAACTTAGGTTACTAGTTAGAAGGATTCTAACTAGATTCAAGTCCAAGCCAACCAATAGGATTTCTAGCAAGTCAAAGCCAAAATATAAAGCACAACATTCCATCATAATCAAAGGCATAAACAAATTCCTGTCAACCTTGGAACCACAAGGTTCTAGCCAATAACAATCATATCAAAGAAAGACAAATAAATAAATGACAAAGGGAATAAAAAGAACTTAACTTGAATAAATGGAAACCTTCAATCTTGAATCCAACAAGGTCTTCCAAACAAAATTGAATGTAAAAGTATGAATCTTTACTCTAAACTAATGAAGAACAATGGAGAAGAAGGGAAAAGAATAAAGGCGGCTCCCCCTATGGGGTAACCTAACCCTAAAAGGAGACTAAAATCGGACCCTTAGAAATAACCTAGAGCTTCCCTTTTATAGGCAACAATCTTACAAAAGACGGGCTGGGCCAAAACCGATCCAAAAATAAAATAAAATCGCCGAACAGGAAATCTCGGGCAGAATCTCGGCCGAGATCGGGCCAGTCGGGACCGAGATTTGGCAACAGAACCTTCAGCGCATCAGGATTTCGGAAATCTCGGCTGAGCTAGGGCAATCTCGGCCGAGCCAAGTCCATCTCGGCCGAGCCATGAGAAATCTCGGCCGAGATTTGGGAAATCTTGGCCGAGATTTGGACCATCTCGGTCTAGTCTGACCGGATTGGTCCAAATCGGTCCGAGACGCGGTCTTCTTCGTTCCTTCGCGCCTTTAGCTCGATTCCTCGCGTCTTTAGCTCAATTCCTCGCCTTTCCCGTGCACGTAGCTTGCTCCAATGCGTCCACTTCGAGGCTTGATCCTCAGATACGTCGTTTTAACTCCAAAATGTGCCAAATCACCTACAAAGCCACAAATAGTGTGTGTAGATATCTATTCTTGCAAAGTAGAACTAAACAAGCATAAATGGAACAAACTAAGGCTAAAACATGAATGCGGAAAGGGGAAATCTAACTAAATGCATGAGTAAAACAGGTCGATAAATCATGTTATCAGAGTGGAACAAGGTTCATAATAAAAATAAAAATGATAAAGATAAGAAAAAGAATAAAAATAGGAAAACTAAAAATATTAGATGGGAAAAACCCGGGAATGATTTTATAAAACTAAATTTTGATGGATTCAAAAAAAGTTTCTAGCGAATCTGCATTTGGATTTATTCTTCGAGATCATAATGCAACGAAGATTTCCCTTGGCTTTGGGCGATGTGGTAACATATCGGCCCTGCATGCTGAAGCATGTGCGCTGAGAGAAGGACTCGTGGAAGTTTATGATCTCGGTGTGAAAAATATTGAGGTTGAAGGGGATTGCCTCACTCTCATTAACTCAGTTAACCGGATCTGGAAACCGCCTTGGGATTTGGACCTTATTCTGTCTGATATTTCGTCTATTTTGGTTGGTTTCTGTCAGGTCAGGGCTAGGCATGTGTTCAGAGAGGTCAATCGAGTTGCGGATTTGTTGGCTGAGTTAGGGTATGAAGATCAGGTGGTGTCTAGTTCATCAATGGGCTAAATTGATGAACTCATCCGGAAGGATGCTATAGGATGGAGAGTCTTGAGGAGCTGATTCACCCTAGTTGCTTAGCTTGTAGTGTCAAAAAAAATATATCTTTTTTTGCGAAAAATATTATGCATTGGTGGTGGCATTTTTTGTCACAATTTTTTTAAATATTTTTTAAATATTTTTTTGTGTGTTATGAGATGAAAGCGATACCAATTAATGTTGTTTTCGTATAATGAAACTTTTTAAAGACAGTTAAGTCTATTGTATCATTAGGAATATTGTGGACTCTATAGTACTCACAAATTCCATAATACCTTCGTATGTCTCCAATTTAAGATTTTTAATTCCCGAACTTTGTGTTCTCATTTACAAGGATGCTTATCTCTATGAGGTAGATCAATCTAACTGCTTTTTAATTTTTTTAAAAAATCAACTTTTAATTGGTGTATCAATAAATACATGAGCTGCAAGGAAGCATATAATCAAGTATGATGAACCCTATAAAGTATGAAGCTTTTGAAAATTGTACAGAAGTAAATGTGATCAAAATATGTGGGGGAAAGAAGCATCTAAATGGAAAAAATAAGGCATAAAGTATGCTTGCATCCGACAGAAAACAAATTTGAACTTTCAAGAACGTATATACTAAAATAAGTTGATATTTTTATATATTTAGAGTCCGTTTGACAAGTCCGACATATATATTTAGAGTTCATTTAACAAGTTCAACATATTATTCTGCGAAATTTTTATTTTTAATAATTCCTATAATAATGATAAATCACGTGTATTTGGTTACTTTTAGGCTTCAAGTATAATTTATTTTTGATATTTTGATTACTTACAAAGTAAAAAGCATCGAAAAAATTATTTTTTCTAAACGAAATGGAAAAATAAAGCATAAAATATTTTACTCTTGATACTGAAAGTATTTCAAAGCGACACCCTCAAAGTAAAGAAAAAAAAAAGTATCATATATGTACTAACCTCTATGAAGTTGTGATTCACTATTTGACTCGGTATGATCCCTCGAGGCCTCTGTTCATCGGGTTCTTCTTAGAGAGAATTTGGGTATATAACATAATGTCATAAGCTTGGGTTAGTAGATAGAACTTCATTGGTAACGCATATGTACCATAAAAAAAAAAAGTGTTACATCAATGACATTGAAATTAGGCACTGTGGGACTAATTAACTATATGATATTGACACACTCGTCCATTGGTGTAGAAGAAATTAATTTAGAACTTATTCCTATATATTAGAGGGAGATAAATATTAATTTATGAGATAACAATGAAAATAAAAAAAAGTTTTTTTTTCATAGTTATTGTATATTTTAAATAAAATAAAATAAAATTCATCATCTCCATTACACCACACTAACAAGTAACAACACAAGTGAGAGGGGATCTTTTTTTAGGAACTATGAAAGGAAGTTAATAAAGTCAAAACTCAAAAGTGTAGTAACTGAGTCAAATTTAACCGCACCAACAAGGATTTCCAAAAAACACGTGCGCCAAGACACGATGACAAATTTAGTCAACAGATAAGTCAAAGATCCAAACATAATTAAATGCTGTGATAGCGGGGGTTCAAGACTTCAACAACATGTGAAAAGTCGTTACATTATTCCTCTCCATACAAATAGTAGTTGCCACGTAAATATTCTAAGAAATTTACCCTTTTTTTTTTAACCGCCTTCTAGAAGGTTTCACGATAGCTGGATTTTATAATATTTCGTAAATAAAAATAGAATGTGTATATACACTTTACGTTGATCTAATCTTCTTGTATCGTATTCGTTTATATTATCAACCATGATTTCATACATCCTGCTTCTCACTATCGTACGCTCTACATGCTACTAAATGTAATAAGAGTATGTATTAGACGAAAATTATAGATTAAATTATTGAAATGATTTATATGATTGAATATAACCCACAAAATTTCCAAAAAAAACTTACATTTGTTATCAAATACAGCAGTAAACCTTCCATACAAACTTTTCCTTTTTTTTTTTTCCTTTTTTTTTTTTTGTTATCATCGAGTCCTTGGCAAATTCCAGCCTCTTCAACGTCTTCCTCAAATCCTAGTCTTTTCGGTAACTTTTGGTGTGTTGTAAATTAAAACCATGCATGCATGATCTACCTCATTTGAACGGTTTAAATATTAGTAATGATATATGATGTAAGTATGTAACATTAAGGTCAAACTTAATAAAAAGGTTTACCAAAAGATACACACCAACATGTGTCGGTCTTGATCGGGTTGGTAAGAAGAGTTCCTCAAAGAATGACAAATTAACGGCTTAGAGAAAGTTCCTGATAGATTTCGTTGGGTCATAATTAACGTGGGATTCATCGCACGTCTGGGCATATATTCTTGTTGAACCCAAGTCAACACATGAGTCCAGCAATGTTCCATCATAAAACAAATTAATGATAAGAGGAGTAGCTCAACAACCTTATATACAAGGCTTATTATCCCAATATTTTGATGTGGGAACCATGCATAATCCTCCACAGTTCCACCAACATATTGATGTTTGGCGGTTTTTTGTCTAAAATTTTAAGAGGGGGCAATGACATAAAAAAAAAATTGTAAGGCAATTGATAGTGGGATCCTTAAAACACACGATGCATCGATCATCCAAGGTGTCGGATTAGGAGTCGTCCTCAAATTGCTATAAGGCGTACATAGGATATCCAACCTGGGGTTTTACAAGAAAATTGTATTCAAATATCCGGATCGGTTTAGTGTATTTCGTGTTCGTGTCGGAGCGAATGAATGTGGTTAAGTGTTGATTAAGGGTCCATATATAAGAGACTAATCAAAAGGGAAACGAACGAGTTTAAGGGGTAGAGCCTATGAATTTGACCAAAGAGAGGGATATGATAGTTGAAAAAGTTGTATACCCTTTTTGGATCCATTTAGACATATATATGATAAGTCAGCAAGCTCGAGAACTGCACGTCTCTTATTGTGTGGTAGAGGTGCAGCACAGCAAGTCTCTTTTTGTCATACGAAGGACTACAGTACTTCCGCCATCAAAGACCGCGCAATGTTGATGATTTAAAAGAAAACAGGAAAAGGCTACGCTACTATCGCATCAAACTCAATTGCAAGTTTTTTCGCCTTAATTGAACTTAATAAAATTAACCTCCAAAAAAAAAAAGCTCATGTCATCCTACAAGAAATTAAAGACAGAATACGAACAAAAAATTTTACGTACCTTGCAACTGCATGGTGGAATATATGGTTCTTCAGAAACAAAATTATATTTAGTAATGAACCTATGGACCCTGATAATAAGGTTATCACTTTCATCAAAAACCAAATTCATAACTGGAAAACTAACATAACTGATGAGGACGATTACAACATAAAACAACAACCAAAAAGCTATATCTCAAACAAACGGAAAAGACACAATATTAAATGGGAAAAACCAAAACCCGGCTTCTTTAAACTTAACTTTGATGGATCAAAACTCGATTCGGGAATCACATCTATTGGATATGTTATTCGGAACCACAATGGCGATATCGTTAGCCTCGGCGCTAAAAAAAATAATTTCAATTCGGTCATAAAAGCCGAAGCTTTTGCCCTCAAAACTGGGTTACAAGAGGCAATCAGACTACAAATTAAAAAGATCGAAATCGAAGGTGATAACCTCTGTGTAATCAAGACACTCCAAGGTTTGTGGAGTTGTCCGTGGGAGGTTGCGATGATTATATCCGACTCCAGATTGGATCTTCGCTTCTTTGACGAGATCCGTGTTAGGCATATTTTCAAAGAGATAAACTGTATTGTTGACCGATTGACCCATCTGGGAATCTCGACCCCCAACACCAATTTTTCTGAAGATTCCAAACTTAGTGTTCTCATCTGCAAGGATGCTTTAGGTTAGACTACCTCTAGGAGGTAGGCCAATCTAACCGCTTTCCATTATCCAATAAAAAATAAAAAAAATTGCAAGTTTCTTCACAATCAAGAGCATCATTTTCAACCAATTTCACTCATGTGTATCATCATTTTCAATAAAACAAGTCTTACCCATATATGATCTGGTATTTATAGTTCAGAATCGGGTCCATTAGGATAAGCACTATCACCGAATTTACTTTTTAGCCTTGTTTTACCTTCAGACAACATTATCAAATCTTCGTCTTTACAATTAACTCAAAAAAATTTTGAAATTTTGAAAAAAAAACAAGTTGAATCTTTATCTTTGAAGAAAAATTCTAGGATTTTTTTTTCCAGTTAATTTTGTTATTGTTTATCTATTCTCTCTTTCTTGTTTATAAATTTTGAAAATATGAAAAAATGTTTGGTTTTCAAACCATTTCCTACGTGAACATTTAAGCCCTTTTGTAAGATTGGGCATAGATGGTTGTTTGGTTATGATTAAACCTCTTTTGTGAGTATTGGACATTGATTGCTTGAATTAGTCTTCCTCTAAAAATGTTGAACTTAGGGTTTGAATAATGAGTTTTGATTTTTTTGTTGATTGTGTTGAGTGACAAACACTATCAACTTAAGAGTGAAACTTGATCAACTTAAGAGTAAAACTTGATTTAGTTGTGATTTTTTTTTGGAAATTTTTTTTTAGTCCTCAACCAAGAGGTAAATATCTTATTAAAATACAATGTTAAGATGAAAGAGAAAGTGCTAGGAATCTTCAAAAGAGACGATTGTTTCTTAATGTGTTGTATTTCACATGAATGTTTGATTATATTCTTTATGGTTAATGTGAGAGGGTTGTATTTCACATGAATGTTTGATTACATTCTTTATGCTTAATGTGAGAGCAAGCTGTGTATTAAATGCTTTGATAATTCATTTATTGTTTAAGTTAATTGCATTATTCACGAGAGAGGATATATGTTTATTGATTTGAGTCATTCCACGTGTACACTTATATGATGATAACCACTTAATTGATAAACTTTGAAACCATTTGATCCTGTCAATAACCAATTTCAATTCACATTGATTGCCTTTACTCCAAGCCCAACTCTTTTCTCCCTCTTAATGCTGCAAAACCTACTTCTTTTTGTTGCTGAAGATCTTGACCACCTTTCTCCTCATGCTTACCTTTCGACCTAAATAAATTAGGTTGAAAAATGTCAATTTGATAGTCAAATCCTTACATGTGGATATGACATTTGATCTTTATCATATGCTACATGAAACTACATACACCGTGCACTTGGGACTTGTGTTGTCTTATTTGAGTCGTATAAATGGTGATAAAGTCAAGTAAATGCTAGAGAGTATCATTAGTTGGTAGCCGTTGCTCGGTTTTGTCTAGGGAAGAAACGAGGGAGGAACTGCTCAGGTTCGGCCTTAATTGAGTCGAATTGGAGAAGTCGAATTGGTCGTTGCCACCCTAAAATTATGCCATCGAAGTGAACTTGCATCTCCTACACATAGTACCCACTGCTTGAGTCTGAATTTTTTGTTTCCTAATAATTAAAAATCAAAATCAAAGTATATACTTATCTACATAATAAAAATTAACATAATTAGTTCACTCTTTTCTTATTAGTTTAGTATAACTTGGATTGTAAACTTTTATTTATTAGTGCTGAAAGTTGAAAACTTGGACTTTTAGTGTACGTAATCCTATATATTATATTTTGTTTAAATATTTCATACCTAAATTATATTCTCAAAGAAAAAAAAAAGTAGTGGAGCTTGGTTCAATAAAGTTAGTAACGAACCCAAACCGAATCCATTCAGACCGGTCTTAACTCGAAAAATTAGGGTTGGTCTAATGTATAATATATTTAAAAGCTCAGAATTTTTTTTTAATCCTTCCGGATCGGATCGGGTTTGGAACGTCGATAATCACTAAAGTGGACCGCAATAGTACACTTGACCATCTGAATTCGAAAACGAGAAATTAAATACCGACGTGACGATAAAATTGGAAGAAATTTTAGTGAACTTGACAATTTCCACGTCCTTTCCTAATGGAATTTTTCTGTACCTGTTCTATAAAACTCTTCCTTAAGCTTCCACTTTCACTTTCAGTGCTTCCCCTTCAAAGCTTCTCACCTTCTGCAACATAAAAACCTTATTTCCAACCACTGGAACTTCATTAACATCAATTATGAAGCCATTTCCAAACAAGGATGAGCTAGAAGATGAACAAGTAAGAAGAGGGCCTTGGACACTTGAAGAAGACAACCTTCTTATCCATTATATCACTTGTCATGGAGAAGGAAGATGGAATTTTCTTGCCAAATCTGCAGGTAACAATCACAATTCTCCTTAACAACATATTTGCATCTTATACTTTGTTTTTTGTGATTTCAATTCATAAATAGGATTCTTCTTTGCTTTTAGGACTAAAGAGAACCGGCAAGAGTTGCAGGCTAAGGTGGCTCAACTATCTCAAACCCGACATTAAGCGCGGAAATCTTACTCCTCAAGAACAGCTTATAATCCTTGAACTCCATTCTAGGTGGGGCAATAGGTAAGCCTAAATACTTTCATATATATATATATATATATATATATGTGTGTGTGTGTGTGTGATAGATTGATTTTATCAAGGGCTTAAGAGTTTTCTATACATATATGTAAGAAGTCTCACTTTTCCGATTTTCGGTTTGATGGATAGATGGTCGAAGATAGCACAACATTTACCAGGGAGGACAGATAACGAAATCAAGAACTATTGGAGAACAAGGGTGCAAAAGCAAGCAAAGCAGCTTAACATGGAATCTGACAGTCAAAGTTTTTTTGATGCAATCAGATGTTTCTATATGCCTAGGCTGGTTCAAAAGATAGAACAAAATTCATCATCTTCAACAAGCATGGGTTATCAGGAATCTGGGTCTTCTTTTACACCTATAGAAGCTCCCTTGAGATCAGCATTAACACCAGTTGATGAGTCTTTCAGGGAAAACTCGAGCTCGAGTTTGAGCCCAAAGAGTTTTTATTCATCAGAATGTTCAAAAGCATTGAACCCAGTTGAGGGAAATCCATCAAATCCTTTGAATTTTTACAATTCAAAAGATGTAGAAAACTCTAATTATGACGTGGAAGAGTTTGCTTACATGTCACAATGGTTTGATGCTTACGTGGCGGACAACAGCTGGATCAACAATGATTTGGCAGATGACACATGGACCCTGGGTGGTCTATGGTAGCTCAGGAACATCAAATTAGTAAATTTTAAGCTCTTTTGATGCATTGACATAACCCTTGATTATGTTATGCTTTGTTGCTGATTTTATCTTGAATTTTTGTGTGTTGATTATGAGTTTTATGTTTGCAGACTTGTAAATCAGTCAAGTTTAGTTAGTGAGTGGCTCTGTAGAATCTACCCAAAGTTGAAAAGACAGCAGTGATGATGATGATAATTGATAAGTAGTTTTCATTGCCTTCTACAGTTATCAATAAATAAATGATTAATGGATTGTTTATTTTCACGTTTGCTGAAATCAAGTGCAAACTGGCCCAGTTTGTAAGTACAGATTCATAATTGTTGTCAGTTTCGTGAAAATAAAAGGATTGATTGATAGACGTGACCATTTTTTTAACATGATCAAGAATACACCAATCATTCAACTCTTTAGTTGATTGAAAAGCTTCTTAAAGTACCATGTTTGAGTTAATCAACTTGGGGAAGGAACTGATCCATCATTATCCATTTGTGAGATTACCATTATCAACTTATGTTATAGAGATGTTAAAAGATTGAGAGATTTTATTTATCTTAAAGTTTTGTGCTCTACTTCAAATCTTCTTGTAGAAGCTCCAAAATTTTGAGGCTTTTTGAGCAAAAATGTTCAGTTTTAAAAGCCAGTACCATGACATGTTCTCTTTTGCAGGGGAATTCAGTACTAGGGCCCGTTTGGTTGTGTCGTTGGGAAAGGGGTCGTATGAGTCCTACCTTTTAAGTAGTATTGTTATGTAAACCGAACTCTGCATGAAAGAATCTCAGCTCATTTGGGATAACAACTTTAAAGATGACTAGATGAGTTATGTCGAGCTACCTAATCTTAGCTCAGGATAGTTAAGTAACTAAACAAGCCAAATACGGACATATTTTTATGCTTAATTAAGATTTAGGCTTAGTTCGGACTTGACTCAATTCTAAACAAACTAGAGAACAAACTGAATTTTGGCTCATTCGACTCGTCTAACGAACATATTTAAGTGACGTGAAAATAAACTAATTCAGTCTCCCTTCTCTTTCTGCTTCCATGATTACAAACAGGCCCTTAATGGCTACCCTGAAGATGACAAAAAACAAGATAAGAAGAAACGGTCACTGGAAAAGGACTGGTTTATATGATTGACGTCTCCCACCATTTGTGTACAGGGTCTGTATATGGAACAAGAACAGCCTTTTCTTTGCATATAATTATTAATGGGTAATAAGACTGAATTCCCAAGCCATGTAAATCTTCTTCTAACCCAAAAATGAAAACAAAATTAGAACTTCATTTAACATAATATTCTCGAAAAGAACATAAAAGGATCGTGTATCCATTGATTACATATATGAATCAGGACTATATACATAAGGTGAATTCTCAATGGATTTTAAGATAAACTTCATTGCTGCGTTGAACTTTCAAAAATATAAATTACGTGTAAACGGTTAGCTAAATGGGATTAAAAAGGTGCTTATGTCTCCCAAAGCCAGTTTTACATTAAAATCCATGGAGAGTGCCTCAAAAATAGGCAACCTAGCTATCCCTAGCTGCCTAGCTGGTACGTATATATATTCATTTGCTGTGCAGAGGAATAATATGCTCATGTATTATGTCATGATTCTAAGCACAATAGAAAAATGATCCTTGGTAGAGAAATAAGATGCAAGAATGCATGTGAAAAATGGTATCTTACGTAATGAAATTGGATTAAGCAACATGTTTGAGAATATCATGTCTCTTTGTGGTGTGATAGTTTTCCCTTCTCCATCACACAAACTCACAAAGCATGAGAAAAGAGAGTTGTGTGTCTTATTCTTTTGCCCACAACTTTGTAAAGAATTTGGTTCCTGGCCATCCCAATTTTAAATTCCCAGAGGGCCAGCTCTACTAAAGAAGTTACTCATATTGGTTTGATTGTCACTTTCAACAAGTGAATTGTTTGCATCTTTACATCAAATGAAAGGCTTCTCTTGAACCTTTAAAACTAGTTACCTATCTAGTTCTAGTTAACATCAGAAGCAAGCATTGATGTGTATAATCGAGCACACATGTGCGTTAGGTTCGAGTCCAAT
The DNA here is from genome assembly GCA_002319775.1 of Fagopyrum tataricum. Classification (NCBI taxonomy): domain Eukaryota; kingdom Viridiplantae; phylum Streptophyta; class Magnoliopsida; order Caryophyllales; family Polygonaceae; genus Fagopyrum; species Fagopyrum tataricum. Next base: position 9,248,324 of record CM008283.1, read on the forward strand.
ACATAAGCATACTAAAATTTCATCATAAAACCAAGTGACAAGTAGAAACTGCAGACTAGAATCGTGGGCATAAAAGTGCATGTGTTAACACATAAGTCCGGTGAGCTTTCTTCCTAAATCAATCGGCAATAGGAGTAGTAGTCCCCACACCAACCTTACATACTACGCCTATTATGACTCTTTATATTCAACGTGAAATACACATCTCAACACTCTCATCGTATTTGACAAGTTTTTTTTTTGCACTATTTCTTCAAAATTTGTGTATAATTAATTTTTGTATACTTTGTACTTCATAATTATCGATCTCAAAAAAAACAAGCTCGCTTCATTGAAGATTGGCTGTATCCTGTTATGCTCCATGCTTGAGAGCACTTAGGTTAAAGGATGAAAGTAAGGTTTAGGTAAATGAAAAGGGTAAGGATTTAGATCACATAATTGACATACCTAATTTGGAAGAGTTTTAGGTCACTAAATTCCCCACCATTTTTGATATGCCTAGTTTATTAAGCTCTATGCAAAAAGAGGGAGGAATGCCCACTTCCATCCATTTAAAACCCCTTTCAGATTGTACTTTGCCATGTGCAGGAAATGCTAAATTGCTAATTGCTAACCATTCTTAGGTAATATTCATCCTATCATATCACAAAGGTGTATATGAAAACAGAAACTGTATTCTCTAGATTCTAGAACCAGAAACCAATTGTTCTACAGCTTTCTTGTCATTATGCATGAATGCGTAAGGCTTTTTATTTCTGGGTGATTGTTATATTTTAGCGTGTATACAAAAATCAAACCCAAGAAAAATAATATAACTGAAGAACACGACAAAGAAGAAAAAATGCAATTTCTATATCTATTATTTTCATTATATTTAATGGAGTTGGAAGATGTTGATAATCTGTGCTCATGATGACTTGCTCATATAAGAAGACATGGAAAATAACTTCAAAGAATAGACTAGACATATTCAACTGCTAAGACTAAGAAAACGTGTTGAACACGAGCCAGCCTACAAAGTATTACTTGGCAGTCGCAATTGCGATTATCAAGTAAGACTCCAAGTGGTCTAGTAGAAGAACGTGTAACATATAGCTATTAGTTAATTGTTTCAAACTGTGCGATGTACACAAATGAAAGAAAGCATATCCAACCAGTGTTAAATTAGTTGTGTATTCAACATCACATACAGCACAGAAATTAATGATGAGACACAAATGCACACTATACAGTAATACACAGTGAAGTTTGTAATATTTATGAGAGGAGATATATTATGATTTATAACCTGGTCAAATTTCCATCCTATGATGATGATATGGTTATAGAAGGTGAGCGTGTGAGCCCCTACTTTCCACCCTTGGCATAACTGTCCCGAAGTGTTACTGTACGGTTGAAGACCAGCTTATCCGGAGTTGTATCTTTATCTACTGTAAAATATCCTGTAACAAACATTTTAGCTTGATAAGCGAATAGAGATGCAGAGTTTGTTGGTGTTTATAAAATTAAAGCAGAACTTGATGGAATGGATACCAACAACTTATGTAATGTAGTGAGGATTGACGGCAAATTGGTTGTACACCTTGTACCTAATTACATCTAGAAAAAGATGACTAACCAATCTAATAATCTAGCTCATCCCAACCCATAGCCTAAAATCAGACTGTTTATAATAAACAGTGTACAACGCAAATAGTTATAAGCTAGAAATAAACAACTTATAGATACGAAATTATATTTATATATTCACTGCCAAATAGACCTCATACTATTAATCTGCTACACACGTATGTCTTTGTAGGCTTATAAACGGTTGTAAGGGAACATTCACCAAACATTTCAGGTGTAATGCAGTCAAAGTATATTGAAGTCTGGTTGAGAGACATACCAAGTCTTTCAAATTGGAAGCTATCACCCAGCTTCGCATTCCTAAGCAATGGCACAGCATATGCATCAGGTGTAACAATTTTGGAATTAGGGTTGAGGTCAGCGAGCCAATCATCAATTTCTGCAGGGTTCTGTTATGAACAATGGAAATTTAAGCTGTTCAGTGGTCAAGATACGAGCACAGAGAACAGAAGAAGAAGAAGAAGAAAAATGAATCTGGAAACTACCCACCTCAGAGAGGAACAATTTTTCGAACAATCTCACTTCCACCTTAAAGGGTTGCACACCAATAGGTGACTCGGGAACCCAGTGAAGGACACCCTGCATTTGGGAAGAGCAATAACAGTTCTTCAATCACACCAGTAGACAGTCACAGATACAATATTTGTCACGGTATCGTAGCAGTATCTATTTTAAGTTCAGTGACTATACCGCCACAAAGCATAAAAATGCTCCAGCAACAAAGTGATATTCAGATGGCATATTGGACTATATTATAGCAAAGATAGCAGCAGATAATAAAAGGTACAACAATTCAGAAGGTCTGAATGTATGACAACAACTCCGGAAATAATTTTACAATCGAAGCTGTTTTGGAATTCATGGTATTGAAGTTGTAATATACTTTAAAATATGCTATCTGCAATCAGCATCGATAAAATCACTTCTAAAATAAGTAGAATAATTAAGGGCTAATTTCAAATCTTTGTGAGCTTTGAGTTTTTACTTTCCTATATTCATTAATCCTGTTTTCAATTTCGTAATAAAATGAAACTAAAAGCTAAAACAAACAAGCCCTAAGTTTTAATACAGTAGATGGGGACAATAAGTTTAGCATCAAAGTGTGAATGTCAAAATGACTAATCTATAATTGATTGCTATACTAAAACAATAGTTTAACAGGTGTTTAGGGAGAAGAAAAGGAAATGAAAGATGGATATCCTCCTTTCACATTTAAAAAGGACCTCTAACATTCTACTTTGATAACTGAACAAACACATTTTAGGGGGTTGATCGGGTAACAATCCGCTTCCTGAACTGTTATATATTAAAACAAACAGGTCCTAGTTATATTAATAGTTCAGTTTTTGGATCACAATACCACAACTGTTAAACATTTAGGAGCCATTTGTTTTTTCCTCAAAAAACAGCTCAAGAAAATGGAATATTAGAGGTCAGTTTTGAACATTAAGGGATGATAAACATTTCCATCACCTTTCCTTCTCTTAACCATTACTTTTAGGGTTTCATTTCTAGGCCTCAACCAAACAACCCCTTATAACATCAAAAGACATCAATCAGAGCACTGTCAGCGGTCACTGCACAGTATGTATCACAAGTGCAGAATCTAGCATCCTGAGGTTGGACAGATCAACTCAAAGAAAACTGTCCAAGATCTAGAGGCTGAAACCCACACTTCAAGGACATTTTTTTAAAAAAAACTCAATGCGGCCCACGTAAATTATGATCTTGATGAAACTTTGGACTCAATACTAAGGTTGGCTGCATGAAAATATCCCATTCAGATAAAGAATAGAAACAAACCTTTGGCTTGCTTTTCTTTTCAGGATCATACACTGCATGTATTGCAACAATATTCTCCTTATCGTCACCATATATTACATCTGTGCACTTGATTGGAAATGCATATCTGCATTTATTACAATATTTTTTTAAACATCTTCAAACTCTTTAGAAAAATAGAAGCATCATATAAGAACTAAGCTTTACATACCTGAGCAAAACAGATTTTCCAGGAGCCAAACCGTAAAAATCTTTTGAATCCTTCAGCCGGAAATCAGACTTTTCAATATATACAACATTAGAAAAGGGTACCTGATGTAGCAGAAACACAAAAGGTCAACAAATTATTTATATTCCACAATCTTAAGATCAAAAGCAGTCTACCCATCAATACTAGGATTACGGAAAATATCAACCTAGATAGAGATGGCTTCATAACCTCAATTTGCCCTTCATTGACAGACTTTTTATTTTTTTTCAGTAAAGATGAGCCAGGAAATATTGCATGCAAAATTTATACCAATCCATGTAAAATGAAAGAGGAACCTTGTAAAAAGCTGAGGAATCATCTCTTTGTGCATCAGGCCATCTCTTCACATCAACTTCTATTACTGAACTTCCTTCAAGGTTGGTTATAACAACCTACAACAGAAAGATGAGAGATTTTTTGTCGTTACACACAATAGGACCCATGTTTCAAAGGTATTCAATTTGTGTGACACAAACCTTCAGAGGATTTAAGACAACCATTCTGCGAGGAGCAGTTTTGTTCATCTCTTCCCTTATATGATACTCAAGGCGATCTAAACGGATAGTACTACAATCACTGTGGCAGAAGGATGGACAAGTTTATTTACAAAATATGTATAGCCGCTTGTGAGTTGTGACGGAAATTCAAAAATTATGCTGTTAAAGTTCAGCATATTAGAGTATTAACATGAGGTTATCTTGTACCTTCTAGTGATGCCAATACCTCGAACAAAACAATTGATAGCAGTTGAAGTTACCCCTCTACGACGCAAACCAGCGAGTGTCATCAACCGTGGATCATCCCAGCCATCAACATACTTTTCAGTGACTATACGATTGAGCTATCAACAAAGTAAGACACAAAATGAGGGATTTCGTAAGAATAAGTTAAGCAAAGGACATCCATAGGATGACAAGATTAATCAAACTTACCTTCCGTTTTGACATTACTGTATTAGTGACATTTAGCCGAGAATACTCCCATACATAAGGCTGATAAAGGTCAAGAGCATCTAATAACCAGTAATAGGAAGCACGGCGAGTTTCAAATTCCAGTGTACACAACTGAAATTAGAAAAGGATGAAAGAAAAAAAAATTTATTTTGATATCGACCACAGCACACAGGAAACTGTATGTTATGAGAAAGAAAAAGCTCGGTCAAAATGTTAGGGGGGGAAATTTGTAATAATTAACTTTGAGATTGTTAAGGACAATGCTCCAGAAAGTATCAGCCAAACTCTCTTTCTTGAAAGCCAGAGTATTCGTGGGTAAATCACTTTAAGTCATATATGAGATATTTTAGACCATATCAATGACAGACCATCTTCTTCACCGAAGTTATCTCATCAGAAACAGATTACTATTCAGTATTCTCCGACAAAAAACTACCCAAAACAATTAACACTTACGGATTGTGTGATATATGAGATACTTTAGACCATATCAATGACAGACCATCTTCTTCAACGAAGTTATCTCATTACAAACAGATCACTATTCAATATTCTCCAACAAAAAACCACCCAAAGCAATAAACACTTACAGAGTGCGTGATATTTTCAAGAGAATCCACTATGCAGTGAGAATAATCATAGCTCGGATAAATACACCACTTATCTCCTGCTTTTGGATGTGCGGTGAACTGCATGAAGAAAAAAATGACCAGACGTCATAACATCAATATAATCTCAAAAAGTTCGCATTTTCATTTAGTAATTTGTAGTTCATCCTTGCCTTGATCCGATATGCGATAAGATCATACATATTGAAGTTATCACTCTGCATGTCTTGCTTCATTCGGAGTGTGGCTTTTCCCTCTTCAATCATGCCTGTCCTCATTTCTTCAAAAAGTTTCAAGGATTCTGCGGGTGGTCTATCCCTCCATGGACTGTTCATCTTTTTCTCCCTGTACTCTTTTATCTCATCAGGGGTCTGCAATTCAGAATAAACTAGTATCAACATTATTCATCAATCCAAAGAAACTCAATCTCAGGAAAAACATGTTGAGTATCTTTCAGACAATTTCGGATTGCATTAACCCGGACATTTCACAATGTGCATAATAACCTGGTGATCAACATATGCATGGCCCCTCTTTATTAGCTCAACTGCAAGCTCATATAGTTCCTGGAAATAGTCGCTTGTATAAGTGATCTGCAAAAACCAAGAGATAATTTGAGTGTTTGTGAGGAAAACAACATATGCAATAGGATGAAAAATAGAAGTATAAATAGAAAGGAGTATACCTTAAATGGATCCCATCCCATCCACTTAACTATTTCTTCGATGTGATCAATATACTCTTGTTTTTCAGCTTCAGGATTTGTGTCGTCGTACCTAAAAGCCACAACCAGTGATTAGTGCAATTCCATTCCTTTAATTAATTTGATAAATATATAACAAAGTCATCTGGATAATATACGAATATGAGTAGTTTAATGAAGGTCAACCAATCAAACACCAATGTTAATTTCAAAATCACAGATGCTCGTAGGAAAAAGTTGTAACTTCTGTTACGTTATAGTAGAAACACAGATTTCATAATTTTTATTGAACACAAATCAATATTTAAAAATGTTACACCGAAACAATACAATACCACTGTTAATGCACATTGCCAACCCAATTTAATAGAAACCAAAAGACCCTACTTTGAACGTTTTGGAATGTTTAAATCAATTAATAATTCCAAAGAGTCGCAATTAAATAGACTAAATGAGTTTTTTATTATTACAAAACCAAAAAAATGAAAAGAAAAAGTACATGATTTATGGTAATCATGAATGAAACCAAGTAGAACTGGAATTAGATCAAAGGCAAAGCTGACATAACTGACAAGTCAATAGGGTAATATTAATCCAATTAAAAAAGGAAGTTCACCTCAAGTAGCAGAATCCACCTCTCTCCTTTGCCAAACCAAAATCAACAAACATTGCCTGAATCATTGCACACATATAAGCACTATGTAATATAACTAGTTCAATATTCACACCTTGTGCAGGTTTTTATTAAATATTTTTCAAATATATCACTATGTTATTTTTTATGTCATTTCTCTTTTTTATATTTATAAATTTTGATTAATAAAAGATGTAATTATTCATTAAATTCGTTGATATTATCTTGAAAACAAAAGTTTGTTTGATTCCAATTACCCAATTTCAGTTAACCAACCTTAGTTTCCCTTTTTTCACTCTTTATGAGATAATTTAGTTAATATCTCAATTATCTATTTCCTTTTTCCTAGCATAATAAGACCCATAAAAATAGCATTTAATCCAATTATATTGTTTTTCTTTTTGTTTTAATTATTGATTAGGATAGGGACCTAGTTTATCTCCCTTAAAAAAAGGCTTTATTAGCTAAATTACCTCAAAAGTAATTTGCCTGAGATGAAATTAGGTAAATTGTATTGGATCATATATTTCTACAGACTGTGTAAAGCAAATATGGCAGATTTAGTAAATAACTCAACAAAAATCTGATATGGCATTACTCTTTGCTTGACACGTGGCATTAGTGTCCTCTATAGTAAAATATAAAATAGATTAAAATCTAATAAAAAGGGAATGGCAGATTTAGTAGATATCTCAACAAAAATCTGATATGGCATTACTAGTTGCTTGACACGTGGCATTAGTGTCCTCTACTTTAGTATAGTAAATAGAACATAATATATATCACTGCCTTGAAAAGGAAGATATAGCGCTGTCTTCTGAAAAAACAATATATTACTAGTAACATGTAAAATTGTATCTGTTCAAAATTAGAATGTATATTTCAATCAAGCAACAACAACTTACCTTAGCATGGCCGATATGAAGGTACCCATTTGGCTCAGGTGGAAAGCGAGTATAAACATTCCCTTCAGTTTCCTTCAAGTGTTTATTCAGAAGTTCCCTTGTGTTAGAAGCTCTCAAGACCTGACCATCACTAAAGAAAACTTCAGTGTGAACCTGAAATGTCAACAGGTACTGATTATTAGTCCTCAAGATAGCAACCAGGTATATGATATAGGATACTGAAATTCCATTTATAGAATTACTTAGTATACGATATACTTCCATACCAAGGTTATTACAAGAGGAAACAATGACCAAGGTGTTATAAATATGATACAGAACCTCATGAACACCAGACAAGTTGTGTCACTATATTACTAATCGTTCTTGTTCACGTATTAATCATACCTGGAACCTCCAAGATATGAACCATGCAGGTAAATAAAACAAAACAAACATCTTCATAAAACAAAAGTATCACTGAAGTGCATTAGGCAATAAATGCATAGCCTGTACCTTGAAGTTTTCCTTTGGTGAAGGAAAGATAGCAAAAGGATTAAGTTCTTCCAGTGGCTGAGCAGGAGTGGTATCCAAAGCAGGAGTTTGCTCCTACATGAGGCATAAGTGAGGAACAAAATGAAATGTCTCTCATCAAGCAGGGGTAGAGGCCAACCAATAGGAACTCAATACTCATATCTACCTCAAATTTGACAGGCTTCTCTTTCTTCTTTCTTGATGGCATTTCATCATCCACTGCAGTCCTTTCCCCGAGTAACTCACATAGTTTTTTCTCAATAATTTCCTGTAAACACGACATAAGTAAATAACTACATAAATGCAGAAGCAAAATATAATAACATTCATTCAGTCAACTGAATAAAGAATGTTCACTTGATACATCAATAACTGTGACTAGAAAAGGATGAACAAGGTGAGCACCTTAACAATCTTAGGGTCGGCCCATGGCTGCTTCTTTCTGACGTTTGCAAATAATTCGCCCACTAACAATGAAATGCAGAAACACATTTTTAGTGTATCAATCATTAGAGAAATATTTCAAAAAGAAAATTATAAATTAAAGCCAATCTCATGTAGACCCTATTTAGTTACAAGATATGGTGGTACAGTGGTACTCATATGAGAAATGTTTGTAAAGTTGACATTAATATCATTTTTTACAACTTCTAGTTCTGAACAAAAATCCAGCAAATCACACACTAATGAAGAAGTAAGAAGATATATTCAAAACTAACTATGGGAGATAAAAGATCCAAGATAAGACTTTCCTCAGTTCCAAATCACCTGCTTTAAGTTTCATTTGGTGGATCAAATTTTTTGACACTGACATAAATCTTTCAAAACTTCTCTGTCTGAAACAAATACACATCAAGAATTTCTGAATGCATAATTAAGCATAAGAGTAAACCTGATCATGGTAGATGATAGTTAAAAAGAAATCCAAGCATAAAGTTTAATTATATAGTAGTGAATTCAAAGTATCAGCCAGTAAATTGTTATAAAATTTTAATCAAGACAAGAGAATATGAACAAAGATCGATTATGATATCATCCAAAAAGGTCATCTAAATGAAACCAGATGATTATCATTTTAAAGGTTACAGTAAGGAATTTCATTAGCCCAAAGAACTGATGTTTATGCTTATTCTCCGACAATGAGTACTCTGCTACATCCGACGTAACTCCTAGAAGAAAACCAAACCGCTTCACACAAAGTTAAAAGTAAGAGACCAAGCCCATAAAAATGATTAAGCGCTAACTACAGCTTATTTAGCATGGTTAGATTATATCTGCATCAGACTACAGCATAAGAAGTCAACAAAGAGAACTGACCCTTTGTCCGATAGCGTTGCTCAAGAATCACAGACTTGTTCTCGTCAAAAACATCCTTGACTGCTTTCTCAATGTCTTCTACAGATAGTTCTATTCCTGATCAAGATAAAAAGATCATTACAAACAGAATTCATAGTTTTAAGATTTGCATCCCACATTCAAGGCAACCTTAGCATTCTGAAGTCAAGAGGTGAAAAACCAAGTATCGCGATTCGGCTGATTAGCAAACATGAAAAGGTAGGAGCTAGAAAACCAACATCAAAATCACGCAAAAGCACAGAATATCATAAAATGTCTCATTTCGTGGTTAGACTTACCAACTCCACATGCATTCTCAAACTCAGACACCTCGAATTTCTCAGATCCGGTATTTGAAAAGAAGGATAATGCAGCTTCCAATTGAGCTGTTGTTTTTATCTGCAAAATTTTGATGCTTAATTTACAACCATTTTTTTTACAGAAATGGTCTGATGAAATAAGATACCACAGGCTGCAAACCAAACTAATCAGCAACTATACTCTATGGAACTAATATGCATCAAACCTTCGATGAGACGATATACTCCAAGAGCTTGGGCCGGTGCGTCAAGGCACTAGCAGGGAATCTTGTTGCAACCTGTCACCAAATGGTCAAGTAACATCTCACTATCTTACAACTTTAAATAATTTAGAATAATTGATAACTCTTAATGACCTAACCAACAAGAAGAATATCTCACGATTACAAAACGCACAGATTCATAACCAATGCATCAAACAGCTAACTATCCAAAATTTCTGCAGTGGAATGATTTTCTGCATGAAACCCCAAAATGATCATGATCAATAAAATTACCGCGTATAGGAGATTGCCAACATTCCGATCGCATCCATTAACAACACCAGCCTAAAGCAATAAAAATCATACTAACAAATTTACATCAATTTCCAAGCAAAGTTTGAGCTGAGACGATAAATCAAAAAGTAAAAGTGAAGAAGGATACCTCGTGAATAACAGAGACGAGATTATTGGTGACCTTATTGTTGTTGACGGTATTGCGAGCAGTTTTCTCATCCAAATTTATGCTCAGAAACAACTCCAATGGATTATCAGTTCGCATGTTGTTTCGTCTTCGTAGCTATCAGGGTAAACCCCAATCTTCCAAAGGCTTGTTCTTACAGGGTGAAGAAGGCTTGAACTTGTAAAACCCCTTTTGACAATGTAAGAAGGCTTCTACTTGTAAGAAGGCATAAAGGTTTACAAGTGGATTCTCCGGAGCTGTGGGGGTGACGTGGGCCTCAACAGTATGGGGCCCACTAGCCGGACGTTTCGTAACGGTCAGCCTGTTAACAAAAGTTTGTCATATGTGGAGATACAAATCTTTTGGTCTTGGTCAGAGAGGAAAAAATATTCATCAATATATTTCATGTTAGAAAGTGACGATGTCAACATGTTCAATAAGTTAGCCGCTAATCATAAACAAAACTATAAGCCTAAAATTAAGGGTGATTTGGATAACTTACTTTTTACAATGATAAATTTTACGGTTTATCCTCTTTTTAAAATATTTTGATATTTTATTCTTTATATACTAATTTTTTTGTCTGATTTCTTATTTCCAGTTAATTAAAAGTAGGATAAATCTTTACATAATTTTTAAAATAACCTATAAAATTTTGAAATTGCTAAGTAACTAGCAATTTTTCAACATTGAAAAAAAATAACTGATAATCCATTGGAGTTGTTTCTAAAAAAAACACTCCTTTTTCAACTGGTAGTGCATCGTTATCTACGGTTGGGTTGTGTCCATGCAGCGCGAGTTTATCAACGACATTGTTGATTTCCCTGAAAATATGACGACCATTGAAGTGCATGAAGCCCGAGATTATAGAGGAGATGTATGAGATGATCATATCCGTCTTCGAAATGTAGAGCCTAAGCTTCATCTACTAAAACAGAGTTGGCAAATAATCTTCCTTTCTCTATAGTCAGGGGAACTACAAGGTTGTTCCGAATGATATATCTAAAAGCATATTAATTCGATGAGTTTGTTGAGGCATCAAAGTTTAATTTGACATATCCCTCCCTCGGTTTTGCCTTTTGATGTTTTTTGTTTTTCTTCTCTGTTTTTGTTATTTGATGTTGTTAATAGTTAGTTTTGTATTGGATTTTCCCAATCGTTTATTTTATTCAATGCAATTTGCTTCAAATTTTGCGGTGCCTTTTTCTTATTGAATATGATGTGATTTCTAGCCAACCAGATGTTCCACTATATAACCACTAGTTGTCTTAATTTTGTTGGGAAAATGTTTTCTTATAATTCGGAGAGGATATCAATTATGTTCCGATTAGTTATGTCATAATTATGCAGTATTGTTATAGTTTTTGCATCATCAATAGTTTGAAGAGTGTATGGACACACAATGTAACCACTAGCTGAAGAATGAAGAGAAAAACACAAAATCCTGGGCCGATATTGCCTAAATCTCGTTTCTCGAGATTGTCAACCGAGATTTTCCCTGAGCGTCATATCTTATTTTTCGGGCCTTTTTATCCCACCCATGTCTTTTGGCAGGTGGTTGGGTATAAAAGGAAAGTCATATTAGTTTCCTAAGTGTGTTCAATTAAGTTCGATTTTGTTCAATTAGATTCCAACTAGTTTAGTACCCGTGCCTTGCACGGAATTTGTAAAAATTTAATCTAAAAATTTTGAATTATAAATAAAGTATTGTTAGTTATACAAAAAAATATAATTTAAAATAATATATAATATAAAAGAAGAAATAAATATATCTAAAAAGTAAAAACTCAGAATTTAGAATAAACAATAACAAAATTGTATAAAAGAAACAAATTACATAATAAGTATCTATGTAAAGACTAAAGAGCTATAAATAATATGTTAATCATTACAACTAAAGAATTTGAAATATTAAATAAAAATATATATAATTAAGGAATATTATACACTATAATTAAGAAATATGGATTTTTTCTATAATATATTCAAAATATCTAATTCAATAGTTTATTTTTGGTTGTTTTTTAAATTAAAGATTTGTGTGGAGATAAAATAAGCAAGTCAAAATTAGAAACAATCTTCCATAATTAAAATTACCAAATATGCGGGTTAAGGTGAGAACAACACGTGGCAAAATTCAATGTAGCGTAATATGGTGTCGCCAAGTGGTAAAAGTTGAGGTGGCTTAGCGTGAGGACGACAAGTGGCCTTATTCACTTATGTTTTAGTATTATATAGTATATTAGAGAAAAAGAAGAAGAAAAAAAACTAGTCTTCTTCTACCTTGCTACTCCTACCTTCTACCATTGACACTTTCATAGCTTTAGAGGAAAGATTCAGACTTTGTCATTGCTTTCGGTTCAGATACGCTTTGTGATACTAATTTACTTCGTTTTGCTAGATTTTGAGTTATTAAAGCTGAGTTCTTTCTTTTGCCTCTTTTGCTATTTCCATTTTATACTTTATTTGTTTTCCCTAAATTAATTGTTGAATTTGATAAGATGATTATTGGATAGAACCTTTGTGATTCTAAGGTGGATATAGATTTGTTTGTGGCTTGGACTATGATGGATTAGGTTGTATGTTAGAATTGGTTTGAAATTGCTTGAAACTTTAATGGTTGGTTTGGATTGAATCTAGATTAAAACCTTCTAAGCTAGCAACCTAAGTTGGAATTGAGACTTACCCGGTGATATTCTCTTGGATACAAAAGTAGATTAAACATAGGTAATAGAGGTGAAAACCTCTGTTGAATTGAATAAGCCAGATTACTACATGAGTTAGGTAATTCTCGAGACTTACCCGATAAGGGGTTACTTAGTCCTTAGATAGAGAATCCAGTTTGTGCATAATTTTCATCCTAGATACCTTGAGACCTACCCGGTAATAAATAATTAGGATTAAAATTAGATGATCTTGAGACTTACCCGGTAATATATTAAAGAAACGTTCACCCTTGTAGCTTTTCTACCAGATCTTTATGAGTTATCCTGAGTCCATATGTCATAAACAATGATCTTGAACCCTGAAATTCATTCTTCCATATATATTTGATTATCCTTTGTTTGTTTGTATTATAAAATTATTTTTAATTGAATTTGATATTCAATTACGAACAACCAAAAATCCTTTCCAAAAATATAATTCTTCTTTCCCTTACTTTTTCCTTCTATTTCTTAGTTTAGATTTGAACTATTTTTTATCAATTCCTAGCAAATTAATCCACCAAGTCCTTGTGTTCGACCTTGGAATGCTTGCTCTACTTCGTATGACCCATACATTGTGGGTTCGCTACTTATTGAGTGATTATTACAAGTATAAATTTAAAGCATATCGTGTGTCGTGAGCTTAAGAATCTTTATCATTATTGATACGGATATTAGAGGTCATAATCTAGCGAACAAATGTTGCAAGAGGGATGGAGTATGTTCACTGGTTTGGGTTGATACACAGAGATTTGAAGACGGACAAATCTTTTACTTTTTGTTGATAAATTAATCAAAATTACTGACTTTGGGGTGGCTAGGATTGAGGTGCAAACTGAAGGAATGACACTTGAAACCGGCACATACCGCTGGATGGCTCCGTAAGAAACACTTTATCTATACTCCCTAGTTGCTTCATTCACTTTGATGTATTTGTTCTAAATTAGCATTTGCTTACATGTTGATGTTTTCAATTTTAAGCTGCTTAAATTTGGTTGTTTGATGGTTTGACTTTGAAATTTGGAGCAGTTTGATGTTTAGATTTTCTACAGCTATAAAATAGTGGTTCTGGAGTATTATAGACACTAAAACTTGAGGGGTACAATCTAATTGTGAATTGTGATTGTGATTAATCCCCTTGAGAAATGCTTCACCAGCCTATATATAGCAAATAGAAGGTTCAGATCGCTTATTGAAAGATTTATGGTGGAAAACCCACAAATATAAGCCGGCATTGTCCGGATCTCTATCCACATCGGCTTAGTCCAATTTCTAACCTTCAAGCATCGGTATTCTCCCGAACTAAATACGGTCTCATCCGAACGCAACAACTTCAATATTGTATGAAAGCATCATCGGCTCGCCCGAGAGCAACACCGGATTCATCCGAAGCAACTAAGTCAGATTGACATCGTCCAACAAACACTATCGGGATCAAGTTTTGCCCGAACATAAACTCCGGCTCAGCCCATATAAAGTTGGTGCCTTCAATGCAACAACTTCTTGCTACCGATTTACTAGTGGTTCTATTACCACCATTTTGGTGGTCGTCAATCTATCGACGTCTAAATCTATCATTGCCACCGATTCATTGGTGGTCCTATCAATCTATTGTTGTCACCTATTTACCGGTGGTCCTATTGATATGCTTGTGGTGTCACCGCTCTTGTCCCAGTCTTCAGCGTCGTCCGTTGACAAGGCTTATTTCCTAAGGTCGTTATTATAAGCTTATCAAGTTAAATCCGAACTTAATACTAACCAATGTATAGTGATTAAGTAAGGGTCGAACCCAAGGGAGTTGAACAAGTTTCTATTCAATTTTAGTTATTGATTTGGTAACAAAAGGGGGGGGGGAATTTGGATTGTTTAAAACAAGACAAAGACAATTATAATGTTGGTGAAAACAAGATTGATTTAAGAACTACACTAGGTAGGATCTTAGCATACATATAAATTGGTTGGTTCTTTTTAGAAGTATTCAATATTTGTTCTCATCTTGATCGTATTTATGCATTAAGCCAACCGGCATTAACACAACTTAACTAGTTTATTAATCCGTAAACCTACAAGATTAAACCACTAATTAGCATTCTACCAAAGATAAAGAGATACATAAAAGATAAACAACCCGTTAATCTTATTATGTAGTTAAATTCCTTTCCCTTAAATAATCACAACCAGCTTTTACCTAAGGGTTTGCTACTAGATTAAGGACCCGAACCCGGAATCAATTAATCATAGCCTTTTGCATGCAATTATACAACTTAGGTGATCAACCTAGTAGAAAATAAACATGCAAACTAAGTTAAATACAAGGAATATAACACAAAATATATTGAATAAAACTTCTATTTAAAAAGAACTTACAACCACTTTATAATGCAGCTTCAATCCACCCAATGTAGCCAAGGGAGTTTAGAAACTCATTACAAAGAACACTATGAATATAGAGGTTTTTGTGTGGAAAATGAGATGATAATACCTATAGCCAAGGGCTCTATTTATACTACAAAATGCATTAAAAAGGAAGTAAAGAGGCTTGTGCTAACAGCCACCATTAAGGGTGAATTAAAGTGGTTGCAGACAGCCACAATAATGTCCTTAAAGTCGTCGAAAACAGCCGAGTAAAAGCCTCTGACGCTAACCCGCACCCGCGGCCAAGGCGCCGCGGGGGCGGTTTAGGCAAAAACGTTCCAACTTCTTCTTGGCCGCGGGGGCGGCTCGTCATACCCGCGGGGGCGGGTCCTTGAATGCTCTTGAAACGTCTGACTCTTTAACTTCGTAACGCTTCTGGTGAGAATCCGCAGGGGCGGCCCAGAGTTACCGCGGGGGCGGTGACACTGGATCTTCGGCTTCACAAGGCCGCTGGCATGGCCGTCAGGCAAGGGCGCTGCGGGCGCCGTCTTCGCTTCGTCAGGGCTGGGTCACCGCAGGGCGGACAGGGTTGGCTGCGGGGGCGGTGACATGTCTCTTCATGGCCCGGGCGAAGACGCGGCCTGCGGCCTCTTGTGGTGGTCTTCATGGTTGACACCGCAGGTGCGGACTGGAGAGTCCCGGCGGGGTGCGGTGACAGGCTTGTCTTGGCCGCGGGCGTTGACGCAGGCAGCGGCACTCATCTGTTGTCACCGGGGGCGGACAGAGGATCGGGGGCGGTGTGCACCAGAATCTGAACTTCGATGATTTTCTTCAACTCCTAAGTATGCTAATACCTTCTTTTGCTTCAATTTGAATCTTTTATCTGGATCACAGTATTAGCAATATAAACTGACTCAAAAACATAAAAACGACTCTAAAAGCTACCTAAAATGATAGTGATTCCATCACCTATCAAACTCCCCCATACTTAGACTCTTTACTCGTCCCGAGTAAACAACACATCAAACAATTCAGCTTACAAGCCTCAGGAAGTATGGCGTAGTATAAAAGATGAGGAACAAAAGAGAAAAAAAAAAGCAAAGAAAATGAGAGAAAAGAAAAAAAAAAGAGAAGGAAATATGAGAAAATGTGAGAAAAACTACCATCCTTATTGCTCCAAGAGTGACCTACCCGGACATCCTCCTTATGACTCCCCTTCTTATGTCGCCAACGCCGGAAGGAGAACCTACACTCGATATCGCTCATTTTGCCAAGGAGCCCTTTCGGGTTTTCACCTTGCCACTCTTCTTTTTTTTTTTTTTTTCATTGATGATCTCACCAAAAGTCTCACCTCCCTCAAGTCCAATTTTGCACCAACCTAGAGTTGGTCGGACTACCTTCTTTTTACCTAAACCGCCCTTTCGGGTTTTCGGTTTATCCAAGGATTTCCTTGCCTTTTTTCTCAATTCTTTTGGCTTTTTCTCTCTTTTTTTTTTTTTTTAAATGAATTACAAAGCTGAATTTAAATCAAATTCAAATGACTAGAAAAATTAAACAAACTCAAAAAAAACATACATGATAAATACCCTCCCCCATACTTGAAGAACGCTTTGCCCTCAAAGTGTGAAAATGAAAGCAAAGATAATAAATGGAGAAGGGCAAGAGATGTGCTCACTAGTGGGATGGTCCGGCTGGACCATCCGGACCGTGCTCCGGAGGATACGGGAAGTGGCTGAAAAAGTGCTCCTGACGCTGTACAAGCCGTCAAGGCGGGCCTGCTGTGCGTCCATCCTCGCCGCGTAAGAGGTCTCAAAGTTGGCTTGCCAAGCCAACTGCTGAGCCTCCATCCTCCTCTCAAAATCTGCCTGCCACGCCTGCTGCTGCTCGAGCATAGTCGTCTGGTAGCCGGTCTGCCACTGCTGATGCTGCGTGGTCAGAGCCGCCATCTGAGCGAGCAGGCTGGCGTGAGCGGGGTCATCCTCTGCCGCCGCGGTGGGCATCTCCTCTCATCGACGGACATGTGGTCCTCCTGTGGGACCCTACTGGAGCTCGCCGCGTGCCGCTCAATAATAGCGACCTGTGATCGCCTCGGATGGTGGGTCAGCGGCGATGTAGAGATCGAAGAGCTCATCTCCTAATGGTAGCGGCCGGGGGAGGTAGATGATGTGACTCCCATCTGAAAAAGATGACCAGAAGAGGTTTTCACCATCTCTCCTCAGGAGCTTGCACCGCCGAAGAAGGGCCTCGTCATAAAATGGGATCGCCATCCCATCCTCTAGCTCGGACAAATCCATGACTTGCTCCGCAATAAGGGAGATGATCCACCTCCTACAATGTCTCGCGGCTCATCCTTCCTAATCCTCCTTAAAGCGGAGAAGAAGAGACTCATCCAATCTGGCACGATGTCACATGTCGCAACACAGGAGTAAAGCAAGTAAAGGTCCTTGAGGGCGACCTTGTTCTCCTCTTTGTGTCCACAGAAGACACACATGAGGATCTTGGACAGGAGCCTCAAAGAGGGGTGAGTGAGTTTGTTGTTGTACTCACCCCCCGTTCGAAAGTTAGAGCCGGTAGCCGCTTGCCAAAAGTCCACTAAATCTTGTGTAGGAGGTCCCTCCCACCATTGATCCGAAGGGTTCTTAGACACCCCAAAGGCCTCCTGTAACTGAGAGAGGTTGACTGTGTACTTCCTCTTGTTGAATTTAAAAGTGAGGCCGACACAGGCGTGGTCCTCTAACTCCGTGGTAAATGTAGCCACGAATTGTCTGGTCAGTTCGGGGGCGGTGACAGGCTTGTCTTGGCCGCGGGCGTTGACGCAGGCAGCGGCACTCATCTGTGTTGTCACCGTGGGGCGGACAGAGGATGCCGCGGGGCGGTGTGCACCAGAATCTGAACTTCGATGATTTTCTTCAACTCCTAAGTATTGCTAATACCTTCTTTTTGCTTCATTTGAATCTTTTATCTGGATCACAGTATTAGCAATATAAACTGACTCAAAAACATAAAAACGACTCTAAAAGCTACCTAAAATGATAGTGATTCCATCACCTATCATCCGTCTACCCACGCTTTCCTGTTAATCCTCAATTTAATTTGTCGCCAACTTATGGCATCTAAATCTACCATTGTCACCTATTGACTGGTGATCCAATCAATCTATTGATGTCACCGATCTACTGGTGGTTTGTCGACCGGCTACATGTGGTGTTACCGCTCTACTGGTGTCCTTGTTGTTGACGGAGATAATGAGATGTTTCAGTCTTCAGCGTAGTTCGCCTACCCACGCTTTGACTGCGGGGGAGTATTGGAAGATAAATAAGAGAATATTCTAATATCTTTCTATTAAATGAATAACGATATTATCTCGTTATTTTAGGAAGTATATATATTTTACCTTCATCTTTTATAATATTTCTTATGCTCTTAATATTCTCTTGTAACCCTATAAATAGGGAATAATAATATTAATACATTGTGTGGTTTTATCCCACCATAAATCTTTCATGGTATCAGAGCAGGTTCTAGCTCATTAGGCTTGTCGGCCTTAAGACTCAAATTGCGGACATGGACAATGATAGTCCGTCCGGTTGGGCTAGTCGGCCTTAAGGCATGTTGTCAACCTATCAACAACTAAATCTATCATTGTCACGATTCACTGGTGGTCCTCAACCTCAAACACCACATTCAGCCAACTTAAAACCGTCTTCGTCGGGATCTAAAGCCATCGGCTTTGTCCGATCCAATATCGGTCTAAACCCGATATTCAAACTTCAACATTGGTTTCATCCCAATCCAAACCAGTTTCGGCATTATCCGAATCCAACAACATCAACACAATCAAGATCGGCTCCGTCTGAAAACAAGATCGGCTTCAACCGAACACAAGATCCAACATATGGTTTCATTTCAATCTTCAGCATTATCCATGCTTCGATTGCGCGGGGAATGTTAAGATATGATATCATAAATTAGGACTTAAATAAATTGTGATTATCTTTAGGATTATAATAGGTAGATTATGATCTTATGTAATCAATATCTTTCCTATTTGTGTCATTATAATCCCTATATAAAAGATCAATATATTAATAATATGTGTGATTTTCCACCATAAATCTTTCACTTATTTACCAACAAACAATAGTCATAGGAAAAGGATGATTGGCATATCACATCAGGAAATACAGGAGAAGGTATATAATATTTTAAAAAGTGAAAATAAAGGAACTGAAGAAGACGGAATAAGTAAATGAGTTTCAGACTTCACTTACAGCTTTACAGTATTGTTTCATTGTAGTTCAATGCTCCTTGTAGTGTCTTCTACTCAGTTTTAACAAGGGACATTGTACATTCGGTAGCATAATCAAATACAATTTTTGGTAATTATAAGCAGGAAAAACCATCAAGCTGACCTTCTGTAGAAGCTTGTAGAGGAGTTATATAAATAATTTTTTTGCTCAATTGTAGTGTCTTCCAAAGGTACAATGACCACCGTTCTGAATTGTCCTGAGCTGCTTGTTGGTTTGCGCAGGCGACACCTTTTGGGCTCCTCCTCCAGTATATTGGAAGTAGTAAACAATGACTGCAATAGTTCTTTCTTAAGATCATTATTGCCTTTATTTCTCTTTTTTGATGATCTAGGATCAACAAGTTTTTGTTTTAATAACAATCCAAGATTTCAGAAAAGAAAAGAAATTCACTGAAAAAAGAGATTACCGCATAGAGTTCTTAGGATGTGGCTTTCCTTGAGATAGAAGATCCATCAGCATTTCATTGCTCCATTACTGTTACAAAAAAAATGTAAGACAACAAATTGAATAAGAAACAAAAGAGAATGGATACTACAGTAGGCCTATGACAAAAGACAGTTTAACGAGAATCGAATTTATTGGTGATTAACAAACTATTGGGACATTATCTTACAGAAAAGATCCACATATTCACTTACAATTTCAGGTGCTTGCCCGAGATGTCATCACTTCTGCCCAAAGTAGAAGAAGTTGATTCATCAAGAAGTGTTTCCACGCTCTACTTGATATCACAATACACAACAAAATGGAATATTGACTCCAGTAAGTTGAAAATTTAGTACACACTGTAACTCACTAGATCACATAGGTATTATAGGACATGTCAGATTAGGGCCTGTTTGGCTTATCAAGGAATATATAGCAATAGCGTTTTGAACCACTTCCTATAATAGCAGTGGAAAACGCTACTTTAACTACTAGTTGAAACTATAAAATACTACTTCAAACACTCTACCAAACACGTCCCATCAAGTCATCTAAAATACAAGAGTTTTAGTGTCTATAACCTCAAAAAAAAAAAGGGAATCGGAGTTGGGTAACGAAGGAAAGTTGGATATGTAATGTTGAGTATTAAAATCGGGTAACTACGAAGTTGGGTAACCGAAGTGAAATTGGATATGTAACGTTGGGTATTAAAATCGGGTAACTACGAAATTGAGTTACCGAAGTGAAGTTTTTTTTGATAAGGAAGTGAAGTTGGATATGTAACGTTGGGTATTAAAATCGGGTAACTACAAAGTTAGTTAACCGAAGTGAAGTTGAATATGTAACGTTGGATATTAAAATCGGGTAACAAAAGTGAAGTTGGATATGTAATGTTAGGTATTAAAATTGGATAACAACGAAGTTTAATAACCGAAGTGAAATTGAATATGTAACGTTGGGTATTTAAAAGAAATGTGCATACTTAGTACCTATAAAAAAAAAATAACCTAATTGCATAAAAAAAAAACTACCTACTTCCTAAAATCGCCCAAAATAACTTAACCATACTTTAAATTAATTATCTAACCGTTTGTGAATATATTAGTTATTGGTTATCGAGGTAAACTTAGGAAAGTTTTTTTTTTAATTCATCATTGTTAATTGTCTACGTTATTTAATGTTAAAATTTTAATAATTAAAAATGAAAAGCATTGTTAGTTATAAGGTTGATAGCCTAAAAAGAAAATTAAAAATATTGTTAATCAAAAAAAAATAAAGGGCTGCCATCATAAGAAAATAAAAAGTTGAATCAAACGTCATCAAGATAAAAACTAAGAATAACAAGATTTAAATTTGTTACCATACAAAATTTTAAAAGAGGGTCCTTTGAGAAAAAATAAATGTTCCCTCTTTCGCAATATATATCCATACTAAAAGATAAATTCTTTCATATTTTGAATTATTATTTGATTAGAGAGCTGGGCACAAATGTTAGTAAATTTCGGGCCGTTCTGATGCCGGTGGTTTTTCATCTAAATTTTTTTTTTAAATTCCGTTTCGTCCCGTCCCATCAAAAATATTGCGGGACGGAATATGGATTTTACTTTCCTCGTCCCGCAAGGCCCGTCCCGTCCCGCATATATTAAAATTTAAATATAAATTAAATAATTAAATATATAAACCAAAAAAGTAGTAATCATTGTGTAATTTTATTATTATAAATTAACAATTATCTAAAGTTATCTACAAAGGGCAAATGAAAATTAAACTCAATTGCAACATTGTTTAAGGAGTAGTGATAATAATGTAATTTTATTCTTATATTTTATTTTTGATGTTTAGACTCGACAAGTTAATTATGTTTTGTAAACCTTGTTGTGACATTTTATTTTGATGTCTTTCGTTTTAAAGATAACGAATATTTGCTTTCGTAAATTGTTAATTTTAAACCGAAAAAGGCGGAAATTTTTTTTTATATAGATCATGCGGGATTAGTCTTGTCCAATCTCGTCCCAGTCCCAACCGGGATAGGCCCAATGGTTTTTAGTAAAAAAAAACTCAAGGCCAGTCCCAGACCCGTCCCATATATAATGGCCGGGACGGAACGTGAGATGACCTTAATCCGTCCTGTCCCATGCCCAACACTATTTGATTATTTGAATAAGTGATGATCCGATAGTTCTTACTCAGGAAATTTTGAGTTTGGGGTTTTTATTGAATCATCGTGGTTCTAGTATTTGGGGTTTCAATTAATTTATAAGGTCTTAACAAGAGAAATTCATATCAGTAAAAAAAATAGAAAAAGTCGAATTACACACAATGACAAATCAAAGAAAAATAGGGAAAGAGAAGATTTAAGAGGTCTGTAGTAATATCCTATCTTATATGTATTAAAGCAGAGGTCTCTATTGTCACGTGTCGTCTCCAGGATTTTTCTCAGTGTCACGTGTCGTCTCCAGGATTTTTCTCAGCCCAACAAAAACACGTGTCGCCTCCACGGTTAACGTCAGCCTAAACCTGTTTTTTTAAATACATAATTTAAAACGAATAAAAAGGTTTTTGCAATTATCTCTAATCCTTATCAAATTAATAATCAAAAGAACCTATTTATCCAATTATCAAAAAAACGTCTAAATCTCATTGGTTAAAATTGGAATATATATATATATATATATATATATATATATATATATATATATATATATATATATATATATAATTTGCATGATCAATTAGGTTTCTACAATTACCTCTAATTCTTATTTAATTAATTAATTAATTTTGTTGGTATTAGATAAATCATAACCAACTAATCCTCATCCCATTTAAAACTAATATTTAAAACCAATAAAATAATAAAAACACGTAACATGATACAACACATTTTTTGTATTAAATATAAATTTGATGTATGAAACTAGAAGTATAAATGTCTAAATCTACATAATTGATCATCTATATCATACTTTTCTTATGATGATAAAATTAGTGTTCTAAGTAGATTCTTTATTATGAAAAACGTAACATGAATATAATATATTTGCCAATATTTTTTGTGGTATAAATATGTCCAAATCTACTTAATTGAGCATCGTTATAACATATGTTAGGTAGGTTTGTACATTAATTCTATTATATGATTTTGGATTATAGTTAAAATTCATTCGATTTTATGTTCAAACTTAATAGTTTGTGATTGTTCATAGACATATTTTTATTAGAAATATAGTAACTAACAAAATATATATATATATATATATATATTAATTTAGAGAAAAAGGAGAAAATATATTTTCAATATAAGAATAAAATTTATATTTAATACAAAAAATGTGTTGTATCCATATTTAATTATATTATATTTGTTACCCGGTATATCTAAACCGGAATATCATTACGTATTATAGCATAAATTTTCACTATTTTATTTGAGAGGATACTTATAACTAATGTATTTTAGTCTATTTTTTGTAGTAGAATTTGTGTAATTATATATCAAAATATGTTGCATGTAAAGCTTATTATATTGATATTTATTAAAACATATTTTTATTTGATTAATTAAATTTTCACGTGTGGGTGAAATTATCAAATCAGTTTGTTTTTTTTAAATAATTTTGTTTGAAATTCTCATCCACTTTAATCTCAACAATTATCATATCAATTTGAGTTTTAGTTCACAACCTCAGATCTAATCTAATATTAACAAATGTTTTCTAGAATCGAAGTATTTAAACTTCTTTTCAACTTTAGAATCGGAATATTCTAAAATTTGAATTTTTTTTAGTTTATTTAGTTGCGATTAGATAACTAATTAATTTCAAATATATATATTTCACTACACTTTTTATTTTTGAATATTTTTCTTTCAATTAAGTTCGTACAATTTATTAAAACTCAACCCGCACAAGGTGCGGGTAATACACTAGTATCTATTAAAGCAGAAGCAATTTTAGCCACGTGTCGCCGCCAGGTTTAACGCAGCCCCCAATTTTTTTTTAAAAAAATGGTTTTAAAATCCAATTACGCAGTCCACCAAAATATTAATTAAGTTTAATTTAAAACCTAAAAGAATTAAAGAAGCCCCTTCAAGAACAAACTTTTAAAAAATAGGATAATGTCTTAGATATTTTTATTAAAAATTTAAAAAATGTAACTGAAATTTATTTATTTTTTTATTTAAATTTTTTTTTATATTTTACTATCTTATTACACATTTACAAATATATAGGAATTATTTTTATTAGTAATATATAAAAAAAAAAACACCCGTACAGGACACGGGTAATACACTAGTTAATTATTAAACATAAAAAGAAAGAGCCGACTTGATATTTTGACATTGTCACCACAAAGATGAACTTTCGTATTTTTAATGCTTCGTATCTTCACTTCCGAGAGGAAGAGTAAGATATTTCTATTACATATACGTTGGGAGCCGTATTTGTGTGTTTCTGTTTCGGTTGTACAAGATCAAATTTTCATATATGGTTATAAGAGGGAGAGTCCTCCGGGTTAATTTATAAACACTAAATATGATCATTTACTTATTACACTCGTCAATGGAAACATTAAAATCTAAGTTTTTTCATATACATAAACCAAGACTATTGAAAGTAAAGTTTTTAAAATATTTAATGCCACTCTCATTTTTCAAAAAAAGTAAATTTAAAGTTTTTTTAGATAAAAATTTTAACATTAAATAGATACCTATGAATATATATTTTTGAAAAAAAATTATTAAAGACTAAATGGACTTATATTACAAACGAATGGAGTATAAAATAGTATTAAAAGTTTTGGGCTATGTTCTTCTGTTCTTCCAATCGAATGAAACGCCCATTGAACGGGTATGCGGACACACATTTCACGATCTGGTAATACGTTCATGCATTATACGACTCCATTGTTACTGGATGACAACAATGAATGTGGGTACATATTAGTTCCTCGTCTGATCTAGTAAAAATAGATATTTAATAATTTAGTATTGTTTCCTTATTTAAAAAAGGTGAAGTTGATGCATAGCAAGAAATCACAACTAATCTCATATAATGATCATAGAAGTGTTAAAAAAGGAAAGAAAATATTGATATCAACCGATCCCCTAATCTGACGGTGGATAGGGCATATCTTTTTTTATCTGTGTGACGACGTTTTACCGGGAAATAGGAAAGATAGAATTAAAACGAAATAAATTAAAAACAAAATACAAATTAAAAACCCTTGGCCCTTGGGGTCGAAAAATATATAAGAAAAAGAAGCGCACAGTACAACGCGGCGCATGTTATCTTTAACCTTTCAGTGGAACAAAAACAAACCCAACAACAGCGAGACCCGCAAGTAATACGAACGTTAAAACCGCTCCCATTCTCTCTCCCCACCCCTTCCCACCTCCCCACGTATATATGTTCTCTTCCCCCGGCGATTTCAGGCAAGGAATCTCAAATCAGACGCTTTCTCATATTTTCTCTCTTTAGGAATACCGAAAACCCTAGCAATTTGGCTTTCCAGATCGGAAAATCACCGAGCACCGTTGACGGCAACTGAAGAAGAAGAAGTTGAGAGGTTTGAATTTTGCAGAGAGTTCTGTGTTTTAACCTGTCTAGAGAGGATCTTGATTCCTGTTATGGTATTTGTCGGTGGTCGGTCGGAACAGGAGATAGAGGATTCTTCCAAGTCTTTTAACATGGCGATGGGACCCGAGGGATCGAGGAGTCTGCACAATTTCTCCCTTCCGTGCTTGAAGTGGGGAGGGCAGAAGCAAATCCGGTGCGCTAGAGTCCATGACGACGTCTCCGGCGATCAGTTACGAGCTCTCGGTCGCCGATCTCCTCCGACGAGTTCCCAGCCTTACCGCGATTCCACCGGACTGTCCCGGAAGCCTCCGGAACCGGAGAGGAAGAGGAGATCTGAGGTGGAGACGGAGGACTTGAGAAGATCGTCATCAAGGTTTTCGGCGGCGGAGGTCAGGCGGAGGCCTGTGACTGATTCCGACGGCGATGACGGAATCGAAGCGGTTAGGAAGAAACTTATGCTCGATCTTCAGGCGGAGATGAATAAGATGAAATTCGCGGTTCTGAGCGAAGGAGGCGAGAGGATTGAGCCTCCGCCGCCGACAACGACGAGGCCGGAGGATCCACCGGAGGATGAGGCCAGACCGTGGAACTTGAGGACGAGGAGAGCCCTCTGCAAGGAGCCGAACGCGAATGGCGTTAACGGCGGTGGGAAGAGTCAAATAGTTGATCAGGGAAATTCAAGTTTCTCGCCGACAAAGGTTGCGATGAAATCTTCAGCGAAGCGAAGTGACGTGGTTACCGTCGACCACGCCGCGTTAAGAGACCAAGACTGAGTGCGAAGGTTACCATTCCTCTTTCCAAGCAGGAAATCGAAGAAGACTTAATCGCGATTACGGGAGTCCGGCCGCCGAGGAGGCCGAAGAAAAGGCCGAGAAACGTTCAGAAGCAATTAGATGTAAGTAGAACATCGCCTTTCTTTGTCGTATCTATCGAAATCGTTTTTCTCACCTGAAATCACAGATCTTCACCTTCTCCGGCGATCGGAATTTTACTGTTTGATTGATTTTGACATTCTTTCTTTCCTTCGCAGGAACTTTTCCCCGGATTATGGTTAAAGCAAATCACGGCTGATAGGTACAAGGTGAACGAAAATCCAGAAGCAAAAAAGGTAAATAATCTATTTCCTCCGTGCTGTATCCCCTATCAGATTTCCATGAATTTGATTACTAATTATCTGCTTTCTGTGTTTCTGTTGCAGAGGTAATAATGTGTGGCAATCAATCGTTTGCGAGCTTAGAGAGGTGCCCGGAAAGTGTTGCAGTGCCGTCTATCCACAGGTGTTAAATTAAGACACCGTTAGAGCTGTAAATCTAGCACTAGTATCTTCATGCGACGGGAATTTCAATCATTTTCTTGATTCCTGTTTCCTTTGAATCCTTTGATGTGATTACTGTCTTGACTTCTTGTGGGTGCTAAATTTTTAGCTAAATCAATACAGTGAAGAAACTTTCACTACCATTTGCATGATGATTTGATTTTCTTTTCTCTGATGCTGATGTCATTTGAATGGCTCGTCTGTTATTTGGGTTTTAGATTTTGGAATATGCAGATTCTTCAGCTTGCAGCGGTAGCAAATTTCTGGTGTTGGCTAATTTCAGAATTTCGTATACAAGTTGTGTTGAATCGTGATTGATGAGCATTGATTTTACTTATCCACGATTCATCTATTTGGTAACATTCATTCATATCAGTTAATGAATAGAAACTTACTGTGGTTACTACATATATGTAACTTTTTGCAGCTTCCTTTCTTGTTTCAAAGTGATTTCTTCATTTGCAATTGACTACTTTAGGTGTTTTTGGACGGGTATCGATGGAGGTTATTTTAGATTAAATTTTAGAGATTAGTTTTGTGGAGGTGTTTGGTTATAAATGGAGACTATAGGAGAGATTATAAAAGAGGTTAAAGGAGATTAAAAATGAGGAAAAAATAACATAATGTCAGCAAGGTTAAAGGAGATTAATCTCCCTTCATCAATCACGATTTCACTCATACCCCTGATAGAAAAACAAAACACGACACATACATGAGAAGCCAGTCGACATTCTTTCTTCTCATCACTTACGGTTGTGCATCCGGTCCGGTCCGAAATTTTCAAAAACCCGGACGAGGACTAGACTGGGGTCTATTTTGGTCCTTTACGGTCCGGTCTATTCCGGTCCGTGTTTTTCTGGTCTATTCTAGTCCAGACCAGATTCGGACCAATATAGAATAAAATATTTAAAAATTGCAAAAATTAAAAATATAATGTAAAATATATATTTTTTGAAATATGTACGCTATTTTTTTAATATATAAGATAAATTTATTTTTAAAAAAGGATCGGGACCGGGTTTTTTTGGTCCAACCTGGTCTTTACTCTAGTCCGACCCGTTCTTTTAATATATAAAAATATATTTACCCTAGTCCGACCCGATATTTTCCGGTCCGAAGTGGGACCATAATTTCCAAAAACCATGAATGGGGGACGGACCGGTTTTTCAGTCCGGGTCAGTTTTGCACAGCCCTACTCACCACCATGAGTTCTCCAACGAACCAGGAGAACAGAGGGAGAGCGGTGGGGGAAACTAGTTCCGATGAGGCCACTGGCGACGAGAAGAACGAATTGGGATGTTGAAGACGAGAAAGAAGGTTGAAGATGGATCAATTTGTTGGAGGTATACGCAGAAGGCGGGGTAGGAACAACTCGACTCAGAACCACGTAAAGACATCAAAGGAGCTTGCAAAAAAAAGGTTAAAATAAGGGTAAATTTGTAAAACTGTATTAATTAAATCCATTAAAAATCTCCTACCAAACAACCTAATATAGATTATTTTAAATCAAATAATCCTAATAAACCCATATAAAAATTTAATTCCTTTTAATTCCCATTGACATTAATCTTTAAAATAACCTCATCCCCGACCAAACACACCCTTAGTAAGTAGCTCTTGTGTAAGAGTTTTGTTCTTGCCTCTGCATAATATTTTGTCCACAACATGTTAGGCAAACGATGTAAGTTACGGTGTTCTTGATCCTTCATCCTGCACAGAAGCATTTGCTCTCGAGCAAGAAAAATCCTACTTGCATTTTGTGTGGTTGTTTTCGTATGAGTTTGGCATCTACTCCTTAGGTAGAAAAAGTGGTTTGGTAGAAAAAACGTTATATGAAACCGCACCGTAATGTGTTGATTTATCATGTCTTACAATGATCAATTGATCATTGATCAAATAATTAGATATTTCCTTAAAAAGAAATCAAATCTCATAAACAATTATGCTTTGCACGTATGATGAATTAAAAAAATAAGATTATTTTCTAATGCTTTATTCCTACACGGCAAACTATCCTTATGCCGAGAGGCTCGAGCCTTCTTTTCCAAATTATTAGGTTCTATAGAAATCGTGTAAGCCTCGACTTATGTGAGTTGAACCAAGATTGTTATATCCAAGATTTCAACCATACTTTGGTCGAACTCAATCTTAGGAATATGCATGTGTTCAACTCACCCTTTACTAAGCGGAACGTAATCGCACGCGTGCATGACAATGATGTGTGTTTGTATAATGTTTTAGTATTTTGAAGAAATTTGATGCTTATTATTGTGCAAAATATGAGAAAGTGTTTGAAATTGAACCAATATGAAAGAGAATAATGCACAAATTTATAGCGGTACACTTATAGGTTGTCCTGACAACTTTGATTTTTCTATTTTTTTTTATTTTTTTTTTGAAAATAAAAAACGGATTATACTCTCACCGAAATCCAAACACATTGAGGAACATATAGTATAGAGACATCTAATACTATCATAACTCATAGACATATACAATCAATACGTAAAATTAATTCAATATCATAGTTCAATGCAAGTCGGGCTCACTAGACCCTGGAACATAGGGAAATTACTCAAACATACCTGAAAACAAAATTGCAAGATTTATTAATTAATGAACGAAAGAAGTACAGGTCGGTCGACCTAGGTTGAGAATCCTTATTTATCATGGTTTCTAAACGTACTAGTGGAAATCTATAGTAATCACCAAAACTACGCACATGAAGTGCGTAGTTGTGGTGATGAATAAAGAAAATCACCGGTACATCTATCAATCCCTTTATATATATGGTCAAGACGAAGCTTGTAAAACCCTAGATCTCCTAGATCTTATCTTGTAATAAGATAAGATCGAATCTACTAGATCATATATTCTAAAAAGAAAAGATCAAACTAAAAGATAAAGTTGCAAAGCAAACGGGCCAATAGGTCAGCCCGTCTGAAAGGGAAACAAAATAAGACGTTGGATCGAGCAAGCCGACCTCTTGGGCCAAAGTCACGGGCTTGGACCAGGAGGCCTACATACATACCGCCATTGCTATCAATTAGTTAGGTCTAAGCCTAAAAATAAGTTTAGTGGAGTTACAACCTAAAACATTGTCGTATCAACAATAAGTCATTTTGAGGTTCAGTGCAAGGGTGTGAGAGGCACGTCGGCCGACCTAGGTGCACGTCGAGCACTTTTTCACGTTCCCGATGTTCTTCCTTCACTCTCGGACTTCATTTATTTTCATATTGACCTTATTTATAGGGTTCAGAGATAACATAAACCCTAGATCTACTATATCTTATCTTCTAAAATCGAAAACTAAAAGATAAAATGTCCAATGGTGACTAGAAGTCTAGCTCAACTAAATAGAGAAAGGAAAGGCATATTAAACGCTAAAACAAGCACGTCGAGCGACCTCTTGGGCCATAATTGTGGGTCTGGTCTAGAATTGCTCAAAGACATTTGCTTCATCAACGGGTGGTCATTTTGAGGTCATGTGTAGAAGATGGGAAGGGAGGTCGACCGACCTCAAGGCTGATCGAGCTAATCTACATATTTTCCCGATGTTCTTTACTTCATTCTCAGATCTCGGTCATTTCCATCTTGACATTGACTTCTTTGACCGCATGAAGATCATTAGTGTGGATGAGGTCATTCTACTACATGTATATCATTTGTACTCAGTAGATGTCTAGAATGTCTATAATTACATATACAAACCGGTAGATCTCAAAACACAAATAAAATAAATAAATAGACCGATAGTATATGTCATTTAACCCAAAAGAAATAAAAAAAGGGAAATTCCTCATGGTGCCCACGAGGAATTGTAATTCTCATTTGGTAACCAATTGTTTTCGAAATTCCTTTTGGTGTCCACAAGGTTTTGTTTAACTAGTTTTCATGACCATTCTCTTATTTTCCATCCAATATGTTAAGTGATATAATTAATTATAAATTTGTTTTAAAATAAATTTATTTTTAAAACAAATCAATGTTATTTAATTTAATTTAATTAATGTGGGCTTTAGTAAAGATTTTAAACTGGACCATGTTAAATTTTTAACAACATTAAGAAGATAATTAATAAGTAACTTAATTTAAATAATTAATCCACAAATAAAATAATACATTAAACAATAAATAAATATATGTATAATTTTGCTAGAAAATACCTTGAACTTTCTAGAAAATACTTTATACATTTAAATTTCTAGTATATTTGATGGCTAATAAATTATGACAAAGATACTTTTTTTTATTAAGGTAATACCCTTTTTATTATTCTGTTTGTTGATCATTATAACTACTTAAATTAAGTTACTTATTAATTATCTTCTTAATATTGTTAAAAAAATTTGCATAGTCCAATTTTAAACATTCATTAAAACTCAAATTAATTAGATTAAATAAATTTGATCTGTTTTAAATTTGAATTTGTTTTAAAAACAAATTTATTTTTGGTTTAATTATTGTAACTAATTTTATCTTACAATAACTTAACATTGTTGGAGTAAAATGTGTGAATGGCCATGGAGACTAGTTAAACAAAACCTTGTGGGCACCACAAGGAATTCCAAAAATAATTGATTACCAAATGAGAATTACAATTCCTCATGGGCACCATGAGAAATTTTTCAATAAAAAATGGAATAAAAAGATGATGAAAAAAGATGTTAAATAGAATGTTATCAATTAGGTACAACCCTAACATACAAGTTTAGTAGAGTTACATCCTAAAACATTGTCACAATAGGAAGAGTAGTGACGTACCTTCTATACTAAATTATGATAGAACAAGTAACTCACCATGCTCATATACTAGGCTCTACGTTTGTTTATTATACACAAACCACCTTTTAGAGAATGATCACTTTAAATAACCAACAAATCATCGGATAACAGTTTTTTTTATTACCATAGATGCAAAAAATAATAACTATGAACATGTGCACTACAAATTTAAGATCACGTTTATCAAACATCCTATTAAAATTAGGTTTATCAACATCCTATAAAAACTGTACGTTTTGCTTGTAAAAAGTTTTTTTTTAATGTATTTCAATCATTCGAATTTAAAGCTTCTATAGGAGGTTTTAACTTTTAACTGTTTCTTATAAATGCAAAAAAAGAAGCTTTTTATGTGTTTGAGAATTTCCATCGTCTCTCCAAAACCATCCACTTATGTCACGGACCGCTCATCCGTGACGACGTCTAAATTGGCAAGGCATGACGACTTGCCAAGATACACCACCAAGACACCCTTTGACAAGGATACGGAGTCGTGGCATGAAAGAAGGTCAATGCATATTAGGCTTGTCAAGATGGCACGAATGAGACAAAGAGTCTTCGGGAAAATCCAGGACGATCACAAAGGATCCAGAATACTCAAGAGGATTCCGGGACGCGACGGAACATTCCAAAAGATGGCGGAACATTCTGGAAGGTGGAGGAACATTCCGGAAGGTGGAGGAACATTTTGGAAGGAGACGGAACCTTCCGGAATAAAGTGGAATTATGTAGACTTGTGTGGAAACTTCCGGAACATTGTGGACTACTCTAGAGAATGACGGAATTATCTAGGACCGTGTGGAATTCCGTAGGCTTGGCTAGAACCCTACGGAATAATCTAGAAGTGTAGTGAAACCTAGGCTTAGTTGTAGAGATGAAGGCTCTGGAATGACCTAGGAGAATTGACTTCCGGAACCTTCTCATAAAGGAGGTGGACTTGGGCTATAAATAGGGAGTGCCACCCTCATTTGCATCATCCAAGTTCCAAGCTCTCCTCCAAGAATTGTAAAGCTCTCTTATAATACAAAGCTTTCTTTCTCACACGCAAAGCCTTCAAAGTTCTCTTAGCCATCAATCTTAAGTTCTTTCGTTGGCAACATCGGGAATAGGCTGATCTTAGCACGACAAGGGGTTGAGACAAGCTAAGAGCCGCACGGTTTGGAGTTAGGGAAAACTCATCCCGTGACAAGTGGTATCAGAGCCAAGGTTCGGACGATCACTCTATTCGAGCGCCAAGCGCTTACAACCAAGGGAGGCAAATAGCAGGGGCACGGATCGAGAGGAGCTCTCTGTGGATCGCCAAGCGTTTGCAAAGAAGGTTGGTAAGTAGGCAGGACATAGAGCACGTTAAGGTCCGAGGGAGGTTTCGATGGCTAGCCAAGGAGGCGTGTCGGAAGTCGTTGATGTGAGCAAGAAAGGCAAGAAAGCCGCAAGGGATGCATCAAGGGACGTGGTGTCAAGCACGGAGGATAGGCTAGAGAAAGTCGAGTTGGCCGTGGGCGAAATGCGGGACTCCATCTTCGACACCAACAAGCGGGTTGATGACGTCGAATCCACGATGGAATCCTCTATTGAGGAACTCAAGGGGGAGTTCCAAGGGGCCGTGAACGTGTCCCACAGGACCCTTGCCGCAGAACATGAAGTTCTCAAGGCCAAGTTTGAGGCGCTGACCGACAAGCTGGAGACGGTCATAAGGGAGTTGGCGACATGCAAGATAGCTATGGGGGCTGGCCTTGTCGGAGTTGCCCCACTACAGAAAGTGGACGCACCCAAACCAACTACGTTCAAGGGAAGTCGTTCCGCCAAAGACGTAGAGAACTTCTTGTGGGACATGGAACAATACTTCCGCGTCACGGTGATATAGCTTTATTATGGTGGCGTAGAAGGACATGTGAAAGGACTGGAGGAACCCCGATAACTACTTGGGCCGAGTTCTCGCAGAGCTCAAGAAACAATTCTACCCCATCTATGCCGACGACGAAGCCCGGGCCAAGCTTCGCAGGCTCACTCAAAGAGGGACCGCCCGAGAGTACGTAAAGGAGTTCTCGGAGTTAATGCTACAATCTCAGACATGAACGAGAAGGAAGCCTTCTTCCAATTCATGGATGGGCTCAAGCCTTGGTAAGACAAGATCTTCACCGACAAAAGGTTCAGACCCTTACCGAGGCCATGACCGAGGCGGATTCTCTCATCGAGTTCCGAAGTCATGAACAAAGTAATCCATGGCGGAGAAAGGGTAATAGTGGGAGTGAGGAGCAGGAATATGAGGCATTAGGGAGTGATGGCGAGCAGAACATGGATCGAAGAAGTTGGTCTCGCACGGGCGAGGAGGGTTCGTCAAAACCAAAGGAAAAGTTCAATAGGGACAAGAGCGCGAGAAGACGGAACGACGCCGCTTGAGTTGCTTCTTATGTGGAGAGGAACATCTCGTAAGGAACTGCCCGACCAAAACAAGCTTGCCGCTATAGTCTCGGTGAGCAAGAGGAGCCCAAAAGGGAGCCGCTTAGGCTCGGGGGCAATTGTAAGGAGTACTCCTAAAGTGAGGTGGTTTAGATGTCTTAGGTGCGATGGTGATCACTTGAATCAGGACTGCCCACAAAAGGCGACAAGGAAAGAGTCGCCACCCGAGGAGGAGCCGGGTGAAAGGGTAGCAAGGCTCGGGCCGTGAGGACATGCAATGCTCCTAGATTAGCGGAGGAGTCTAGAGCATCCAGGGCATGTGAGGACGGCAAGCCACCTAGTGACACCAAAGAAGGCAAGGCTAGCCCGTTTCGGGAGGATACGCAACGGGAACCGTCAGGAGGAAAGTTGGCATGTTGTGGGAGGAAACGCAACACTCGCCTTCGGAAAACAATGCCTCTTTGGAGAAAGAGGTTGACACGGTGAAGGAAGACCTTGAGCATGGACTCGCAACGACGTTGCGAAATCAAGTGGGGGAGAGTGTCACGGACCGCTCATCCGTGACAACGCCTAAATTGGCAAGGCATGACGACTTGCCAAGATACACCACCAAGACACCCTTTGACAAGGATAAGGAGTCGTGGCATGAAAGAAGGCCAATGCATATTAGGCTTGTCAAGATGGCACGAATGAGACAAAGAGTCTTCCGGGAAAATCCAGGACGATCACAAAGGATCCAGAATACTCAAGAGGATTCCGGACGCGACGGAACATTCCAGAAGATGGCGGAACATTCTGGAAGAGGAAGGTGGAGGAACATTCCGGATGGTGGAGGAACATTCCGGAATTCCGGAATAAAGTGGAATTATGTAGACTTGTGTGGAAACTTCCGGAACATTGTGGACTACTCTAGAGAATGACGGAATTATCTAGGACCGTGTGGAATTCCGTAGGCTTGGCTAGAACCCTACGGAATAATCTAGAAGTGTAGTGAAACCTAGGCTTAGTTGTAGAGATGAAGGCTCTGGAATGACCTAGGAGAATTGACTTCCGGAACCTTCTCATAAAGGAGGTGGGACTTGGGCTATAAATAGGGAGTGCCACCCCCTCATTTGCATCATCCAAGTTCCAAGCTCTCCTCCAAGCATTGTAAAGCCTCTTTATAATTCAAAGCTTTCTTTCCCACACACAAAGCCTTCAAAGTTCTCTTAGCCATCAATCTTAAGTTCTTTCGTTGGCAACATCGGGAATAGGCTGATCTTAGCACGACAAGGGGTCGAGACAAGCAAAGAGCCGCACGGTTTAGAGTTAGGGAAAACTCAGCCCGTGACACTTACACCCTTTAATGTCACTGTCTTCGTTTTTTCTATATCGGGTTCGTTCGGTAAAACTTGAATAATGAGCTTATTATAAAAAAAAATTAAAAAAAAGAAGATTTATTTTCATCCCAACTTAAATTATAAAGGAGCAAATGAGGAAGTAGGCATCTACTCCATAATTGAACATCATTAGGACTCTTAGTTTATTAGGTAACAAACTAGGCCCTTATAATTATATATAAAAAATTAATTGTAAGGGTAAACTAGTAATTACAATTTAATAAAGCCCAAACCTAATCTATTTAATAAATTGAAGGCCCAATTAGGCCCACTCGGATTACACAAGCCCAAGTCCAACTAACCTACACAAGGTCCGGGTACACAAAATACGTTGAAAATAAAAATCGTACACAAGGTCCGGGGTACACAAAGGTACGTCGAAAATAAAAATCTTACACAAAGTCCGGGTACACAAAGGTATGTCGAAAATAAAAATCTTGCATTTTGTGGGTTTTGAACTCTAGATGATTGAACCTCCCTCCCACACATATACCAGCTAGACTAATTGAATTTGGTAATTTATTGTTATTTTTTTTAATGTTAATCTTAATGTTTGCTTACACAAACTAGTGTTACACAAACGATTTTACAAAAAATGTAATTACGCAAGACCTCTTCGATTTCACAAGCCGTATCAATCTATTTACACAAACCGTATCGATTTTTTACACAAGCCCTATTGATTTATTGACGCAATCCCTATCGATTTTTTACGCAATCCCTATCGATTTTTTTACACAAGCAAGCCTCTCGATTTATTTAAACAATCAAGCCTCTCGATGTATTTACACAAGCTCTCAATTTATTTACACAAGGTCCATCGAATCGATTACACAAGGTCCGTCGAATCGAGTTACACGCGAGTTTCTAACTATAATACAAATCTTGTACACAAATTCTTATACAAATCATTCGAGAAATCTCGAATTACACAAGGCTCGAATTACACAAATACTCGAAAAGAAAGTATGTACCTGTCAACGAATGCACTAGCAAAATATGGATGCCGATAATACAGTAGTATGACTACTTACTAGTAGATCCAGAAAAAAAAAAGCCATCTATCTGTTTGTTCCGAGACGATTGACTCATTACTTGACAAGTACAATATCTAGAGGCCAACAATCATCTGTTTCAACGATTGATTCATAGCACATGAGAAGGAAAGACAAATGTACCCAAATCAAGTATTCAGTCTGCAAGTTTCACAAGCATTCATATAGACAGAACACGTTCTTCTCAAAGTTTCAAACACATAATCACAGATAATACTTGCAAAGTTCATCAACAAAGGGATGAAGCCAATTGCCAATATGCCTACCAGTTGCCGTTGACAGGTACATACTTCTTTGAACATCTAGGTCATCAAAGTACTTGTAACCGAAATACAAATGCCTAACGGACCTCACAGATGGAGAAAAATGACCTGCTCTTAAACGATTTAGCAGCAGAAACCAATTGACGGATATGGGTGTCGGCTCGTCTTATTTGGTAAAGCGTGAGGCGACGGCTCGTCTTATCCGGCAAAACTCGAGAAGTAGAGGCTACATGACGGACTCGCGCGCAGCAAGTGCGGAGAGGGCGGCGGCTCGTCTTATCCGGCGAAACTCGAGGACAACAGGCTACATGACGGACTCGGCGGCATCAGTTGCGAAAATTGACTAGGGTTTTTTTGTAACTGCTTTGAGTTTTATAGGATTTTTTTAGTTTTATTTTACCCTTATGCCCTTCTTATTAATTGATTTTTGATTTAAAATTTTTGTTGAAAATTAGAGGAACCTATTTTGTACCAGTGATACAAAAAAAAAGACCTTTCTACCCATTCTTTTCGATTTATAAAATTGTGATATTATAAATACTTAAATAATCTCGTGTTGTCATTCGAATCACTACACTTTTATTAATTTAGGTGTTTCATTTGTTGTTTGTTATACAAGATTGTTATCGGAAGAATCTGGTTTATATTACGTGCATCCTCATTAATTCACGGCAATGTTGGAAGTTTGGTTTTGCAATTTAGTTAATTTGTTATAATCATTCATTTTAATAATTGTTTTTATTTAATGGAACCACTATTTTTATTTTAATATCTATTTTAAAAAAAACATTCCTGTAAAACACTAAACTTATTATCCAATCATGGTAGTTATTTTCCAAATGTAAATCATGATATTTTTCACTGATTTAGTGTTATCCTCACAATATTTCTTAAACTTTTTATGTATTAATTATCATAAACTCACGCTTATATATAGTTTAATAGTTCATCAATAATTGTGATAACCAACAAATCTAACAAAAATATTAATTTTATACAAGTACATCCATCAAATTGTATATCTCTAAATCAAACAAAGCTGTACATCCATCAAATTGTATATCTCTAAAATCAAACAAAGCTAGATCTATTGGTAGGCGAGTCATGTAATGAGCCGCCTTGTTATAAGAACACTTAACGAAATTATAAAAACATTGTAAAAAATCACTTGAAATGATATGAATATCATCAACGACGAGGCCATAAGCTGAGTGCATTGGAGTCCCTGAGTTTATAGTTTATAGATTCAATATCTAGTTGGTAATCAAACTCAAGGACCTCGGAATTGCTCGAAGCGCAACAATTAGCACGTCAATAACACCATTGAGCCTGAAAGAAGTAGCAGCTATCAACGCAAACTTGATTATCTCTAAAGACAATTCCGAAGCTATACTAGGTATCTCCTAGTGTAGTGTCAACGTTAATCATTAATCATTATCATCCCATAGACGGCGGCAACTAATGCTCATGCATGGCAGAAATCTAATACATTCTCGGTTGAAGCTAATGTTTGGAGCTAGGCTCATCGATCCTAGAACCAAAGAATGTAAGATTTCTATGTGTAGTAATAATATCACTCGGATCTAAAGCCCCCATGCTTGCAACAATTGGAAAAGTTGCGGAACCCTACCATGCTTCTCGCCTAAGGAGTATTTAAGAATTGCATGAATGATAGTTTCTTCTTCTATCGAGCATCGAAAACATATCTATCGAATACATATCCATCTTTAGTTTTTTTTGTATATATGTAGTGAGAGGTAAAAGGATTGATAAATCAGTTTGTCAAGATTTGTTAATGCATAACTAATTTAATTTTTTTTTAATAAAAGTTTTAAATTTTTGTATATTTATTATAATGATAAAATATGACTTACGAATATAATAGGTCATCGGCTCACATACAAGAATAGTTCAACGAATCACATACTAGAGTAGGTCAACGACTCACATACGACGACCCACATACTAATAGGTCACAACGATCAACAACCCACATATCAAATTTTAATTCGATATAAATAAATATTACACTTGATCTTAGTAAAAGGCCAAACAATATATGATTTTTTTAATCTTCAAGCCTTCTGTTATGTTTATAAAGGTTCTCAAACTGTCATCTTCACTTATAACCAAAGTGAGATAGTAAAACAATGAAAATATGAAATATTTTATAAAACCGTGGATAACAAATTATTTCAAAATTAATTATGAGGAATTTTTTTTATTATGTTTTAGTATAAGTAAAAATTCAAGTAATATTAATTTTTTTGTGATGTATCTAAAAATTGAGATTCAATTATATATCAGGTCAAGAGATGGATAAAATCTTGTACAAAATAATTATATATGGTTTAATAAAAACGATTATATAGCTTGAAATGAAAGTATTAAAAAAAATTGTGAGAAAAACCGTGAGATCGTCACGTTAATATTAGTGTAGACCGTGTTAGTACAAGTATATAGATTTTTTTTTATTTCTTTTTTTTTTTTATATCTTATTGTCATATTTTAGAAATTAGCCAACGGAAAGAAGGACTAAACTAGTCATTGCTTCATATAAAAAAATAAAATGTTTAAACACAGTAACAAAATAACATAATAAATATATACAAACGATGTAGTTAAAAAACATAAATTGGAACAATTTACCAAAAATATAAAGTAATAATATAAAATATTAAAATTAATAGAAATAAAAACTTAATATACAAGGTAAAAAATAACTAAAAGTATGCTAAAAGGTCAAAAGAGCAACAAAAAAAAAAAGAAAAAAAGACACACGTTGTGCTTGAGATTAACTCAAAACGTTCGCACCACAAAAAAATCACTTTTGTAAAAATTAGGTGACATATTTTTCGTTAATCCTGACTAAAGATATAAGCATCTCAATTAACAAAATGTTAGAGCCCATCACAATGTAGACTTGGGATCATGTGTGTACGCGCATTTATGCACGTAAGCCCCAAACTATGTGGAGGTGGTAATAAGAGCACTAAACCAACGAGCTTATAGATTGAGGATCGTGTGTTTACGAGCGAATATGAGCATTAGGCTCAAGCCAACATATAAGTTAGATGACTTACGTTCTAAGATCATTTGACAATAGGAAGAGTAATCACCTACCTTACATATTAGGTTATTAGGCTCAAGCTTAACACGTAAATCCTCTAATTTCCACCCTAAAATAAATTGACAATAGAAGAAATAAATCATCAAGCTTATATACTAAGTTTTGGGTTTATTTATTAGCATGTACACGTGAACCATCTTATGGAAAAAGAAAGAATAAGGGTATGTTTGGTATCACATGGGGTTTCTTTTTTTAGTTTGTGGGGATGGAGAATTGTTGGAGATGAGATTGTTGGAGTTTTTTTGGATATCACATGGGGTTTCTTTTGTACGTGAGAACATGTAACGATTAGTCAGTCCATTGAACCCTAGACATAGACAATTTTTGCCGTATCAAAGAGGGTCGAACATCTTACTCCATATCCGCAAGGGATATATATAGCTCCAATCTAATTCACTGTTGCAAGGGATAGAGCTCCAAGGCCGATAGGGGAACGAAGAGGTGAAAAATATGTAACGATTACTCCTTCTTTTCACTCTAACTTTTAACGTTCTTGTCTACATTTGAGGTTGTGCAATCCCATTCATGTCAAAAACTTGTTTGCATTATATATACTATATTGTCCAAAGTTCAAAACAAATGAAACAAACCCGTTAGAAATTGAATTGTACAAAGTTCAAAAACAGACCAATTTTGCCCGATGAAACATACCCATACATGTGATGGACATAAACAAATCTTTAAATCTAACTAGTCGCACATTGGTGAACCGTCAGTCTTACCTTGGATGTGTTTGGACTACTTGTTGCTGCTCGTGAAACCTCAAATTTTGTGTAGCTGAACTTTTTGAAATGTATACCTTGTTTGATTCTACTGCTCGAATGTACTATCTATGAACTTTGTGATGAAATTTATATCTTGTCATTATTGAACTTGTTGTACCTTTCCATAGCTAAGCTTTATTCTAATATTTATACCTTGCCATAACTGTTGAAATTTATACCTTGCCCCTGAACTTGTTGTACCTTGCCATAGCCGAACTTATTGTACCACATTGCCACATCTAAACTTTTTTAAACTTTGTACAATTTGTTGTACCTTGCCATAGTTGACTAGTGTTAAATTAAGTTTTTTTTTTTGGTATTGTTATGGACTTTGTATGTTGGTTGTTATTGGTACATAGGAAATTGTTGACACGAATAAGAGAATGACGCATCATATCAAGGATAAAGCTTATTTTTGCGTGGAATGATGCAGTGACGAGGACATTCTTAGAAATTTTATGTGATTTTCAAAGAGTGATGGACAAAATAATGGTTTAAGCTGGATAACTTTGACAGAACAATTCGATTTTAAGACTTCAAAAAAATGTTTGAAAAATACATTGAAGAACAAGCATAATGTCTTGAGAGGTATGTTAAAATTATAGTTAAACCCTAGGCATGGAGAAACGGCTCTTGGATGGAACTATGAACGTTATTGTATTGATGCAACTCCCAAGTGGTGGACAACGAAGCTCAAGGTATGTAAATATTCTATGTATTGTAGCATACCGTTAATTATTCTCATTCAAACACAAATAATAACAAATGTCCTACATGCAGGATAACAATGATTACCGTGTTTTTTTAAAAAAATGGCCTTCACCAGAGGTTCTATCTATGATGAAGTTTTTTTCGAGGGCACGGTGGCGACTGGTCCACATTGTGTTGCTCCTTCAATGGACCCCCATTGTTCAACACTCCAATTGAAGTGAATGATGAAGATGTTGACTCGATTGATTAGGATGATTTGAACATAACAACTAATCTTACCATTGATCAAGAAACAAATAATATGCTTATTCATGAAGAAGAAAACCAAGCACCTCCATGCACTAGCATGTCCCATGAAAAGGAAAAAAGTATGAGTAAACAATCGCAACGTTAATTAGGAGGAAGAGGGGTCGGAATTCAACATACCTCGATCATTTAGCTTTAGCAAGTGAAGCTTATAGGAAGATGATTTATGTATGTGATGCCGAGGAGAGGTCCAATGTAGAAGAAGAATCTAACAATCCCCACTCTACAACAGTTGACTCAATGAGTGTGCTTGGTACGATGGTGAAAGAGGGATTACTAGCAAACGGGTTCACCGGTTTGGTGT
This sequence comes from Fagopyrum tataricum, assembly GCA_002319775.1. NCBI lineage: Eukaryota > Viridiplantae > Streptophyta > Magnoliopsida > Caryophyllales > Polygonaceae > Fagopyrum > Fagopyrum tataricum. The sequence goes on from CM008283.1 coordinate 9,290,403, forward strand.
TTCGCTATCTCTTTATTAATGTCTGAAGTTGCTTGTACGATGTTCATGTTGAATCATGAAATGAGGCGAGAGTTCATTGGTTTCAATGAGAGTTCAAGAAAGAGGGAAACAAAGGTACCTTGCCTGATGTGTAATTGTAGTGTCCTCTATGCATTTTATTTTATTCACTTTGTACGAACTTATTTCTTTGTTTTTGATTCATGCCAAACTTGTTTGTTGTGTTGTGTAACAACTTTATGACACACCTTTATGTCATTTTATGAACTTATGTATGTTTGCTTATCATTTGAATACTGAAATGTTGGTGGTTGTTTATGCAATTACATCGTCTATGTTGGGATAATGTCTTCACATGAAAAGATTGCGCCGTTTTCAACATCTTCGTTCCTTGAGTAATTTACAGTTGGAGAATGATTTGATAGCACAACATTATTATATGCATGTTCTCAAGGTTTGTGTGTACGATACCTAGTTCAACGATTCTCGGTGAATGAATGATGACCATAATTCTAGTACGGAGACAAGATGGGTCAATGCATTTTGAATGGAGAAGCAAGCATTCCATTACCTATGCAACCTTTTAAATCAACAAGTATGGGTTACGTGGCTCAAAAAATATGCGGCATGTGGAAAAGATTCACATTTTGTGTGCACAATGGCTCAAGGTCTTAACTATCAAACCGTTTCTGAAAGTTTCAACTTTATACATTTTTTTACGTTGTGTTCTCTCTATTCTTTCCTTGAAAAAGTTTATTCGATTTTAGTTTCTTGTTGCCTCTTGTAGTATGCTAGATGGGTGTATCCATTATCTTGATTGTTGGTTATCCCTTTTGTTCCAGTTGGTGTGTGTATAAGTTCATCCAATGTCATGCACTAAATCAATGGCTTCCAGTAATTCATACATAAGTGTGGCCAATATCTGATTTCAATCATAGACATTATAAAAGGTAGTACATAACAAAAGGAGCATAGTTGTGCACTGATATGGTTTAATCATATATGATATCCCATGTAGTTAGGCTTAGAGATGGGTCCGGTTGAAACCTAACCGCCGAACCGGAGGTTTTCAAACTGGCCCAAACCGCCGTTTTGGCCAAACCGGCGGTTTAGGTTTGCCGGTTTAGGTTTCGGCCGGTTCAAGGTTTAAGTTTTATGTTTGGAAAATAGAAAACCTAAACCGCTGATTTGAACGCCAGTTTAAACCTAGCCGGTGACCATTTAAAAAAAAGGAGGTCAAACCTACCAAACCGCCGGTCTGAACCGCCCAAACCGGCGGTTTGGCCGCTCAGCGCAATGGTCATCAAACTGTTACGATGAGCCCGCCAACGGCTATAATTGTAGCCGTTGGAGGTTTTTGTTTAAAAATATTACACTACTTACCCTTTATTCCTAATTTCCTATAAATATCCAACCCCTCTTCCTCTAAATCTCACACCATTTACATCTATTTTCCTAATCTTGTATTCTCGTATTCTCCTAATGGCAAACCCAAGTGACCAATTCTCCTCTTCTCAATTCTTCCCTATCACCCAAGAAAGTGAAACACAAATGCCCGACAATCCCGAAATGAACGAAATTTCACGACGACGTCTCCCCCCTCCAAAAATGCTTACATCCGAAATATTTATGAAGCATTACACCAAGGGAGCCGGTGAACGATTATTGTCAAGTTGCATGCAACTATTGTTCGAATGTGTACAAGTGGAAGATCAAGGGTGGATATGGGACCTTGCAAACACACATGCAAAGCGTCCATCTAGAGAAACTAGGGATATCACGGGGACAAACACAATTGTTCCACGAGTTTGCATCTTCTACCTCTCAATCTCCTTTATTTCTGTATAATCAGAGTGAAGAAAGTTTAGGATTGGCCGATGTTATTTGTTCTCATGCATTTCCATTTTATTGTTCCGAATATGAAGAAGTTAGAGAATATAACACTAAATATCTTCAACCTTCTTTTAAACCAACTTCTAGGAAAACCGTATCTAAATTACTATCTAATCTTACCTACAAAAAAAAGAATTTTTTTTTTAATCGGCTTTGACATCTTTTGATCATCAAATATCTATTTGTAGTGATATTTGGAGTACACAATCTCAACAACATTTTTACATGGACATTACTTTACATTTTATTGATAACGCTATGTTTTTGCATATATATGTTATTGGATTTCGGCATTTCAATTCAACACATGATGCACCGGGCATTGCAAGCTTGATAAAACGGTTTTACAAAAATATAATTTACAACATCGAGTTTTTTCATGTTCTTTTGATAATGCATCCGCAAATACCGCCGCCGTAAAACATTTGGTTGAGGACGCATGACAATATTTGCGAACTCCTTATACTTATCAAAGATGTGCATGTCATATTTTAAACTTATGTGTTCAAGATAGACTTAGGATCTTAGGAAATATGCTAACCCGCATCACCAACATTATTGATCATATTTGGCGCAACTCCGATTTGAGAAAAAATGGAGAAATTTTATGTTTAACTAAAAACGGTCATCCAATTGCTTTTTCAAAAGACATTGAAACTCGTTGAAACTCTACTTACAAATTATTTAGTGAAGTCGTACGCTACAAAACATTTTTACAAGAGTTTTCTTCAATTCACGTACCTTGGTCAATTCTTGATGATGAAAATGTTTGACAAACTTGTACCGATATTTGTTATGTTTTAAAGGTTTTTTAGTGATGCAACTAATGTCATGAGTAATGTTTACACTCCAACTTCTTGTAGATTTGTAGAGATAGCCGTTAATGTTTCCAAAGCTTTTCTAAATTGTTTTAAATACCAACCCTTATAAATGTTATGTATGGAATGAAAATTAAATGGCTTAAATATTATCAAGAAATTCCCATTATTTATCTTGTAACCGCCGTTTATGATCCTAGACTTAAACTTGATGGTGCTTCCGATTTATTGATTGCTTATTGTGATTTTTTGTGTTTAAACTTAGAACAAGAAAACATTAATATTTTTACCATTATGCAAAAAATTAGTACCGAAATTGGAAACTTGCTTAATACATTTGAATCTAGTGCTAGTTCTTCTTCTACCGCACATATTCCTTCTCCCTCCTCTTCTTCATCTTCTTTTCTTTCAAAAGCACAACAAATTTTAGCTAAAAGAACAAAAACACCTAGACATTCATCCTCAAATGCGGAATATCAAGATTATCTTACCACCTGTTTTAGTTTTGATGGTAATTTTGATATTTTGGATTGGTGGAAGAAACTAGCCCAAATATCCAACATTAGTGAGAATTGTACAACAACTCATGGCCGTGCCCGCATCAACGGTTGCGGTGGAGAAAGCATTTAGCCAAGACGGGAACATTCCCGGTCACAAGAGAACTCAATTGAAGCCCGAGAAGTTGGAGATGCAAGTTTGTATTCAAGATTGGATAAGGACGGCGAAGAGGAATCAACAGAATGCACTGTTTTACGACTCCAAATCGATACCAACTCCGAAGACGGCGGCACTACTTCCGAGTTTGAGGCCGAAAGGTAAGCGGGGTAAAAAAAATCGGAAGTCCCAAAAAGGTAAGTCAAGGTAAGAGAACTTATGTGGGTTTTATTCCTCTTAACCCGAGAGGATACGTAGGCAACTAGAAAACCGGTTCAAGCCCTTTTTTTGTTAAATTGAATTTCTGTTTGTTTTATTTATTTATTAGTTTTAAATTTAATTCTAATTTGTTTTATACTATTATTATTTATTTTTTTAGACTTCATTTACTTTTTTTTAAAAATAAACCGTGGCTAAACCGGCGGTTTAGATTAACCAAAACCACCAGTTTTTCATCCCTAAGTTTAGGTTTGCGACCCATCTCTAATTAGGCTACCAGAATCTCCTAAAATCAGTTCTTCCTGAACCATAAAGTGACCATATCAATCTTCGGGAATTCACTCAACCCCTTATTGGACTTAGTATTTCCAATTTCATTTATGGAAGGGCATTCTTTATCCCAACTTTCCTATCAATTCTCATATTGGTACAAATTGCTCATAAAATATATCCTCCTGTTATAAACACCAAATAAGTAAGTAGACATTATCAAATAATAGGAAGATTGTCCTCTAAAGGGTTTTCCATAATAAAACCAAAGTTGATACAAATGTCTATGTTACAACATTCTATGTAGTACAAGTTACCATCAGAGTTCAAATCCTAATAAGGGATATTGGTTCTATCTTTATTTCTATATATTATCAATACAATACTTAATCATGGAAGTGCATCACATTCATACCAAAAAAAACATTTATTTATCCTAATCATAAGTCATATTGGATTTTAGATGTTCGGTCTCTTTGCTCTCTTTAGAGAGGGGGAGACTGTATCATTAGTGCATCCACCGTTCTTCCTTTTTCTTGATTATGAGTTAGACCCTCCTTTTCATATACATCTCCTCCATCAGTATATGCATAATGTCATTAGTGTGGAAAGAACTTTAATATATTATAATACCTTCATCAATAGGTGCAACAAACTTGCTTAGGAGGGTTGTCAACCTCCTCGTGTTCATTAATCATGTTAGCAATAAAAATCTCATGTTCTACAAGGGTCTTAGTAGAATATTGTTAAAGGAAGTGGGGTTGCACCGAGACCTCTCCAAAGGTCTCATTTTTTCATCATTAGGGAGACCTCCCTTTACTTTTTCCTCATCGGGACAAACATTGGATTGTTAGCTTTTTTCTTCACTGAGTCCTTTGGAACTGCCTTTGGAGTTTTGGGAAGAGTCAAAATTGAAGGAGACCATGACTCCATTAGTCCCCGTAAGGTAGGGCTTAATTAACTCTACTCACGTAGACTATCGAGATTCCTTCTTTTTTTTTTTTTTATGGGACATTGCCAGAGTCCAAAATCTTTGTCTTCCTCCTTAGTCTTACCCCTCCTTCTCTTGATTTTGTCCCAAACTTTCCCATTTTGAATGAGAATTTTTTTTCCCGAGCTCTAGCCATTCTTATGGGACATTGTTCAAAACCATGGTCTTTACCAACCCAAAAATTGAAGCCTTTGGAGAAGTCTTCAAACCAAACTGAGTATACTTTTGTTTTACCATTCTCATTGGGATAAGAACTTCACTATTTGATATCAATTCTAGATCAAATTTGATGCATATTCTAGCATAGTTGACCCCATTCCCTTCTTAGAGAAGGGATCAAGCTTGATGAAATTGTCAACTTTATTACACTCTATAATGGTTCTGATGCACCCTTGGATACGTTGAAGGATGAACTCCGGATCTAGATCAAGCTAGAGCTTCAACTACTCCTTTGTTGATGTGCAAGGTTGGACTTTGATAGAATTTGGGTGGCGGAAGAGATTGAGATGGAAGCGGAAGCAAATGTTTATTCGATCTAGGGAGATCGAGCAAGCAGTTTGAACTGGAAGGTTGAGTCTTGAAAAGAATCTTTGAATGTGAGTTCTTGATCAAAGACTTAGATCCACTTCGAATGTGATTTCTTGGATCAAAGACTTAGATCCAAGGAAGAATTTTGATATGATGGAAGAAGAGTTGATGCCCAAAATTAAGAGAGGATTTTCCTTCAAATACTTGATTAAAATGAACATGATTTACAATAAGTTCAAGCATCCCTTATATGGTGGATGAGACTCAAACCAAAAGTTAGAAAATAAATGAAGGAAATTAAAGTTGGAGTTAACTTCCAAAATGAAAGGTCTAGACTATGAAATGTCAGAATTTAAGTCCCAGAATTAAAGTTCGAAAATAAAAATTCTATTATTTAAAAAAAATGCAAAATAGGGAAATATATCAAAATGTGCTAGCTTCATGTTGACATGCCATGACGTTTGATGACATGCCATGACGTTAGGAAGACGAGACATGCCGCTAAGGAGCCGGTAGCCTATGTCATGGCGGAGTGGAGACATGGTATGCACTAACGGGGCCGAGAGACGTGACGGTGCACATAATGATTGAGCCGGTAGGGGGCGATGGTTTTGGCTTGGGAATGAGTAAGCGGTCCATTGGAGCGAGCCCGTAAAGCATCGTCCTCCTCATCTACGGTCATGGTAGTCAAGGGCGCATCAGGTTCTTATGGCCTCTTTGTTAATGTATTCGGGTGTGATAAGAGGAAATTTGGCCCAAATGTCAACAACCATATTGTTCTTTGTAAATACATTAAAGTTAGGCTTCCATGGTCTAAGGATAAGAATGTGGCCAAATATGTTGTAAGGTCTTTTCTCCCAAATCATGACCTTATCATTTGGGTTAGAAAAATTAATCTCAAACCAATGATTCAGCATATGGATAGCCTACATTTCTACTTTGATGTTTCTCCAATCAATAATAATTTTGGCTCGAACTTTGCTGAATTCCATTGGAGCACCGAAGATCCTCCACATAAGAGAAGATTCCACGACGTTAGAAAATCAGACTTCACTCTTGGTAGTTGCTTGAGGTATTCATCTAAGTTGTTCTCATCTTGACTCACTTCTTCCCCGGCCTTTGGAGGATTGTTTTTGTGGCTTCTAGTTTGGCTTCATTGTTGGCCAAGTTGAAAGTTTTAATAATTAGGTGTTTCTATACCCGTTTGCTTATTTGGAGGTATCTCACAAATCTTGTCTTTGAACGTTGGAGTAGTTTCACTCATGGTTGCTTTCAGGATACATATAGAAATATTAATGTGAAAAAGGATTTTTGAACCAAACATAGTAGGGTTTTTATAGTGTCTTTCTATCATAGTGTGAGGGTTAATGGAAGGCTGGGAAGAGCAATTTCTAAAGTTACTAGTAATCTTAGAGAAGGGTTCTAGCTTAGAAGAGATCATATTACAGTTGTTCATGAGATCGTAAACATAAAAACAAACGTACACATTTTTACAAAGACAAAAAAAAAAAGCAAACAATAGAAATGATTTACCATATCAACAGTTGTTTGGAAGTCACAAGCATATCCTTCTAGGGAGATATCACAAATATTTTGGGATAAAGAATAGTAGTTGATCATAGTATGTTCAATATCATATTGTGCATGCATAGAGTATGCTTTTCTAGAATAGTATAGGAGTAAATAAACAAAGGAAAGAGCACATGGTTTGTGTTGTGCTCTCGTTGTACACGAGTTTAGTTGTAGTTCCTGTGCTACGGTCCGGATAATGGGAAAACTCTCCTTTTTTTTTTTTTTTTTGAAAATGGAAAGCGGTTAGATTGGACTATCTCCTAGAGGCAGTCGAACCTAAAACATCCTTTCGGATGAGAACACGAAGTTCGGGGTCTTCAGAAAAAATGGTGTTGGGAGTCGAGTTTCCCAGATGGGTCAATCGGTCAGTAACACAGTTTATTTCTCTGAATATATGTCTGATACGGACCTCGTCAAAGAAATGAAGATTCCAATATGGAGTCTGATATAATCATCTCGACCTCCCATGGACAACTCCACAAACATTGGAGTGCCTTGATTACACACAAGTTATCACCTTCGATTTCGATCTTTTTAATCTGTAGTCTAATTGCCTCTTGTAACCCGGATTTGAGGGCAAAGACTTCAGCTTTTATAACCGAATGGAAAACTCTCTCCTTTTGCAGAAGTAGATGGATGCATATGCATCTTTCATTTTGGAAGCTTTAATTTGTCCTATTCTTTCTGTATAGAAAGCGAAGGAGATCGCCCCCTCTGAATTTCGTATCACTTTCTGGCGGATAAGTACCAAAGAAACCCTTATCTCTCTCCGCGGGAGGAAGATCTCAGGCTCAAAAACACCCCTACCATACCTTTATTACCTACTCTGGCCGTTTGTGTTTTCATAACCTCCTAATCTTTCTATAGCTTGTCTGGTTGAAACTGGTGTGGGTTTGATACCACTTTTCCGCATATGGGGATCTTTTTCCTTTCTTTTTGGTTTCCATATCTTTAATCTAAGCTTTGATTTGAGAAGGATGAATCACTCGAATACTAAGATATCGACACTTCTTTGTAATTTTGAGGCCAGAAGATCGGGATGTGTTTAGGGCGTGAACACGTTCTTGTTACCAGGGGAAGGAGATCCATAAATCTAGACACATTTGGCACAATAAATATTTAAAAATAATTTAATAGTTAGATCTCAAGTATATATAGATATTTAAAAAAGAAAAATTATACGAAGATACACGCGTCATTTGATCAATTAAAAATGTCACGTGGTTCGTGGCGTGAAGGACTTTAACTTAATTGTTTTTATATCAATGTATCGCTTAGTTTCTTGATAAAACTATGATATAAGATACACGACGAAATTACGATAATAACATAAACAAGTTTCTATATTAAAAAAATAATATATTATATCATTTCCATGTTAAGTGTATAGATTTTTATACATCAAGTTATATTAAAACAATATATGTGGACATTAATTTTTTTACATTTAAGGGGGAAAAATGCTTAAAATACATTAATTATAATATAACGAAATCGATAGTGTTCAAGTATCATCTTTTTTATTGACTTTGTCTACTTTAATGATCGATTTGTTTTTTTTATAGAATTAGGATTGTATTTTACACAATCAGTTATTATATTAAATGAAATCTTCATGTATTGAATGTATCTATTTATGAGTTGATATTCCATTATAACTTCTTTATCTTATTTCGGATATTCCTATAATGGACTAATCCTATAAAGAGATTATATAATTTTCTTTTAGGAAAGGTTTAAATTTCAATCTTTATTCATAATTAGTATAATATCAATTTCTTAAAGATTTAAAGAAAAGCGATATCAAAATAACATAAATCGACGTTTTGACATTTGAGTGCGAAAGTTATTTATACTAATTTATTTTAGCTTATATATACATTTCGTGTCATCCCTTAATGAGCCCATTGGACTCGAAACAACAGGCCCAATCCTGCACCTTTTTACCAATAGCGTTCAGACAACGTCTTCCTCACCTCTCTCCCATTCTTAAAACCCTCATCGTCGAATTCGAGCTCGATTCCCTTTTTACCCGATCTCCGATTTGGACTTCAATTCAACGTAACCTAGGTCGTAGAGGCTTTCTCCTTTCTCTCTCACATACGCAGACAGACGATTGTCAGGTCAGAGTTGGAGAAAAGTAACAATGGAGAAGAGTCCATCGGAGTTCGTGCTATACAGCACCATGTCGAAGCAGAAGGAAGTCTTCAAACCGTTGGAGCCTGGAAAGGTCGGCATGTATATGTGGAGTTACCACCTACGACCTTAGCCATATTGGTCACGCCCCGCTGCTTACGTTGCATTTGATGTCCTCTACAGGTCTATTGAGTTCTCTTTTATTCATATTTGTCTGATTTCCCGAACTTTTGCTAATCCCGGTGCTCAAATGGCGGATTTTTCCTAAGTATCTATCTCAATTCCGATTCATATAACTGTTTGGATTGGGTCGGTGGTGGTTGTGAAATTTGGTCATCTTTGTCATCCTCGAGATGTTTTTCTGCTTCTTTGTTGTATTGATTTTGCATCCAGATCTTGTAAGAGCTTATGCTAGCAAACAGAAATGAACCACAAAATTTTGCAGGTACCTGGGATACTTGGGTTATGAAGTTAATTATGTCCGGAACTTCACTGACATTGATGACAAGGTTAGATATTTCAACGGAGTATTTGTAATGCATGCTGTTTCGTTTTTTTGGCTGTGGTTGAATGTCTTGTGGAAGTTAACTTCTCTTCCTTTTTGACGAGGACTGCAATAGTTTCGCTTGATTAATAATCAATCCATAGTCAACACAAATGTGTGTGCACAATTGTGACAGGAAGATTGGTTTTCTCACAGACTATGAATCCTTATAATCAAGTATTTAGGAAAATCAACTGCATCTTTATAACCAAGTATGTAGGAAAATGAACTGCATTAAGAACCAAGTGACAGTGGTTGTTCGAAAATGTCTCCGGACATGCCTTGAGTGTCATGTGCATCTGATGAAAAATGTTTTGAAATTTCTTTTATGTACTTTTTCTAAAATGCTGATATGAACTTTTTTAATTTCTAATTTTAGATCATCAAAAGAGCAAACGAGTTGGATGAGGACCCACTGAATTTGAGTAGAAGATTTTGTGATGAGTTTCTTGTTGACATGGAGGCTTTGCAGTGCTTGAGTCCTACCAAGCAACCACGTGTTACTGAACACATTGAAGATATAATAGAAATGATAGCAAAGGTGAGGATCTTGTTCTCGATGATTGGTTGATCATTAGCTTCCAAAACCTTTTGGTGCCCACATTTCAGCTATTGATATTTTAGAAAATGGACTATCCGTTAGGGAACTAATATGTCCAGAGTTAACAATAGAATATATTTACCTGAACCTATATGTTGAAACAAACTGTGGTTGCTCCTTTTTAGTGATTGCAATCATGATGTATTATTGGGTTGAGGAATAATTATGGATATGCATTTATATTATTTGGTCTTTTCTATAACTCAGCACTTCCCATTGCTTCAGTTGAAGGGTTTGCAGTGGTTAGATTCTGCCCCACTTTAGAAATAGTTGTTCAGAAGAAACATAAGCGTAATATAGTGATATTAAGGCTTTGGCCACTAGATGCATAAAATGATTGAATGTGGATTGTAGAGACAACCATCGGAAAACTCTCTGGTATGCTACTAGATTGTAAAATTCATCTGCTGCTTTCTTAGGAGTTCTTGTGCATCTATGGTATGTACAGATGGACTCCTTTTTGGAGCTCATGCCAACTGGCGTAGAAAGTTAAGTATCTTTCTTGGTTTCTTTTTCTGCAGATCATAGAAAATAATTGTGCATACCCAGTTGATGGAGATGTGTACTTTTCGGTTGATAACTTCCCAAGTTATGGGCAGTTATCTGGCAGGAAAATCGAAGATAACCGAGCTGGTGAACGTGTTGCTGTCGATTCAAGAAAGCGCAATCCAGCTGATTTTGCTTTGTGGAAGGTATAATTGGGTATCATATATGTCCATTCTTAAATCCTTGTTATTTATACCTGGTGTTGATAGGATAATTTTCTTGTAGGCTGCTAAACCTGGTGAGCCAAGTTGGGACAGCCCATGGGGACCTGGAAGGCCTGGGTGGCATATTGAATGCAGTGCTATGAGTGCTCGTTACCTAGGTCACTCGTTTGACATTCATGGTGGTGGAATGGATTTAACTTTTCCTCATCATGAAAATGAGCTGGCACAAAGTTGTGCTGCTTGCTCAGAGACGCACATAAGTTACTGGGTACATAATGGATTTGTAACTGTAGATGACGAGAAAATGTCAAAATCCCTAGGAAACTTCTTCACAATCCGTACGGTATAATCCGTTACATTTCTTGATTCATCGCTGTTTCTTTTTGATGCCTCTACATTTTGTTTATATGCCTCCTATCTCTAGCATGTTGCTTTCAGAAATTCAATTCCTAACACTCCCTGTCTAATGCTCTAGGTCTTTGAATCATATCATCCTTTGGCTTTGAGGTACTTTTTGATGAGCATGCACTACGATCTCAAGTCAACTACTCGCTTGCTCAGCTAGAAATTGCATCGGATGCAGTCTTTTACTTGTATCAGGTAGGCATTTGAGTGTAGATTGTTTACCTTAGTAGGATTTCAAATTAACCAGAAGTGAAATTTCAGTTAATAACCAGCTGGAGTTTATTGATTTTGGGATGTGTTATGCTCTTGTTTGTTGAGAGATTGCAGAACAGATGGGATTTTTCAAAGTGTGTGATTGAACCTGTTGAATGTCCTTGCATGTACATGGCTGGGTTTACAATAATAATTTTTCAACAAATAAAATAAATTTTGGTTGAGGAACTTGGCTTTTGTCAGTTTTGATGACTAATTCAATCTTCATTTTTTACACGGGTATTTCATAAGCACAAAGACTTAGTCTTTGTTTGTTGGTTTATAATTTTTTTTCTATTGATAAACAGTTGATAATTGATAGCCAGACAAAGCCTTACTACAGCAGAAATTATGATGTTTTAATTGATCTAAGTAAAAACCATATAAAACACTCATTTAAATAAGGAAACAAGTGTATAACGTGAAAATACATTTTGGGAGTTAAGTTTGAGTCACTTACTAGTTTTCCTATAGTAGAGAAGATAATATTTCAGAAGAGTGCTTTCTCCACTACTTCCTCTGGTAGTGGTGGGAAATCCCTTCCTTTGATAGTGTCACATAGACTTGTTTGGTGTGACAAGCAGTAGAGGCAGCATTCTCCACCACTTCCTTTGATAACGGTGGCAAATTGCTTCTTCAATCGCTAGTTGAAATGCCTAAACGCTACCATCCGAAGCACCGCAGCTACAAAGCATGTGAAACAGTCATATTTGAAATAATTTCAGATCTTACTATTTTGAATTTGCTGATGATTCTGCTGAATAGCTTTTCTTGTCTACCAGTTCAACATTGACTGCAGATAACATGTCAAGTTGCTCTCTTTCGACTGATTGATCTGTATGTGCAATAATTTTATATATTTCTGCAGAAGAATACAAATTTTTTAATAGAAAATCCTTCCATGTCCGAAGATGTTGCTCCACATATTCAGACAAATTTGCTGATTTAATTTCAAATAATCTTTTCTTGTCTACCAGTTGGTTGTAACCTTGACTGCAGAATAAATATCAAATTTCTGATCATATTCAAAGATAGTATATGGTCTATGCTGATGATATGTCTGATGATCCTGTTTTGAATTTTTCCTTCTTCAAATTAACATTGATCTGTTCATTTCCAGACATTGCAAGACTGTGAGGAAGCTCTATTGCCACTTCGAGAAGAAAATTCTGATGATAAGGCTAAAAAACCAGTCCGAACCCCTCCTGATGCTCAGGAATGCATCAATAAGTTAAAGAATGATTTCCAGAGTAGAATGTCTGATGATCTGCATACTCCTTACTTACTAAATGCTTCTCTTCAAGAAACACTTCGGTTCATGAATGGATCTGTCACCAAGCTTAAGGTAAATTATGAACCTTACCTTACTCTTCTACCACTGGTGGGGAAAGTGGGATTGAAGGTTGTTCAAGAAGCCTTTTACTTGCTTACTCATTGACTAATATGACTGTTTTTGAGGATTTCAGAAAAAAATGCAGAAGCCACAGCAACTGGCCATTGTTCAGGGCCTCACTGAATTAGAGAAGCAGGTCAAAGAAGTTTTGGATGTCTTAGGCTTACTATCTGCCTTACCTTACTCGGGGGTATGATTTTACATACTATTTGCCTTATTCTGAGGGATGGGAGTGGGGTTTTCCCTTTATTTTTTTCATTTCTATTTTTTCTGTCTTTTAACATGTGAGAGTCGCAGGTTTTGCAGCAGTTGAAAGAAAAGGCATTGATTAGGGCAAAGGTCACAGAGGATTATGTGTTGGAACAGATTAACGAGAGAGCAGCAGCGCGGGAAAGAAAGGAGTTTAAAAAGAGTGATCAGATCCGGAGCGAATTGGGTACTTTGGGCATCGCATTGATGGATGTGGGCAAGGATACTACCATTTGGGGCCCTGTGTACCAACTGAAAAAGAAGACTCACCTATTTCTTCAACATAGTGAGATATGATAATTGGTTCATTTGACATCACTTCTGTCTGCCAAGACAAATGCAAAATATCCACTGTAAAAGCATTGCAAAGATTTGGTGCTATTTATTTTGGTATCGCGTGAAACTCAGTCATTCACCACAAACCCAAGAAAAATGAACGGGACCCTCTTTAATGTGTCATTTGTGAAAGGGTCCCATTCAGTTTTGTTCCATGGGAACTGAAATGGGTGAATGTAGTCATCTTGTTTGAAGCAAGAAACCTCACAATTTTCTTATATGCATATCGTAACAGTGTCTTAGTTGATACACTTATAGCTTGGATGCTCATTTTCTGATCTTGATTGCTCATTGTCACCCATCATATGTTTTGCAGAACTCGAGCCTGATTTAGATTGATCATCTTTATCTTGGGCCAGCACCATAATGCAAGGTACGCATCCTCTAACGTAAAGTCACTTCAATTTTTTCACTAGTTGATGATAATGGTTAAGGCATGCAACAGCTCTATCATTGGTTAACCATCATGAACATTCAATTATTCATGTGAAATATCATCTCATACAAGCCCCACCTATACCCGATTCCTTGTATTGACGAATAGGTCCATCCTAACCCTAGCACTATACCTCAGAGGAACCATTGTCCCTCTCAGACAAAGAAGGCCGTTGTAGGTCCAACGAAACAACAAGAATATGTAAACTCGGGATTCCATTGTTGAACTTTTTCTTCTTTTCTAGGGTTTATCCTTCTTCCTTGTACCATCACCATCAATCTGTGCAATCAATATGTAGGCATTCAACTGTACAAGGCACATGGCTTATAATGCCGAGAAGGATAAAGGTCAGACACCTGCGTGTGTTGTGGAGCATACATACCCTTGAATGGCGCTTTAGGTTGTACGGTGAATTTAGCTCTTGAGAATTGCTTAGGATTCAGAGGCAAAAGCTGATTGGCAGTTCTTTATACGTGTTGGGCCCTAGCCTGTACTAAATTTTGATCCTTATCGTTGCTAGTTCTTTAATGGGTTACAACTTACAAGAGAAGTCCCCACAAACTTACACATTACCAATAATGCCAAACTCCAATTAGTTCCCGCCTAGGTACTATAAACAGGATTTGGTGACATGTGATATGTCATAAATGTGTATGCAGAGTGGTATAGTGGGTCGTATGTTTTCGAAACGAAAACGATAAGGATACGGAGACATCTTAGTTGGCATAGTTTTACCTTTATTTTCGTCGTTCATACTTCAGTTTAGTAGACTTGAAAGGGTTGCAATTGCAGGTGTGAAAACGCCTGTTTTAAGCGTGCAGGTACGAGATTGAATGATGAATCGGAAGCGAGAATCATTGAAGTCAGTTGAAAGAGCACTCATGAAGCAAGCAAATGGGGACCCAAGGCTGAATATGTATATGTCTATTCTTGCTTTTGGAAGGCAAAGTTGTGGGAATGAGCAATGCTAAATTTCTAATGTTGTTAGCTCATCGACCCACCAAAAAGGCGTTTAAACCCAAAATGTCAAAAAAACAATAAGCTCAAAAGAACAACCCCCAACAAGTTCTGAATAATACACAATCAACTCCATGATTACCCAAATCTAATCCAACAATCTTCTGTTCTTCTTTTGCTTTCTTATATCACCATCAATGTCTCCCCCTTAGATCCAAAGTACTATAATGGTGGCAAGTTTTTTCAAAAGTAAACAACTCAAAAAGACCTTTTTTTTATGTGATCTAATCCAATCAACATACTCATGTTGCATGTGTGTGCTCCCCCTTTCTTACTTCTTCAAATCTCCTTTTTAACTACAAAATCCCGATTAGCTTCTTTTGCTAGATCCATACATTATAGAAAATCTTTTCTTTTCAAATAAAAAACCCAAAGAGATGAAATTGTAGTTTTGCATTTAGTCAAAGTATGCTAATGCTAACCAATGGCTTGCTAGCTTAATGAGAATATAATTTATTCCCAAATTTATGGTTGTTTTTGGGGCTCTACGAAAGAAATTGTTTGTGGCATAGGATCCCACCACCAAATAGAGATGCATTCAAGTGGTTTGTACATGAGGCAAGCATCTTCTTTAGCAGTCAATATGTCTATTAAATTCTACTTCCTAAAGGTTACCTATTACTATATCACAATTTTTATGTATATCTTGCTTTGGATGCTAATTCAGAAGAACCATAATGGAGTAAAAAAGCTTTATTTTGCTAATTATGGATGAGACAACTATAGGATTCAACTTGCCCGATTACCAAAGATTATGGATAGATATAGCTTTATTGAAACCCTACCTTAATCATAAAGCTTTGGCCTATTAACCTAACCGTCCATTTACATGTATTGATGTTTGTCAGTTTTATGATTATCAATTGGTTATGAAACTCACTGAATTTATGTGTTGAGGGATGAATTTGCTATGTTTTTAAGCAATGTAACTTGTTGGTTTGAACCCTTACAAATTCAATTACTTGGAAAGATGGATTAGATGCAACCACAACATTCAATATGCAAGAAACTCGATCAAATGAAGCTAAAACCTTCAGCTGGAAATTTCCATTTAATTAATTTGATTAAAAGTTAAGGACAAATCATGATCAAGATTAAATTGTAATTAAGATGGTTCGACCACTGAATTTGATTATTAAAAGTTAAGAAAAAAACACTTGTAAGTAGTTGAAGAATCATAGAAGTAACTTCAGCAGATGAATTCCCACCCTCCCTTTGATACTTGTACTTGCTTTTGTTGTTCCATTTAAGAAACATGGTTGCGTTTGTTTTGGTCAAGAGAAAAAACATGCTTCATTATACAACGTAATTTCAACATTGCATTTGCTTTTCTTTTTTCTTTTTTCTTTTGGTTTAAACAATGGGGTCCACCACCACTTCGTGATTGGATAAAGCAGCTTTATAGCTGCTTCATTTCAAAATATAACTCAAATTCTTAATTTTATTAGCAATTTCATTTTGTTGATCTGATCTCAACTTTGATACCTTTCACAAGAAATCACGTGAAATCGCATAAAATGTCCACAAAACTTACGTTTGAATTTCTAAGAAATCATTTCTGAAAATAAAATATTATTAAATCAATAAAAAATTATGTTTTTAAAATATAATGTCGATAATGTAAGTAGTCTTTTGATATATAAACGTATTGTAACCATTTTTATTTATTTTTTTCACTTTAATATTTTCATTTCACCCTCTAAACCAAACGGATACTTAATTTAATTAAATGGATACTTAATTTGTACAAGGATATTATTGAGTTCTAAGTAGTTTCTTTGATAATAATGAAAAACGCTTTTTTATTTGTTGGTTAAAATGCTAAACATATAGCGTTATAAACAGTGTCTCAAAAGCTAATGCAAAAGTTATGTAATTTTATAGTTGACTCCTTGTTTGGTTAGGTTTTTAATACATTTATACCAGATATATTCTTCGAGGGGATTAATTTTGTTGGAGGTAAAAAAAAATTTTAATAAATTTAATATAGAAATTTACAAAGATTCAGCTGGGAAAATTCAATTGACATGATCATATGAGCTATTTGGAGCCGAAATTGGAGCTCGCTACGCTTTTAAAGCCGGCTGACAATTTAAGGCATTCGCAACAACACGCAAGAAGAATTCTCTAAACCCGAAGAAGCCGTGACTAAAGCCTTAAGAGCCAGCCGGAGCCAAGCTGAGATGCAAGTCCAGCCCAACTGAGTCATCAAAAGTGGGCCCATTAGTAAACCTTCTCAACGAGGTCGGCCATCATGGCCCATTCCATCCCACGCGCCTCCGCCTGATCATGACCATTGTAACGAAACGGCGCGTGGCAGGCATTGAATCGGGTACACCGCGGCATACGATAAACCCCTAACACCGGCACCTCCTCTACTCATTATCATGTTTACACTTCCACTTTCCCGAAGGAGGGAAGGAGCATCCGTGTGTTACTTGTAAAGGCGCGTGAACAGCGCGTGGCATATAAACCCAAGAAGAAGAAGAAGGCGAGTTGGGAAGCATGACTTGTGCGGATGAAGCTAGGAGGTGGTGCGGTGGATTAAAGGCTGAGATTATAGGGTTGCGTGTGGCGGCGCGTGAGGCGTGGAGTTGAGCGCGTTTGAGTTGTTGACGTTCTTTCTTGTGTGCGTTTTGGTGGCCGCCTAGTGCTTGGGAGTTGGCGAATTCCGGTAACAGTACTGGCACTCATACTTCCGGCCTTCGGAGATTCCTCCGGTGACAGCGGCGGCGAAGGGTGGATCTGGAGAGCCGGTGGAGCTTTTGCCGGAGGAGTCGGTGGGTTCTTGGTGGGTATTATCAGAGTCGACGTCAAACCCGAATAGTTTCAGGCGGGTGGTGGTCGGGCTGGTGGATTGGTGGCTGTTCTGGTGGAGGAAGTCTAGCTCCGCCATGTATATATGGAAGCAACAGAGATGTATAAGAGAGAGAGGTAGCTGAACTGCAAATATAGGATAGTGGTTTGCATGCCGGGGAAGGGTATTTATAATTGAACTTATATGTATATTTTTATATTTATAAAAAACATAAAAATATTAATAGATTTGAATGATTTAAGTAGAAAGACGGGTAACATGTTGATGTCCGAAGTCCAAGGTAACAAGTATATATACATCCTTGTAGAATACTGAGAAAGACAAAAAAGGACAGGACTTTTGTCTGCACATCCGCCAACCTTAACTTGTCCTAGATTACATTTATATTGAAGTCGGTTTGTTGATTACCATTTGTGATCGGCCCAGCATATTTCAAAACCACACTCATTTGCTGAATTACTATAATTGTTTAGGGCATGGTCCAATCCGTACAGTAGATTTTCAAAGAATAGACATATACCGTAGTTTTAATGATCATACCTTCACATTATTGTCGATCGATTAACGATGACTTTGAAGAGTACTACGTCTTCATATATAGCTAGTGATCCCTCAATAAACTAAAGGTTGCTATACTTTGGTAGCTAATTGATTGAATATGGTGGTTGGGATATTAGAGTTGTTAAGAATTAGATTACCCTAAACAATCAAGTGTGGCGTAATGGTAATAGGCTTCACTATTTTAGTGCTTCAATTTTGGAACTCTACGGTTCGACAATCATTTTACCATCTAGCTTCCGCATGTCTTGCATCACCACTTTCTTTTTTTCTGTCTTATTTTCCTTTTCTTTTTTTTAAACAACAAGGCAAAGTATAGTATTTAATATGAAACAATTTGCAAGATAAACCCATAAAGTTAGCTAATTGGAAAATTAACCTCCTAAATTTTTATGTTTTGGTTTCAATCACTTAATTAAATAAATATATTTTCAAAATTACCTTTTTTTACATATATTTTTTTCGATAGAAAAAAAAATCAAAAAATTTATTTTTCTAAAGACCCGGCGAATTACCGCTATTCCATCACGAGTAACGCAATTCCACCAACAAATCCATTATATACGGCCAATTAAGTTGCTGGAAGCCAAAAGATGAAAGTTGGTGGTTAGATTTCAAATTTATAATTCAAGTAGGTTAGTTAAAAAAAATTTAACCATCAAAATATTTTGATTAACTATATTTCAAAAGAAAATAAATCAATAATAGTATAAATTATCACCCATGAAAAAAAAAATGTATAATTTAAAAACTAGTAATTCGTATACAAACTATCGTCAAATAAACTAATTTAATACCGTTGTTATGTCTTCAATAAATTATTTAAAAAGAGATTGTTTTTTAAATTTGGTCGTTCAATACATTTTTAATTTCATAAAAAATATTCCAAAAATAATGAGAAAAACAAAAAGACATAAAATTCTATCATTTCTTTTATTTTATTTATTTATTATAGATGTAGTAACATTTTATTTTAGACATGCTCCCTTAACTTAAGTATGCATGTGTTTGACTCTAATCTTTTTAAGAGTTTAGCACGTTAGACACAAATTCAATATATAACCCCAATAGAATTATAGTCCAACTAAATTAAAAAGAATAGTCACCGAAACTATATTAGCATATAGTTTTGTTTTATTATTTTTGTGAGAATGTTTGAACGTGAATAAATATTTTGGTGATAATAATCTTCCACATGGCATCGTTAACCTTGTGATTCGAGACTTTAGATCAATAATTGAAGTGTTATGTTTATTATATTACTTCCAGCAACCTAGTTCAGGACTATATTTTTTTTGTTCATTTGTAGCTAGCTTTGTTGTTATTTGTTAACTCAAAAATAAAAATTCATTTTGAATTTGGGTGCAGACACAATTACAAAAGTAATAAATTACGACATATAAAAGGACACGTTAATGTTCTCTCTATAGCTAGATTAGTCTCCTATATATCATAAATTATTTGATCACATAAGATCAATAAGAATGAATGCAACACTAGAGTACAAATTTCTTAATGTCTTCACATGCCACTATCAAATAATAATTAGACATACTAATTATCTAGTAATTACTTTTGGGTTAAGTATAATGAACAAATTAACGAAACAAACAAACGGATAATCAATCTCAAATCTCAATTGATCATATAAAGTCGCCGGTAATCTAGGGTATGGGATACGCATGTGACATAAGATGGCCGGTTCATCTATTTCAAATCATCCAATACTTTATTAATCATATTTATTTTGTAGTAATCCGTTCATGAAGTTTTTTTTTTTTATATGCTAACCAATCAATGGTGAAGTGATAAAGTGACGTTAGATTCTTTAAGAGTTTAAGTGTTGGTCTAATCCTTCACATAATATATATGGAAAAATTGTTATTGAAAAGATATCCCTAAAGTGGGTCATGATTGTATTTGGATAAGAAGTAAAGCGAATTTGACCGATCGAACTGGACCGTAAACTTTTAAAAAAAATTATGTTCCAACAAAAAGTTAGTTTACGGTAGATCCCATCTAATAATATGTGACACAAGAGGTTAAAGTGTATAATTATGATGTTACAAATATAACCCTAATATAATATAAATTTGAATTCATAAATAAAGACCAAAAGTGCATACATAAATTATAAAATTACCCTGATCTATGAAAACTTTGTCTACATAAATAGCAGCTAATGTGCATATTTATTATATTAAAAATATTATCCTAAAAAAATCACATGAATATGTTATGTCGAAATTGTACAAATAAAGTCCGAAATTATAAATATAAGGGCAAGAAGTTTACTATAAAGACTAAACATACAAATATTATTGATTTTAGGTAATGTTTATTAGCTATGCACGTGAACCTAACTTAAAATGGTTAAATTTTTACGTGTTACGGTCCGCGCATCCGACGACTTTGTTAGAGACGTCATCAAGACATTTTTTTGATAAGAAAAAGGAGTTATGACATGAAAAAGGGTCAATGTATATAAGGCTTGTCAACATGGCACGAATGAGACAAGGAGTATTTTAAAAAATCTGGGACGATCACAAAGAATCCAAAATACTCAAGAGGAATCCAAAACGCTACAGGTTGTTTCGGAAGATGGCAGAACATTTTGGAAGGTGGCGGAACATTCTGGAAGATGGCTATTCATTCCGAAAAGCGGTGGATCATTCCAAAAGGAGACAAAAATCTTCTGGAATAAAGTGAGATTCTTTAGATTTTATGTGAAAACTTCTGGAAATTTGTGGACTACTCTAGAGACGTCGGAATTCTCTACGACCGTGTGGAATCTTGTAGGCTTGGCTAGATCCCTACGGAATAGTCTAGAAGTTTAGAGAACCATAGGCTTAATTGTAGAGAGGAAGCAAGGCTCCGAATGACCTAGGAAAATCGAGTTTTGGAACCTTCCCATAAATCGAGGAGGTGGTCATGACTATATATAGGAGTGTCACCCCGTCATTTACATCATAATTAGTTTCAAACTTTCAATCAAAGCCCTTGTGAAGTTCTCTTGTAATACAATTCTTCTTTCTCACACAAAGCCTTCTAATTTTAGTTATCCATCAATCTTAAGTTCTTCCGTTCACAAATTTTGAGATAGGCTGATCTTAGAAAGACAAGGGATCGAGACAAACAAAGAGCCACATAGTTTGGAGAATATAATTAAACAATTGATCATGACTCTTGATTCAAATTACTTTAGTTAAACAAATACATGTTATATTTGAACATTTGTAATTTTTACCGGAAGAAATTTTTGCCGTAAAGATTTCTTTTCATATGATCCTAACCATAATATTGTGTGTCATCAGAATTAAGACCAAACATAAGCATTCATAGTGAGATACATAAGATAATAATTGATATATTCCAATCATCCTCTCCATGCTCAAAATTCTCATATTGACAAGAACCAAAGATAAATGAATACAACAACACAATCGTGTTTATTTTTTTTGATTTATGATAACATGATTGTCATAATGTTCGTGCTAGCGTTTAAAAAAAAAATAACACTAGCACGAACTTATGTAGTATATGCATAACCGTTTCTTTTATCGTAACACAAACCTGTGTAATAAATGTACGATCGTTGTCCAATATATATAATAGTAATCACGATCTTTACTAAAAAAAATAAGGTCACAACGTAAAGTACGACAGTTATACAATGTAAAGTACGACCGTTGCACTCGTTAACAATTAAACATTGTTCATATCACCTACAAATTACATGCACGGCCGTTGTCAACTATAACAGTGAGAGAATATTCATTGTCGACGAAGTGTACCATGGATGTAATCGATGATTTTGAGGGTGAACAGAGGTTTGGTGATTTCTTTTGTAATGAACGATATTAAACATTAACAAAAATAATATTACATTTAAATATATGGTAACAAAATTAAGGTGATGAAGATTGCGGAAAAGAGGGCTGAAATAATTCTCTTTATCTTGTTTGCTATGGGAATGAAGGAGATGGAAGGGGATTAAATTATGGAAATTAAGAGGATTAGATAATAAAAATTGTGTAATTTTATTGAATTTTAATTATAAGGATTATTGAGGCTAAAAATTATTTTTACACATCTTTTCTTTTTCATCTATAAAAAAATTTAACGCATAGTTTTTCGTATTTTTTTCAAAAACATATTTATTTAACCAAACGCTCATTACACTTATTTTAATACTCATATTTTTAAACAATTTCATATCCTTAGTTATTCATTTAAATAATTCTCTTCATGTTCAATTTTATCTACGTGATCTTAACTTACAAAACAGACCCTATACCATGCATCCAAAAGTTGTCATTGTACCTTACAAGACTCCGAGAGACTATTAAAATATCGCTGGCAATTGCTTCTTGACAATGACATTGTCCGACCGAGAGAGACTATTAAGAAAACCTAAATTGAAAAGGGACAGAGTTTTGGGTTCTTCTAATTCAGTTTGTCTTTAAAAAAAACGGTTCGGTTTAATATTCGATTTAGTGAACCAATTATCGGTTTAGAGAAAAAACTATTAAAATATTATAGAGTGGGTCATTTAACGAGAAATGGTACGGAACAGTAGCAAGATGTTATTATGCTGACAAAACCGTTGAAAAGGATGATTTCCGATAATTTCGAATTTAAAGGATTGTTAGTTACAAATGCCCCTATTTAGTGGGTAGTTTCCGGTACTTTCCTCATTATAAAATGTATTTTTGTCAATAAAACTCTTTATTTTATATATCAAACAGTTTATTATGTTATAAATAAATAAAAAATCTCCTCTACAACAAGCACTTTTTTTAGTTGAAAACCAGCCTATATTTTCTTGATCATGGTTCCATTTTAGCCTAATAGGGAAGAACCTATGAAATGCATTCAGCCCTATGTCTAAGAAAGTAATCAATTACCTAAGTATAACAAAGAAATATTTTAAATTTTAAATTTTTTTTTTTTCTATAGAAATTGCATACTTGATTCCTTGTTATCCACCCGTTACCCGTAGGATATTATTTTAATTTATATGCATAGGAAATAGTATAATGGTTTGAGAGTCGATACTTTTTGGCAAAGCGAAGGATGCTTAACACGTAGATCTCCGGTAATAGTGGATATATATGTATATATAAATATTTAAAAATGTATATATTAGACTTTCTCCACTTAAAATATAATATATTTTATTATTTGGTATATCTGCTGTAACCGTAAATATATATCATTTGCATCAGTACCACATTTATCACTAGAATTATTATTATTATTATTATTAAACACTAGTATTTTAAAATACAAAAATTTAATGCAATTAATAGAAATATATATATCAATAATTTGTTACCGAAGATCTTGATTGAGGTCAACACTGGAGGAGATATCAATTGTGAATAAAATTGTACTTAGTAGTGCATGTATGTACACAATAAAGATAGGAGGCCGACGGTGTGACATGTCTTTTGTTTTGTTTTTATGCATGAAAAAGGACATTTTTGATGCCATTACGTAGAGGGAAAGTGAGAAGAGTCGAGGGAGCTAAGTCTTCCAAATTGAGTAGATGCATTATGTAGACGTGCCTCAGAAGTTGCGTAAACACAAACCGGTTCATACTTGATACATCAACTTTATTATCATCCAAGAAACCGATTGTATTCAACTTAAGTTGACCCGTTAATGGAGTTATCGTAAATGCGGGATGACCCAAACCAAAATGATTCAAATTACCTTACACAAAACCCAACTCAAACTAGAACATATATGAAACAATCACGTATACCATTATTTATGTATTTTTGGGAAAAAAAAGAGAGAGGTAGACTTGTCAATGGGGTCGACCGAGATACTAACCAAATAATTAAGTTGACAAATAACAACCACCGATAATCACTTGAGTTTATGATTCAATCTAAAATGATCTAAATGGTTGGATACACTTTTTGGTGATTTAGGTTTCATTTAAAAAATGTTTGAGTTTGTTTTTGGAAGGGTCGTGAATAGGTTATCGAAATTTAAAGGCTCGAGATAAATTTCATATTTAAGGAGTTTTTGTGTGGATCAAGTGAGGATATCGTAAATGAGAGGACTGATTACGGAGAAAAACGATCGCAACCCTTTGTCCCGACCATCGTAGCACGTGTGTTGCCCAGGGCATAAAGGACAAACTTTAAAGAAAGGAATTCTATTTTTTATGGAATCATCATTTAAAAAATTATCACGGTAAAGAATAGGAACTGATAAATGAACAAACGTTCTAGATTAAAGGATCTTAATAAACATTCATATGGAAGAAGCATTAGATCAAAGAAATATTTTTTACTCATAATAAATAGATTATGTATATAAAAAAAACTAAATATTTAATTACCGATGGGTTGAAAATCTATTAACGAAGTCAGACTATAATTTTAATTAAATGTTTTTTTTGCATGATCGTGCTGATCGAAGTGAAGATATGATGTGCACGAATGTACACCTTGTTCATATTACAAATACAAGTAAAATAAACTAAGCGATACGCAACTCCGAATTTGAACCTAGTTAATAGGCTCGCCCATCCTATTACTGATTGAACTAGACGGATATTTTTAATTTGTATTTGATACTTAAACTGTAAGGGTTGAATACTTGAAAGTGAACCATGACGAACATACTGAATTTTAGCACTACTTTATAATTGGGTGAACTTTGTTTTTTTACCATTATGTGTATCCATATCTTGAACATATAGGTAGATTTTGCATTGTTATATAGTAGATTTCCTTTCTTTGAAGACCTATGCATGCTTTCATGACATTACAAACATTATTGTCCATTCGGAGATAAAATAAAGTTATCTTAGGAGGAATATTTCCTTTATGATAAAGTTCTCCCGAGGTCAAGAAATTTCAAGTCAAGACAAAATTAGTGAGATTCAAAATTGAAGACGTACTCAAAGTTTACTCATGGTTTAGTTGGTTGACACCACCAATGAAGTCAATTGACATCCATATGAGAAGCATATGACCACCCCTTCAAGATATTGCGTTTTACACTTGGTCGAGTCCAACCACCGCTTGATCGAGCCAACCGTGTTGTCCAATGTCCATGTCAGAATCGGAATACGTGTCTTTCTTTCTCATATTTTCCTTTAGAGATAATATTAGTAGAAAATGTTAGTAGTATTAGCTCCAACCTTATAAAATAAGGTCATTCTGACCATTAGATTTTTATTTAGTCTTTAACTTATAATTCACTCACGACAACCTTCACATGTGTATTTGCAATATTGGTGATTGTTATATCCTTTGATTGTATGTGATAATTCATATGTTATAGTTCTTGTTGACTCATCTGATACAAGATGCGAGAGCTGCACATGAATGTTCTTGTGAAGATATATCAAAACCCAATAGGTTGAGGATTGTCCCAATATATATACAAAATAGTATAAAAATATACTAACTAGAAATGTCCTAAAGATATTTACATATAATTATGGATACAATAAAATCACAAATATAAACTATGTAACAACTAAGACTCCCCTACAAGCCGATGACGATTCGAGACACCGAGCTTGGATAACAACTAATGAAACCGAGTCTGACAATGGTTTGCTAGAATATCATCCAGTTGATTTGAAGAACGCTGATGTGCAATAGCAATTGAACCATTTTTGTAGGTGATTCCGGATGGTGTGACAAATCGATTTCAATATATTTCGTTTTTTCGTGAAATAATGGGTTGCTTGCAATGTAAAGAGTTGATTATCACAATGTAAGCGCGGTTGAAAGAGAATGATCTATACCAAGTGGTAACAGTAGTGACCGAATCCATAATAATTCACATGTTGTCGTTGCCATTGATATGTACCCCGACTTCATATGACATTAATGGGAAAATGGCTTATTCAAGTTGATTTCAACATTTCCGTCGTTGTAGTCCTGATTTGTTTTGTGTAAACTCGATCTCATAATCTTTTGTCTTATTCAAGTTGACTTCACCATTTCCGTCGGATCGTTTCTTCCTTTTAAGAGAAGTTTTTTTTTTTCATGCTTTATTTATTATCATTCAATCATTACTCAATTTTTGTGTGTTCGGTCCTAACTAGACCCGGACAAACCTGGGATATACTTTTGATAAATAAATAAAGTTACCCGTTTCTTGGACAGGCATTGCTTGTACCCGCATGAGTTGTGCTTTTGGCGGACAAACGAATATCTTTTTAAAAAAAATTTATATATTAAGTGTAAAATAAATAAAATTATAACACATAAATTAAATTAAAGTAGTTCAATGGTCGTGGACGTTTGGATCTTATGTTGACGTATCGGTTTGATTCCTATCATTCACTTTTATATTTTACTTATTGTTAAAACAAAGATAAAAAACGGACTTTCAGGCCGGACTTGCAATCCGAACGGACAAATACTAATTCCCCGTCCGACGAATTTGTCGTACCAGACTCAACGGTCCGGACCGGTCTATCTTATATACCATGCCTGCCAGTTTTCTCGAACTGATAGACACACACGTTTTTCCATGTCTAATCCTAAACCACGTTTCAAGATTGTCTCCTATCTAAACCCAAGATTTTATTTAACATTTGAATATAAACATAATCTACGGTGTTTGGGTCAACGTTTAGGTAATACTTGTTATAATTCACAATTTTCAGAGATATTTTAAATATATATATAAATGACTATATTTTTGGTTAATGAGTATACCAACTCGACAATCCCTAATTGGATGGGAGAAAATGACATTAATGGGAAAATGGCTTCAACCTTCTCAGCTTCTCAGGTGTTCTTTTTTGTTATTTATTATTTATTACTTAAAGGGGCCCACTTTACGTGTTCTAACATGATGATTTGCTCATAATGCGAGCGTGATTGACGTGGGAACCTGCAATTCGCGATCATATATGCTTCCTTCGACTAAATACTCCCACTACTACAGTACACTCTTTTTAACCTAGGATAAAGCATTAAAATAAATAAATATTTATTAGCTATTTTAAAATAAAGAAATTCAGAAGAAGAAAAAAAGTTCAAATACAGTATTATATTTTATTTATTAAAAAATAAAACTAACCAAATTAGTAATACTTGCATGATTAAATATTTTTAAAAAACTTACTAAATGAACATAAAAAGTATATTGTGACAAATAATGTTTAAAAAAAAACTCAATATTAGAACGAAATTTACACATGTTAAGTACCATCTAATATTAGAATTATTATACAAAAAGTAAAATCTTATAACTAGAATTATATATTCCTGTTGATTATTTATGACTTTTAATATATATATAGGATCAGGATCCGGTAGGAACAACTCTTAGAATAGGAATAGGGAGTAAGTGTAAAAGTCCGATACAGACCGATCGGGTAGAGCGGGGTCGTTAAATTTGTTAAGATTGGTCATTAAATTTGGTGGTTTGAATTTTATGCTAGTTAAATTTTTAATATATATATATATATATATATATATATATATATATATATATATATATATATATATATATATATATATATATATTATATATATATATACTTATGCTGGTTAATTTTTTAATATATATATTATATATAAACCTTTCTTTTTACGAACTTCTTCTACTAATTTTGCAGAAAAATATAATTATTTGTTCAAAATTAAACATATTTTCTCAAATTTTCAAAAAGATTACGTTCTATTATTGGTAAGATAAATTAAATTTTCATGAATAAATAAATATATGATGACCAATAAATGTATAAAAAAATAGCCCATCAATTAGTAACTTATATAAATAGATAAAAGTTTAAAAAAAATATATAGTATAACCAAAAATAAAATGACAACCTAAAGTTACAAAATGTGACTATATAATTAGGGTTGTTAAATTATAGTTTGTTTGTGTTTTATTTATTATTATTTTATAAATTTAGGTTTAATTTTTATTGGTGTTTATTTGGAATGAGTTTATTTCTCTATGAGTTTATTTGGATTTATAAATCACTCAAAAATAACTCTAAGCCTAAGGTTATTTTTATTTAGATGAGTTTATTATTATTTAAAATCTGAATTTAGTCTTGTACTTTTTTATCTTGATATTATTTGTTTATTTTTGGGTATTTAACGTTATTTTTTTTATATTTTTTTATGGATATAAGTATTTTTTGAAGTAAACTAAATTTTAAAAATAAACTGCAAGTAAAAAATCTTATTGTATTTATTTATATAAATCCGTTGAGAAATAAATTATAAAATAAACAATGAACTTATTTAGTTTATAAACTCAAAAAAAATAAAAATAAATCAATGTTAAGTAGCAGTTTAGATTTAAAAATTTTAAACGAAGAGAGGTTAGGATATAAATACTTGAAAATAATGTTTGGAGATAAACCATAGAGGGGTCTAAATATGGCAAAGAAATTGGACGTAAATAATTATTTTAATTAACTTAGGTTGTGAGGCAAATAATTTGATTGTCCAATTAGACCTTTCTTTTCAGGTTTAAGCTGATATTATTAGTGGCTTCCACCATTAAGCTTGGTTTAATTGTGTCTTTTCGGTTTGTTATGAGTTTTTGAAACAAATGAAAATCACTATCGGTTTAAGATCGTCTAAATCCTAGATATGCGCCCACAATCTAAGATAATTGTTCTTATTATTTGATTAACCGACCAATTGTTTTTTATACAATTAACCACGAGATTAATTCATTTTACCATATAATATAACCCAAGTCACAATCATTTCCTTTTTTTTTGTCTCCTCATAATTATTGATTTAGATTTTCAAGACTTGCTGGACCCAAATTTATAAACTTAAATTTATCCCCCAAATTTTGACTTTCTTCAAAGTTTTAAATAATCAACATTAATTGAAAATAATTTTTTTAAAAAGGTTATTTACTTAATGATTTTATCAACTTTATCCCTTATTACTGATCATCATTCTTCACACCAATTAATTTAAAAAATATAATTAATGATAATTTTTCATACCTTATAATTTAGAATATTTTTATATATGTTTGATCAAAATTTAAAATTTTAAATATCTGAAAAAGTAATAATATGACAAGTTAGAGTCTAACGTGTCTTTAGAAAAATCAACGTTATTGCAGATAAACTCGCACATCTCGGTCATTGTTCGGATATGGGTGATGGGAGCATTCCACGGGACCTTGAAGACCTCATCCGAAAGGATGCTCTATATGACGGGACAACTTCTAAATGTTGACATTTCTTTGTACTCTTACATTTTCTATAAAAATGTATAACGAGCATTTTTGGACGGAAAATGCAGTTTTTACACACAAATCATGCGGATTGACGGTAAGTAATAAGTCATGCATGTGAATTGAAGTGACTTTTGTGTTTGTTCCGAACCATATATGTAAACTTAATTTATGGATAAACTAATACCAAAACAACATTAATCAAGGAAGTCTAAAAGGTTATCTAACCTAGCTTCTTTAAACAAAGCTATCTAGTCATTAATAAATAATCAACAATAGTCTTGCCTCATAGGTATATAAATTATAAAAGAAACAAAATTGGTTTGGAAGACAAACCACTAAATTAGTCTATTAGAATAGACTAATTTAAAATAAATAATTAGAATCTTGAATGGCATAGGAGACTTAGCCGGCTATTATTTACAGAAAAATGATCTCGAGAGAACACACAAACTTGGAAGTCCTAGGTAGGGTTCCAGAAGTACCTGCACATATAGACCCTATACTCTTCTCTACTCACATGTTTACTTATCATTATACTAATCATTGAATTATATAAACTCATTTATTGTCGAAAGAGAATAGTTCACATACACTATAAACAAATACTTAGATTAGTATCCATTTTTACGATAAAATCTCATCGGATACGGATCTCGAATCGTCGGATATTCAACCTTAAGATATATCGCTGAATGAAACTCGTGTCTTAACGAACCCTAAAAATGTAAACACTAATAATTTGAATTTGATCATCTTGATCTCGAATTTGTCTATAGTTACTTAGTTAGTGATTCATGTGAAGAAGATGAGCACGTGAGAGAGGACAACAGAAATAAGGGGCTCGAGGATTTCATTTTAGCCAACAAACCTACCTCACTTTAAACTCACCTAATCGTCTCTAACTTTAATTAGATAAACGATATTTGGATGTATTTGTTTGTTTTAATACTTATATTACAATATATTTTCATTATTTTGTACTTTCTAATTCCTTGCAAGAATAAACAATTGAAGAAGTTATATTTTCCATAATAATACGTAATAAATATGTCCTTGCCCACAAGTTGCCTCAAAGAGAAGGTGGTTGGGATATGATATTAAAAAAACAAAAAAAACAGGCTTATTAGCTTTATAATTAGTTTGCAACATACCTTTATTATTATTTATTATTAAATTAATGTTATATATTATCATTATCACCCGCAATAATACTTGAATTTTTTTATGAATGCCCTTGATTATTTGTTAATTTTGAAGTATAAACAATTTATATAAATATTACAGAAAAAACTCAAAATAATACAGCCAAGCCATTGATTTTTTTAAAAAAACAACAGTAATGAAAATAATAACGTATAATTTTTTTTGGGTAGGATAATAACGTGATAGACTGATAGATGATGCATGGTATTTAAAGTATATATGTAAATAGTAAGAAAAGAGAGAAAATATGGAAATCTAGTCAGGGAAGATTAGGCACAAATCTATTTGACAGTTGAAAAGGTAGGAGGAACAAGTTGTGTAACAATCGTATTAAACAAAATAAAATAATGATATATAATTATGCTAAACAAATATTGATTACTTCATGTAAAGATACGCAAAGATTGTCCATCTCATTCAATTGAAATGACTAATTGAAAATTTTAAGTATTCAAAGTAGTTAACTGCATGACAGCATGCATGTTGTTGTACATGACCTCAATGTTTTTGTAGCATACAATAATAAGCTTTATGTACAATTTTTAAACATAACTTATTGCTTCTATCCGATTAACTCAATAGTGGATAATAAGCAACATGCATCATAATCTAATCTTCTTTCCTAAGTTACTATTAGAACACTCTGCATTTAGGAAGATATTTTCTTCTTTTTCTTAAAATATGGGGCATGGATGGTAATTTCATTTACACTCATCATCAATGTGGATCGAAACACTTAACGGGTAAGACCTTTAAAAAGTTTGCGGATGGTTGAAGGTATCTCACCGAAACCGATACATACAAAAAAATCTAAACTTTAGTAAATTTAATCTTAAAAACTCATGATCCAAATAACGGGCAATTTCAATGTTTCTCTACACTTTGTAGCTTGACTAATTCCAACTATGACTCGAACTCATGATCCAAAGGATATATGTAGTCTGTGAATTCGAATTCCTGACCGCGACAGTCCTCATCTCACATCTGAGTCATCTTGTCACCCGGGAAGAATGAGAAGATATCTCACTTATAAATACGAGTGTATAGCAATTGTGACTAAAATACCGATATTTTATATCTGTGACCAAAAACAATAAAGTAAAGTAAAATATCGAGTAATGAATGTGTCACTTCTCCGTTACCACTTAATTAATAAGATTAAAAATCTTCACCAATGTTGATCAATTCATTTCATACACGACACATCATGAGTTTTGTTACACCACTCATACCCATTTAAAACTATTAAACTTAAAGCACAAGACACTAGAATTCAATTTTAACAAGAAATGTTGTAATAAATTCGGATTTTTCTACTGTACTCAGCACTAAGTTTTTAAAATTATTGTACAGATTGATCTGATTTCGGTCACTTTAAAATGATATTCCCTCCCAATCCTCAATAATTGTCTTTGTAGCAATTCTTGACCGTAGACTTGTATCCAATACTAGTTTAAGGAAAATTCCATGGCAAATTGACAATCAATATAAACTTGAGGAAATAATGATAATTTAAGCAAAACTACCATATATTGATCATAAAACAAATTTCATCAAAAATTGTTTAATTTCATATTTGACACATTTGGAAGCATATAGTTAAATTTTGTCTTATTGGTCTGAAAGAGAAGTAGGGCCTAAATGGCAACTAGTTTGTCAACTTACTTAAGGGTTCCGGAAAAGCTGCGATGCGTGAAACCTGGCAAACAAAATGTTATAATGGACACTGGATATCCATATATACATAATAAATGGACCATTTCCAAATTCATACCAAAGTCTTCACACGCAACATTCAAGTAACGTAAGGAACACATTCAGGCTATTCAATAAGGAGTGAAACCATCACTTTAAACAAATATATGCAAGATAACCCATGTACAAACAATCTATGAAATCCCCATTGCAAGGAATTCTAGAAGATATGAATACAAGAAGGTGAAAACTTGGAAAAAGAATACAGACTAACAGAAAATATGTGAAAATAAAAGGAATTCAATACGAGTTTTCGGTTCCGGATAATGGTGGCATGTAAAATCATAGATCTCATTCTCAATATTCTTTTAGTCAAGTTCTGACTGATATGAGGGTTCCATTATCATAACATACGAGAAAGCTACTTACCCGATTGCTCGTGATAATGGAAGTCCGAAAGGCTGTTCGCTGAAAGGCCATAGAATTTCATGTTTTGCGACTTAGGTGGGCTTTTTGTCGATCTACTGAGATTGAGGTTGAACCACTTCTTCTTGCTCGATTTATCTTTTCCGTCAGATCCGCCTTCTTCCCCGGGACTCTCTGAGTTTGCATCTTCTCCGGGAACCTTGCTGGTGCTACCATTGGGTGTACCACTGACTGGACCCACAACACTAAATGATGAATGTATACTGTCACGTTGTTTCAATAGTTCGTCTACCTGTTTTTAGAAAGCGAGAACAAGTGGTGAACAAATAACACTAAGGTGTAATCTAGGAAGGTAGGGCAGAGGAAATCATGACTTACAGCTTGCTTTTCGACGTTGTATCTGTTGGTAACTTCCTGGAAACGCGCCAAGGCCTGAATTTTAAAATGACAAACATTAAACGCTGTCCCGTCAATACTCAAGTTTGTGACTATTAACAACATACCTTTCTGTACTCAGTTTCAAACTGGCGCAACTCGTTTCTCTTTCTTAAGATTTTCTGCTTCGATGTCCTTCAACTTTTGTGTTGTTTCTTCATACGACTTTGCACATAGCGCCTCTATTGTGTAAGCTGCAGGCTTGAAAAAGTTGTCCCCTGGGAATTTTTCACAGGTGATCATACAAGGTATCAGGATAAACATTTCCCAAAAACAAAAAAAAATCGCTTTGGTATCGAGTGAGAAATCCAGCTTACCATAAACAGCAAATATATGAGTTCCTGACTTTAGCTCTGAAACCTCACAGGTTGTAGGCCCTCCAATCTTTTGAAGAAAGCAGCTTCAGGATCCTTGGCCATTGCCAACTAACCGTAGCCAGGGCTTGAACTCTTAGTTTCCTAATGGGAACGAGCGGAAAATTGCAACCACAAAAAAGGGTAGAAGAAAGAATACATACCGCGTTGACAGTAGCGTCCAATCTATAAACTTGAAAATGCAAGAAATACATTCCAGCTGATGTGACCTTTCCAGTCTTTTCACTGTCCTCCTACATTAGAGAGAAGGAACCAACAAATTTCCAGGTAAACATCAACCGATTAAAGCACACAAGTTTATGCACAACATTATTAAACAATATCTTAATAAAAAGGATGATCAATTAAATACATGTTTTCCAACACAATCTGCCCCTTAAGACAAAAGAGAAAACCCTCTGCCTCACATAAAATAAAATCTTGTTTGCTGTTTGCACTTTGCAGTATCTAAATAACCCTAACCCAATCTAATTCCTTTCAGCATAAAATCAATAGAGCCATATAAGAGCTATTCAGAATTATTTTTTAAACATACGATTGCACATTATGTTGTCTAACACGGTATCTGAGTCGTCCTTCCTTGGCTCCAAAAGCTATCAAACTGGAACATTTCCATAGGGAATACAAAAACTAGCCGGTCCCAGTAGTGTCTCTCCCTTAGCTATGGTACTACAATCAGAGGAAAGGGCAGTGTAGGAATGAAGACAGTAGGGTCGAAACATTTGGGAGGGAGTAGAGTCATATTCATATGATCTAGAAAGACGAGCTAGACATACTCGATGCTCAATCATAAGTTTAGAAGAGCCACTTGCCCATGAAGCCATTGCAACCAAGGCAAAATCAAGCCATCACAAGCCTAGGCGTGCATACTCATAGTGGCCCAGTGGCGAGCAGCCCAGGACACGCGACAGCACCCTCAAGGTTGTGATCATGCCCAGCCCATGTCGCGATTAAGCCACACGCACGAATGAATAAAAAAACAGAGAGCTTTGAGCTTTTCTGTTGGTTTGGGACGCCATTATAGTTGGGCATGCTTGAAAACTTTCAAGGCAAGGGACGCCTAGCCGCACTTGGCCAAAATCAACAAGGCTCCTAGCTAAAGTCCGAACTGTGCACGAATAAAGAGGAGCTTGGACGTTCAAAAGATCGGGCTTACAATCCTGGATCAAAGCGACTATTGACTCACATCATATATGATGGTAGTAATCGTTGTGATAGCCAAATATGACATCACATTGTCTGCAAACCTAGGGATTTCGGTTTCTGACAAATAATGAGCAAGGCCAAAAAATTAGGATTATGAAAGCAAATATTGCATTATCTGCAAGTGGATGCATGAACTTAAAAATCGAAAATTAGATGAATGTATAGAAAGTTAATGATATAGCTTACAACTTTTGCTCTAATAGTCCATATGATTATGAAAGCAAACATTGCATTAGCTGCAAGTGGATGCGTGAATTTGGAAAAATGAAATCAAAAGTTCACAATGTAAACGTTTCATACCCAAGGCAAGGTAACAACATATGATCATGTTGAAAAAAACTACAAATTTACTTTTTTATTGATCACCTCAATTTAGCTTTATCATTAATTTCAACAGTCACGAGACAATCATTTCTTCCATGCTGAGGGGCTTTGTGATTCAATCCGTTAAATATAGATGAAACCATTAATTTACAACTGATTATTTCAAAGTCTCAGTTTGCATCCAATAACAATATTGAGATGGCATATGCAAACAGAGAAGTAACCTTGGTCACAAAAAAGGGAAAATATTAGCACAGCAGCACATGACAGAAAAATCCAAGTTTTTGTTGCAATTCCATGCAGACTACAAAACCAGATATTAAGCAATAGTAGAATGGTCAGAACCAGCATGGCAGCAACAGAAGAATCTTAGGCAAAACAGATAGGTTACAGAGAAATGTGGTGTTAGGAGGAGAGGAGACGGAATTAGGTAACAAAGAGTAATTGGATACACGATGACGGATGACACGAAGTCCTTCGAGAGTTTACAAAAGGATATTATCATGTTGCAAAAGGATGAGCTACACTTGTATAATTGGAGAAGGTTTTTTAAATTGAGCTCCTTCAGAAAACTCATTGTTCCATTTGAATACAAGATCCATTTTTCTCGTATTTTCTTTGCCATTGTCGTTTACTCATTGGATATGAACTGCTGCATCATTCAGGTATTGCAAGCAAAGGAGAAACATGCTAGAATCAGTCACCAACAAATTTACCAATACTGGCAATACCCATATTTAGGTTGTTGAACTCAAACAAAACTTCATACTCGAATTAGATTCCTCCATTAGACTGTACACATCCTAGTGGAAAAACAATATTTTTACACCCTCATAAATAACAGCTCACATCCCTGTATTTTGTCTGTCTAAAAAGTTTAAAAAGTTTTTCACCCTTCCAAAATTGAGGGGAGGCGTTACAGAGTGCCAAATTAAATGGGACCTACCTCTACCACTAATTAACCAATGAGAGACTTTCTTTTATTTATTTTTTCTTGCACTTTTTTAAAAAAAAGGGAATGGACATCAACTTTTCTAATTCAAATTAATTGTATGATTTTGAATTGATATCCAACACTATTAATATCCTTTTTTAATCCTCAAACTGTGAGGAATAAAAAATAATTAAATATAATTAATTGTAATAAAACTATGTTGATTATAATAAATTATACATAAAATATTTAGATTTTACTTATTTGTAAACATAAATTAAAGGAATTATAAACGATATATGGGATGTACGAAAAAATCATATACGGAGTGAATATGCAGATTAGTATACACTAGAGTGCATTTATAGAATTATAGACGGATTGGCATGCAATCAGTCTTAGGTTTTTGCAGCAAAATTATTCAGAACCAGAATTGACAGCATCAGAGAGGGCCCTGAAGTGGTGACTGGTTGGAGGGGTGGCAGGTTTAAATCCGGCTCAAAGAATAATGTGTTGGTAAAAAGTCTATTAATAAGACTTACTGTTCTATATTAAGAAATAATAATTATTCTGAAATTAAAAGGGAGAAAAATATGTGGCTGAGATTAAAACTTGATTTATTTAATAGATCATCGGCAGTGATCTTTCGCAGGATGGATTAAATAACTTCCTAATTGTTGACAACTGAATTCCTAACTGTAATTCTGATATTAACTGCGACAGATTCAGAAAATTCTCTATGAATAGAGAATTGTTTCTTTCACATAAAATATTAGAAAGAATTCAGATTTGTTGTATCCTAGGAGGTGAATCTGTATGAAACCCTACAGCAATTAAATGGAGCAAATCTCACTTTAAAGATAGTGATCTTTTCACACCTCAAAAGGAATTTCTTCACCCTAATTTCCAACACAGTGATAATCATAGGGAGACTGGACATGGAGGTGGATAGCAGGATTACACTTATAGTGAGGGTTGAAACCAAAGGGCTGTAGACTGGCTTAAAACAGTTTGGGGATAAAGAATGATGAAAGAGAAAGGAAAAATATGGCAGAGGCCCCAAATCAATTGCAATGCCAACCCCATTTATTTCCCTCACAATTCTTAAGAACCCAAATATACAAAGGAGGCAAAATGCACCGGTATACTATTTTAATTTTAATAAGTAATTATCAAGGGAAAAATAAATTCCTTTTAAAAATATTTTAATGTTTTTATAGACATATATTTTACAAAATTAAAAGGATTTCTTAAAGATTTCAAAAGGTATATGAACCACAGCTGGAAAAAGAGCATGGACACTTGAAACTATTAAAAAAAAATGCAGGTTGTTGTCGTCTTAAAGATTGAATCCAGCTCCGTAGACATGCCTCGTAGGGCACTTAGCAGTACATACTGAAACTTAGCTTTTTCAAGGACATTACCAATATGAAGGAAATTATGAACCTTGTTATTGGAAAATTGAAGGTCAAGTAACAAGCTAACATGTCAAGGATTACTTTCAGCTTTCAATCAGCGCTTAATATCAATTTTTTTTTATAAAAGAACTACCAAAAAAACTTTTGGACAAGGAAACTCAACGAAGTTATTCAGAAGAACTGAGCTTTAATGAATATAATCACTGATCATAATAGATACTGCAAAGGAAAATATTCATGTCATGCTTTTGTTTCCAATATTCTCTTTCAACTTCTTCCAGAAGCAACTTAGTTGTGAAGATCAATCTTGAAAACTATTGAAAAAAGAGAAAATACCTGCAACGCTAAACCATATCCTGCATTTGTGTCTTGTTCAAAATAAAGTAGCTGGACAGTGTAACAATGCTCCAATTAGATCAACTTACGAGAAGAATTTGTACAAGATGTTGCATTGAACTATCTCATACGTGAAATACCTTAAATTTGCTTTGGGATGCTGAAGTCACTCTCACTACAATCCCTAATTGTGCTTGCTCCTCGCTTATTGTAACACTGAAGAAGTGGGCGCATTGCTTTTCAACCTAAACATTATGAAAAATGAATATTACAAAAATACGTAACATTTTTTCTGTGCAACATATGCTATATTTAGATACATATGAGCAAGAACCTTTCCGCTAACTGATGACCCAATTGGCAGTGGTCTAATAGTCACAGTTCCATTTAGTGCTTCTTCGAGGACATTTGCTGAGATGGTTGTCTTGATTGGAACCCCTAGCTTGCTAGAAACCAAGAAAGGGAAAGAAAGAAAAAAAAAAGCAATTAAAGCAACGAACAGGGAAATTACTTGACATTGATAAACTATCCTACAAGTTTATATGTACCTGAACAATGCAGCAAACATTGTATTCACAGTTCCAAGATTGGACAAATCAATTTCCATGTCCATACCCTCTGCGTCAAGAGCCTGATTCGTTCAAAAAGGAAAGAAAATTCATAATGTTGAACGATGATAAGCAAAACATTTGATGCAAAAAGTAGCTTGATTTCCTCCAACATCATAAGGAAAAGCAGATTTATATTTCATGTGCAGTGACCAAACCCGTTTAATCTAAATGGAAAGGGAACAGTATAATTGTGTCTATTTTAATAATTTACATTCATATGTCCTCTGGCACACCCATTGAACATAGCCAATGCAGTATTTTCCTTCATCAACATATTTCCACCAACCCACCCAGTGTAATCATGAACTATTCAATGTGATATCCCCAAGAGACGAGGAAAGATTATTAATGCCTCCCCAATATAATTGGTAGTTTGAAATGCACCCTTAGAACTGTTGCTAAATTATGAGCACGTAAAGATGCCAAGTGAACAGAAGGAGAAGTCCAGTCCCATAGCCTTCATTTCTATAATATCATTTCCAGAAGTTCTGATATTACGTTGAAGATAAAGACATCCATAAAACAGTGGAAATATACCCTTTCTGTTATCATTGTTACAATATAAATTGCACTAGTACAGAAAACAAAGGAATCATAGATATGGGTTAGCCTATACCTACCTGAGTCTCCAGAAATTGTCTTGCAGTTTAGCTATTTGAAAATTTTGCCAATGGAACCTGCTAGGTGGTGTGCCTACTGATTTGGTATTAAACTTGAGGGATTCGTCTCTAGCTCTATTTCAGCTTTTAGTGGGTATTGTGTTGTTGAGCTCTTGTGAGATTCTTGATCTTTTACTATACATCCCTCCTCTTTTTATTACAACATGAATTTACTAATCTAGCAGATTCTGGTATTTTATCACAATCCACAGAAAATTTTCGATTCAAGCCTACTTCAACTTGTCGTGAGTGTATACATTCAATAACTGAAAGCATTTTTGCAAATCATTTGAAATTTCAGAGCTTTCTAGCAGTATCGAGTCCAGAGTTGAATCAGAGTCAAGCCCAAAGAATCACAAAACGCGCGTGTGTGTATATAAGGCCATTTTCAGCTTCACAAACTGCAAGTGAACCGATGTCCATTCTTTAAGCATTGCACTTCGCAAAAAAAGCCAATCAGCTTTGTGGCGTTCATGAGATTCAATTCAGAGAACATTGAAGAACATATTAGAAAGGAAATCGAACTTTATAGGCCAAGAAATTCAAGACCCTCTAGACTTGATCGAGGCTCAATAGGTCTCCTCAATTAAAATCGTGCAATTTTACGTAACAGAGAAAGTAATGATGTTTAGCTTCCCGCACTATGAATTCTATATGATTACTGATACATGAAGCTGAACACAGATAACATCGCGAAGAACTTCAAAATGAAGAGGGAAAGCATGAAATTAAAAGAAAAAATAAGAGAATTTCACCTCAAATCCAGCTAAATCATAATGCCTTCTCTTCTCTGGATCAGATAAGATGCTATAAGAATAAGCAACCTCTTTAAAACGCTCTGCAGCTTCAGGATTACTTGCATTCTTATCAGGATGATACCTGTTTACCAAGTATTTTCATCAGAAAATACTCTTTTTTCAGACATAATACCAGTACATCAACAAAATTTAACCCTATCCAAAATAATCCTCTCCCTCTTCCGTCTCAGATAGACTAAAGTGAAGAAACACGGAACAGTAGGACAAAAAAAGAATATGGAATGTGTGGACTAGGCCAATTTCTTCGTTGGTGAACAACACACTATATCATTATAGCAATTGCCGCTACATTGGTTAGCTCATCAACTCAAGTAAGATCCATCTCCACCAAAAGCAAGCTCCTAACATGATTGCTAGCATCAAGCTATATCGAAAATACTGGAGTATCAACAAAATCAGCGACAACAAAAAGTGTGAAATTTACTTGAGCGCAAGTTTTCTATAAGCAGTCTTAATTTCTTGATCCGTTGAATCCCTGGAGACAGACAAAACCTCATACGGATCCCTCCGTAGAGGCGTGCTCGAAGGCCCTACTGTCGTCATACTGTTCCTTTGGCTTCCTCCTTCTCAACCTGAATTCACAATCACTCAATTTGCTCCATGATAGCCCCGAATCCGCCAAAACAGGTCTCACAGATCGCAAACCGAAAAACAATTGCGGAGCAAATCTACAATCAAATCGCAAAATAAAATGAGACAAAAATTGGAATTTCCGGGAGAAAGCAATGGAAGTGGAGGCAAAAGATTGAAAACCTATATTCAAATTGCGTCACGTTCAGCTATTTCCGTTGTTCGTGGTTGTGGATGAAGAAGATTGCTTGAAAAGGAGAACGACTGGTAGAAAGGGGCAATCAAAAACGGAAAGAAGTATATGTGACGATTTGAACACGAAACTAGGTTTTCCGATAATCATAAAGAGAGAGAAATGGGCGTCAAACTCTCTTCGTCTTCTTCTGGTTGTGTTTGGTCGTTGCGGTGTGTTTGTTGGGACTGAGACTCTGGGAGGGTAAAAAGAACTTTTTCTCACTTCTCAGTTCTCACCTTCTTCATTTAACCTTTTTCCTTTTTAATTTCAAATTAGTATTTGGAGCCCCATATTTAAGGGCCGGACTCACAATCTTTAAAGCTTTTGAACCGATTTGGACCTAAAGTGACAGTGTCCGTCCATTTTTAAAAAAAGGATTTGGTCCAACGAAAACAAACCTAAACCGGTTGTTAAAAAATAAAAAAGGAAGCTATTTACAATAAAGCCCGGCCTATCAAACTCAAAAGTCCAACCAATTAGTAATTACAATGAAAAAGTAATTCGATCGGTCTATCCGATTCAAGACCAACCAATAAACTGGCCCAACATGAGTAAGCAAGGGATACAAAATTTGTTGGCCGCTCGATTGCTTGACAATAAAAGATGAACAAGCAACTCTCTAGTGAGTGACATCGGAGTGGTCACTGGAGGACAGTAGAGTGGTGCGGCCACGAAGGTCGTCGATCAACTTAACGACCTGCGACATAGTTGGGCGTTGGTCAGGGGAAGGTGAAGTGCAAGCGAGGGCAATGTGTAGAAGCCCGACCATCTCGTCTTCAATATCTTTGTACCTCATTAGCTCCAAATCAAACACCTCCGCCGTCCACTCCTCTTGTATTACTGTCTCAACCCACTTCCGTAAGTCCACCACCTCCGCGCCGCTCCCTTCCACTGTTGCCGGACATTTTCCTGCCACAAATGCAATTGACTCTTACAAAAAGCATCTCACATAATTACCTTTGTGGTAAAAATATACACTGACGTACCTGTAAGAACCTCCAGTAATAAAACGCCAAAGGAATAGACATCAGCTTTCCAGGTAAGAGGTTTCCCACGGACTGCTTCCGGGGCTCGATACCCGTTGGTCCTGCAGGATCCTAAGGACCTGGGAGGAGGAAAGCCAAAGTCGGAGACTCGAGCATCGCCAGCCTTATCTATGAGGACATTAGTTGACTTGATGTTGCCATGGGTGAGCTCTAGAGGCTTACAGGCAGAGTGAATGTATGCGACCCCTCTTGCCGCGCCTGCTACAATCTTCAGCCTTGTAGTCCAGTCCACCGGCGTCCTCCCTGGCCCTCTATTCCCTGTCAATCATAAGCTAAATGGTAACATTCACTTGAAAATTTAATGACTACGCATGTTACAGGTGAAATATTCTAACTTCACTATACTCATTCACATGTTATTGGTTCCCATCATAAATGTCATTTCATAAATATGAGTCTAAAATTCAAGTTGAAGTTTGAATTATATTAGTTTGGTGCCAATTGTCTGGATTCAAGTGAAGGTCAATGGTGCATTTATATTTTACAAGTGTTTGGTTTTTTACTCTTTGTCACTCTCTGATGTGTATATAAAAACACTAGTTCCTATAATATTTTTTTAACTACGGTCACAGTTAATTTGGCAACAACACAACGTCACGTTTTTAACAGTTGATACTGATCATTCCAACATTTAACTCCTGGCAAGTGGTGCAAAATGACATTCAAAATCCAAAGTAAATTTCAGAATGAATTTCACCCATCTTTGGAGTGTCCAGTAGAAAAGTTATCTTGACAATTTAAGCTAACTGTAGTTTAAAAACTAAAAAAAAAATTTAAAAAACAGGGATAAGGTAACGTTAACGTACCGTGGAGGAGGCCGAAGAGGCTACCGTTAGCCATGAAATCCAACACCAGCAGCTTCTCCTCCTTGGCAATGTAATACGCCTTCACCTCCGCCACATTTGGATGTCGAAGCCTTCCCACCATCCCCATCCGCTTCTCAAATTCATTTCCCGGTGACGACGAATCCATTCTCATTCGTTTCACGGCCACGACACTTCCGTCGTTCAACGTCGCCTTGTACACTGTTCCGGTCGATCCCTTCCCCAGCATCTCCGCTGACGCCCTCAGCAAATCCTCAAGGTCAAACTTCATCCCGCCTTCCAAGAACACCATCTTCCCCTTCTCTGTCGGACGCTTGTCATACGGCTCTGGATTTTTCTCGGTATCCGTCGTCGGATTCAGTCTTTGACGAGCGTAGCTCCTCCAGAAGAAACAGACAAGCAGGAAGGGAAATCACCGCTAAAATTGCAAAATCTCCTATCACTACGGCGATTATTGCAGACGAACTCATCTTGTGCATCCGAATTTTTCCAGTTTTGTTGCTTGGAGAAGACGGAAATTCTGATACTGGGAAATTGTGGACTCCGCGGTTGAACTGGACTTGCAAGGGGATAAAGGTGCACCACAGAGACCTTCATTTCCAACGAAAGCAGACAGAGGAAAGCCTGAAAGCGACTTGGGGATTTCGCCTTCAAATTCATTTCCCGAGACGTTAAAATCCTGAATGTCGTTGAGCTCCAAGCTCGAGATCGGACCAGAGAATTCATTCCCCTCTAACTTAAGAGTGAGGAGGGCGTTCAATCGGCTGAAATTCGCCGGGATTACGCCGGAGAGGTTGTTGAAGGACAAATCGAGGCGGTAGAGGCGGAAAGAGAGGAGAGAGAGTTAGGAAGCTCGCCGGAGAGAGAGTTATGAGAAAGAAAGAGAAGTTTAAGAGATGTGAGGTTAGAGAGGTTAGGAATTTGACCCG
Organism: Fagopyrum tataricum; assembly: GCA_002319775.1. NCBI lineage: Eukaryota > Viridiplantae > Streptophyta > Magnoliopsida > Caryophyllales > Polygonaceae > Fagopyrum > Fagopyrum tataricum. The sequence goes on from CM008283.1 coordinate 9,334,054, forward strand.
AGAAGCGATTGCGACTGAGAGAGAGGATTCGGAGACGGGAGAGAGAAGAAAGTGAGTCGAAATTGCCGGAAAGAGAGAGGTCTTCGAGAACGAGCTTAGAGACTCGGTTATGGAAGCAAGAGACGCCGTACCAAGGGGAGGAGGAGGAGCATGGGTTAGTGTCAGAGGTCCAGGTGAGGAGATTGTTGGACTCGTCGGCGTAGATTTGAAGGCAAGTAGATGCTCGGCGTCGGGGATTGGGAGGCGGGAGATGCGGTGGAAGAAGAGGTGGATAAAGAGGAGAAGAGGGAAAGCAGAGGTGGAATTCGCGCCATTGTTGATTGGAGGTTGTGCTTCTGCTCTGCTCTCTTCTACTACTGACTAGAGTAAAAGGTTGTTGACTTGTTGGAAACGACGAAAGTGATGCTATGTTTTATATTTTATTTCCCCTTTGAATTCATTTTGGGCAACGGACAATTTTGAAGTTATTTACTAAAAATACTCATTTTGAAAGGAATATTACGTGTTGTATACAAATTTTGAAGTTATTAGAAATTTGACCCACTGTAGTAAAAACCCTCCAGCTTGGAGCTCAACGACATTCAAGATTTAAGCGAGATCCGACAATTAGACCGCGGACTTGGTAGGTCAGGCTTATGCGCCATATAGCCGTCCGTTTTCACGGGCGGACGGGCTTGTCCACGTTTGTCCAGTTCTACCCTCTGCTTATGTAGCCTTTTATAAACCCTAATTTTGATCCCGACGTTGCCGGTCTTCACCAACTCACAATCTACCAACCAATAATGGTCAATAAACATGAGTTCTTGTTTGCACCATTCCATGTTGTGTGCTGGCCTATTTGTATTCTCCACGGCCATTTACAAGATCACTAGATTCACTACTCGTGTAAGAAGCCTTTCTCCATTGAAATCGATCTCGCCGTCTTTGTTCGTTTTTTGTTTGGGCACCAAGGGGCTTGGTGAACGTCCTAGAGATATTTTGCTTCATTTTAGTATGAGTTGAAATTGGAGTGGCTCTTAACAAGCTTAGAGCTCCTCGTAAATCCTAATAAAAAGATGGTATGTGGGTTTTGTTGACATGTTTTCCTCTTGCTCTCAGACCACCATTCTTCATTCCATTTTGTTTCAGAAGAATGTTGGCTATTTTCAAGATTATTATTGTAATCTTTCATTACCAAGTTATTGACTTTTACTAAATTTTATGCTTAAGCTTGTGTGCTATTATTTTTTATGCTTAACAATTTTTTAGCTAGTATTGATCAAAGTATCTCATAGATTTCGTTGGGTCAGAATGAACGTGGGGCTCCATCGCACGTGAGCGCATATGCGCGTTGGGCCCAAGTCCAGCACACAGGCCCAGCGGGGTTTCATCCTAAAACCAATTGGCAATAGGAGGAGTAGCCCACCAACCTTATATACTAGACTTGTAATCCCAATATTGTCGATGTGGGAACCATAATCCTCCACACGCCCCCTCAAGTGCAACCCGTCTGGCTCGGTTGACATTTGACGAAATGCCTTAAGGCCGGCTAGCAACCGGACGGACTATCATTGTCCATGTCCGCAATTTGAGTCTTAAGGCCGACGAAGCCCAATAAGCCAAAACCTGTTTCTGATACATGATAGATTTCGTTGGGTCGGAATGGACGTGGGGGTCCATCGCACGTCCGAGCGCATATGCGTGTTGGGCCCAAGTCCAGCACACAAACCCAGCAGGGTTCCATCCTAAAACCAATTGGCTTTCAAGATCAAATAATCTCCAACCCTTTTGATTAAAAGGATAACCGAGAAAAATGCATTTCCGGCTTTTAGACGTAAATTTATTTGAACTTTTTGGAAGCTTGGCAGCGTATGCTAGACAACCGAAAATCCGAATATGATTATATGCGGGTTTTGTATTAAAAAACTTTTCGAAAGGGCTTATGTTATTTAGAATAGAAGTTGGAGTTCTATTAATTAAATAACAAGCGGTTAATATCGCATCTCCCCAAAAATATAACGGTAAATTTGATTGAAATAAAATAGCACGTGCCACGTTAAGAATGTGACGGTGTTTTCGTTCGACTTTTCCATTTTGTTGAGGGGTATATGGACATGAAGTTTCGAACAAAATGCCCTTTTTTCAAAAAAAAATTGTTTTAAAACGATAAACTCGGAACCATTATCGAACGAAATTTTTTAATGTTTCTATGAAATTGAGTTTTGACCATTTTACAAAATTGTTGGATTTTCAGATTAACCTCAGTTTTGTTTTTTGATAAGAAATACCCAAGAAATCCTAGAAAAATCATCTACTAGTGTTAAAAAATAAGATGCACCACAAAAAGTGGTATGCGATATGGACCCCATAAATCACACAATGTATAAGATCAAAATTATCATTCGATAAAGAAAAACTCGTAGGAAATGTAGATCGAGTTTGTTTAGCTCTATGACAAAATATCGCAAGCTAAGCGTTTGTTTGAAGATAAATTCATAGACCTAACACCGGGGAAGATTACTTAAAGTTTGAAACGCTGGATGACCCAAACGTTGATGCCAAATTGAAGAAGTATCATGGGTAACATGAGCAATATTCATAAAAGAAGACGGAAAATCGAAAAAACGCAACCCATAAACTCCGTCTCTTGTTCACCCGCTCCAATCAGCATCTTGGAAGCTAGGTCCTGAATCAAACATAATTTTGATGTTAAAAACATATTGCATTTTAAATCATTTGTTAAACATGCAATAGATATGAGATTGCAAGTAAGACCCGGAACATATAACATAGTTGATAAGATAAAGTTCGAATTAAGATATACTAATCCTGCTTGATTAGTCGTTTTAAGAACATTGTTAGGTAACCTAATAGTATAGGAACCAACCGTATGTATTTCTGAAAGTAATCGTATATTACCTGTCATGTGGAATGAAGCTCCACTATCTAGAATCCAAGATTTAGAATTTATACCTGCTAAATTATCATTTGAAGCTGCATGAAACGATTTGAATTTCTCCATCAAATCGGCCCGATGAGCATCTGATAAAGTAGTACCAACAGCAGCCCGGTCCGATTGAGATAATGGATCTGGATCTGTAATTGCAGGGGCTGTTTGGACTGCGTTACTAACGCCAACCTTAGCCCTGGTTTTTGTTTGTGCAGACGCTGAAGAGAACTTGGAAGCAGGTGCCGAATTCCCATATTGTAAATCCGATGTTCCTCTCCCGTTATTCCACCATTCCGGGTATCCCAATCTTGAAGCATGAAATTTTTTCGTGTCCTGTTTTCTGGCAATGAGTACAAATTAGATGAGATTTTATCAGGCTTACCTTGATAAGGTCGAATTGCATTTCGCGCAGCCATGGCTAGAGGTTCACTTCGAGGATCAATGTCTCTTGTTGCAAGATTGTTGCACTCCTCTTGAATAGCTAAAGCATAAACCTTGTTGATATTGGGTAGTTTTGCTTTGGATATCACATGCGATCTGAGCGTGTGATAACTGTCGTCCAAACCAATGAGAAATTGATGCACCCTTTCGTCATCTCTTTCGTTGGTTAGTATCTTAGAGCATGGACCACAAATCTCGTTGGTTGATGGAAGAGAAGAAGCTAACTCGTCCCAGAAACGACAAAGCCTTCCATAGTACGCAGTTACATTTTGGCCCTGTTGTTTGCACTGAGCGATGTCTGCTCTCAGTTTGAGGATTCGAGGACCGTTTCCAGTCGAGTATCGCTGCCCAAATATCCAACCACATATCCCGGGCGGAATCTAGATCGGCAACAGTATCCCGTATCGACGAATCTAGGGTCTGCGAGATCCACCCGATGAGCATAGAATTCACTGTTTCTCAGTGAATGTACATATCGTCTTCTTCGTCAGGTTTCTTCAAGGTTCCGTCAATGAAACCAATTTTGCGTTTAGCACGAAACGCATGAAGCATGCTTCGCTTCCATTCCGTGTAGTTATTGCCTTTGAGGATTATCGAGCTAAGAGAGATGCCTGGATGATCCGAAGGGTGTAGGTAATATGGATGGGTAATAGCAAGATTGGGTGCCATAGAAATTTGGCTGATGAGAAATAGAACGTTGGGTAGAGAACAGATAGACTAGGTTATGAAGATAATATGATTAGGAATAAGGATCGTTAATTTGACTGATACCATGTAGGAAATAGAGTTTATTATCTTGCTTAAACAAGGAAAAGGAAATACATATATATACACTAATACCATAACGGTAACACTAATTTAGGCAAAGGAGAATATACACATAATATTATACAAAAGGAAACTAGTAATATATACATTTATGAAAATTCTTTTCCTTTTGCAAATAAAAATATTTTAGAAAATAATTTTGTTCAAACTCCACATCCCTCTATTTTTGATTCGGAGCCTTTACCAATTTTCAACTCTAATGGGGTAAGTGGGGACCCTCATATCCCTATTGATATGCCTAATATATCTCAACCAGATTCGTTGCCTATACCTCATACTGCTACAAATCTTCTTCCCAAAATCTTGAAATTCTCTCGCCTAATATACATGATCATCAATTCATACCTTCCATAAATGAGAATATGATAGAACTTCCTTCCCCATCTTCTAATCTTCCGCATGCACAAACACCTACCCCCCAAAAATCCCCCAAATTTCGAATCTCTGCCCAATTCGTCTCACCGATCTGAGATTTCACCTTCTACGATCCCTCAAAATGTCTCTTCTCCGGATTCACCTACGACTTTACCTTCTACCAACGAATCTGCAAGCTCGACCCTTCCCCTCCTTCGACGCAGTATAAGAACAATTCCCAATTCCAATTCAAAATACAATGATTATTATTGCAATTCTTTGTCTCAAATATTCTCTCCCTCGGGTTCACTACTTCCAGCATCTGAAAAAGCCAAGGTGAAGTATCCTCTTTCTAATTACCTCAACTATTCTCGTTTTTCACCGAATTATATGTGTTATACTGCTATTTCTAACAATATTAGTGATCCTACATCTTATAAGAGTGTTGTCAAACACAAAGCATGGCGAGATGCCATGACATCCGAGTTTGACGCACTACAGAAGAACAAAACATGGTCCTTGACAACACTCCCACCTGGACAAACTGCAATTGGATCCAAATGGGTGTACAAAACGAAGCTGAAAGCAGACGGGTCAATTGAACGCCATAAAGCCAGACTCGTGGCACTTGAAATCGACAACGAGAAGGTATCGATTATACAAAAACTTTTTCTCCCGTAGTTAAACTCGTTTCGGTTAAACTCTTACTTGCAGTCACATCAATACATCGTTGGGAGCTCCACCAGATGGATGTCCACAACGCTTTTCTACACGGGGATTTGCACGAAAACGTATACATGAAACTCTCACCGGGTTTCACTGGATCGGATCCTTCTCAAGTCTGTCACTTACGTAAATCCATATATGGACTCAGACAATCACCCCGCAACTGGTTTGCAAAATTACGGTCAGCTCTTACTCAAGTCGGATTTCGACAATCATATGCCAATTATTCATTATTTTCCTATAAACGTCCAGGTATTGTAATTCATATACTAGTTTATGTGGATGATCTGATAATCACCGGTAATAATCCAAGTTCTATTTCTCGATTTAAAGATTATTTAAATTCTTGTTTCCACATGAAAGATTTAGGCCAATTACGATATTTTCTTGGTATTGAGGTAATTACTACTCCAAAAGGTTTGTTTTTATCTCAGAGGAAATGCACACTGGATATACTTACAGAGACCGGAAATTTGGGGTCATGGCCAGCCTCCTTTCCGATCAAACCCGGACACTCGCTATCACTAGACAAATCAGCCCCATACAGTGACCCCGAAGCCTATCGTCGACTGGTGGGCCGCCTGATTTACCTTACCATCACGCGTCCAGATCTCATGCACTTATTCCGTTCACATTCTATCCCAGTTTCTACAGCAGCCAACTGACAACCATTGGCAAGCTGCTACTCGAGTCCTTCGTTACTTAAAGGGAAGTCCCGGACAAGGTATCTTCTTTCAAACTCGAGTGCTTTACAAATCAATGCTTACTGCGATTCAGATTACGCCTCTTGTCCGCTAACTCGAAAATCACTCACTGGTTTTTATATTTTTTCTGGGCGAGTCTCCAATTTCTTGGAAAACAAAGAAGCAATCTATTGTATCACGATCTTCAGCCGAAGCAGAATATAGAGCCATGGCTACTACTACATGCGAACTCAAGTGGATCAAATCGCTCCTTACTGCACTTGACATTCCACATCCGAAACCAATCAATCTCTGGTGTGACAATCAAGTTGCACTACACATTGCATCCAATCCCGTTTTTCACGAGCGTAAAAGCATATAGAGATTGACTGCCATGTCGTGCGCAATGAAGTCCAAAACCGAACAATTCGAACGTTGCATATTCGGACATCCGAGCAGCTAGCTGATCTCCTTACCAAGGCACTCGGTCACCGTCAGTTTCACAATCTGTTGGGGCAAGTTGGGCATTTCCAACCTTTCCATGCCAACTTTGAGGAGGAGTGTTAGAGAATAAATCTATATATTACTAGTTTCCTTTTGTATAATATTATGTGTATATTCTCCTTTGCCTAAATTAGTGTTACCGTTATGGTATTAGTGTATTTATATGTATTTTCTTTTCCTTGTTTAAGCAAGATAATAAACTCTATTTCCTACAGTATCACTCAATTTGTCTATTGGAACTAAGTATAATGTGTATGCTTTCTCTTATTTTATTGTGTATGAGAACCATTAATCATACGAGATACACTTCCGGTATTGAGAGGGGCTTTGATTGTCTCCCTCTTTTGTCCATGCTTATTGGTTTTTCACATAACAAGTCCATGTTTCCAACTTCCAATATTACCATCCTTGACCAAGAAAGCACTATACACAGTATATATTTGAAGTACTAAAAAAGAACTTTTGTTTGTGGATTTACTCTTCTTTAGTCTAAAGTGATGTGTGCACTTGTCTTGAAACTGTCATGAAGTTTTAGAAGTAACACTATCAATATACAGAGTAAATCCTTCTTATTCGAACATGTCTCCAATGTAAGCTGTTGTGGCTGAAACCATTTTTTTTTATTACTTCTTTTTCTTTCTTTTGAAGAAACAAATCAAACAAAATTAACAAGGATAAACTCCCTTTCTCTCAAAACCAAAAAGTGAAAGTTGATTATTTTTCATCTTCGTCTCTACTTTGAATTTCACAAACAAGTGAGAATCAAAAATATTACTTTCCGAATTTTTTTGTGTTTTTGCTCTTGATCAATCCACAAAAATCAACTATAAGGCATTAAAATCCCTCCTATTTAAACAAGTTCAAGTTGTTTTCGGAATCTACTTTTTGTCTGTAAAGTATTCAAAAACTCCGGAGATATGAATTTTAACAAACTCCTATTTTAGGAATACAAAGTGCTTCTCATCGACCTCTTTTTAAGAGTTTTCACTTGTATTCAAGTATTCTGTGTTTTGCAGTGAACTCTTCCAAGTTTTAAGCAAGTTTTTATTGGCGACCGTTCGACTTGTTTGTCTTGGAGGGTTCGTGGATGTGTGATCGACTCCTGAAGGCTCTGTTTCGAGTCCAAATATGAGGTGAACACAGTTGTTCCCCAAGCTCCCGTCTTGTGTAATTCCTCCGACAACAGACATTATACTCTATGTTCTCCAAGGACCGATCACTCTCCTTTCCCATGAAAATCTCACTGATTATGGATCAACTTGTTGTACTTTTGTGTCTTTCTTTGATGTTTTCTTTTTTCTCGCTCTTCATGACGGTTTGTGTAGCACTCCGTTAAATAAGGTATACGAATAATAATGAACAGTGTGAATTATTATGGAGTTTTAAAATTTCATGTAACATGAAGTATATTATTTTAGTAAAATATACGAGATAAATTTGCCGAGTAAGGTATATATGGATAATCAAAATTTATAAATAAGTATAAGCTTATTTATAGATTATGCTTAATCTTGGGTATAGAAATATAATTAAAATATAAGAAAAGGTTTTTTATGATGGCAGTTTAGATAAGTAAGGTAAATTAGGACAAGTTAATTATCTACAGAAAATAGAGGTAGGATTGCTTTGTAAATGTTCACCCAAGAGACCACGTATACTTTGTAATTCCATGGCACGTTTATAAAAGGCCACATGTACACCTAGGAATGTGGTTAAATATGGTAAAGTAAATAGTTTTCTTCATGTATAAGTTAGTGTATACATGGCACTATATAAACCGATGGAATTGATCTAAATGAAAACACACACCAACTTGAAATATAAAGAAAGCAGCACCAAGTTAACTTAAGAAAGCAACGTTATTGCATAACAACATAAGGACTTTATATACAACTGGACCAAAATCGTTTTAAGATTTATTTCATAAATAAATATTCTCGTGTTTTCATTTTTGGAATAAAACATAAGTTCAATATTACTTAACACAATCAAATTGCTTATTTTTCTATACTTCTACGATCAACGACATATTTAATTCATATCATCATTTTAAATCTAGTATAATAAATTTAAATATTATTTCCCCACGAAATCAAAACGTATTTCAAATTATAAAATTCCATAAAATTATTAGTCATAAAAAACCTTGGATACTACGGTTGAGAGATTCATATGTTAGATAAGGAATGCATAACTATTTTCTCTTTCTCCTATCTCGTTAATAGTGGATCTAGAATCAAGGGTCCATTTGAAAACACGGGGGTTGAGAGATTCATATGTTAGATAAGGAATGCATAACTATTTTCTCTTTCTCCTAGCTCGTTAATAGTGGATCTAGAAATCAAGGGTCCATTTGAAAACCACGGGGGTTGAGAGATTCATATGTTAGATAAGGAATGCATAACTATTTCTCTTCTCCTAGCTCGTTAATAGTGGATCTAGAAATCAAGGGTCCATTTGAAAACCACGGGGGTTGAGAGATTCATATGTTAGATAAGGAATGCATAACTATTTTCTCTTTCTCCTAGCTCGTTAATAGTGGATCTAGAAATCAAGGGTCCATTTGAAAATCACGGGCTTATTGTAACTAAAGTTGAAACTTATTGTGATTGAAGTTGATTGAGTAGATATTGTTTTTTAGATAATTTTGTTGAGCATTTAGAAATTATGAGTTTATCGAAATTGATGTAAACATAAAATTACGCAAAAGGCTTTCATCCATATTACATTTCATTTTATTATTTGTAAATATTTAATAGAGATCGTAGTTGTACAATATTATATGAACTAGATAGTGTTAAAATATTATAATAATATTTTACGTGGTTAATTAAAATATAGAATTGTTATTTTAATTCATAAGTCGGTTGTATTAAACTTAATTTGTTAGTTTATTTACTAAATAAATTTGAAAATACGTGTAAGAAGAATATTATGATGTAAAAATAACTAACTTGTAAAAAAAATACTTACCATCATGTTAATAAATTCATTATCAGTGATAGTACATCTAATGTTATATCCAATAATTTTGAAAAAACTCTTGAAAACGCCAATCTTTGAAATTAAATATATGTCCTTTATGAGACTTCACCAAATTAATAAAAAGAAGGTCATTCGAGATAACCTAATATTATTGATCGTGTACATGAATATGAAATCCCCTAGCAAGCTGAAATATTGAACGGGTGATCAAGTGTTTAGTATACAATCATTTGATGAAGTGTATCAACATGTCTTTAAGAAAGTCAACGGTGTGACTAATGTTACTGTTGTCATTGATTGGTTGTTCCTATAAACGAGAGAGTATATCGAAGTTCGGTTATTTATTAATAAATATACTCGAGTAAGTATATATGTATATATATAGACTTTGGTAACTACTATGATTTGAGCTCCTGAGAATATGTAACATCTATCGAATCAAATAACAACTCAAATAAGTATTCGAAGACTAGATATGATTGATAGTACCTTGTTGCCCATGCTAATGTACCATAAGTTGTAACTCGTTTAAACCAACGTTTTTTGACGGCCGGTTGATAAGACTTATACATCTAACGTCTCTCCGTTTATATTGTTATAAAGACCAAAAAAATGTATGGTGTCCCAAATTTCTTTCCTCCTGCTTCAAAAAAAATGTTCAAGGGCTTTGTGGGGAAAGACGACATAGAATAATTTCTCTTGACCCTGTTTGTAAATAATTAAATATGGCTCATAACAATTTAGGTTCAAATTTTGGGCCTTGGAGCCCAAAAACAATGTGGTTTTTGGGCCCATAAGAGTTAAACGTGGCTCTCTTTTTTTGGTATTATATGGAAGTAAAAACTTTGATACTTGATATTTGCTCCTTGCAATTTGTAAGTTGCAAGCTTATCATTTGATGATGATCTTAATGATTTTAAAAAGTGTAAACGTGATTAGAGTCTGATTGTTAAGAATTATTTTCGTAAATAGAATATTACTGATTCAATCAAAAATCATGTTTAATAAGCGAACTCAAATGGAATGTTTAAAGGTCTTATAACATAATCATTTTTAAAAAAATAACTCATTGATCGTTTCATTCATCCATCTAACTAAACGGACACTTGGGCCCGTTTGCAATTGGTAGGAATCATTATCGAAAACAGAATATTTTCGAATCAATCGAAAATCATATTTGTTTATCTACTAAAATAAATATTAGAGGTATTTTAATACATGAAAGTAACGTAACATTTCAATTTCAGTTTCTCCCTCTAACCGTTTTCATTTCACGCCTCTAACTAATAGAATGTCTATACTACAGATACATTACTTGACGGTCTCGTACTATGTGTGGATTAACATTTAACAATAATTTTTTTTAAAAATTCATAAAATACAGTTTAGTTGAAGTAGTTAAAAGTTCAAACATGTGTTTTCTAGTAAAAAAAAAAAGGTTAAAATGGAGAGTAAAATTTTTATGTAAAGATGAGCACCAATTCATTTTCTTAATCCAGATCCTTCTTATTTATTTATAAAGATTATTGAAAAGACTAATTAGTAATTTTAATTCACAAGGCTCAAGCCAAGCCTCCGAACCGAACCCAAACCTAAGGACCTGTTTGGTATCCATATCTAGATATCAAATATGGGTATCGACATAAAAAACACTCATACCTTTGTTTGGTATAAGATATGGATATCAAAATTGAGATCTTGATATACTTATAATACATAAGTTCTCTTGTATTTATATACTCCAAACAATAGTGGTATTAAATATGTTCCCCCTCTTCTATTTTTTCTCTCTTAGATATCATATATAAATCTGATACCCATATCTTGATATCTCATATCCATATTTTAATGTCTAGATATGAATACTAAACCGAGCCTAAATAAAACGTATTTATATGGTTTTATTTTAATCCTCTCTTAAATTTCCTTTATACCTTATTTTTAGAAATGAAAATAAATATGAGATTACTATGGCCTAATTTATTTGACCTAAACACAAAAGGCAGCTCCATCTTCTCTAAAAACATAGCTACTAATTTCTAGAGAAAATTGGATGTGATATCCAACTTTAATAATTGAGATATTATCTTTCTTATTAATTGGTGATTCATTTTGATAATTAAATTAAGTTATTGTCCCCTCTAAAAACAAATATTTCACCTATCCAATCTGGCCTTCTGAATGACAAGTATAGTAGTATACAATCTCAAGTGAAACATTAGTCACCTATGAACAAAAAAAACCAACTAATCTATATGTAAGCCCCTGATGTTACATACATACATGTCATTCTATAACAAGTCAATAGCAAATGTTATCTCCAAAAAAAAAAAAACATTTAATACTAATACTATTTGGATATCCAATCAAATAGTTACCCTTTTAATTTTCTTCAAAGAAAATGTTATTGAATTTTCAGTACTTCAAAATTTTCTATAAAGAAAAAACAATCAATAGTTACCCTTTTAATTTCTCTATAGATCTACATTTTAGATAACTATATTTCTTAAGATTAAAACATAAATTTAAAAGATATTTATTATAATAATTTGTTAAAAATGAATTTTATGGATATTGTATATTTTCAAATATCAATTTGAATTTACAGGTGGACATGGTGCATATATTAATTAGAATATTTTTAAATAACAAATTTATAAAGGAAAAAAAAGGTATTATGTAGAATATATATATCTACATAATACTTATGCATACTTTAATTCTAAAATAATGTAATTACATATAAACAGGCACGTGTTAAGTTTATTATTTAAAACTAGTTATTTAAATTTAATGGTTTTATAGGGTTTGTTCGGGTAACGTAGACAAGTGTAAATTATTTTAGAGTGGGTGACCATGTCAAATTGTCAATGGAAGTAATACAAGTTCACGGACCCTCCTTTTTTTTTTTTTTTTGTTTCATTATTAATTATATTATCAAATTTATTGAACACACATATATGTCTATAGGCTATAGAGGCTCTGTCCACTGGCCATGCTTGACCTTATCATTCTAAATAAATAAATAATAAATATATAAATCATATAATAATGTGATTAAAATAATATAGTAAAAATATATTTGAGTGGAAGGAGTGATTTCGATTATCCACCAGCCACTCTGCCACTTGCATTGCTTTCAAATATATTGTTCTAACTTTTATATTGCATTATGGACGGCCTTTCTCTTTGGAAAAATCACTCACAAATCACAATCAACAAAATTTGCATAAAACGACACATAAAGGAAAAACAAGGGTTATTTTTACGGTAATCAAATTGATGTTATAACGCATTACAAAATTTTGACCATATAAAAAGATAAAGTAAAATTTTATATATTTATTTCTGAGTTGGTAACCCGCCAACGTTTTTTTTTTCTTTTTTCCAATCAATTTTAACACATGCGTTAATGTAAATTAATATTTACGAGGCACAATCAACCTACATAATCGGCAATCTCGTAAGATAACATGCACAAACTTAATACTCCGTTGTTACTTCTTTGTTTACAAATCAGTGTTCGAATTTATTTTTTTATATAATGAACAATTAATTTATTTGTAAAAAAAGGTTCAAATGTAAATAAATAAATCTGTTTATTTATTTCTTTATTTTATACGTAAGCTCAAGTAGTAATCAGAGATAATTCTACTCATTACATTTTAATGAAAATAATTCACTATATGTTCGGCTCAAGTAGTAATCAGAGATAATTCTACTCATTACATTTTAATGAAAATGATTCACTATATGTTCGAAAGGGTCATTGAATACATTTACTCCAATAAAAAATTAAAAGTAATATTAGTAGTACGATAGTCCATGGTGTAGTAAGCCTCATGATAAACATACCGAAACTGAATATTTCGATATATTTTGAGATATTCATAGCAATTAAGGACTTGAGAGGGCGGCAATGTTAGATTAATTTCTTGCAAAAATGGTTACTAGTTGAGAATTCATTTCGAGATAATTGATTGAGAATTGTTAATAGGTATATTTAGATATATATGTTAATATATATATATATATATATATATATATATATATATATATATATATTATTACTAATATATAGGAATGCAATTCATTAATATATTATATATTTAAATTAATTTATTATTTATTTCTTATCTTATATATATTATCTAACTATATACTAAAACAGCATGTGAACTTCCACGTGACACAGTCTGGTGAATCCACGTCATTAAATTTACACGTGGTACAATCTGGTGAATCCACGTCATTATACTTACACGTGTCACTTTTTTATTAATCTAGGTTCACCATGTTAAAAAAAATTATTTTAAACATTTAATTTATGAATTTATTTTAAATATATTACTAACTAATTTTTTATTAGTCCCTCATATTATTAATCGACTTTTAATTATTTTTAATTTAAATATCAATATAGTTAAGATTTGTAATCTAATTTTACAGGTCTTAATATTTTTTTTTACTTATTTTAATTGAACTTTATAATTTTAAAATTTTATAAACTTTATTTTAAATTACTCTTAATTTGTTTAGTTATAATTTTCAAACGTTGATTTTTTTTATAACTTATAACTTTATTTTTTATTTAAATTTTTAAAAATCTTAATATTTTTTTATTTATATTTTTAATTTTTAGTTGAATTTTTTTTCAAAAACTTATAACTTTTTTTTTCTAAAATAGTTTTTTTTAAAACTATTAACAAAAATAATTATTCATTTTTTACAATAAAGAAAATTTTAGAATTAAAAAAATTCCTTTTTTTTATAATAAGTGTTTTTTCATTTAAAAAAATTTCCCGGAAAAATAAGTTATATTATTTATAAATACGTTGATAGTATGTATCATTTTCAATAATTTTTAAAATTGGTATTATTTTGAATTTAATTGATAGTTGTTATTGTTTTGAGTTTTTTTTATAAAGAAAATTCATTTTAGTAATATTTTTTGTTTGAATAACTTAGCATATGCTATTAGTCTTATTAATTTTTATATAATCTCTTTCATTTAAATTTTAATATATTATTATTTAATATTGATAATTTAAATTTTATGATTTATTTTACACTTTTTTTTGTTATTATATGTTTTACACATGACTTCTTATTTATTTTATGTTATATAATAAAACAACATGTGAACTAATATTTAGCGTAATTTTGTGCGGTCACCTTATTAATTTTATAGCTTCGTCTATTCGCTAACCCAAATCATGTACTCTAATATTTAATTTAATAAAACCTAATTCTTTTTAGGACTGATACTAACTTTGACATTCGAGTATCTCAAAGGATATTGTCCCGGAATACTCTTTCCCGATTGTTATTGAAGGATTTGAGTTATTGCTCGATTTTCATTCATAATGTGAAAAAATACAACCTTACAACAAGTATCACATAACAATTAAGACAATTCTCAACATAATGAATTATCAAAAAATATTTTGACACACAATTATCGTCCAACCCGTGCAGGGCACGGGTATTAAAACTAGTATATATTAAAGCGGACGCACTTTTTGCCACGTGTCGCCGCCAGAATTTACGTCTTGTCAATTTTTTAAAAATTCATAATTTTAGTTTATTTGATTTAAATTTAGTATTATTTTAAATTAGTTGTGGTCCACCTTTATTTTAGTTTTTTTAAAAAATCAGATTTTGTAATCAAAAAATAAAACAAAAATCGTATAACCAAAATCGAAATGTCATATTTTGTTATAAAATAAATTGTAATTTCGAATTTTTAAAATTTTGAGTTGTTGTTTTAGTTATCTTCATCAATCTATAAATAATTTTACAAACAAAAAAAATTATTAAGATTTTAATAACTTAAACCGCAAGTATTTAAGAATTAAAAATCGTCAATTTTTCAACAAAAGTAAAAAATATTAACATTTGTTATTTGATTCTCTTTTTTGGTACCTTTGTTCATATTCATTTTTTTAAAAAAATAAATTACTATAATATGTTAAATTTTATTTAGTATTATTTTATTAACTGTCAAATTATTTGCTAACTCTAAATTTATCATATTTATTAAACAACATTATACCTTTTTATTTATTTATAAATATTAGCTAAAGTTTTTGTCCAATTTTCTTTCAAAAATTAATAAATAATTACTTATCAATTCATTTATATAATAATAATAATAATAATAATAATAATAATAATAAATAAAAAAAATCTAACTCTTATTTGTTTCAAACCCGCACAGGGTGCGAGTATTACACTAGTATTCTAGTTAAAGTCGGGTTACTCGTTATGCATGTAAACGATTGAAATTAATAAAATAAAAATAAATTTTCATCCTTCTATTTTCTACAATAACTCATGTGATATACTTAGGGCTATGTACCGATCCATTTTTGTTCAACTTTCACCTTATTTTTTTATAGCCGCTTATAAACGAACTCAATAACTTTTTAGAAATCTCATATTTACCTTGTTCGTTAGAGCTTTTTCGCTAGATTATTGGAGAGCTTTGAGAATTTTGAAAGCTAATAGGTGTTCGGTGGGAGGAGATTTTTGTGGAGATTAGAGTTTTAGTAGCTTTTTGTGTAGTTTTTTGGGTAGCTTTTTGAAACCTTTGTGAGAGAGCTTTTTCATTAGCTTTCTATAAATTTGGTCCAATTTATCCTCAAATATATATATGCATGTTTTATTATCATTTTTAATACTTATCCTTTTTAGTAATTTCACCACAAAAATCTACCATTAAATCTCCACGTACCAAACACTTTTTAGCTTTTTCGTTAGATTTTCATATTTTACAAAGCTACTCGATACTCTAGCTAAAAATCTACCGAAAAAGCTTAAACTACACAAAAAACTTAAACTACCGAATAATCTCGCTCAATCGAACATGTCCGTAGGTTTTCGTATTTTTTATTAATTTTACAAAGGCACATGACTGTACATGCTATCAATAATTATGCAACTCTGGTTGGAGTAATAATTGTACGGTATAAATATCGCCAGTATTTAGTCGGTGTCATTTGTACTAAACAAACAAATCTATTCTATGTCACTTGAAGAAAACAAACATAAAATATAGGAAATAAAACAACCACCTATCAATCCATGCCATAAGCTTCTTCTCTTTTTTTTATTAGTGATCTTTTTTTTTATTTTTTAACAATTAGTTTAAATGCAAGTGTTGCTGCTACTTCCTTTCTACTCGTCTCCTGCATCTTGTCATCATTTTGTCATCTCTGTGTATCTAGTTTACGATGATTTAGGCGGGAAAAACTGGCATACATTTTGTGTCACCCACGTAAATGGTTTATTTTGCATGGAATATATGCACGTTTTTTTTGTAAATAAATGATTCAAATTTTTACATATATACTATTCACTTAATTTTTGTATATTTCTTACTAAAATTTCTGTCCCAAAATTAAATAGGAGTGGTGATAATGAATCTCCCTGACGGAGTCCTCTTTGAGGTGTGAATATGTTCGTTGGTGAGTTGTTTATTAGTAGAAAGTACGAGACTGTCATTACACATTCACTTTTCTAGTTCCTTAATTTCTCATTAAAGTCAAATCGTTGTAAGTCAATCTTTAGGAAGTTCCATTTTAGCTTATCATATGCTTTCTCCATGTTTAATTTGATCGCCATGTAACTAGTTTTTCTCTTTTTTTTCTTAATCCTGGAAATTTTCATGGGCTATGAGGACATTATCATGTATTATCCTTTTTTAATGAAGGCACTTTGTAATCGGTGAATTAGTTTTGGGAGAACTAGTCCCAATCTTTTAGCTAGAATCTTGGCAATAATTTTGTACACCGTCGAGCATAGACTTATTGGTGTATAATTTGTTGATGGGTTGTTGACCTTTGGAAGAAGTGTGATGAAGGTGTGATTCAATTGTTTGAGAATTTTGCCAGTTTTGCAGAAGCTTTTCACTGCTCTTGTGACTGTTGGTCCAATAAATTGCCGTACTTCTGGTAGAAACCGGTTGTCATGTCATTTGGACTTGGTGATTTATCACTACCCAGTAGTGCGTTTTTTATTTCTCCAGGGGAGAAGGGTTTAGTTAATTCTAAGTTTTCAGCTCTTGTGATCTTTGGTTGTATTACTCCAAGAAAATTTTGTAATTTTTGATAATCAATGTTCAATGCACGGAAACGTGTCTTGTAATCTTCCAGAAATTCCTCATTTATTTCATTATCTTTGGATATAGTCGTACCGTCATTTCTAGTTATATTGACTATAATTTTCTTGTTTCTTCTGCCCATTGCTTTTCTATGGTGAAATTTCGTGTTTTTGTCACCTAGACGCATATTATTTGTTTTTGCTCGTTGCATCCAATATTTGTTGATACTCCATAATGCATTCTCGTTTTTTTCTTAATCTATTTCGTTTATTATTTAGTTGTTGGTTGAAAGATGCAAATAACTGTATTTGTATAGACTCTATTTGTTCGTCGACTGATTTTAATTGTTTGTTGATGTTACCGAATTTTTCACGGCTCCAATCCTTCAGCTTTTGTTTGAGAAGTTTTTTTTTTGGACAAGTTTGAGCATGTGTGTACCTGGAAATTGAGTTCTTCATGTCTGTTTGACTAGATTTTCACAATCTTGTCGTTGTAGCCACATAAATTCAGATCTAAACGGTTTACTTTTGAAATTAGTTAAAATATGTTGTAGGCTAATAGAAATCATACAATGATCCGAGGTTGTAAATGCATAGTTTCTAGTGTAAATTCCGGGATAATATTGGAGAACTGATATACTTGTCATTGCTCTATCTAGCTTTTCGTAGGTGTTGTCATCACCATCTCTCCTTTTCCTCCATGTATACTCATTTCCTTTAGTTGAAAGATCGGTAAGGTTACATTGATCAACTAAGTGATTAAGTATATCGAACTTATTTTTGGCGATAGGTGCCCCGCCTTTCTTATCAGAAGGTTTTCGAATTTCATTGTGATCTCCTATAATTATTTTTGGCTTGCTTGATGCACTAATTTCCATTATTAGATGAGACCAAAACTCCTCTTTATCTTGTTCGTTCAGCAGAGCATAGATCCCGAAAATATGTGTTTTAGATGTCGTAGTTAAATTTTTATGATTTATTAATATGTATCCATTATGAGATTTGATAATCTCTATACTTTCATCTCATAGTTGGTATTCTTTCCAGAGCATGCACAAGCCCCCAGAGAAACCTATGGCCGGGATGAACAAAATGTTATCGAAACCCACATTTTTCCATAAGGACTCGTCAAATTCAGTGCTTGTTTTAATTTCTGCCAGTATTATCACCTGGATATGTTCATTTTTACATGTAATATTTAAAAATGTCCAGAAATTCTTCTTGCACATACCCATACAATTCCAGAAGGCGATCTTCATTAGAACTTATGTCTTTGGTTGGGTTGTAGTTTACCCTCCTTTCCCACCTTTTTCCGATAGTAAATGGTTATCTTATTCATTTTTGTTATAATTAATCTTCTAGATTTTCTTGCATTTATTTAGTAAATTTTCTAAAATTTATGACCGGAGGTTGGTTGTTTTTCATTTTAGGAAGTAACTACTCGTGTTTCTTTATTGTTTTGTCATGAGGCCTTAGGGCGGCGTCCTTTAGTTTGTTTCTATGCGTTTTGGTTGTTCTGTTAGTCATTGATTGAGCTAAGACAACAACACGATGTATCTTGGGAACCCGGTTGTGCTTATTTACCTTATTAATTTGTTCTAGAAGCATGTTTGTTATGGCCTTTGCGTTAGGTGTTCGATAACTTGTCACGAGAATGAGTTTGTTGTGCGACTTTCCTATATTGTTGTAGATTATACATCCTGTACACTTGACTAATATGAGCTCAAAAACGGGTAAACCTGGTAGTGTAGTTTATTTGTCCGTTTATAGAACAAAGAGGGAGGAACCCTTTTACACATTAACGACTTGTAACTGAGTGCACTACATATTTGAGATTCAAATTTTTTTCCAAGTATAGCAGTTATTCTTATCTCATACAAGTACATAAAATCAGAACTTTTCTCATTTGTTCCTTGTTCTTTCCTCTTTGTGAGTTGTTGAAGTAATGAGGCATGAGTTTTATGTAGCTTTTCCATTGTAATATGTTACTACCGACTCCTTTCTCTATAACTTGTAATCAACTTGCAAACATACTGTAAGAGCCTTAGTCTTTTGGCCTTAGCCGCCCCCGTGGGTTCAAGGAGCCGCCCCTGCGGCTCGTGTAGCTTTCCGCCCCTGCGGCTCAGGGAACTGCCCCTGCGGTTTCTTGCGGCTGCAGCCGGCTTTGTTGACCGGTTGACTCGTGCTTTACTCTCTTCCTTACCTCTTCTTACCTTGTGAGCAAGGGTTTCTTCTTCACTTCTTTCTTCAGCTTCTCACGTCCTTCTTACTTCTCCCTTACTCCTCCTTGATCTTGTTCTTGGTTTCCTTAGAGCTTGAAAGAGATTTGGTGTGGCTTTGTGGTTGATAAGGATGATGATGTGTGTTGTGCTGAGCTTAGAAGCTAGTAAGGTGTGGTTTTGATCTTCCTGGCTGCCTAGGATCACAGCTGTGGTAAGCATCTTGCTTCTTCTTCTTCTTCTTCTTCCTTGATTCCTTTGCTTAACTTAGGATTAGATGTATGTGGATGTAGATTGATGTTGGAATGTGTGTATATGTATGTGTGTGACTTTGGAATGGAGAAGACGTGATTTGATCACGTGAAGAGCCGAAGAGAAATCGCGGGATCACATTCTGCACTGTCGCCGCCCCCGCGCCTAGAAGCCGCCGCCCCTGCGGGAGCCGTGTCACAACGCCTGCGCCCGTGCCTGCGCTTGCCTGCGGCCACTGTCATCGCACCTGCGGCCGAGCGTCGTCGCGCCTGTGGTTTGCCTTGTTCCGCCTTTGCGTCTTTCCGTTCCGCAGGTGCGTCTTGTACATGATCTACTTAGAGTAGTATGATCATTTCCTTTCCTAGTATGAGCGGGTTAGTATCATGTTAGGTACATGTTTGAGGTTAGAATGATGATGAGTATGATATCGTTTATGCCGGTTATGGCTTTGAGGTTTATGAGTTAGGATATGATTCTTATGGATCCCTTGGGTCTAGGTGTGACCGCTTTGATGGATAGGAGTTTGATATCTTGTTATGCCTTGTTATTAGGCAGTGTTGTCCTCCAGATTGGAGTTGACCGTGGTTGAGACTACTTCTGAGGTTGAGGTAAGTCCATAGGACTTACTTAGCTACCATCCTTATATTGGATGTATGCATGAGTGGTGTGTGTTATATGTTTTTTTTTGGTAATGGTAAATTCGTAGGCCACCCGGTTCGATCGGCTTAGCCGCTCTACATCCGGATCGGGTAGAAAGTCGTGGCCCATTTCTGGGGGATACCCTCCCAATATCAATTTTTCCATACATGCCGCCAGGAGGATTCGAACTCGAATCTCCAAGCTAAACACTTAAGGAGCCTAACACCACATCCCACTAGACCAACTGAGTATTGGTGGTGTGTGTTATATGCTTGATAGCATGCGATGTTGTTATTACCTACCTATGGTTTAGTGACTGCCCACTGTAGGGCTGTGATAACTTGCCCTTTCATCCCGCTGGGAGTCTGGGAAGTTCTCTGCGGATCGTCCAGATCTGGTACACGGGACGAGCACTGTCTCCACTCCCTTAGGGTACACGGGGAAGTGATCCCAGATTATCACTCCAGCTGGCATTAGCACCGAGAGGCGAGGGTTATATTCCTCGTGTCACATATATTCATATATATCTATATATATGATTTGAGTGATTGACGTTATCAAGATAATAAACCGGGTAAATGTGTGATAACATGATGAGGTGTTTATTATTCCCTGATGTGTGATTGTGCTTCTGCATCTCTATATATATATGTGTGTATGGTTAGCTAACGGTTTTATACCGTGTTGTAGATCCTTTGCAGGTTAGGAGAGCTGCAGAGTGATCCGCTGAGGGCTCCGTATACCGGGGTGTTATCGTGGGATATGAGATCTTTTATTATGTACAGTTATGTTTTATTTGTACTCAGCGGTACTTCTTTATCATCTTTTGATACTTATATATATATATCAGTTTCATGTTTTGTTTTAATCTATCTGTGCCTTGTTGTAAGATCCAGTGAACTTGTTGTCAGGTTAGGGTCAGGATCCATTGTGAGATCCTAGCCCAGTAGCACCTCGAGTCCTTCGGATTTGGGGTGTTACACATACACCCTTTCTTTCCTTGGCAAGATCTTAGTCATATCACATGTATAAACAATGTTTATATAAACAGTTTGTAAACGTGCAGATATTGAGCAACAATTTTCAGTCTGTTTTGTGATTAACAACAACACAAGATTTAGTAGCACAAGATGTCAAGTTGTGTTAGGTATCTTGTTTAAATTGTTTATATATGAGGATTTTGTCAATGTGAATGATAGTCGGTCCAAAGAAAGGCTATAATTTAACAGGATTTACGTGTCCTCTTAAATTTACTTTATTGAGAGTTATAATGTTTTGTTCCCATTTAGATCATTGAATCTTAAGGTTTTGTAATTATGAACTATAAGCCTCAAATTTATCATGCTTTTAGTTTTGTCGACTTATTTGACCTAATTTTGGGGATTTAGTTGATAAATTTATTAAGTATGTTTTGATATACTACATACATACTTTCTTTTATACTTTTTATTTGTGGGTGTATGTCCATATTTGGTAAATGAATTATGATAGGGAATTCAGATGGTGAGTATTAAGAGACTTTAAAGGTGGAGAGTCTAGTTATTTGTACTCTTATACATTATGTTGCTATATTTATTTAAATATGCATTTGGAGTACATGAATACAATCTCCTTGTTATTAATCAACACACAAGTATTGGATTGTACAATTTTAACTTTTAAGGTGAAATGATCGAAACATGATGTCACCAAAGTGACTTCTCTTGTAAAGATTATTCATTAGGAAATATTAAATGGTATGTTGAAGTAGAGTCCATGGGAGTTGTATTCAGCCCAAAGGTTGTATAAAAAAATTTGGTCGGATTACATACATGTTTATGGTAGTGAACATGTAGCAATTATAAGGTTATACATAAGGATAACAATTTATCCAAAGATAATATTATTATTGCTCATGACTTATTGTCAATGTTTGACTATCACGACAAGAGTAACACTAACAGTTAATATCAATGATCAAAGACTTGATATTATTATTACACTTAATATCTTAATGATGTAAAATTCATCTTTGTATTTGATTGATTATTGTTCATATTGTGGTTTATAAATTTTCTCTCTCTTTCAGTAAATTTGTTTATTTATCTTCTTACTTAAGTTAAAGTTTTGTCCCTAAGAAAGACAACTTATGAGGTTGAATAATATGGTATATATTTTATTAGGTGTATGATTTTAACCTCACATCAAGGATAAAACATATATTCTCCTACAGGGTCGGGACCCACTGTGAGGTCCTAGCCCGTGACACCCCGAGTTCCTAAAATTTGGGGTGTTACAACATGGTATCAAAGAAAACCTTGAGTTACGAGTGTGCTTCCCTAGTAGGCGGTCACTCGGCTCGGTGAACGGTCATTGACCTAACGTGGACGTCAGAAGTTTAAGTGGAGGAGATTGTAATATCCCGAAAAATTATCATCCCGCATCATTTGAATGAAGATTTGTGATTGACTTACAAGGATGGTTGCTAATCATGTCAACATTTTTAATTTTTTTTGCTGTGGTAGAGTGAGGACAAATAACTCTAGAGTTAAGCGTGCTCGTGCGAAGCAATTTCAAGATGAGTGACCTCTTGGGAAGGTCTTGCGCGTACATGGTTAGCATGTGATATTGTCCCGATGTCTTACATAAGGAGCATTTCCATTAGAGGTCTAGTAAAAGGACTATGAAAACCACCCGTCAATGTCGGTATCCAAGCCTCCGTCCAAACCATTACCTCATCACCCAAACCAATCCGTCAGCATAATCAAAATACACAAACTTTAATTTTAAGATTTTTAAATATTTTATATTAGATCAATTTGTATTAAGTACGAAAATTAAACTAGTATAAATTTAAATCATCCATTCAAATCAGGCCAGGTGAACCCGCATGCTAATAAAATAACCAAATATGACCCATTTAAAAAACAGAATGGATAGACCAGATAACTAGACGAATCTACTATATAATACTAAAACATAAGTGAATTAAGCCACGTGTCGTTGTTACATTAAGCCACCTCGGATTTTTCCACGTGTCACCACCACATTAAGCCACCTAAGATTTTTCCACGTGTCACCACCACATTAAGTCACGTCAGATTTTTGTCATATCTTATTTATATAAAGTCAACCGTTCCCAATTTTGTTTTATTTTGTTTCTTAAGTAAAGATATGATATGAGATATAAGAAAATATTATATTATATTATATAATATAAAAAATAACTTTCTATGTTTAACAAATATACTATTTATGTGTTAGAATATTACATTATATAAAATTTTTAACTCAAGATATATGATTGGTCATTTACTTTTCACATTTCAAATAATCGAATTTTTGAATACACCAAAAATAATTTGATATTTATTCAGGATCATATTATTCATTTATTTATTTTAGTAATCAGTTTATTTTATTTCATTTAAGTGTATTTTATTAATTTTTTTTTGACATAGTTAAGTACTAAATAAATGGAAATATTGAAACCTATTATAACCAATAAAGACATTATATTATTATTATTATTATTATTATTATTATCATTATTTATATATCTTATTTTGGATAATCTTATAATAGCGTAATCCTATACAATTTTATGTTAGAATAGTTTTAAAAATTTGCATTTATTTTTAAATAAATTAATAAAAAAATTTTGCTCAATAATTTTTTAAAATAACTTTTTTACATTTATTTTTTAATAAAATTAATTTTTTTAGCCTGTACAAGGCACAAATATTTCGAAAATTTCATTTCAGTCGTGTAAACATCTCGGAAAAAAGTTGAGAACGACAGAGAGAAACAAACCGAAATCGGAAATCGGACGATCCTTATTGCAATTTATATTCCTTATCGCCACGTGGAGTCAGATCGTGGCCCGATCCGCTTCTCCAAATATCAGCCAATCACCTGCAGCCTCATACTATACTTTCCTAGCTACGGTGTCTACTGTCTAGCACATCCACAGTCCACACTCTCATTTTAGTAGGACAAAAGAATGTATCCAAAATTACACTCTTACCCTTACCACCCGACCTTAATCCAACAAAAATTTGGGGCAACTAGTCTTTTACCACCCGGAATTGTTTTAATTCTAAAAGCACCCCACCCGTTCTTCGCGTCTCATTGTTTGATTTAAAAACTGAAATTCCTGTGTCACCCTTAAATTAAGGTTTATTATCCTAGACCGCGAGGTAAAGTTTTAGTAGAGAATTTGAAATGAATGTTTTTTTCATCAAAGAAATAACATTGTATAAAAAACATGAAGTTAGAAAAAATAAATCAAATTATATTATAGTTGTCTAGAAATATCATTGAAAAGTCGAGATTCTAAGTTGGAATATTCTTCTTCAATTTCATTTTTCGAAGGAAGTTAGCTCATGTATATTTTTATAGAAATTAACAAGGAAATCGATGTTCTTGTTACTTTTCACTATTTGTACCCTACTACTAATGCAGATGCGTACCACTTTATTGAAGATCTCCTCTTGATGATGCTCTTCATCGATCGGTTTAAGACTTCTTCGTGACATTTTCACCACTTTCGACCTTTCAAACCACCATAATTATCTAGTGTCTCGAACTTCTTTCTTTTTATAAAAAAATTTTATATTTCCAAACATAATTATTAAAAATACATACAACGATTTATAAAAGTGTACGGATCATAGGTTGACTAAGCTAAACAAAAAAGAAAAAAGAAAAAAGAAAGACCCTCAATAACTTTTCTTGTTTCTTTTGTATAAAATTTGATATAAACTTCAACATTTACTATAATGTTTATTGTTTAACCTCATAGTTTTTACACAATCACAGTGGGTTACACAACACAACTTACTTCTAATTTTTTGTTCATCCTTTAAAAATCACATTCTAAAACTATTAATTTTTTTTAAAATTATAGAAACATACATAAATTATTTTCTTCAATAAATCACTCAAATTCTATATAAAAACTCCCCTATAATTTGTACGGGTTCTTTCAAAATATTGACCAATTTCTTTTATCTCATGCTTACAAAAATCTTAAATCACCATTCATCCTTAGATAATTTAAGTAACTTGGGTACGACAGATGAACCGAAAATTTAACATTTTTTAAACATAACGAGTGAGAAACTATCTAAGTTCTTTGCTGTCACTGAAAAAATATTTAATTTAAAATTTGAAAAAAAACTCATTTCTTCGTCTTCCACAGCTCAATACCCACATCTGTGCAAGGATCTCTCCCCCTATTCTTGTGGTAAAGATCTGCTTGGCGTTTTCTCTCTCTTGCTCTTAGCGTTTTTCTCTCTTATTCTTCTTCCTTTGTATTCCCTTTCTCCTCTCTCTCTGGTTCTCTCTCCCCTCTCATCCCTGCAACTCTCTTTTGGCTTCTCTTCAATTGGATCCATTTCTCCCTTCGTTTTGGATTCAATTGATGATTTCCAACACGATCAGTCGCCGACCTTTTTGATTTCCGATCTCCATTTTTCTCTCCCCTTCCCGGTGAATTACAACTTCGATTCGGATACTCTTTGTTGGATTTTAGAAGCTTTCAAATCTTCACGGCTTATCGGCTCCCGGTTTCGTGTCCGATTCCGTTGAATTGGGTTCCCGAAATCGGAATTTATCAATTCCATTTTAATTGGGGAGAGTTATTAATATTTCTTCAATTCGGAGCATATATACTAGGGTTTGTAGGATCTGATATTTATTTAGGCTCCTTTTTTCGTTTTATTTTTAAATATTTTGGGGATTCCCCGACCTTATTAGTAGGAGAAGAAAGATGTTGGGGGCTGGTTTGCAGTTCAATCGAAGCCGGAGAGAGGATCGGTTCTACAACCCCAAGGCTCGAAGGAATTTCCAGAATCAGCAGAAGACTCATCAGCTTCAAAGAGCTCAAAGTGATATTACCGTGGGACAATGTAAAGGCAAATCTTCGATTTCTCGCAATCGTGAGCTGGATAAACGTGTGGAAGAGACACCTGAATCGGTCGCTTTGCAGGCTGTTGAACGGGCCCCCTTGCCTTTGAGTAATGTTGAAAGGTTTCTAGATGCAATCACACCTTCTGTTCCGGCTCAGTATCTCTCTAAGGTCAATTTTCCTCACTTAGTATTGATTTTCAATCGCAGTCGCTTGAATTTGGGTTTTGATTTTTGTATTTATTTGGAATGCAGACAACGATGATAGGTTTGAGGACCTGCGATGTAGAGCATCAGCCTTATTTCGTGCTTGCAGACTTGTGGGAGTCCATGAAGGAGTGGAGTGCTTATGGGGCTGGAGTGCCTTTGGTGTTGAATGGCAGTGATTCCGTTGTTCAATATTATGTACCTTATTTGTCTGCTATTCAGATTTACATTGATCCATCCAAGTCAATAAAATCGAGGTATCAAGTCTATAACTTGTTTGCAATGATTCTTGCCAATATCATGTTCATTTCTGTGATGATGCTTATGGTTGTCCTTTGGAAGTAACTTATATGTGAACTTATAGTACTATGAGTTGACTTTTATAGTCGCTGAAGTACTATGTCATTTTAGGAATGATTGTATTGTGTTCTTATGACTTCTGCTGTTGTATTTTTTTGTTTGGTCCATAGTATTTTTCTGCATAATGTCTTTATAGTTGCATAACATATCTGGCTATTATCTGGAGTAAATGTTATCGGTAATCTGTTTTTTTAAATACTTAGTACACTACTCCGAAGGATATGAAACGACTGTCGTTTTAGACATTTGCACACTTATTAAGAAACGTAACATCAATTTTGAATAAAAATGGGCATAGTCCCTAGAATAAAAGAACAAAAAGAAACATTGAAAATTGATTTAGTCATAATGGGTGTTTTTATTGGAGGAAATATAATAGGAATTATTGCCGGTACAATTAAAATTCTAAAACGACACTTCAATATGATCATTTTCTTATACTCTAAATCACAATTATTTCAGATTGGAGGGAGCCTGTTTTGGAATAAAAGCGGCATTTCTTTCACTAAATAAATACATTGATGACATACACATTCAGTTGTAGTTGCCCTGAGCTTTTCATCAAGAGAAGGTAGACAATTATAACATGAAGCATTGTCAAGTAAAATGTATTATCTGAATGATCTGTTGGTGGGTTCTTTTCATTTTCTAAGATGTTTTGTTAGATGGTAAGGGAGTAGGAGGTCTTCATAAGGTAATTTAAGACATATCTAAGGGACATAGAAATGGAGACAGCATGTGTATTGGTTTGATTGAAGTGAAAGATTTGTATTGTCAGTGTTTATTGTTCATAATTTGAAAATATGACAAGTTGTGCAATTATATGTTGATTGCACTGCTGCTTGTTTGTGTTTGTTTTGCCCTCAACTGCACTTTAAGACAATCTATTTTGAAAATATGACTAGTTGCGCAATTATATGCGGTTGCGCTGCTACATTTATGTTATTCATAGATATTTTAATCCAGGTAATGCTATTGTTTGGTTTTACTTTTCCGTTTGCAGTTTTCTGTTTTTGCTTGCATGTAGATCTGAAGGCAACTGCTTTTCGTTGACACGTGGTTACTCTTTTATTGCTCTGTGTGTGATGGCTGCTTGCTAATACTGGATCACAACCGCTTTGATTTAGTACGGGCAGCAGTTTGACTAATCTGGTCTTAGTGCATAACTGTGGCTTTTCCTTTAACAGACGAGCATGTGAGGACAGTGATGGCGACTATTTCAGTAGGGATTCAAGTAGTGAAGGAAGCAGCGACTCTGAACGAGAAAGGGTCTCAACTTACTCAGGGGGACAACGAAATCACTATAAGACAACTGATGTTTCTTGTAAAATGGACAAGTTGTCTTTGATTGACGAGCAAACTACACTACATGAAGGGTTCTCTAGTGATGATGGTGAATCAGGAAATCCTCAAGGGCACTTAGTGTTTCAGTACCTAGAGCATGATCCTCCCTATTGCCGCGAACCATTGTTTGACAAGGTAGCATCGATTAAAAAACAACATTATGTTGACTTGTATAGAGAGACACATGTGCTTTGATCAGTTTCATCCTATATTCATAGCTTCTTTTTGGCAATTACAGATATCTGACCTTGCTTTGCGCTTCCCGGACCTAAGGAATTTGCGTAGTTGTGATCTAATGCCTACAAGTTGGATTTCTGTAGCATGGTATATACTTTCGTGCCATTGTGGTTGTTGATGATGTATAAATACGAGTTTATAAGGAATTTATCTCAAATTGCTTGATATGTAAATCATACAGGTATCCAATATACAGAATACCAACTGGGCCAACTTTGAAGGATCTGGATGCCTGTTTCTTGACCTATCATTCTCTTTACACACAAATTGGAGGTCAGATAACCTTTCTCTCCTCCTTTTTATTTATTTCTTCCAATATCTGTTTTCTTTAATTACCAATTGCTAATTTCTTGAAATTTGTGTTTACCATCAGATGTTGCAGGTCCAATTGCTCCTGTTTTGACATATCCAAAAGAAATGGATGGGATCCCCAAAATTTTGTTACCCACCTTTGGACTTGCTTCATACAAATACAGAGGATCTTTATGGACATCAAGTAATGGAGCTGACCGTCAAACGTTACCCTCCCTCTCCCAGGATGCCGGTAATTGGCTGAGACATGTCCAGGTTAATCATCCTGATTTCGCATTTTTCTCACGTCGATGAAAATTGACTCAATGTTCATAATATGGTGCGTCTCTTGCCAATGGAAGCTGGTCTCCCCATGCGGAACATTTGATGGTACGTAAGTTGCTCTCTTTCACTGTTCTTTCTCTCACGAGGGAAGCGAATACAAAAAAAAAAAGTAAAGGAAAAAAGGGTAAAAATATGTATGGCAAAGCGGCTTATACAGGAGCAATAAGGCCAGTTGAAGGTGAATAGAAGGAAAAGCTTATAGGGTTAAGTTTTTAGCAGGCAGAAGAAGCTTGGAGTAGAGTAGGCTTGCAAAAATGGAGAGAGCAGTTTCAAAGTCTTCCCATTTCTTCCTCTCTATACATATGCTTATTTATACATATGCCTTAACGACTGGAGTAGGCAAGACATTTGTGTTTAATGGGGATTTTGATAGGTTGTACCAAAGTATTTTTAATAGCCTTGTAGCATGTGCTGCTCCTTTTCATGCAAGCGTGTATGAAAATTGTAATTTCCTTTATTTCATATAGTTATGAGGAAACAAGGGGAAAAAAGTGATCTTTAGATGTGTATTGCTTTATACCCTAGTGATTTTGAATGTGATGCCGTATTTTGGGTTCGCTTTGATGCATGGGTTCAAAATGTTTTCCTAAATGAAGATGAAATTGTTTCTAGAATATCTAGTAATTAGAAATATTGAATGTGGTGGCATGTTTTGATAAAAATGGAGAATTGTATATTTTAATACTCTATTTTTGGAGAAATTAGTATGCATCATGCAGAGGGTTGTTTATCGTCCAAACCTAGCCGGATGGCCCGGATAGATCTGAACCTCCAAATATAATGGGTTGCATGCCTACCATAATGTATTGGTTATGTTTGGTCCAAATGAGTTTGGTTCCTATTGTACTTAACTTCAATGCCTTTTTTTTTTTTTTTCCTTCTTATAAATATATAATCTATATATCTATCTTATGCATACTGTATTAAATCAGGATAAAGTTTGTGTCGTGTTCATGTTCGTATAATTTACGTGCTGAATATTAAATCACAAAATTTCTCTTAAATTTTTTTAAATTTAGATTATATTTTAATTTTATTACATTAAAATAAAATAACTTTTATTTAAATTAAATATAACTTTTACTGTTAAATAACTTTTATTTAAAAAATATCTCATTTTTATTTTGATCCCAACTTAATTGTATTTTATTTTTACTTTGACAGTGGTCTCATTCTCTTTCTTTTAAATAATTTTTTAATTAAATTATATGAGATTTTATTTCATTATAATTACAACTTTTATTTATTAGATATTACATCTATATTTTATATATGTTCGAGTGTTTATGAAATTAAAATTCAGAAACCTTAATTTCAAAATCCTTTGACTAAGGCCGACCTTGGTACACTAGAGTCGGTCAAATCTTGATCAACTAGTTTAGCTTTACTCTATACTTAGTTTTAATAACCGCACAAGGAATGTGCAGGATTAGTAAAATTATTAATATTGATAAGTTATAATAAATATTTGTAAATTATAAAGGTGTTAATGACTTTTTAGGGTTTTTAAATTCTAAGCTAATTTAAATATTATATACCGTGTTTGTACTAGATATGTCGTAAAGTTATTGGTTAAAAAATAAATTGTCTAAATTTGTAGTATGTAATTAAACGAGTGATGTTTTTTTAATAAAAGTAAATATACTTTTAATGTTTTTCTTTCTATATTTCATGCATTTATAATAAAAGGAAAGAAACTCTTAATGTTTTTCTTCCTATATTTCATGCATTTTTAATAAAAGGAAAGATATTGTGACGGTTGGTGTTCTTAGGGTTTAATAATGTCTTTATGTGCTCAGTGCTCAATATATATATATATATATATTGAAAATGAAAAGCGGTTAGGTTAGGCTACCTTTTCGAGGTAGTCCAACCTAAAGCATCCTTGCGGATGAGAAAACGAAGTTCGAGATCATCAGAAAAATTGGTGTTGGGGTCGAGATTCCCAGGTGGGTTAATCGGTCAGCAACACAGTTGATTTCTTTGAAAACATGTCTGATCTGGATTTCGTCAAAAAAACAAAGATCCAGTCTAGAGTCGGAAATAATCATCTCGACGTCCCATGGACAGCTCCATGAACCTTGGAGTGCCCTAATAACACACAGGTTGTCACATTCGATTTCAATCTTTTTGATATGCAGTCTGATTGCCTTTTGTAAACCGGCCTTAAGAGTGAATGCTTCAGCTTTTATGACTGAGTTGAAGTTATTTTTCTTTGCATCAAGACTGATTACATCTCCATTATGGTTTCGAATAACAAAACCAATGGATGTTACACCCAAATCAAGTTTTGATCCGTCAAAATTTAGTTTATGGAAGCCCGATTTTGGTTTTTCTCATTTAATATTGTGTTTTTTTCTTTATTGTCACATTAGTGTCCTTTTGTTGTTTTTTAATATCGTAATCATCTTCGTCTGTTATTTTAGTTTTTCAATGGTATAATTGATTTTTAATGAATGTAATTTTTTTTGTCAGGTTTTATGTGCTCAATATTTGAATGGCCGTTAAATGTAGCATTTTCCTGCCGTTACCTTTTGTATTTTCTTGAAAAGAAAAAAAAAACAATATTGAAAAAGGGGAAAAAAATGAAATCAGGGTTGAAATGAGGCCGCTCGCTACAACCCTAATATCCTCACCATTCTTTGTTCAATGTCTTCAAAATCAAGGTCAATTATCTTTATGATGGAGAGAAGATAAACTTCAAATTCATGGTCAATATGTATGACCGTTCTTTAGTTTTAATTTTGAGTGTGATTTTGAGGGAAGCATAAAACTTATTGATTTATGCAGATGTCTAGGTTAATTCATTTTTTGTATTTTGGGTTGATTCAATTTTTGTAGATTCGTGGACCGATTAAGTTTCTATGTTTGGACCAGTTCAATTTCTTCAAATGCTTGGACTGATTCGATTTCTATGTTTGGACTAATTAAGTTTTTGCATAGGCATTGACTTAGTTTAGTTTCTTTGTTCAATATTTAAGGGAAGCATGTTATGGTTGGACAAATTCAATTTCTATTCAAGCGTTTTATATCACATTGTTCATCTAATAGGACTTAGTTGACCGTGGGATCAAATTAAAATTTAGGGGTTAAGAATGAAAGCTGATTTTTGAAGAAGGAGATGAAAACATTGAAGAGGAAGAGAAGTTATTGGTTTAGGTTCGAAGAAGATCGAGCAAATCCAAGGGAATTGAACTTGAGCGAAGGGATGTATCAAAGAACCGAGCGTATGCGATTATTTCGAAGGGAAGACAAATATCGAGTAAACTACATTTTTATTTTTCCTTTTCTTTAAATACAAAACACGGCGGAAAAATGTTACAACTAAAAGATTTTATATGAAATGTAAATCTATTAAACCCGAAAGGTATCAACCGGAATAATGACAAAATATTGAGGATAAACATAATATTCATTAAAATAGGTACCGAATATATGTGTTTGTTCTTTTCCATTAAATATGAGAAGAAAGGCTATTTTCAAATTATACATTTTTTTACAAACCAAATGTTCAACTTTATTATGTGTTATAAATTTATTTTAGTAATAACTTGGATCTATGTATAAAATGAGACCATCAAAATTTTGGAACTTAGTTCCAAAGTTTACAAAACTAAATTCGTGGGGTGATGTGGTTGAGTATATTTATCAAAGTACTAGGTAGTTAAATTGTAAACTTTTTATTTTTGAAAAAGTATAATAATGCTATTTGTTATCTTATTGTTTTTATAAATACAATGAATTACTTTAATATAGTTCAAACAAAATAACGTAGTAGTCCGCTAGTTATGATTTGATTAATAATACCTGAACTAAATAATTCGATCCCAATTGTCGTAAAATTAAAACTCGCGCCCTTTTAAAGTCCCTCTCTAAAAGAAAACACTTCCGCTTCTAAGATATAGTTTGCAATGCATATTCCCTTTACCTACAACAAAAGGAAAAGCATGATGATTCTGGATAATGTAGCCAAAATCATATTGGTTGGACGAGTTTCTAAAAGCGTCGAAATTAATTTTAACAAAGCATAAAATTAGGTCTCTACCATTTGATGTTATTGTTTTTTCTTCTCTGTTTGGGTAGTTTTGTGTTGATTTTGGTGGTTTTAGTGTTGGCCGAATCACCGTCGTTAATTTGCTTCCAATTAAGTGGTTCAGGTATCGTGAAACTTTTTGTTTGTTAAAAACTAGTTGGTTTCTAATCAACCATATGTTCCACCATGTAATCACTACGTGTCTAAATTCTGTTAGAAAACTAATTTCTTTTATTGTCACGATGAGGTCAATAAATTTTTGCCTTGTCATATCACAATTACGGAGTCTTGTTTAAAATTTACCATTTTTCATATTTTGAATCGCATAGGTTGATTACAAAATTCACAATGCATTAGGAATGAAACTTTTTGTTTATCTAGATTTTTTTATTTTGTTAGGATCCCGTCGACGGTTAGTTTCCATACAAAGTTTTTAACTTTAGGCGGCAATATGTTAATCTCCAAAATTCATGTTTTATCAGGAGTAACTCGTGGATTAGTTCCATATTTGATTTAGTGGAGAACCATTCATTTTCGCTTGATGCCCAATACAACCTATCTTGTATTTCATTTCACTTCGAGAAAGGTTACATCTTTTTATTTGTGTTCTTGTGTCATTTGGTAATAGTGTGTCTAGTTGGTCTAAAATTTGGTGGTTCCATAACTTATTTGTAATAAAGGTACAAACTCGATATGTAATATTGATCAAGGTTTTTTTTATCCGTAGATCTTCACGTGGTTGTTCGGTAATCCATAGGTCTTTTCAAAACTGTTTTTCCATCACCTACACGCCATTTGATTCCTCTATTAAATATTCTCTTAGTTTCATAATTTTTTTTCATTGCCATGATGTAATTTTCCCCAATTTATAGTTCCAAATGCATGC
The DNA here is from genome assembly GCA_002319775.1 of Fagopyrum tataricum. Lineage (NCBI taxonomy): Eukaryota > Viridiplantae > Streptophyta > Magnoliopsida > Caryophyllales > Polygonaceae > Fagopyrum > Fagopyrum tataricum. Next base: position 9,368,309 of record CM008283.1, read on the forward strand.
GTCTTTGAGATATTTTCTTCAATGATTCTGTTCCATATATTATGTGGTTAAATCATTACATTATAGAAAGTTTCATTTATTCATATCTTCCGCTTTTCTAATTCCAGTTCCCCTAATAATCTAGGCTTACATACTTTATTCCAATTGACAAGGGGAAGAACGTTCAGTCTTTTGTTCTAGAAAAAAGTTTTGTTGATCTGATCTAGCACTTTATTATGGATAATGGATGATAACATAAAAACTTGCATCACGTAACTTGATTTTGCATTGAGATTGTTCAAGACGATGCTTTTCATTTTGTAAGTTGGTGTATTGATTTCAGAATGACAGTGTTGAAGACCTCTTTATAGATATAGAGTGATTTTATTCGGTCAGATGAAATATTGCGAAACAGTCAACCCGATGCAGTCGTAATGCGCATCCCGGGCGTAACGCGCACTCGCACTGCGATCACGCCTGAACTTTTACCGGCTTGAACACATGCCACACCAGAACTCCGCCTTATTTCGACACATGGAGGCTCCCAGCGAACTCGATGAGTGTTGAGCGTCCGGGAGGCACACTTGCATTGCGTCCGAGGACACACTTGCATTGGGAGCATGTTGCGTCCTTCTATATGACCGAATTACCATCCCATGTATATATATATATATATAATGCGGTTAAATGAAAAATAGAAGAGGAGAATGTTAAGTAAAATATAAAATATATATTTATATAATAAGTGATTTAATGTAAATTTTTGATTTTTCTCTATGATTTAAGTAGGCGACACCGAATTTTGTTCCCACGTATCTTCACCTTTGTCTGTTTCCTTCGGTAAGAAAGAAGGTGCCGCGTTTTACTTTCCTCCTTTCCACCGTTTCCCAGCCTCAAAAACAGCGATTTTGTGTTCATTTCCCACTCTCTCTTGCTCAAGCTCCAATAATGGCGCTATCTATCTCTATACTCGCCGTTGTCATCTCTCTTCACCTCATCGCCTTCGTCTTTGCCGTCGGCGCCGAACGACGTCGTAGCACGGTGCGTTCTACTTCAACTCTCTTTTTCTCTCTCTCAATCTGCTGCGTTGTCTACCTTTCCGTGAATTTCTTCTTGATTTTCTGCTTTAATTATCCGCATTTGGGATAAGAAGGGGCACGCGGTTCCAGACCAGTACGATGAACGAACCTATTGCGTTTATGGTTCTGACGCTTCCACTCTCTACGGGTTATCGGCGTTCGGGCTTCTACTCATCAGCCACACCGTTGTTAATGGTGTCACCAAGTGTCTTTGCTTCGGTAAAGGCCTTGTTGGTGGTGGTTCCAGTTCTTGTGCTGTCTTCTTTTTCATCTTCTCCTGGTTAGTAGTCAGAAATCCTGCTCTTTATATTCCAAATTTATCACATGGATCTTAAATTATCTCTTCGCACTTGCTCTTATACTGTCAATTGATCGATCTATGAGATTTTTAGCTAAATTAGTATCATTTTATATGCTTTATATATGTACAGAATATATCAGAAGTTTAGTAGTGTCAGATAGCTAAATGAAAATTGATGATTGGTTCTTATGGAGTGACTAGATCAGTAGATCTAAGCACGTGATGTGTGTCTGGTGTATATACTCTTTCATGTTGTCGGTGCCTTTCCTACCAGCCCATGATTGCTCTGTGAAAGGCAGTTTTTGGCATCTGAGCTGATTTTTGGACTCCGATGTTCTTTGTCACTAATGTTTATGTGTTTGATGATGACTTGCTGTTGATTTTCACCCTTTGAGCTTGTGAGGCCTAAAACAGTGTTACTTGATACTCTGTTTCCATGCTAAATTCTGTCTACATCATATTCCAATAGGCAAAGTTAGCCTTCTTAAAGAAACAGGCTAGATGACACCCCCATTTTTTGTTGTGTTCATTATTGTTTCTGTATGGTACGTGGAAGAAGCGATTGTTGTTTTTGGTGTACTTGTTGAAGCTTAGTTACAGTGTTTGCTTAAGGTCTCAAATGAGTTTGGCTTCCTCTACTAGTCAACTGGTATGGTTGATTTCCCAATCAGCATTATTGATACTCCTTTTGTTAGGGTCAAAACAACCCTATCCTTGGACCAGTCTTCTTAGTCTGATTTTATCAAGACTTGTAAGCTGAGTAGAACTTATGCAAAGAAAATGGCGAAAATGATTCATGTTCAAGATAGCAAGTTGTAATTGTCTTTTGTGGTACATGAGGCATGAATTTCTTCTCCTTGGATGGTTAAAACATGCTGTTGCTTGAGGAGATGTTTTGTATTCAGGGTACTGAAATATATACTCTGTTTAAGGGCTTGAACTTGCAATGATACAGGGTAACCTTTTTGGGTGCGGAGTCATGCTTACTGGCCGGATCAGCAAGAAATGCATATCATACTAAATACCGGGGGGTATTTGGTGGTGACACCATATCTTGTGCTACCCTTCGGAAGGGAGTTTTTGCTGCTGGTGCAGCACTAACGTTGCTGTCAATGTTTGGTTCCACAATATATTACTGGAGCCACTCAAAGGCTGATACGGGCGGATGGGTAAAACACCAAAATGAAGGGCTTGGAATGGCTGCTTCAGATTTTTCAAGCAAGGATCAACGTTAGACAAACTATTACAGCAAGGTATGATCCTTTTTACTGTCCTTCCCACTCGTTGTTTCTGCGAAATTTGGTATGTGGATTAGTATCATAGTCATTCCTGATGTAAGTTCCTTGGGATCTTATATCATAATTAAGCGGTATGGTTTTGAGATGGTCTATGTATGCTATATGTAGATCAGTTGCAACATGTTAGTTGGTTGTGTGGTGAATTATAGTATGATAACACAAGCTAGCTTATTGTTCAAAGAGATTGAGATTATATATATGTACCTGTTTCCATTTTTAGAAGATTATACCGAACGGGTCAACACATATTGTAGTTGAAGCTCATAATGACAACAATGTCCATTTTATGCTCGAAAAACTAGGTCATGCTTCACAACAAGTACTCCTAAATGAGGAAAGTAGCAACTTACCTTTCAAATCACGAGTTGCGGCAATATTCATACCTAACACAGGCTTATGGTCTTTATATAATTAAGGGTGTTTTTACCTGGAAAAAAAATCAGAAAAAAATATTAACGGAAAAGTTCAAAATATATAAATCCAACTTTTGTGTTAGCAATTTTTTTTTTTGGATTTTAATATTTTTGAAAATTATGCTGAACGCGTCAACAAATAAGGTTGATAGACTACTCTTCAATTGGTTTCACGATGGAGACTCACTAGATTTATATGTTAGGTTTGAGCCCAACATGTATATGCTTTCGGACGTGTGACAAACCCTCCACGTTATATTTAAACCGTAGGAATTTCACCCTTAGCCTCAACTCTCCCTTCATTTCCATTTTCATTTGTATGACTGAGGTAATGCCTTCGGCACATTGCTCCTTTCAGCCCTTTTGTGATGGTAGTATACATGCATAATACAAATGGAATTTCTTGCTTTCGGATGTGATTGATGATAAAATTTGATGTCCTAGAGTACACAAGTTCAGTGATGTTTGATTCTACAACCAATTGGAAAATCAAACAACCAATTGGAAATAGGAGGAGTAGTCCATAAACCTAATATATATTAGACCCATTATGGCTTTATAGCTAATGTGAGAACTTTCATCCTACACAATTGATTCACTTCAATATAGTGCTTGTTATGTGGATCTTGAACGCACTCAGATTTTTGTGCGAGCGAGTGGCAAACAACGAGAGCCATTCGTGGGGGTCGTCGAGGATGGTTGCAACTCCAATACAGTTCATGACTTGAAGTCACAACAAAGGCATAATATAGACAATTTAAACCACCGTAGGCAAGAAGATTCAATTTCAATATCACATAACTCACGATAGTGTTATCAATGAACTAATATTAAAAAAAAAAAATGCACTAATAGCTGGCATCTTGTCAAGTATTTTCCGACCATCTTCCCATTGAATTAAGACTTTTGTGTAAATCATAGAGTTGTAGATATTTGAAAGACCTTTAAATGTAGTACTTACATGTCTTCAATTTTACTAAGACGTCGAATAGATGTGAGACACATGGAGGAGAAGTTGACAATGAATGAAATGAACATTTCAACACACTCAATATCATTGTTGTCTATATAAACATTGAGGATACGATTAGGGTGAGATAATCGTGCATGAAATATTATCTTACTTGAAACATCTCTTTCACACCTTCTATTTTAGAATATCACATACAATCTTCATAATAAACGGAGATCACACAATTTTTTTTTCTTCGATTTTTTTGGGTGACACCTCTTTTATTATTTATTTTTTAAATTTTTTAATTTTACCGTGGCTAGAAATGAATTATCAAAGCTACAAAAACTACTTTTGTAGATATATTTTTATGAGGGATAAAACAAGTGTGTCATGTAAATAAAAAATAATTATAAGATGCAGTTGTAGTAAAGAGATTAGGTTAAACACAAAGAGTAATAAATAATGATTTAAATGATTCACTGTCAATTATAAAAAAATGAATAGAGAAACAAAATTAAGGAATCGAGACGTTCAAGCAACAAAATTGACTCGATCAATTAGTAAGAGGATGAAATAGATACCAGAAGTTAAAAAGGATATACTGAGCATTGCAATAATCAAGGCAAAAGATGACATATTGATATGAAAAAAGGAAAACAAAGACAAAAATAAATCACACGTCCCCTAGCGCGAAATTGAGCACTCCCGGCAACTCGATCGAAAAAAAGGCAACTCGATCCGTTAGCAGTAAGGGAAGAAAGATTGTAGTATGGTGGGATACAACATTCCGACAACATTTGTTGTGACATGATTAACCAATTGACTTGGTATCTTTGGTGATGGGAGTATTGTGGACATGTTCGATGGAGTGATCGATCACATTCATAGTAGATGGTATATGTTGCTCCTTCAACCACTAACACATCAATCAATTAATTATTTAAGATCAAACATATTCTCATATAACTAGGTTAAAGAGCTATAACTCAAATACTTTTTGTGTGGAAAAGTGACTAGCTTGTTAATTACATACAAGTAAATAAACGACTTGCACCGTATAAAGTAGATGTATTAGCATATATGTGATAACTATATGATCGGATTAAGTGGAAATAAATTGTATAATATTGAATACTTATTTACACAAGTAGATGTATTAGCATATATTGATAACTATGCATAATGCAAACCAGACTACTTCTGTGAACTGCCTTGAACTAGACTCCTCTTGTGAGACCAAGCCGACACCCGATTGCCTTGAACCGGCCCAGTCCTGAGGAGAAGGCGCCGCTGTGAGGCTTGTGCCGCCGCCGGCTGGTACTCCGGAATCCTAGTAGAGATTTCTCTTTCTTCTTGGCAAAAAAGAAAAAAAATAAAAAAAAATAAAAAGAAAAATAAGGAAAGGAAAGAAAAAAAGAAGTGTTGTCTTGTTTGTGAGTTGAGGTTTTATATGATGGTAGAGGTAAATGGTTTTCTTCAATGTCCTCTTAAATCTTTTCATGAGTGTTGTAGTGGTAGGAAAGGGAGTAGAGGTTTCTCTTGTTTGTTAAGTCATTTGAAGAGACAACATGTGTTTCTTTCGTTCGGTTTTGACACATTCGGTTTTCTTGTGTCCGATGTCGTCAATATTCTCAAGAGGGTGCAACGAGTCTTGCATTGTAATGTTGTGTCTCCCAAATCGATTTTGTTATCTAGAAAGGATTGCATGCGCAACTTGTTGTCCGCCTACCTTCTAGCTCGATGTAAATAATATTAATTTTCTTTATATAATACAGTCGGATTTTATTAAATAAAATTTGCCCATAATTTAAATATTTTCCAATTTTAACGACAATTTTAAGATTACTAGTTACTTGTTAGCATGCTATCATTCATGATGCGAATTTGACGATGT